>OX451371.1:10005000-11205000 GCA_949629185.1 Apamea crenata
GACTACTGATTTCAGTGACTATCACAAAGGTATTTTTTTTTTCGAAAAAGAATTGCCATACTGACCGCAGATTGAGCCAAAGAAAATTAAATCTTATTAGTTGGCAGTAAGACTCAATTTTAAATGCATAAAGCATGCAAAAACACGATTACGTTAGTAATAATGTTACCTTTAAAAAATAAGTTTTGGTCATTGTATTATGTTTTTAACTCAATACTCTAACGAGTATGAGGTCTTGCGTTAATTATGTTACATATTGTATAGCAGATTCGTATTACATTTCACTGTCAGCCTCTCCCGTGTAATATTCTTTAGTCAAAGATTAACAAAGTTAGCAACAGATACACGTTTTATAATACCGACAAGAGACCGGAGACAGAAAAGTAACTTACTTACATTCTTACGAGAACTGAAAATAAATTCGCTCACAGAACACGGCCTAATGGAAGTGGAAATGTGCCTAATATTGTTCCCAAGTTTCGGCTTCTAGATCAAAGTTCCGGACAAAGGGCTTTTGAAGGTTATCTAAAAAGGTAGCAGACAAAAGAGATGACATTCCTGAAGGAGGTTTGAACACTTATGTGCATTGTTTACGCTTGTTTTAATACATTTGTTGCTCACTGTTTACCATGCCAATAGAGCCGTAGGAACTCATTAGGAGTACCTACGTGAGATGCTTTATTGTTCCTTTGGCGTTATTATGATGACGCTAATGAGCATCCACTTAAAAGGAATCTTCCAAAAATTTGTTTACGACTCAAGTGTATCCATCATATTTCGTGGGAGTTGCCGAGCGCGCACAGAAACACGCCCAAGTTTCAACTTTGAGAAATGTGATTATGTAGCGAACTTTAAGTGAATTGCTTTACATGAACTTGTGAAACTTAATTGTTCTAATATAAACGGCTTAGCTGTTAACTTTGCTTCGTACAATCTGATTGTGATACTGACAAGATTGCGTATTTTTCATTACAGCGAAATGTAAACCAGAATAACACGATCTGTAATAACGCTTATTTTATTACTACGGATGTTAACGAAGGCTAATATTGTAATACAATTAAAGCCATATTGTAGACAACTTCGGATTACCAGAGCGAAACAGAGCAGAACTTGGCAATTATCGCGATACGAATAGCGAAACCCTTTTGGAGAGCCTTCGAATTTCTCGAAAACTTCGTCGGGCCGATGTGGAGACGACAAGAATATAAAAAGCAGCCGCCTAGTCGCAGCCCGACGTGCGGGGGAAACGCTCGCCTGAATTAATAAGTACAACACGAAATTTGAATTTAATGAAACAAGTTAGCAGCAAGCAGCTGAGCGTATATCGATCCTACAAGAAATGTACCTACGATTCGCGCCGCCATCACCATCGCGGGCCTACTGAGGTGTCGTTCAAATGTATGCTAATGCGAAAGTGGATACCTGCCTTTAAAAGTGTTATGTCTTTTTAACTGGCTATGAATATCATTTCTGGTGTATCTGATATGCTCCAGCTATCATTTATAAATAGTGGCTCCACCATCAATCAATCAAACGTACCCAATATTTACTTCACAAATATCGACATATTCGCGTCACTTCTCTCAGTGATAAATGAACTCTATGTCTATGAACTCTTCATAATTATAGCACTTCAGACGGAGATTGAACGAATTTTCGTGGCCTAAATTAGAACTAAATTGCTGGCGGAAAATATAGACACGACACCTAGACCATTAAACTACATTTACGTAAGTATTAAATTCACCAATTACAGAAGCCGTGCCAGATTACCGGAACATAATGTCATAAGAAATAAAATATGAAAACTTTAAAATGCAAACATGTGTTTACCATTCAAATATACACCCACTTACGTATAATAAAACTGCACTATATTTTTGAACACTCGAATTGTTTTCATATTTGCGAAATATCTATGCAATTTTGCTGTACAGTACTGCAGTCGTGAAAAAGTGTAGGTACTAACTGTGTAGTTAGCGCTCGATTTCGCGACTTGTCGAAATCGTCTTGGCAATTTACATTCAAATAACTAGGTGTAGACAATCCCGTTACTTAGTCGCCCAATACGGAGACTCTAGAAAGAAAGCAAACAGTCGAGTCAAACGAGTGTATAAAACGCTAGAAAATCGCATGTCGTAAAACTAGTCTCGATTTTAAGTTATAGCTCGTAGCGTATGGACAAATTCTCTACTTATATTAAGGAGTGTCGAAAACTCGTAAAATATATAGTAAGTATACCTAACCGTATAATGCGGCCGGCTATAAAACAGGGATGGTAGACTTATCATGGATTTGTTAACTGAATAATTCTGACAAATAACGGAATCAAGGTATTTTTATGATACAGGGAACACTCGACGGTATGACAGGTTCTTCGGAACTGTTGCTTCACTTGTTTTTTATTGATTGAACAGTATTTTCACACCTCAGTTACCGACATAGATTCAATCCATATATGACAGAGGTTTCATCAATTTCAACTCCATTTACCTCACCAGTCAATAGTCCACTACTAAATAAAATTCGAATACAGACCGAAAAATGATAAACGAGACATATCGTCGACCGTATATGGTACGGCTGGTAACCCTGCTATAAACTCAGTCTATTTGTGTACAAATAGTGTTCTGCCGGCCGGCCGGCTCGACCCATCGACAGGCACTTTTACAACCTCTAGCGTGTTGCGGCTAATGCATAATTCAACAGCTATAATTTCAGCTGTAGTCTCAGCTATGCGATTTATCGTCGCATCAAACGCGTTATCGCACAACGGAGACCACGCGAATTGATCGTATCCAATGTTCCTTTATGATATATGAGTGGAAGTGGACAGGACACCGTACTGTGCGATTGTAAAACATATTTATAGCGTGTAGTGATAGTTAGACTTTATTTATTGTTGGGTGAGCCTATAATTATTAACAAGTGGTGCTCGTTATTTGCTAAGGTAAAGTTTTCAAAGAGGAAGGAAAAGCCTTTTCGTTTTTCCTCGATCGCCTACATAAACAGTAGTTACAGGTTTTTCGGAACTATCCTTTACCAACGAAAAACGCTTCAAAGACAAGTTCGCAGCAATTAATTAGGGCAATGAATCAAAAGCAAATTGGCTGGAAATAGTCTGGAAAACAAACGTCATATCGACGCCGACAGTCGTGTTTAATTGACGCCGTTGCCTATGAAATTCCGTTTAAATTGGATGTTGTTCGTCGGCCACCGATTCCGCTATCGAAGACCAACTTGCCGAATGACTGCCTCTGTAATGACTACTAACTAGCCGGTCGGCCTCCCGAATTCGGGCCTTCGGGGGACACACTTTCGTTGCCAATAGTGGAAGGGCCGTAATTCGGTTTTGCGGTGGTCCCTCTTAGTACGTGCTTCAGAACTATTGTTTTGTTTATACGACCGTAATTAGTGATGTTTGTCATGTTACGCTAGCGGTTTTTGAAGTGTTTATTTATTCGGTCTACTGACCATTAATTTTGTGGAGCTGAATGTTAACACGTGGTGAATAGTTTTCGATATTACGAGGGTCGAGTCCAGTTTGTAAATGCTATATTGAACTGAGGAGATACATTTTTATGCATAGCTGTGGAGGTTTTAGCTTAGAGCCAGTGTGGTCTAGACTGGGCTAACGCTACGATTTACGGCTAGAATCTTTACTCTAGGGAAAACTCGGGTTTTCTCCATTTACATAGTGATCTTACCATATTTCTTGAGCCTTTATGTTTTTACATAACATTACGCGTATATTCCTTGAAAGAGTATAGGGGCACGCGTACTGTATTCCATTTACATAGGGCAATGTCCCGGCAATATGTACATGACAACTGACTTACGGCTATTGGCGACAAATTGTCCTGAGTTGGTCCACTATTACCTAACAAGAAATAACTCTAACTTCTGACTGGGCTATTAACTGATTCCTACAAAAGTGCAACCTATACGGTCCAAATGTATGGAAAAGCAGATAATTATTTTAATAACCAACGATAAATTTCTACGTTGGGGGGTTTAGAATCTTGTGCTGAATTAATGGTAACAGTTTGCGCGTCGATGTCAATGCCACCCTGCACAAACGTTACTTAGCTCAATCACTTAGAAATGTTTCCGTCTCTATCTTGCAGTTGTAGTTTGACAGTTGTGCAACAGTGACAGTAATAATGCTTAGCCAAAGTACTTGTTAAGTATCGTATAGTGATCTAGTCCTGAGAGAACTCATTACCAAAATGGATAGCGCTTCAAAGTCAAAATCAACTATTTCAGAGCAGCGTATAATGTAAAGCCACTAACATCCATCTGTACGCCTATGTTTATCAATGGAAAACATGCCCCAAAATTCTTGGTCCCATGTTTCTGTGCTGCTGTGAACCTTACTCAAAGTGCTGACGTTAGGGCGGCTCCTATTGTTGACATCGCTGCATTATTCAATTGCCTGATAGTATATATTAGGCGAGAGGTTGGTATGTAATACAAAGCGTTTACAAGTGATAGGGGACCGCAGTGAGCGCTCCTTGTATGGCTAAGTGACGGCGTCTTCGTGTGGTGTTATATAACGGGAACGAGTATAGATATCGCCACTGAGATTGTGTCTGCTTGCATTTTATTTGATGGTAAACAGTGTTTGTTTAAAATACTGTATTTTTATCTCACTAACCGACACGAGCATTGCTTGTTGTAACTAAGTGTACAAACTCGCTGTGAATATGTGGGTAGCGTCAGCACATAACATATTCACACACATACTTCCGATTTCGCCATTGTCTTGGACGGTACCGAGAGCCCCTGCGCTTACACACACATTCACAGCGTATTTGTACACCTGGTAAACACAAGTAAAGCCCGCGTCGCTTCGTGAGATAAAAATACTTTAGAAGTTTTATATTTTCTGAGAGTTATGGTGGCCTAGTGATAACAGCCGCGACTTACAAGTTGTAGGTCGTAGGTTCGAACCCAGACAGGCGCTTTACTTTGTGTAAATTATTTCATCACCAGTGCTCACAAAAACGATGAAGGAAAACATCGAAAAGAAACTGGCTTGTCCTTTTCACGCCTTAACGGATTTGGATGTTTTGCATACGTTTATACCATGAGCTGGGTTAGGATTAGAGAGCTATTTTTATCCCGCTAGTACGTTTCCGCGGGATAAATTCCGACCTCAACGTGTAAATGATAAAAGTTGGCCTGACCACTCTTTTATTAGGGCTGGTGAGCTCTACTTTGATATTGATAGACAATATCTTCACATCTTAGGGATAAAATAGATTGTCATGTCCACAAAGTATTAAAACTGTCTTTTTTCTAATTCAATAATCTTAATGTATGATCATCAATTTATAATTATATGAATCCATTATTGCTAAATTTACCTCTCTTTTTTTTTGTAAAGAGGCGTCAAAGGATCAAGCTGAAAACCAGCGCTTAGCAACTCGTTAGGTGTTACCTGAGCATAATGCTGACGCTTAAACCTTTTGCTTCTGATATGTTAGTTTGTGTATGTACAGACGCCAGCACATCAAGCTACTACAATCTGTCAAATTTCTTTAAAAGATTTTCAACTTTATCGCTAAAGCATTAGGTTCAAAGTTGATTTGGAAAAATTGACAGTTTCGGGTAGCTTGATGTTCTGGTTGTATATTGCAAACAATGAACGTTATTCTATTCTATCTTGACAAGAAAAATACCGAAAAAGCGTCGCATTTTCTTTACAGAGCATACCGAACCATTAAATATTAAGTAACTTTTGTTTAAATCTTTTGTTTCAAATCTACTTACATCAGAAACAAGCACAAAACAACCAATAACAAGATATTTTATCCCGACACAGCTCTCTCGATACATAATAACCTCGGCGGTCCATTCCCCCTCTCGGCTGTGTACTAGCAATGTTCTACCGGCATCTGCATAATGAGTACTGTCCCTTTATTGTGTACCGCGTCGTTACTTTCAGTGTCTCGTCGCAGTATCATATGTTTGACGGTTTATACACGTCGTGCATTATCCTATACTGTTATGCTTGTGATCCTCGTAGGAGTATAAATAGATGGGAAAATAAGAGATTGAAATGAGCGGAGAATACCTTATCTATTTTAGAACGCTGAACAGTTAGACTAACGATAACATCAACAATAATGATGAAAGGAAATCTGAGAGTACCTATAATCTATAATGTTCCCACTGCTGGGACACAGCCCACCTCTTTGTGAGATGAAATGGGCCGTAATCCACTACGCGGGCCCAGTGCGTGTTGGTAGATGTCACATGTCTTCGAATTATTGTTTCTGGGACATGCCAGTTTCCTCACGACGTTTTCCTTCATCGTTTTGAGGGCAGTGGTGATGAAATAAATGTGGAATGAATTTTGAGTAAAAGGGAACGTATGCGAAGGTGTGAGTGAGAGGTGCGGAAGTGAGAGAGGGAGAGAGAGAGAGATACGGTACGACGAGGGACGATGGTCGTGATTTTTGGGTTTTCTCGGATATTTTTTAAGTTTGCAAGAAAATATACAAGTTTCTACGAAGACTACTCTTTAATTTCACCAACCGATCCCACAAACTTGGGGGCTCGCCCGGGATTGCGGTGAAATAAGTGGAGTTAGAACGCCGAACGACTCAGACGCACGAAGCACGAACAGGATCGACGCCATAACGACGCACGCCGATTGATTTTCAAGATCCTACGGACAACGAAGACGTTTACGACGATACCTACGTTGGTTACGACGACTACGAGGAATTAATTACGATGACGACGGAAAAATCCGACCTTGACTTTCAAGATGCAACACCTACCCCTACGGCGGCGTTGGCACAAACGGCACACGGCGACATATTGTACCTTACGGAACAGCTCATTCGAAAATTCAGTGCGCAAGATGAAACGCATACAGTGTCTATGTGGATAAAGGAAATAGAAGAAAATGCTGAAGTATTTCAATGGAGTCCAACTCAGCTATTGTTAGTGGCTCGACGTTCGTTAACCGGCACAGCAGCACTGTGGCTACGCAGCGAGAAAGTGTATAAATCATGGGATGAGTTGAAAGTGGCTATCAGTAAAGAATTCGCGGATACTTTAGATGTGAAGAAGATACATGAGTTGATGAGCGCAAGACGTAAGAAGAAAGAAGAGTCATGTATTGACTACATGTTAACTATGAAGGAATTGGGCAAACGTGGACGAATGCCGGACTATGTAGCTATCAAGTATATAGTAGACGGCATCATAGATGATGAAATCAATAAGATTATGTTATATGGTATTACAACGTACGCGGACCTGAAAGAAAAACTAAAGTTGTACGCGATGTTTAAGAGGAATTCAGCTAAAGATACTCGACGTAATAATACTAAACCGCCTGGTTGCACACAGAGCAGCAAAAGTAATAGAAGAAACGCGGCTGAGATGATGCGATGTTTCAACTGTGGAGAAAAGAATCATTCGTCGGAAAATTGTCCTCATCGGTCGCAGGGAAAAAAGTGCTTCCATTGCAATGAATTTGGTCATATTTCTCCAAGTTGTCCAAAGAAGAAGATGGCGAGTTCGGGTACGGTCGGAGAACCCGAATGTCCAAAGGTTGGCACTTCTGCTGAGCAACGAAAAGCAACCAATCAGATGTCGAAGAAAGCATTCTTCAATATGATGCAAGAGGGCGCCACCAGCAGCGCGAATGACGAAGTTCAAGACGATGTTCAAGGTGATGTTTACACAGCGACAAGGACAAATGATTCGTGTTACGATGTTGGCAGTATGAAACCACAGAGCAGCACAGCGATTGGCTATAGGGACGACGGCCATGTTGGTGAGTTTGACACTTACAATGTAAACAAACGAAACGAAAACAAGGAACCTGACGACAATGTACCGGTTGTACGCATTGTACGTCGTACAAAACCACTAAAACCAGTGTTTGTGCGCGGTAAAATGGCTAGTGCGTTAATTGATTCGGGCTGTGATGTGAATTTGATGTCAAAGGACTTTTATAACGAACTTAGCAAGTCAGACTTTGTGCAGTGTAACGAAAACAACATTACGTTAACAGGTTTAGGCTATTCACAAGTAAAGTCATGTAGTGTGGTCAAGTTAGACATAACGATTGATAATTGTGTATACCGTGATACTAAGTTTTATGTAATGCCTAACGACTCTGTACCATTTCAGATGATAATTGGTAATGCTTTCTTGCGAAATGTTATGATGTTTATGAAAGATTGTATGGTTTGGTTATTGCCGAAAGGTGATTGGATGAACCCAAACTATGAGTGGTTGAAAGATGTTGCATATTTCTCTAGTTCTGTTGATTGTTTAGCTCACGTCAGTAATCCTGCTGTAAAAGAAGAAGTAATAAGGTTAGTAACGAGTTATGTGCCCCAACAAAGTAAAGAAGCTCCAATAGAATTGAAAATTGTTCTCAAAGATGACTTACCAGTGTCTCAGCGGCCACGACGAATCTCATTCAAGGAACAAGATGATGTTAATCGCCAAATCCAAGAATGGCTTGATGATGGAATTATCAGGGTGAGTTACTCAGAATATTCCAGTCCATTAGTGTTAGTAAGAAAAAAGGATGGTGGTTTAAGAATATGCGTTGACTACAGAAAGATTAACAGTAAAATGGTTAAAGATGAATACCCACTCCCTATAATAGATGATCATATTGATAAGTTGTCCTCAGCTAGAATATTTAGTGCATTAGACTTAAAAAATGGTTACTTTCATTTACGCATGCATGAAGACTCAATAAAGTATACTTCTTTTGTAACGACGACAGGGCAATATGAATTTTTACGTGCCCCGTTTGGTCTAGCAACTTGCCCAAAGGTTTTTACAAGATTCATCACAATCATATTCAGAGAATTGATTGCCAGAGGTATTGTTATTGTTTTTATTGACGACATTTTAATTCCAGCAGAAGACGAGTATCAGGCTCTTGAGCGCCTAAAGGAAGTTCTGAATACTGCGTCGGAATATGGTTTACAAATCAACTGGAAAAAGTCTCAGCTGTTAACCAGAAAGGTAGAGTACTTAGGTCACATTATTGAAGGTGGTGCAGTAATGCCATCGCCAGGGAAAACAGATGCTGTTATAAAATTCCCTGAGCCTCAGAACTTGAAGCAACTGCATAGTTTTTTGGGACTTTGTTCCTACTTCAGGAAATTTATACCTAAGTATGCACAGATAGCGCAACCACTTACAGATATGCTGAAAAAAGAATGCAAGTTTGAGTTCAGTGATGCACATAGAGCTATTTTTAACGAATTGAAGACGAAGTTGGCTACTACACCAGTGTTGAAGATTTATAATCAACGAGCAGAGACGGAGCTCCATACTGACGCATCAGGTATTGCTTATTCAGCTATTTTGATGCAAAGAGGTGATGATGGAAATTTACACCCAGTTCATTATATGAGCCGAAGGACTACGGACGCGCAGGCCAAGTACACAAGCTATGAGCTTGAAGCACTTGCTATAATTGAAGGTGTGAAGAAGTTCAGACACTACTTATACGGAAAATTCTTCAAGATTGTCACCGATTGTAAAGCTTTCCAAATGACACTAAACAAGAAGGATTTAGCATCATCAACAAGAGTTGCTCGATGGATTTTATTTCTACAGGATTATGATTTCACAGTAGAACACCGTGCCGGCACTGGAATGAGGCATGTCGATGCATTGAGTCGAAACCCGTATGTGGCAGCCATAACATCTAGCTTACACCAGGATATAAGACGCGCACAGGAGTGTGACGAAGGCCTTAGTGCAATAATAAAAATTTTGAAAGAAGGAAACTCATTTAAGGATTACAGTCTGAATCAAGAGTTACTCTATAAAGGATCAGACCAACAACTTGTTATACCTAGTACAATGGAAAATGAAATTATAAAGAGGGCACACAGTAACGGTCATTTTGCGAAGAAGAAAACTTTAGAACTAATTAGCAAGGATTACTACATTGAAAAAATGGGAAAGAAAGTTGAAGATTATATAGCATCATGTATACCATGTCTACTAACGAATAGAAAAGAAGGAAAACAGGAAGGTTACCTTAATCCAATTGAGAAGGGAGACACTCCGTTGCAAACTCTGCATTTAGATCATGTTGGACCCCTGACAGAGACTCATAAGCAATATAATCATATACTTACCGTTATTGATGCTTTCACGAAGTTCGTATGGTTGTTTCCATGTAAAAGTACCACAACGAGGGAAGTGTTGAATAAATTGGAAATACTACAGCATACTTTTGGAAGTCCAGAAAGATTCATCACAGATAGAGGTACTGCTTTCACTAGCAACGAGTTCCAACAGTATTGCATGAAGGAGGGAATAGAGTTATGTCATATAACTACAGGAGTACCTAGAGGCAATGGACAGGTGGAGAGGGTTCACAGAACTATTATACCAGTACTTACCAAGCTATGTATTGAGAAACCAGGATTGTGGTACAGGCATGTAGGAAGAGTGCAGATGGCATTAAACAGTACTTACCAGAGAAGCGTCAACACCACTCCATTTGAGATGCTAATAGGAAAGAAAATGAAGAGACAAGATGACATGACAATATACGAACTATTAGAACAAGAGGGACGAGATAGCTATATGGAAAATAGAGAAGATTTGAGAAAGAGAGCAAAACAGCAAATACTGGAAGTACAACAGAATAATAGGAAGAACTATGATAAGCATAGAAAGGGTAGTAGGAAATATCAGGAAGGGGAGTTAGTTGCTATAAAGCGAACCCAGTTTGGGCCAGGGCTCAAACTCAAACCTAAATATTTGGGACCTTATCAGGTAACAAAAGCCAAACGATATGACAGGTACGACGTAGTAAAAATAGATATGATGGCGGAAGGTCCAGTCAAAACCACGACATCTGCAGATCATATGAAAAAATGGCCAGATGACAAGGAGTAAAATCAAGTGAGCGGGTAAGGATTGTGAAGTATGTTTTTTGTGTGTTGACTGTATGAAAGTGTGTTAAGAAAGAGTTATTTCTTATTTTATTTTTTTTTGTTTATGTGTTTTCTCTATTGTGTTATGTTCTAGATCCGTTATTACATAGAGTTATTAAGATATGGTGTGTTAGGCACTACAGTAAATTGTAACTGGATATATTGTATCACTTAGGTGTTTTGCATTTCTTTGATTGATAAGCTAAGATGTAACAAGATGTCAAGCCTAAACTGTAACTGGTTATATTGTATCACTAAGGTGTTTTGTATTTCTTTGATGGATAAGCTAAGACGTAACAAGATGTCAAGTCTAAATTGTAACGTGTGTTTGCAATTGTCACCTTCTGAAGTAAATGTTGGTTTGAAGCTATATTGTTTAAGATCGAAATGTTTCCGTAGCCTATGTAAGACTAAATTTGTAACAGTGTGTCTGAGGGCAGACAGTGTGTAGGATGACCGAGTGTGGAATGAATTTTGAGTAAAAGGGAACGTATGCGAAGGTGTGAGTGAGAGGTGCGGAAGTGAGAGAGGGAGAGAGAGAGAGATACGGTACGACGAGGGACGATGGTCGTGATTTTTGGGTTTTCTCGGATATTTTTTAAGTTTGCAAGAAAATATACAAGTTTCTACGAAGACTACTCTTTAATTTCACCAACCGATCCCACATAAATTACACAAAGTAAAGCGCCTGTCTGGGTTCGAACCCACGTCCTACAGCTCGTAAATCGGGGGCGTTACAACTAGGCCACCACTGCTCATTAAAATCGATCAAACTGAGAGTGCCTACTGTTTATGAATAAACTAAGATACTTTGTCGTCTTTCAAAGAAACAGTATTGATACTGCAGGTAGAGATTTTCAGTGTGTCACTAAATATAGTTATATGCAACAATTTTTGTAACTGTCATCTGTCATGTCCGCCCAATAATTAATTGTGCCAGTGACTTTTGAATTTGGAAATGGATTTTTTTTTTGTTTATTTTAGTAATCACAATGAGATGACACTGCCCGCAATGCATAAGATCTTCGTATAAAGTATAAATATGTTGGAAAATAAAATATCTAAAAAAGCGGAGAATACTTTATGTCTTTTTGAACGCTCAACAGTGGTTTAAATCAGACTAACGATGACATTAACGATAATGATGGAAGGAAAACTGATGTTTATGGATAAACTTATATATTTTACCGTCTTCTAAAGAAGCAGTGGGTACTGCTGGTGGTGCAGGGATGTTTACTGGCGGGTGGAGTGTGTCACTAAATATAGTGCAACAATTTTTGTAACCACGCTAAATTACTGCCATCTGCCAAGTCTGACCAATATTTGTACCAGAGACTTGAAGCCTTTTTTGTTAGTTTAGAAGTCACTAAGGTGACATTGCTGACAATAGATAACATTCTTAGTTTTTAGAACGCCGTATCCTTTTCACATTATTTTTCTTAGTGGATAAGTAGGCTACCTATTTCAACTGTGACTTTAGCAACTTTATTTGAGAAAGAAGATAGCGCTTCAAAGCACTTTAAAGTAGACACGTCACGGGTTCAAATTCCTTAAAAACTCAAAAAACTCTAAGCATTTATTTTAATTAAACCATTTATAGGCACTTTAGAATTGTCAATGAGTCGGTCAGTTAGTCAAAAAGTTGAAGCTCCATGGAAATCTGTATGGAGAAGAACGGGCAAGAAACTCTAAGGACACTGTTTTAAATCAAGATAATAATATTATAAAATCCTGTTTTGTTTGCGTTCTCATAACTTCATAAGTCTTCCCAATATATAAAGTAAGACGCGAAGTAAGAAAGCACAAAGTACATAATAAAAAAAAATCGAGTATCTATGCTCGTACTTCCTCGAAATATTAATGGGTTTTAGGTAGGTACTTATATACATTTTAAGGCTTCCCGCATTTTTCCCCAGTACTTATTTTCTCTTCATTGATTTTTCCCTTAGTACGACTGAAGGTTAAAAGAAAATAATTACGTACACGTGTTTCGAAGGATTCATCAATATTAATTTATTTATGTGGTTTATTTATTTACTTATCTTATTTTATTACATTTTAAATATAAAAATTAAGTATAAAAAAACATTTAAAAATATAAAAAAATAGTGATCCACCGATGTCGGGAGCAGGGTCCAAGCTACCGGTGGTTAGGGCTCCAGAGAAAGGAACCTCCTCACAATGCGAGCCGTATCGAGGAGATTTGCCTTTTGAATCAGGCCCTTAATCCAACCGCCTAACGAGAGCCTAATTTAATTAATTTTATCGTTACGCGTTTTAATTATGTTCCGCTGGCATAAACCAGAAATACGAATTCGAAATGTTAGTTTTAAATCTGAAACAATTATTATAAAATGGCGCTCACACCCATTCGACAAATCAAATCAAATCAAATCATTTATTCATTTGCAACGTTGTTTGCAACATTTGCAATTTTTTCGACGTTGTTTGTCTTGTCTTTGCCACGTTGAAAAAACTAGATAAGTAAACGGTGAATTCGAAATTTAAACTTAAAACTTTCAATGAGAAGAAAACGTTATGACCAGCTCTTATACAGCTATGGTGGAAATATTTTTTATTTTGGAAATCTATAAGTGGTGAGAACATTTTTGGTTATATTTTCTTATTTGTAATTTTTTATTTCAATCGTTTTTTTTTTGATACGAGTATTGCGAGTATTGGCAGAATGTTTTGTTTTCCTTTGCACTAAAGTTTTTGTGTTAAAAAAAAAACCGGCTTTTTGCGAGTCGGACTAGCGCACCGAGGGTTCCGTACAATTACAATTTACGATTTATAACGTAAAAAACTAGTTACTAGATCTCGTTCAAACCAATTTTCGGTGGAAGTTTACATAGTAATGTACAACATATTATATTTTTTTTAGTTTTATCGTTCTCTTATTTTAGAAGTTACAGGGGGAGACACCTTTTACCACTTTGGATGTGTCTCTCGCGCAAACTATTCAGCTTAGAAAAAAATGATATTAGAAAAACCTCAATATCAGTTTTGAAGACCTATCCATAGACACCCCACATGTACGGGTTTGATGAAAAAAAAAAATTGAGTTTCAGTTCTATTGTTTTTTTTTTTATTTTTGTGTGAAAATCTTAATGCGGTTCACAGAATACATCTACTTACCAAGTTTCAACAGTATAGTTCTTATAGTTTCGGAAAAAAGTGGCTGTGACATACGGATGGATAGACAGACAGACATACAGACATGACGAATCCATAAGGGTTCCGTTTTTTGCCATTTGGCTACGGAACCCTAAAAACAATCGAACGCGTGTTCGGCGTGACAATGGCGCGTGTACATTCTTTTGTTTTTCGACATAAAATTAATTAAATCATTATTTACTTAACAAATGTGTAAGCTTTAGTTTATATTTATTCAAAAACAGTATAATAACATGATTGTTTGTTTCAGTACCCCCACATCAGCTGATATTGTACGACAAGTCGGGTCGGGACGTGTCCGGAGTAGTCGGGCCTCTGGAGGAGGGCAACGAACTTGTGCTCGTATGTGAGGTCAGAGGAGGTAAGGATATTATCATATTTGATCATACCTACGTACCTAGAAGGAATATATCTGTCATAATATAACCTAGAACGGGTGCCGTACATTTTTAGCTTACTAAGTAGGTACTTTTTGCAAGTTATGTTTAATTTAGTGAAGAAAAGTTGAAAAATTTTCAATCATTAAAACACCGCTCACAATATTGGAATATTAATGGTAAATTAAATAGCTCTCTTAAATTCCTTTTGTTAGGATGAGTTTTCCAAGAAGGTGCAACGGTGGGAGTTCCTTTGTTCTGTATTTATCTATAAACGACTTGTGAAGTTGGTAAACCTATTTCAGAACTGTTCGTAATGAAACCAAATCGATAGTTGATCATTTTCATGATAAAATAGTATGGTAGGTAGGTATATAGGTAGGTAGGTACTCGTATTATCCCGTGGCAATAAATTGTAATTTCAAACACAACATGTCATTAACACGCTTTTATTAGGTCGACCTGTATGTGACTAGTATGTAATAGAATCTAAGGTAACTAATTTAACCATCTTCCAAATGTCGTAGCGTAATAAAAATTGGCAGCTGTATGTAGTTCTGATGACAATACAATAATATGGTACTGTTGAACTGATCTGATGATGGAGCCGGAAGATATTAACTGGAACTTCATGGTGGAAAATCGTATCATAGCTGTTTTGGATTTCTTAGAAAAGTCTTGTAATGAACTTTGACCACATTTAGGTTTCAAGGTCTGATGATGAAGCCGGAAGATAGGCACTGGCATCGTGCATTTATAAAAGCGTGTTTTTCATTAATTTATGTTCAATTCGAAATAAATGAAAATGATACGAGTACAGAACCTACCAATGATATGAGTACTACCAATGATATGAGTACCTACCAATGATATGAGTACTACCAATGATATGAGTACCTACCAATGATATGAGTACTACCAATGATATGAGTACCTACCAATGATATGAGTACTACCAATGATATGAGTACCTACCAATGATATGAGTACTACCAATGATATGAGTACCTACCAATAATATGAGTACTACCAATGATATGAGTACCTACCAATGATATGAGTACTACCAATGATATGACTACCTACCAATGATATGAGTACTACCAATGATATGAGTACCTACCAATGATATGAGTACTACCAATGATATGAGTACCTACCAATGATATGAGTACTACCAATGATATGAGTACCTACCAATGATATGAGTACCTACCAATGATATGAGTACTACCAATGATATGAGTACCTACCAATGATATGAGTACTACCAATGATATGAATACCTACCAATGATATGAGTACCTACCAATGATATGAGTACCTACCTACCAATGATATGAGTACTACCAATGATATGAGTACCTACCAATGATATGAGTACCTACCAATGATATGAGTACTACCAATGATATGAGTACCTACCAATGATATGAGTACCTACCAACCTACTTACGGTGGGTTGCTTCACGTCCACTTCCGCGTATACGTCAAAAATGACGCTATGGTTAGCGCCATTTTTACGATAGTTTCTCAAACCAAAAAAAGCGTTGTTTCAAATTACAATTACAAAACTATGGTCTTGACTTACGACAAATAATTACGATTACGTAATCGTTATTATATTTTGACGTACGGCAAGGCCATGTTTTTGTAATTGTAATTTGAAACAACGCTTTTTTGGATTTGACGATAGTTAGCGCAGCTAGTTTTTGACGTATACGCGTGCATCAATTGGACGTGAAACAACTCGCCCTTAGTCTTTACACTTGCCATTAAAAACCGTTTTAAAAGTTTATCCTTTCGACCAATCTTTTTACTGAACCGACTCAAAGGCTGATTTGTACTTAAGTTCATGTAATAAAGATACATAGAATTTCTCCCGCGTTCCCCCAGAGTTTCTCAAAGGAACGGTTACTTTTAGCCAATAAAAGTAGTTAACATTTTAATCTGTTTAAATAATTCCGCGCTAGTACGCTCACTGAAAAAATAAACTCTGTGCTTCCGGATTTAAAATGTTGGGTTTTTGAACATAATCCTCTCGGTATAATGTTTTATAATCTTTATTATTCTTACAAATTAGGCAAGGCTTGTTAAAAGACCGAAAATTTACCCACATATCATGCCTATATTGGGTACTAGCTGCGCCCCGCGGTTTCACCCGCATAAGTTTCGATCCTGTGGAAAAATCGGGATAAAAAGTATCCTATATGTTAATCCTGGTTATAAACCATCTGTGTGCCAAATTTCATCCAAATCCGTTCGGAAGTTTTTTGCGTGAAAGAGTAACAAACATCCACCCATAAATACAAATTTTCACGTTTATAATATTACTAGCTTTTTCCCGCGGCTTCGCTCGCGTTAAGAAGTATAGTTTGACAAAGTTTCATACAAACTTTCATCCCCTATTTTATCCCCTTGGGGGTAGAATTGATCAAAATCCTTTCTTAGCGGATGCCTATGCCATAACATCTACCTACATGCCAAATTTCAGCCCGATCCGTCCAGTGGTTTGGGCTGTGCATTGATTGATCACTATGTCAGTCAGTCACCTTTGAGATAGATATATTTAGATAATATAATAATAATAATTATAAATAATATTAAAGTAGGATAGGAAGGACATACCCTTGAAGCTAAGGTACAACCAATGGATAATACAAAATACTAGGTAGGTATAGTCTTCGTGTTTTAAGATGGCAATGGAGGTCATTGCCCTTTCCCTAATATCTCTCCGTAAGAACTCAGTTATTTAACTATGTATAGTTTTCCGTTATTGGAACATGTTAGTGATCACTGGATATACTAGATGTATATTGCTTCAGGACCTTAATTTAGTTTTCTAAGTAAAAAATTATACAAAATGTAGGGGGCTCAATGACCACTAGTGCCACGCTAAAACGGGACAACTATAAGGAAAGAAAGAAAGAAAATACATTTATTTAGCAGAAACTAAATGCACACAACACAACATATTATAGGTAGTACAAGTAAAAAAAATATATATAAAAAAAAAAACAAATAAAAAGTGTAAAGTGCGTTGCGAGAAATTAGCAGGAAAGGATGCGCCAATTAGGCCCAGTTCAGCAAAATAGCCAGACTTCTAGTGTCTGACGCTGGATTTCAACTGGACCTGATGTGGTGACGGATGTAAATCGGTAAATCACTATATGTAGTTACCTAATCACCGTTCGCGATTTATTTGCCAAACATGTAAACAAATATGAGTAAGAGTATTTGGAAAAATAACTTTAATGCCCAAACTATAAAGTTCAGTTTACGCTACCACTTCAAACATTTTTATAACTTTTAAACAGTGTTAGTCACTCTGAAATAAACTTAATTACTACTTAAATAAAGTTGATCGTTGTATAACTTGAAATAACAACAATTGTAAACATATACATGAATAGACCTTACAATATTGATTCAATCTGGCTACCGATTTTTGATAAAATTTTAATATCTGTATCTAATGTTTCGAAGTCGAGAAATATATTTTTTCAACAACATTTGAGTCTCGTCGAATAAATAAGTATGCAAATTAAACATTAATCTGTTATTGATGTTCCTCTCGGGAGTCTCCTGGAAAAGTATCGACTTTCTAATTTTAATTATTTATAAATCATAATGGATCACAGGAATGGGGGAGATTTCCAACAAAAAAGAATAATATGGTCAGGCAACAAACGTAATATTGTAATGGTGTTATTATACTAATTAATGTTAATCTCTCGTCTGTTATTTTACATAGTAGGGTGAGTAATAATGAAAAATGGGCCACTACCTTAATGTTTTTCTAATTATGGTGCAAGCATGTTCTTTGAATGGACATGTCTGGCCATTACGGGGCGGCAGACTATGAGGGGCAGCGAAACCTATGTTAACTTAGTAGATACTTATATTTTAGGTTGGAACACACTTGAAAGAAGCGTAATAATACAGGGTGTAAGGGACATTGACGCGCAAACTGTTACCATGAATCCAGTACCAGCGCGGTAATTGCGAAACACACCATCAGCAATGGCTTTTATTTTGACAGTTCAACAAAATTCATTGCGTTATTTACGTTTTTGAGCCGAATTTTTCGAACACAAAGCAATTGAATATACATTTATATCCAATATCCTTCAAAATAATTCAGATTTTGATTGATAGTGTGTTACGTAATTAGGGTGCTGATTCTAGATCCACCGAAGAAAATTTCTACGCTTAGAGGTCTAGAATCATGTGCTCAATTCATGGTTACAGTTTGCGCGTCGATGTCGGGATTACACCATAATTATTGTATAATATGTCGAAATATGCTTTACCCAAGCTATCCTTTGAACATGTTCTTTTTTATAACGTTCTCAACATCCTTGTTATTTAAAATTTTTGCTTTTAAAAATGTTGGCTCGCGATAGCTGAAGGAGTGGAGGAAGGCCTTTGCCCATAAGTGGGACAGCGCAAGATAGTAAAAAATTGAACTGCCTAACGCTTGTAATCATGTAGTAATTTATATATTATAAGTAGTATATAAGGAGGTCTTTGATACTTCCACAGTGAATTCATTCGCTTTTATATAGTACCTTCAGTTCTTATATCCTTTGTTAATCTGAACGTAAACCAGGCCCTATCCTATGTATACTTAGGTATACGCTATACAGCCTTTAGGTCCGCTCTCATTCCAGGATCCCATTTCGTCGGGTTAGGGCCTTGCTTTCGGCATTAAAAACTATCTCATTCACCCTAAGACCTTGACTTCAGAATTCGGCGCGTGTAAGCGGTGTACAGCGTTTGTCATGCAGAAAGCGTACAGCGAGATCTTTTAGTGCTTTACATTTTTAATCAGCTGACACATCTTAGCCTCTGGCTACAGGCGCTATGCTGGGTGACACCACTTTCCGGCAAGTATGCGTCTGGGCCCTCCTTGCAGGGCTCCATATCGCTGTCAGTGCGGTGGAGCAGTCGACCGCCTCGGAACCACGGCCTTTCCTGCAGCAAGAGCGGTTAGAGCTGGTCGGTTGGCACAGCACGCCAGCAATAATGGCATCATCCGTCGGGCTCTTGTCACCGTCGGGGGTGCCAGCTGTTTTAGAACCCAATGGCTTGGCTCGCGATGGTGGAAAGAGGCTAGATGGAATTACCAAAATGCGTTGGAAGATGTGTAGGCCTTTGGTGTGGGATGCAACATGTGTGTCGACACTAGCGCACCACCCCATCTTTCTAGCACGGCGGGCTGTGCTGAGGCGGGTACTGCAGGTACAGAAAACAAATGGCGCAAATTATATAACAACCTTATTGGGAGCTATACAGGAATTAGCTTATTAGCAGCTATTATTGGAAAAACACCTCGGTACGTGACCAAAAGGCTGGAATTTAAAGAATCAGCATTGCCATCCAACGTTGCAACTCTGTCAGCGTTTTGGACACTTTTCCCACTGACAGCTATGCGGATACATTTTTTGATGCCCAATGACCGTTTCCTTTTTTTTTACCTTTTTTGAAGGGAAAACTTCTTTAGCGGCGTTGTTGCACTTTTGTTGTGATGGGTAAAAAATGATAAACTCGCGTCAGGACACGTGACCTGATCGAAAATTCGTAAGACGGAGCTCGCGTCAGGACACGTTACCTGATCAAAAATTCGTAAGACGGATCTCGCGTCAGGACACGTGACCTGATCGAAAATTCCTAAGACGGAGGGAGAGTAGACTGCACTCCAAAATATCAAAAATGCACAACGTTAATATTCAAGTTTTCACTTCTGCCGGCACTCCCGGAGTGCAACCCGTTTTTTACTAGTTCATAATATATATGTTTTAGTGTTAGATTGTACATTGTATTTTAGATTTGTCAAATTAAATAATAAATCAGTATTAGCTGAAACATGTTAGCGACTAAACATACAGAGATAACTTTTCAACGAGATTAACCCCCGTATTTGTTATCTGATTTAAGTTATTAGGTACCTTGCCCGGGTATATTATGAGTTTCTCTTGCCCCATTACGAAAACAAAACTGATGATAAATACGAAGACAGTCATGGCCATAAATATCCCCTAAAACATCGAAGCAAAATCACCCCACTTACCGTATCACAAACATAAAACTATCAAAGAAAGTACATGTTCACAAATCACGACGGTATCAGTCAAGGAATAAGCATAAGTTCTACCCCAAATGGTAGATGAGAAATTAAAGCGATTACTTTGATATATCGGTCTTAAACTTACCGATAAGTCACTCTCTGAGAGATCGGCTCCAAATGGCACCCGGTGTAAAGTTATCCATCGCCCCAAGATACGTCAGGGGGTAGGGGAGGGGGATCGGGCGGGAAATGGTGCCAAAACATTTTGCAAACTTTATATCAATTATCTTTGTACCAATCTACGAGCTTTTATTATATTGGGCTTATTGTAACAGATTAATTAGCGTTGAAATTGATTTTTCCAGTAATAAATTAAACTATGGATAATACCGGAAAGTATGGCACATTTATTAGGCTTTGGGTGTAATGCGATTTGTGGACTTTGTGGTATGCTGTTGGCATAGATAATTAAAATAAGAATCAGTATTGTTTGTGGCCAAGACCTCATGGAAAAAGCCAATATAAACTTAAAGAAACATTCCTTTGTCAAAGACTAGCTAACTAACACTTAGGTTCCTTTTATTATTCGTATAAAAAAGTCAAAAGGACGGGACAGTACTTGACTAAGTAAATAAACTCTCACACAAACAAAGGGAGCTAAACGAATTGAAAGTAGATGCCTCGTTTACTTTATTATGTTCAGAGCCAGTAAAGAGACACATGTCAATCCACACTTATACGTTTGATTGATTACGGAGTCATGTTATACTTATGTACGAGGTTCGTTTAATCGCGTCCCCATTTCGACGGGCCTACATTCTGCGATACCTGATCGTTACGGCCGGGTAAATAGGTTCGTCGAGTTTTAGGTACGCTTATCATCTCCTAATGATGTAGTTTCGAAACTGGAGCTAAGGGTATGCCCGCACTGCGAAATTTAACGTGTGATTTTTATTCGCGCGGGTTGTATTCAGTGTACGATAATTATGTCAATTAACACGCGTTGCGCGATTTTTGTCAGTTCTAAGCAGATCTCAGCTGAGACAATGTCTACAATGGACAACAGAACTAAAATTTTAATTTACCTGTTGGGTGTGTGTGAATCAAACGATGCCATGAACACATAATTTTCCTACATAAAATATCCCTGTGAAAAAAGCCTTTCTATATCTGTTTTTTTTACTGTGGGTTCCTACAGTAAAAAAAAACAGATATAGAAAGGCTAAAGAATCATACTAATACTATAAATGTAAAAGTTTATATGGATGGATGGATGTTTGTCACTCTTTTACGCGGAAACTACTGAATAGATTTGGATGAAATTTGACACACAGGTAGTTTATTACTAGGATTAACGCAAAGAACACTTTTTATCCCGATATTCCCACGGGATCGAAATGTATGCGGGTGAAACCGCGGGGCACAGCTAGTCATTAGATAATTTATTTAATGTCGTGTACGATAGGGCGGTGAGCGCCCGCGCGAATCTTATTTCGCAATGCGAGGAGCAACGTACAACTCCATGTTCCGCAAAATATTCGCACCGCACCGCGACAAATCTGCATCAACTACAGGATTTTTTACCCCGCGAATTTAAAATCACGAATGCGTTTAGATAAAGAAAGAAAATACATTTATTTGACACAAACTAAAAGACACAATACACCAGATACAAACATCAGATAAAACAAACAATGAAAAAAAAAAAAGATTAAATAAAAAGTGTGAAGTCCGATGTAAGAAATTAGCAGAAAAGTGTGCGTCACGGCTGCGCCAAAAAGGCCCATTTCAGCAAAAATGCCAGACAACTAGTGCCTGACACTGGTTTTCAACTGGACCTGAATATGTGAGGTGACGGATGTAAATCAGTTTTATACTGCAACGTGACGTTTGTGTTAGATAAAAACAGTAATGAATATGTGAGTAACATTGCAAAAATAAACAAGAAAATACTGATACTACTATAAGGTTACTATAAATACATAAATAAGTGAGACCGCCGCACGATATACCTTCCCATGCAAATAAGGAGATTCCTAGAAACAAGTCAGAACAAAAAACCTGCTTTATCTGTTTTAAACGCTGCCTGCCACTATTTATTAATCCGTGCACTGTAGTGTCATCGCACAATACGCTGCAAGCAGCCGAGCGTGACGGAGTATTTTCGGACAGTTTGCAACTTGTGTCTGTTTGAAACTTATCTTAGCTGTTGTTTGCATTGGGATTAACCAAATACGATGGATATTACATCTATAAATAAGTCAGCTAAACATTGTTGGCAAAAGTGGAAATGGAAATAAAAACATGCACAAATATGTATACGAAAGATATATGATAAGATACCATTACATACCATTTTTTATCATCGCCCTAAAATCGGAAAAGGCTAAAACTTTTCCACTAATCGCCTTAATGCTATAACCCGTATTAGGTACTACATTACGTTTAAAAAGTGGGCTTGCCTGAAATAAAGCTAAGTAGAATGAGTTAATTGACTGATGGATTTTTAATATTTTGGCTCAGTACCTTATTACTTTTATACGAAATTTTTAGTAGATATTCAATCATAATCATTTCAACATTATTTCTAGTTAGAAAAATATAGAGATTAATGTTCTGATATAAATCTTAAATTAATGTTTACATTCGATTTCTCTTGTGTACCTTCACAGATATTGTTTTTGTGAGAGTTAACAAAACTTACGCACTTTAATTATTAAAGTTTGAAATATAACTATAAACAAGATTCAAACAACATGGTTAGTGAGTTGTGTCAACAGTTTCTGTTACGAACTTATAATATAACTAGCTTTTGTCCGGAGCTTCGCCCACGTGGATGTCAGAAAATATCCCACGGGAACTTACTACGGGATCAAAAGTATCATATGTGATAATCCAGGTTGTAAACTATCTGTGAGCCAAATCTCATCCAAATTCGTTCAGGCGTTTTTGCGCCAATCCGGAACACACGTCCAGTGCCACCACCAGCGCTGCACATTTATTTTTTAAATGTCGCAGCATCATGCTGAGATAGTCTTAAGATAAGCCTTTTGGCTTCTAAGACTTTCTGTTTCATTTTTCTTTTTGTTAGGGACTTTTTTATGTAATTGTGTTTAGTTTAGTTTGTGATCTTCCTGTACGAGACGCAATAAATGCTTTCTTTCTTTTCTTTTAGACAAACGGATAAAAATTCCACACCTCGTAGCAATGACTTTTTTCAATAGTACATTACGATACGTGAGACTCAAGTAGTCCATTATTGTACGGCGTGAAATTAGGCTAAAAGACTATTTAGCTCATACGTATCGTATACTATTTTATTACTCGTGTGACCTAAACCCGCGAAAGTCACGCTTTTCTGTGTAAAAACGGATTACTTAAGTCACAGAAAAGCGTAACGTAAGTGCGGGTTTAAGTTACACTTGTCTATAAGAATATTTAAATTACAGTTTTGAGTTCATTACTATTTTATTATATGTAAGTATTTATACATAGATTGGAGTGGAAACCTTCTTATATAGGTATTAGTAAATCGCGGTTAATCCTCTGAAGCGCTCAATGTTTCGAGACGGAATTATGCATAGCCCTTGGGATTAGCGGGTTGTCATCCCGTGTCGGCCCAAAACGACTCAGCTAGATCATTTTCATGGTCCAATGTGCGGACAAATAGATACCCGCACAAAGTGGCTGTACTAATGGACTTGAGTTAATGTTCCTTAGACTTTTAGTAGTGATGTGGAAAAACATGAAGTGAACTTTCAGAGTCAGTTACTAAGGGGTTTATTTATAAACGTCACTTAAAGTTAAATAATGATTAGCGACTACTTACGAACCATACATTTTTGACGTTTGAACGCCTCCTTAACTTTTAATAACGCTTATAAATAAAGGGGTAAGTCACTACGGGTAAATAAAAGCTTAGTACCTATTCTAAATGTGAAAATATCGACCTGTATAGAGTTCTAGATTCCTCATAGGTCACGTAACGCGTAACGTACTGCTCTCTGCACTAAAAAAAAGTAAAACCAGAGTTGTTCTAGTCTATTTCTGACCATTTTGGTCGGATTTTATAATACGGAATTTAGAGTACACAAACATTCACGGGATTAAAGCTTAATTGTATTTCTATTGAAATCGATTAGGACACCCAAAATAACTTGTTTCAACGAAAACCAAGTACCAAAATACAGGTAGAAAATCCCAAATTCAGTATATTTTGGTAACGTTCTATATTTTGCATTAGCTAGTGCATTTATCGCTCTAAAACTAGACTAAAATCAGTACTGAATTTAGGTTCCCACCAAATAACTTCAGAGAATTTCTTTGTGATGTTTTGTTTACTAACCCCTATTACCAAAATACCTTGGTATTACGGGTACTGCTGCCTTTGGCGAAGGGCTGGGCAAGAAGTTGAGTAACAAGTTAGTTTGAGAGTCAGTGACGTAGAATGATCAATAGGGCGGGGGTCGACCGGCGGCCGCGATAACGTAATTACTGCCAGAGCCTGCTAGCCTCGCCCCACGACAGACGCCTTTACATTGTTTCTGGCCCATAATCTATTGGACTTTTTATGGTTTACTTTTCTTTTGTAGGGCGAGTTTCGAAGGAAGTAAAGAAGTTGTTCGCGTGTGTAGTTTTCCGGTAGGAAGTTCAATGGTTTTAGTATGTCAAGCGTTTGTGTGTGGTTTCTTATCAGGCAAGCAATCGTTGGTTATTTTTGCGGTTCTCTCTCTCTATATATAAAATACACCGCCTAAAAAATATATCACCCTTTTTGCACATAGCATGAACTAATATAGCGCACTCTCAAATCATTCGCCAAAAACACTGCAATATTTTACGAAAAATATTATTCCTCAACTCTTTATTTCCATAAAAGAGTTCCGTAAAATATTCTCCAATCAAAGTCAAAAGCGCATTGTTACTGCGCTCATAAAGAAAATACTTCTATTCTAAGAGATAGCTCTCAACAGCTTCGAGACTTGCATTTCAAGCTGCATTATGATGCATTTTTAACCTTTATAGCTACACTGCATGCTGTCACATAACATTTATTTACGACTAGGAGTTTCCACAGCTAGGGATGTAAAACGCACGTGGAACTAGAATTCGTTAAACTAAGTTAGATCTCACGTGTCTCGAATAGTGTTAGATAGTGACTGTAGGGCTAGTAGGGCGATGCTCTGTTGATGTTTTCAGCCACCTATGTCATTGAACCTATATACCGTAGATAGTCAATTGTTTGTCCAGTGTGATGACTTGGTACGGTTCTGAACGTCTACAAAAAGATTCAATTTCTACAGTGGACAGTCACGGTTAAAGAGTCCAAAATCTAATTATTTACAAGTGCTAAACATACAATAGAACCGAATTGAATATTCTTTATTTTGTACACCATACAATTTACAGATATAAATGTAGAAATTTTACATAGGGTGACACAATGTTCGGTACATACCTACAGTGATTTTAAAGCAACCTTCAAAACATTATTGTTTCAAGGAAAATACGACGTTTCTAAGAAAACAGACACAGTTAACTTCGCAGTCCAGTTGTAGAGCGTGCTCCAGTTATTAATAACTGGTCATGAAAAGTAATAGGACGATCAAGAAATATGTCCCCAAGCCATTCTCCGAGGCGCACTGGCAGACCTCCAAAGTTTGCGACACAACTTGCCTTCGCACTATATGATTAAGTGCATAGCATCTACTGGCTGCAGTTCCAGTCGCGTGTAAAGTTTTCAGGTTTCCGCGTAGAAAAGCATCGTATGAACTGAACTTCCTTACTGCCAAATTTTAAGCTAGGTCTAATAATTATCTGGGGACTTCGCCGTGAAGTACAAACCAATTCAAAAGAAGCAGACTGATAGAAACTACGGTAGCTCATAAAAGGTCCAGGCTACTTAAAACTCCGTAAATGAGTTCGGTACTAATTTCAAGTGCTAAGACCGAATAATCCTTACTAGAGCCGAGCATTCACTAGATGCAAAACAATTTTCACTTATAAGTAATATGTACCTACATATACTGGTAGCAAATGTCTTGCGACGTCGCGTGACTTCGTGGGACGTTTCTGGAGACACGTTTGAGAATGAGAAATTGAAACTGAGAATTTTTTCCTCTACTCGGCTTTATTTTTAGCAACTCTTCCCGGTTGTACCTGAACCATATTTCCTAAGTATTACCCCCTGTTTCTATAAAGTATTCTTTTTCCACCAGGTCGCCCAGCACCCACAGTGATGTGGCTGATAGACGGCACACCAGCGCCGCAATACATCGGGGAGAAGACGGACACCCACGTGGTGGTGAACCGGTTAGAACTGCCCCACGTGAGGCGGACTCACCTCACCACCACGTTCAGATGTCGAGCGTCTAATACCAACCTCGTTAGCCCGCAGGAGAAGACTGTTAGATTAGAGATGAACTGTGAGTACCGAATATCTACTTATTATATGTATTCAGTACATGAATTCAGATCTACCAGCATAGAAATTCATCATCGGTTATTTTTTTTTTTATATAATACAACGTGTTTCTTTTATATCCCATAACTCTAGGGGGTCGTTGTACTCGTCATTATGAACAACTTTTACTATGTGACCAACCTGAAAGCGCGAAAAAAAAAATCTGCTCTTCCCTACATTTATGTTCGTATAACTCATCAAAATGTAGGGAACATCAGATTTTTGTTTCGCGAAGGTGTGGGTATGAGATATAAAAAAAAAACACGTTGTATATTAGAGCAGTTGTGGCCCAGTGGTAACGGCCCCGACTTACGAGTTGTAGGACGTGGGTTCGAACCCAGGCAGGCGTTTTACTTTGTGTAAATTATTTCATCACCACTGCTCTCAAAATGGTGAAGGAAAACATCGTGAGGAAACCGGCACGTCCTAGAACCAAAAAATCGACGACATGTGACATCTACCAACCCGCACTGAGACACACAAGAAGGTCGTTAGTTAAACAAAAGTGTCAATCTATTTCTTCGTGACAATGTCACTCGACTTCTAACCCCCATTGTATGTACAGTGTAATATGAATACAGCAGCTGATTTTTTTTAACTAGTACTGAATTAATAGTAACAGCAGTGCGATTCTGTAACCATCTCACCGTGAAAACTTAGGTGAAGTGAGCGTGGAGTGAGCTGTCATTCCAACTAATACTAGGGATTGACACGATTAACAGCTCACTCTAAGCTTACTTCACCTAACTTTTCACGGTGAGATTCTTACAGAATCGATTGGCTGTTTGCCTTTCAATGTCCCTTACACCCTGTATTTCTCGCCATACCCTGTGGTGTTCCCTTGGTAGTACAGACTACGTTGCCTAACTGCAAGGCGCAACGAAACAGTATTTTAGACCACAAGGCTATTATTCGTGCCAACGTTGACTTAACTTGTATAGACCAAAATATGCGCGGAATTCTAGTTTCCGACGTCGACGACCCAGAATAAGGCAGATAAAAGAAGCTTGTAAAACCGCTGTTGTTTCTTCACAATTTTTCTGTGATTCCCTGAAATATGTATTATTTTATTGTGAGCTTGGTGTGAAAACTTTTCAACAACAATGTTGTTATCATAAGTTGGTTTAACAGTTGTAGGGTTATAACCCTACAATTGAGATTTAGAATAAGGTAATGTATACTCAAATATCATCTGCCTAGCCTTTTCCCAACCATGTTGGGGTCGGCTTCCAGTTTAACCGGATGCAGCTGAGTATCAGTATTTTACATGGAGCGACTGCCTATCGGACCTCCACAACCCAGTTACTGGGTAATACGAAACCCCTTGGTAGGACTGGTTGTCAGACTTTCGGGCTTCTGACGAGCCGTAACGACTGTCAAAGATTACGAGGCACGGAGGGGTTTTGGTATGTAAAGATGGTCACCCATCCGCGGACCAACCGTGGCAAGCGTAGCTTAACCTGGTCGATCGACCCGTATGGCTGCTAAATACATTACATTATTCCAAAATCAGAACAAAAAAGAAAGCAGTAAAATCTTATAATGGAAGATAATCATACTATAATAGAAAATTAATCACTACAAATACAGACATATTTAATACAGACAGAAAATTATGATACTTTTGTAATAGTTTGGAACCAAACTGTAATCACTTCGCGATTACGCACGCATTATAAACAGCGAAATCTTTCAAAGAAATTAATATCAAGCCCGACCAAACGTTGACAACTTTAATATACCCTCGTCGCCACAAACTTGCATGTAGATATGAAACATCACGGCCTTACAAAATAGTGAACGTGAACCTACAGTCAGTATCAACAGCGACCACAATTTATAACGTTATGACGTACTGTGGTCAACACATCGACCACAGACCATTAAAATTTTACATGCCTCAGTTTTATGGAGCTTCAGCTATGGACGACTATATTTTTTCCTACATTTTATGACAAAAACGCTTACATAGTTTGGTTGTGCGTGAGGTTGTTGTTATTAGGTCTCTTAAATTATACTCATCATGTTTTTTTCAATGCCCTTTCATAAAACCGGAAGGGATGCTAATAAGTTTTAATTCGAAGGCCGACATCTATACACGTTACTTACCAGTTGCTCTAGTTAAGACATGTTACTGTCTATATCTTGAGATTTTAGTTTACAGCTGTGCGATACTGACAGAAATAACTCTTAGCCAAAGTACGTGACGTTTATAGATCTCGGCCTAAAACTTGTTGTTATGATTGAAGGTTTATTTTTAAGACTGTGATTCTCACTATTACAAGGGATATAAAAAAATATTGAAAAAAATCTAGTAAATACTAGAATCCTAATCCTATCTAATATCATAAGTCCGGGTGGTCCGGGGGTTTTTTTAAAAAAAAAAAAGAATAAATAAAGAGAGACTCTTTATTTATTCTATTTTTTTATGAAAATCTACTATTTTTAGAATGTTTGTAAAAATGTGAGCACCATGTATCTATCACATAGTTAATTTATATGTCATGGTTTCATTAATCCATTTTAATTCTTTTACCTATTGTGGTATAGTAATTTTATTTTAGCTGCATCGTCTTCACATATAATTATATAATTAATGTATGCAAAATATTGGAAAACCAAAGGTTTCTTTTCTTCATTCTTCTCCATACGAAAGCTACCTTTTGGAAGGGGCGACTAGAACCAATTCTATTTTACTGTAATTTTTGACGTTCAAAAGTGTGTGTGTGCCTTTTATGTGCCTATTTGGAATAAATAATTTGACATTGACTTTACTATAAATGCGAACATATTATGTTTGTTTGTTTTTTATGCTTTCAAGCTAAAACGGCTGAACGGATTTGTATGAAATTTCGCACACAGATAAACTATAGCCTAAGTAAGGACATAGCCTACTTTTCATCCTGGATCGCAAAAGAAGTTGCGGGCACCAACCAACAGCTAGTGTGAAATAAAATTGTAGGTAGTACTACGAGTATTGGGTTCTTTGGAGTGTCTATTATTCTATTGTATCCCTGGAATTATTACTCATAATAACGTTTTCATTCATTGTTACTTTTCAAACCAATTCAATTGGTAACAACCTTAGTATACAATAAGTTCACTTTGAAACAGTTACCCTGAAAATCAGCGTCAAGTAGTAGGTAATTATACACATTTTGAATTGAGACTTCAAATTACACTTCCGTGAACACAAATTACCGTACAATTTCAACATTTTCTATTTATTATTGCAGCAGGTATTTCAAGGAACGTTGGCCTGAAAGCTTTAAGCTATTGAATCATGAAGAAATCTGTGATAAAAGTTTTTGTGGCAAAATATTTTAATCTAGTTAACTGTTACTGTACTCTAGGTACTCTAAATTAAAAACACGCCAGAAAAATGTTCCTGAATTTCCAAACCCTGTTCCAACAATACAGGCCGAAAGTTTTTTTTATTTTTATTTGTAACTGTGAATAATTTCCACAGTGCGTCCGACGCTGGTCGAGATATTGAGCAAGCCGACGACGTTATCATCGGAGCGTTACGTAACTCTGACGTGCGTGTCGGAAGGCAGCCGGCCGCCGGCGCAGCTCACGTGGTACAAGGACAACAGAAAATTTAAAAGAGGAAAGGTAAACATCGTTTGTTGGCTTGTAATTTTATTTTTGTAAAGTTCTTTTCACGTTTTTGTCATCCATGAGTTGATGTTGAATTGTCATGTCGTGCAGTGTGGATCAGCAAGATTTTAGAAAGAAAGAAAAGAAAGTAAAAGTATTGATTGCGACTTGTAGAGGAAGATCACAAACTAAACTGTCTTACTCTTATAATTTCACTACAGTTGATATTACACTCGAGAGCAATGAATCCGGGTCACTTAAAGAATGTTAAAAATCTCGGAAACTAAAAATGATAGGTTAATGCAATAAATTGTATTTAATAGACAATGTAATACTCCTTAAATGAAAGTAAAAAAAATATGAGTCACCATACATTTTATTAACACAAAATTACATAAAGAAAAAAACTGCTGATCTCTCCTTAAAACAAAAATAGGAAACATGAAATTTTTGAACTTTATTACGATTTTCTTGAATAGAATAGAATAGAATAGAATAGAATAGAATATATTTTTATTGTAAAAACATGAACATGACATTGAATTTTAATACTTCGTATTGCCTCCTCGTGCTTCCATTACTGCGTTTACGCGGTTTGGCATGCTGTACACCAAGTTCCTTATACGATTTTGGGGAATATTCTCCCATTCCTCTGTGAGAGCAATTTTGAGCTCACGAAGCGTGATTGGGGGAGTGTTTCATTGTTTTACGCATCTGCCTAGCTCGTCCCAAGCATGCTCGATCGGGTTGATATCCGGGCTGCGCGCTGGCCACTCCATACGAGTAATGTTCATCTCTTGAAGGTAGTCATTCACAATCCTGCCTGTATGAGGTCGGGCATTGTCATGCATAAATATAGCATCCCCACCTAAATTGACCATAAATGGACCAACGTGATCATTGAGGATTTCTTCCACATATCTTACGCTAGTTAAAGAGCCGTTTTCTATGATCACCAGCTCTGTGCGACTTTCAGAAGAAATTCCGGCCCACACAAGTACAGACCCACCACCGTAGGCTACTTTTTCTTCGATGCATGCTTGCTTGAATCTTTCCCCTGGTCTTCGATACACTCTGTGTCTTCCATCGTGCTTGTAGAGCATAAATTTTGATTCGTCGGAGAACATAACTTTTGACCAATCTTCAATACTCCAATTTACGTGGCTCTGGGCATATCTTAGTCTTGAAATACGATGCCCACGCTCCAGTTTAGGGCCGTTTGCAGGTCTAAGGGGTTTTAAGTTAGATTCAGCAAGCCGACGTCTTACTGTCCATGCACTTGGGTTACTTCCTCCGAGGCGTCGAAACTGATTTGTGAGTTCAGTTCCTGTGAGAAAGCGATTTCGAAGCATGGTGTTCACCAAGTATCGGTCTTCTCGTGCTGTGGTACACCTGGTTCTGCCCGTTCCTGGTCTGCGTAGGTTAGAACCAGTTTCTTCGTAACGTCGGAGAACTCTTTGTACTGTTGACAGCGACACACCGACAGTCCTGGCTGTATCGCGCTGACTCCGGCCGGTTTCCAGCATTGTAAGTATTCTGGTGCATTCTTCAGGCGTAAGCGACATAATTTCAGCTTGAATAATGAATATAGAGCACTATCAACATGGTTTATGTACCCACATAAATGACAGATTACAAACAAAAGCAAAACTAAATGCTGTAATTTCGTAGTTCCATCCGTTCGAAAGTGGCCCTTTTTCAGATTAGATTTTTTTATGATATAACTTTACAATAACTAAGAAGTTTTAATAACTTCATTTAAGGAGTATTACATTGTCTATTAAATACAATTTATTGCATTAACCTAGCATTTTTAGTTTCCGAGATTTTTAGGATTCTTCAAGTGACCCGGATTCATTGCTCTCGAGTGTATTTAGATATATTTTGCATGCAAGAAGCAGTTTAAATTTTTCCGTAACATAAGCATATCATAATCAGCCTACAATGTTCCCACTGCAGGGACACAGGCTTCCTCTATGTAAGAGGGATTGGGCCGTAATCCATCACGCGGGCCCGGTTAAAACTGTAATGAATATCATTTTTGTCAAACTAATTATGCAAGCAATGCTATGTCCAGGTACAGGCACCCTTATTTTTGACCATTCCAAAATTACCAGATTATTAATACGTTGTAAGAGCATTTATCATCGTGTAGGCAACACAAACACCATCGTGATTTATCTACAAGGATACAATATTGATATTTTTATAAATATAAATAACTAATGTGTGTCCAATTTTTCATAGATAGTGGAAGCCATGAACGAGACTTGGGTGAGCAGTCAGGTCCAGTTCATGCCTCTACCAGAAGACGATGGAGTCCAGCTCAAGTGTCAAGCTGACAACAACGCACTGCCCGGGCAGAGCCTTGAAGACTCGTTCAAACTAGATGTTGTGTGTAAGTAACGCATGTGACCCAACTATGTTTATTTGTATTTAACTCTGAACCTGCATTCTTCTCCTTCTTTTCAAATTGATGGCAAGATTATTTCATTATATTAGATAAGTTGCATCCAGTAGGTGGCCACGTCAATCGCGGCATCTGTGGCGTTTTTGTAGGTCCTCAGAAGTGCAGGTGAATGGACACTTTGGCCACTCTAACGTATGGTACTCTGAGGCTGGATTTAGTGTTCGTTTGACGGACAACGCTGAGATTGAACGCAGGTATATCAATGAAAACTTATGAACGCGTACAGCTACGTCGCGCTGATGAGACTTGCAACATGTGCATAAACGCAGGGTGATGTTGAAATCTTTTCAGACGTGTGTGTGCTGCATTGGGTACTAATTAAATTAGGTATTTATTCCTGTTATTCGCATCCATGCACCAGACTGTTAAAAAGAAGAGCGCATTCTGCATCTAAAACCTCAATGCTTTGGAAATAATCCAACCCCAACGAGGCGTATAATAATAACGTATGCCTGCGTGAGAAATGTATTCTCCTTTATTGTCTCATGATATAGCGTCCTTAATACACAAGGCTGATGGAGGGATTTCATGGCAAATGACACATTTTCCTGTCCATTCTCGTTCCGCGCGCGTTTTGCCGCACCAATCCTTTAATCCGCCTCTGTCCTGTGTGACGCATAATACAGGGTGTCAGGAGAACGCTTCCGAAGCCAGAACGTAGATTATATACAACCTTTATGCAAACGGATACCACTAACCTTTCGCCTGAAATTGATTATTTTCGCGCGTCACGTGGACTTGGGGTCGTCAGCCGCACAGCTGTCGGCGAGCGCGCGCGCACTTTGAACTTGAGGTCACGCGCAAGCGTCAGATGATATTTATTTACGAATACATTGCTTGTTAGAGTTGTAAAGAAAAAAAATGTGTTTAATAGCAAATAATGGTTTAATTTAACTGTTCTCACAGCATAGTGTACGAAAAATGCTAAAAAAAATAGGTAAAATTGTTCATTTTTTTTTCTCATTTTTTTATGGTATCGTATCGAGAATCAGTAGCCCTATCACCTGTCTTCGTTTTCGGAAGCGTTTCCCTGCCACCCTGTATAATATGTTCGTACGGTTTTTTCATAAATCAATAATAATTATTTATAGTCCTGGGGGTTTCTTTGTATGGAAATTGCTCAAACTCAAACCAATTCTGATCAAACTTCAATATTATCGACGGGAAATTCCTACACCTATATCTCGAATCTCATCTAGTTACAAAGCCAAATCTGGTGAAAAACTTTTTCCACTTAAATGTTGCAAAAATTCCGATCTCTATGAAATAATGTCGTTTATCTGAAAATTCTTCGCCGACTTGGAGTTTTGTGATAGTGCCTTCCTTTTATTTGCGAGTGTTGAGCCAAGTTTTTATTTGTTTCTAGATGCCTTTTATTTCAACGTTCAACGTTGAGAAGTTCACATACGGGGGAAACTTTGTGAATTTTACTATGAGGGTCTTACGTAGAGAGAAGAAGACGAAAGTATTATACACAGAGAGCTAACGTCATGAGACGAAAATGAGTCGTGATTGTTTGTACAAATCAACATTTCCATCTCGTACGATGACACAATTAGCGGAACTTCTTAATTCGTTAAGACCGTTCCCTAAACGGATATAGCTGCAAAATAAGCAATAAAGGAGCTCGACGCAACCAGTTTGCACATCTCCGACATCGTTAGGCTTAATTATCATTGCTACTTAAGCACAGCTCAGCATGTATGACACACTGACATAAAACCTGGAGCTGATTAAACAAATTGCTCCTGAAATAGAGCAATATCCTTAACATTAATAATTTTCCTAAAATATAAAATAGTACGGCTGACGTCAAAGAGAAAATCCTTTGGGTGTTGTTTGACTCCGAAAGTTTACTTACAAAGTTGAACGCTTTGGAATTAGGACCAATTTTGTTAATTGAAATTGGTTTGTTAGTTCCACAATTTTATTAAGAATATTATTTATTCAAATAGAATTATTGAAGCTTATTTTAAAAGGCAGTGTGTCTACATAACAATGTAAAATGGCATAAGCCAGCAAAAAACGTAATCTCGAGGTAATAAGGAAACCATTTGCGTACTATAAGAACTCCTACCCTACACAACCGTCACTCTAATTGCGTAACACACTATCAATCTCAATCTGAATCATTTTGAAGGATATTGCTAATCCATTGCTTCATATGCTCTAAAAATGTGTCTGCTCAACAACATAAACAACGGAATGAATGTTGTTGAACTGTCAAAATGCAACCCATTGCCACTGATAGTGTGATACGCAACCACCCCGCATTACCTCGGACCAATACAAGAGTTGCTTAGAATTAAACACGTAATTATTTAAATAATTTAAATCATTATTTTATATTACGTATCTCCTGATATCCGCTTGTCACATCTTATTCATTTCTTCTGCCTTCTAAATTCGTAATAGCGTTTGTCTCGTAATTTATGCCAGTATCTTAATTACTAGAAAATGTTGCATGCCACAAACTATGCTATATCTCTACAGTACTGTTTCACCGAATACAACATCGTACATTCTTAATTAAAATATGTGCAATTGAATGAAACATGTCTCACAAATTTAAACATAAATACTAAAGAAATATCTAAATAATTTTAATTTATTTATTCACGTCCACGAAGTTTTGTTTATTATTGAAAGAAATATTTTCTTCAAAAATAAACAAATCTTCGTGGACGTGAATAAATATAAATTATTTAGGTCTTCTTTGGTATTTATGTTTAAAGATTTAAATTCTACTGAAAATCTCCCCCAAAAACGGCTTAAGTAAAACTAAGCACTTAATTTAAATAAAGTAATTACTAACAACGTTTTCAGAAATAACACTTTAATGATCGGACTTATATTTTTATCTTTTTAAGTCTAACCGCCGGCCCTTAATCTCAAGTTTTATAATGGAGCCTTAAACCAAAGCAATGAAAAGAAAACTCAACACTAAAATACGGCGTGAAAATCTTTAGAAAAAAGCGGCGTCATTTAAAAAAACTACCCCCGTTTGCTGATGGAAGTAAAAAAGATTTATAATCGCGGACGATGCGACAGTAAACGTATTCGTGTAGCGGTTGTACAATGTACATCCTTAATGTAATGTGCTTATCTTGGTACTTATCTGACGTGTCGGTTACCGTAAGCCAGCGTGACACAACAAAGCCCGCGGCGCGGCCCGCCCGGGGACTCGCGATGCGTCCCCGACGGAACTTTGCTCACTGACAGTTTATCCTGCGCTACCAACTTGTTGGTAACTAATTCCGTCTAATTTAGTCTGTGGCAGGCGACTCACAGACGCATGGCTTACCCGACGCCGTCGACTCCACGGTGATACCTTCTTGTCTGAAGGATTAATTTGGCTTTGTCTGCCGTGGTTCTGCTCCAGTTTGACATGCCATGTTTAGCCGGTACATCAATGTTACAGCGCTGGGCTTGTCCTTGCGGTATTACTCAAGATGCTCCACCGTAATGGATTATGAAGTGATGAGGGTTGGGAATACAACACTTAATAATTAACTGTATCTGTTTCACCTGCTTATGAAAGCTCCTATTCTCAGAGCTCTCAGCTGTTACCTAAATCATAAATGTTATTTAATTAACAACCGTAATTAGGAACGGCCCGAAATATATCTATTTAAACGGTTCCGAGCGCGTAATTTAGTCAACTCATTTAGCACGTAACAGGCCCTGTCAACATTTCGGAACAAACAACCTATCTAACAATATTAAAAGCTTGTATGCGCCAACATGAGAAACTCAGTAAAACGTAATTAAAACCTTGTTAGCGCCGGCGAGCACACAACATCAACACTTAACATCCGCTGAGGACTCGCCAAAAACTAATTCGGACTAGTGGAAGCGACTGACCCCACCCCGCCACCGGATCCGGATCGCAAAACGCTCTAAGGGATTAAGCCGGCTTACCGTAGCCAATGCGTTTACATTCTAATCGTAGGACATAACTTGCCAATTTATTTATGTGTAAACGAGTCCCCTACACCGCGACTATTGTGTGCGATTATTTCCACCTGCGTATTCTCACGCCCGTAACTTTTTTTTTTACCCAGACAGTCTGATCACTCAATCAAGGCACTAATTCCCCGACGAGACGGTCAATTCTTGAAAAGCCAGGAAACGTGCTGACTCTATTACGACAGAGGAAATTAATTTCCAAATATAAATAAATTCTATTTACTTCTGCTTGGCGAACCGTAACGCATTTAGAGCGGGGAGAATTTCGCCGCTCACGGCGCGAATCGTTTTGGCAACAATTTAAACGGAGGAATCGTAAATGTTTATTTGGAGAACGGGCGTTTCCTCCGGCCGCGGGGCGACGTCGTTATAGGTCTTTAATGGCCAATAAAGTGTCAACGCCCGCTCCTTGCCGCAGATAAGTGTTCACCTGGAGTAAAAACGCTTTCCAACCTTGGACAGCTCGGAAATAGACCGACAATAATAGTAGTCCATTACAATATAAAAATAAAATATTTCTCTTGGTTAAGCAATGTTTTTATTTATGTATACTTTATTGTACACCATAAAATACATAACAAAAAAAAATACGATTATTAACACAAAACAATGGGCGGCCTTATCGCTCTCTGCAATCTCTTCCAAGCAACCTAGGAATGGACAGTGATTGCGTGAATATAAAAAATGTGGTTGTCATTGGTGTAAAATTATATACCTACTATAATAGATACGTAGGTAAATTTACTAAATAAAGCCATTTTGTGTTCATACTTTTAACTCCGTTACTGGGATAAAAAGTTACTCTCAAAGACTTCACACTTGATCGCGTAAAAATTTCGTAATATATCAACAAAGTATTTCATTTCCCGTCTTCATTCACCTCTCATCTGACCTACTCTACTCTTCCTACTGATTTCACTTTAAAAACTTTATTTTTATTCAAACTAACCCAACACTCCCCATTTAATACTAGTTCATACTTCGGCAGGAATGTTTACACTTCGTCCAGGTACGTTGCCTAAGCCGCGAAAAAAATAAATAAAGTATGTGTGTGTGTTAGTAAAATCTATGACAAGTAAATAAAATTGAAGTGTCTGTTTGTAATGTCACAATAACAGCTTTTTACTAAATGCATTTAAAAGTAAAAAACCGGTCAACTGCGTGTCGGGCCACGCGCAGTGTAGGGTTCCGTAGTTTTTGTAACAGCCAAGTGCGGGTCGTATTCGCTGACTGAAAGTTTCGTACCATGCTCTAACTAAAAGCCAAACATGACTACCTACCTAATTTGACTTCCTATACAAATCCTCACCTGATCCGACAATTTTCCACAGAAAGTTTGAATTTTTTTTTTTTTTTTTGAGATTTGGATATGACTTTTCATAGCCGGTGTTTTGAATTTAAATACAGGACACAGAGCTACACTACTCACTCGTCACAAAAAAATAAAATTGAGGAATTCTATGGAGTTGTTCGAAATTTTCGAGTCAAATACAATTGGTCGACTATTACTCGTAAACTTGTAAAGCCCACTTAAGTGTGATAGTTTTCCTTTAAACTTCGTTATATATAGGTACTACTGCCGTGACATTTGAATTTCTAACTGCAACCGTTTAGTTGGTAGAGGGGGGGGGGACACTTGACTCTAACGAATATTGGTACTTTAAAGCTTGATAAGTCACGAACGGTTTACTTAGTCAAAAAACGGTCTTCCAAAACCCCTAATATTTTTGACCTATCCAACAATATCCCACACTATGGGAAGGACGAAAAAAAAAATTATCATCCCCACTTTACATGTAGGGGAGGTACACTAAATAATTGTTTTTTTCAAAATTTTATTTTACCACTTTTTTGGCGTCATTAACTTGTATACTCATGCCAAATTACAACTTTCTAGTACCAATAGTTTTTGAGCTAAGCTGCGGACAGACAGACAGACAGACAGACGGACATGGTTGACGACGGAACAAACGGTATTTATATTTAAAAAAAACATTTATTTTTTTGTCTGTCTGTTTGGTTTCTGTTTGTTACGGCTAATCTCCGACTCGGCTGGACCGATTTTGATGAAAAGACAATGCCTGATATTGGCGTCTTTTTTTTTCTCGCGGCCATCAACCAAGTCTTGTTTTTCTAGTAAGTACAGAATAATGTAACAAATGAAACTTATTTGACATGCACATCTCTAAACTCAGTCCGAAATGAGATATAAGAGTTAGAAGTTTGTACGTATTTATTAGCTTTGTAGGCAATTTTTGACTCTTAGATGCAAGGTTAGTATTAAGTTACCACAAAATAGATAGCCGCTAAATGCTTTTGGATATTGAATAGTCAGATTACTAAATAAACAAAATTCATTTCCGACTCCATTCTCCTGCCATCTCACCTAGATTCAACTCCAAAAACTAAAATTTTATTCAAAGTAATTAAACAAACCCCATTTAATAATTATTAGTTCATACTTCAACAGGAATGTTTACACTTTGCCCAGGTACGATGCCTAAGCCGCGATTACAGAGCAAACCGCAGATCGTTCCCGCAACAATCACAACATGATATACCTACCTAGTACTTACCCGCTCCATCCCTGATTATTGTTTTCAATCTATTGTAATCCTTTATTATTTCCATTATGATATAGTTTTATGCTACCCAATTACTTTGATATAACTTAAACTTAACTTGTTTACAAGATAATAGGTATACATAATTATGTAATGTTCACTATAAATGTGTAGCTTCTTTGTGAAATAAAACTAATTGCGTTACTCTGTAAAGACAAATTTAAGTTTTCACCCAGAATTTATTAAGTTTTTTCGTCGTCGAACACTCTCTGCCATGTGTCATGTGTCAAACTTCAAAGTCAAAAGTCAAATGCACGGCAAATTCAAATAGAGTTCAATGAACTTTTATTTACACATATAAGGCAATTCTCCTTAAATACCAATTAGTTTTACCAAGATATATTTTTTTGTGTGTGCCGTGTGTCGATACTCTTGCGCCATCCCATCTTCTTTCCTCGGTGTGCTGTGCTAGCGCTGCTGCTGCGGCATAACAGAATTTAATAATAACCTTATCGTTAATTTTATTATATTTTCGAGCCATTTGTGGTTGAAACCCTCGGGCCGTGGGGTCCGAGTGCTCACGGTTAGTTCAACGAAATCTCCAAACTGGTTGACACTTCGCGTGACCCAAGGGCTGGCTTTTATCTTGGCCAGAGGCTAAGCATTGCTATACAACGTGGCAATCAGGCCTTGGTATAAGAAGTTTATCCAGTGTAAATATTTTTTACTATTTAAATTATTTATTTTTATTTATCAATTTATTTCAGGCATCAAAGCCCATATAAACACATACAATACAATATTAATGTAACTTAAAAATACTATAAATACATACAACATTATAATTACACTAAAAAAACCACATGTTTTCAATGATAAAGCAAACACTGTATTTTTAAATATACACTCGCGCGGTACCAAATCGACTCAATATTTATTTATTTTTCAGAAAATACATATTTTATTTACGAAAACCATATGTCCATTAAAAGCTTGTGACTTTAGCTTTGGATTAACACCACTATCATAAAAAATATTCAGTACTTTTTTATCTATAATTTACACGGGCGTATAAAAATAAATGCCAATCCGCACTGGGTCCGCGACCTAAGTTTTCGCAGTGAGATTTTTACAGTATCATATGACCGATTGTGTGGCGTGGCCCGATGTGACGTCAGGAACATTACTGACAAGCCATACTAACAATTTACTTTTTTTTCTAGATCCACCGGTAGTATCATTATCACTGGGCTCAACGCTCAACCCTCACGACATCAAGGAAGGTGACGACGTGTACTTCGAGTGCTCAGTACGTGCCAACCCCAGAGAACATAGGATATCATGGTATCATAATGTAAGTATTTATTTTTGTTCTTTTTATAACTCACTTGTACTGGTCCTGTCATCATATTAGCCAATCAAACTACACTACTGAACCTAAGTACATTATTTCATCTGGGTTCGGCTACGCGGCGAGCTTTTACTCATGTCATGCCAGTACAATTTACGCACATCATATATATCAATTTACGCATAGTCATTTTCTTATTTTTTTTTTTATAATATTATTATTTTTTAGTTGTAATTGTGCGTTTTGTTTGTGCAGAATAAAATATTTTTCTTTCTTTCTTTTATATACTGGAAATAAATTTCCAGTGCGGAAATTATAAACTTGAATTCAATATTATGATTCTAAGCTACCTAGCGTAGAAAATGTACGTGGTTATCAAAAAAAAAAATCTGCTGTTTCTTGTAAAAGTACAATTAAGAACCTTATCATCCGCCTAGCCTTTTCCCAACTATGTTGGGGTCGGTTTCCAGTCTAACCGAATGCAGCTGAATACCAGTATTTTACATGGAGTGACTATCTGACCTCCACAACCCAGTTACGCAGTTACGTTGTACTACAATACCAACCTACGGCCCTACGCGGTCAACATATATGGAACAGCTAATATTCTTTTGTGTAACGGACGAAAATTTTCCACGCTAATGCTATTTTTCTAGAATCATATGCTGAATTAGCTAAGCTATTATTAGTCATGATACCCAGACCTCTGACCCAGTATTCGCCACTGATGGTCAGAGCACCCGCCCGCTCTCAATATCAGGCAGACAGAACGTGTGAAAAGTCACTTATGATTTCAACTGCCGTCATACTTAGCAAATGGATTAGTAATCACGTTATGTTGCTAATACTCGTAGCACCCAGGAGGACGATCCATCCTCCTAACAAACTCTTAATCGCCCTTCACTACACACTACTTTAGGTAAACATAACATCAGGCCTTGTTTCCCCGAAGGGTTTGGCAGAGGTAGGTACACCTCTGTAAACACACATTTCGCTAGTTATGGTTAAGTCCCATGTACTCGTAACAAGGGACGAGCCTGTTGCCGTCAAGCGGGCACAAATTTAGAATTCGGGGTGGTGCCGCGTTGGTCTAGTGGTCGAGTGGTCGCAAGCGCTACTACTGAGCACTAGGACCTGCGTTCGATTCCCAGGTTGGGCAGTGTTGATGTGTTTTTCTATTTTAAGAAGAAAAATTTGGAGGAGGAGGAGTTCGTGGCTAAAAAATATCGAAGGTTAAGCAACGCCTGCCGCGGTCAGTTCATGGATGGGTGCTCATCCGTAACATAACGAGACTTCTCCGTGCCTCGGAAAGTACGTTGGACCCGGCTATCATTTGTAGACCTCTGACAGTCGTTACGGGTATTCAGAAGCCCGAAAGTCTGACAACCAGTCTTTCCAGGGGGTACCTATCGTATTACCCAGTTACTGGGTTGTGGAGGTCAGATAGGCAGTCGCACCATGTAAAATACTGGTATTCAGCTGCATCTGGATAGACTGGAAGCCAACCCTAACATAGTTAGGAAATGGCTAGGCAGTTTGAAGAAGAACAATTTGGAGATTATCCGATTACACACAAATTTTTGATAAGCTTTCGCAAAAGAAACTTTAGTAGGTAGTCAGTTGGGAACTATTATAATCCATTACCTTTTATACCACAAATGTAATTTAATTTGTCGAAAACTTGTCAGTTATTTATAGAAGCTATCAACTCAGTATTTCTATTGATGATAAAATAATTAAACGCGATCACAGCCGAAACAGTGGACAATTTGAATTGATTAGTAACTCGGAGTAAATTCATAAATTGATTGTCAATTGATGAGAGTTTACCTATAAATAGACGCTTGGAATTCTATTAATAATATAGAATATAATCAACGTATAGAACAAAGTGGTATTGAATTTAATATCAGGATACTTTAATTAAACAAGAAGTTGGTGAATGTTAAATATCCCAGTCCCAGTTCATTTAGGTATGTCATGTATGGTCATGTTCATAGAAGATGTTCGTGAACGGGCACCGTCAGTTCATTTTGACAATACAACAACATTCATTGCGTTATTTACGTTGCTAAGCAGACACATTTTTCGAACATATGTAGCTATGGATCAACAATATCCTTCAAAATAATTCAGATTGAGATCGATAGTGTGTTACGCAATTAGGGCGGTCATCTCTTAGCTGCCACGGCTTATCATAGTCAGCCTGTAACGTTTCGCTGGGACACAGGCCTCCTCTCAGTGAAAGGGCCGTTATCCCCCACGCGGGCCCAGTGCGGCTTGGTAGATGTCACATGTCTTCGAATGTTTGGTTCTAGGGCATGCCGGTTTCCTCACGATGTTTTCCTTTGCCGTTTTGAGAGCAGTGGTGATGAAATAATTTACACAAAGTAAAGCGCCTGTCTGGGTTCGAACCTACGACCTAAAACTCTTAAGTCTAGTCTTCTCATTTTTAATATCGCAGCATTATGCTGAGACAGGAGCCTTTTTGGCCTCGCATCGGTCTTTTTTTCTGTTTGTTTTTAGTGTAACTTTGTTAGTTTTAAATGCCCCTTTTTAGGGTTCCGTACCCAAAGGGGAAAAACGGGACCCTATTACTAAGACTTTGCTGTCTGTCCGTCCGTCTCTCTGTCACCAGGCTGTATCTCAAGAACCGCTATAGCTAGACAATTGAAATTATCACAAATTATGTATTTCTGTTGACGCTATAACAACAAATAGGTACTAAAAACAAAATAAAATATATATTTAAGGGCCACCCTTAAATATATATTTTATTTTGTTTTTAGGATTTTTTCCCATACAACAGACGTGATTTTTATAGATAATGGTACGGAACCCTTCGTGCGCGAGTCCGACTCGCACTTGGCTGGTTTTTATAATTATTATACTTTTAGTATTTCCAGTGTGTCCTTAAAAAAAACTAAAAAAAAATCTTTCTTAATTCTGGGCCACCACTGCTCTACAAAAAATAGTTGTCAACTGGTTTAATATAATCGTTGCAGAAACCCAACTTAATAACAAACTTACAATTGATTGATCAGCTATAGATACTTGTTAACACAATAAAGAAGGGACTGATGAATTAGATTACTGCTGGGCAGGCGACACGGCTGATGAATTACTGGCCCAACTTGGAGATCTGTTCATTATTGGGACCCAATAGATTACGTCATCACCCTTCTCGATATTGATGTCATGCCTTCCACATTGATTATGATTAAAGATTCTGGATGTTAGTTATGATATCGTTAATATATGACTATTCGTTTAAGTGCCAGTAGATTTTTACATACGTAATACTACGGGGGGCAGGGATCCACGTGCAACCTGTTACTTTAGATTCAGCACGTGATTCTGAATCCTTCTGCGTTGAATTTTTCGTCGTTTATTAAAAAATAAATCTGTTCCATACATTTTAACCTCGCACTTTTCTATTTAAAACAGCTGATTTGATAACCGACGAGATATTTCTACTCTACCCCCTATCGTAGAAAGTTTTCGTCTAGAATCATGTACGGCATTCATGGTTTCAGTTTGCGCATCGATGTATGTCACCCTGTATAATGTTATGTTTATTATAAAAGTTTTTAATTGTTTCATGTTTTGCGCTCCGTCTAAGCATAGACGTTTGTAGAAATCAAAATAGACTACTAATGTAATGATTTCCACGCAAATTATGCTTTAATTAAAAAAATAAATAAAATCATTTAATTCGAGTATCACTGACTCGTAATACAAAAAAATACACTCATACAGTCACATTACATACACAAAACCACTAAATTCAATTCAGTTACCTATTATTATATTAATTATTATTCAATTATAAATTTATTCAATTCCTGCTATTCCTTAATACATGTTATTCTATAACCTAGCAAGGAAAGCTGAACTTCACCCACCAGATTGTGTTTGACATGGTACAAACTTATATGAATAACTTTATGTATGCCTCATGTACTACAATCTCCTTTTTATGAAATAAATTTATTATTATATTCGTTACAATAAGTCATACACAATAATAAAAAATAATCATAATTATCACAAATTACAAAAGAGATGCTGCTTGTCAGCAGCTTAAAGCTTCGGAATGATGTCGTTATTTGAGTAGGAAAATATAAAACTGATCCTGTTAAAATTGATTGACCTTCTTAATTAGGTACGGTTTTTTTTTTAATTTAATGAACCTCTAAAACTTTTCGGGCTTCTAATGATTTACACTTTCAATGAATGAGCTTCTTATTAACTTTCTACCCTTTTCTGCCTGTTGGTCGCAGTAACTAAGCTAGGTCCCCCACCAAACGGATTAGATTAGGTTAGTTATGTGGGTATGTCGGGGCGGTGTAACCGAAATAATAGATGAAGGTACACAGGAGAAGAAGAATATTTTATTTCACGATATAGTTCACAGTCAGTTACACAACACACAAGAGTACCATAGAAGAAGAAGGAGTGATAGAATGATAATATCTTCGACCTCTGCCGCGTACTCTTATGTGTTGTGTAACTGACTGTGAACTATATCGTGAAATAAACTATTCTTCTTCTCCTGTGTACCTTCATCTATTATTTCGGTTACACCGCCCCGACGTACCCACATTGGCGACCCCGACGTGATGCCTCCAAAGTTACTTGGCTATTAAGTATTTTTCGGACCCCAAGATAGGAATTATTTAAGGTTCATAAAAAGAGGTCAATCATTATATTAGGGTGTTCTACTGAATACCAGTATTTTACATGGAGCGACTTCCCGTCTATCCTCCACAACCCAGTTACTGGGTAATACGATACCCCTTTGTAAAACTGGTTGTCAGATTTTTTTTCTGGCTTCTGACGACCCGTAACGACTGTCAAAGATCAACGAATGATAGCCGGGACCAACGGCGCGCTTTCCGAGGCACGGAGGAATCTTGGTATGTAAAGACGGTCACCGATCCACGAACCAGTCGCGGCAAGCGATGCTTAACCTGATCGATCGACCTGTGCGGCTGGTATTACTTAGCCACAAGCCCCTCCTTATATAATTATGGAGCTTTAATACAAATCCTATTTAAAATACCAGTGCAATTATTAGTTTAAAACATTACAGGCATTATAGATTGGATATTATTTGTGTTTCCGTGAACTTCAGAAACATGCTTATGAAAGTTCTACGTAGTGTTTTCGCGTCCATAATGCAACGGGCGAGGTTTAAACTCGCTAGCCAATCCAAAAACTTATCGGTTTTGCTATTGAAGCTTAATTTAGAGAACGAGTAGGTGTATCCACAACCTCATAAATAAAAGGTAGCTATTCTGCGTTCGCAATGAAGTTTCCAAACATATAAACGAAAATGTGTTTTTTGGAAAAACCACGTTACCCAATCTTAAAGTTCACTCTTCAAGTCAATTTCAATTATTTTTATGACTCTTCAATACTAGTACTTCTGAAATCCACTTTATTTGTAACTTATACAATATACCTTAATTCGTTGTAAGTCGAAATACCATTAAATGGAAACAAGATTTTGGACACGACTAGGTAAACTCAGATTTTATATTAGGAGCAAAATTCCCATAAAAGCTTTACTTGTATTAAAAACTGACGTGCCCAAAACGATTCATCATTCCCCAAGTATCAGCATGTTAATACAAAAGTATAATCATGAAACATTGATGAAGTACGTATTAAAACAAAATGGACGACGTCAGTGTATAATCTAAATTACATTTGAATAAGTTCGCTGTAATCACAACATGAGTTCGTGACCTTTATCAAACCACATGAAAGGTCCTCACGAACTTTCAGTGTATTGCGTCAGATCGATTTGTTATGTTGTTATAATGGGGAATTGAAATAGAAAAAATATGTAGAAGTAGGTTAACAGAACTTTAACTTTATGGTAACTAAAATAGCACTGTAATTTTGGACTACTTTGCGTCCCTTCCAAGCAAGTCAGAGAATTCTACTGCACGACCTAACAACACAGCGACCCAATTACATATTTCCAGTAGGTAATAAAACAGTTTTCAACTCAACCTATTGCAGTCCACTGCTGGACATAGGTCTATCACACAACCACAACACTCTGTCCTCTGCCTTCCGCATCCAGTCGGCCCCAGCCATCTTTTTAAGGACGTCGGTCGATCTAGCTGGAGACAGCCGCACTCTACGCTTACCGATACGTGGTCTCCACTCCAGCCGATCGATTCTGTAAAAATCTCACCGTGAAAAGTTAGGTGAAGTGAGCTTAGAGTGAGCTGTCAATAGTCTCAATCCCTAGCATTAGTTAGAATGACAGCTCACTTCACCTAAGATTTCACGGTGATATGGTTGCAGTATCGCACTCCACTTGTTTGCTCCACCGCCATCGGTCTTTCGGCACACATGGCCAGCCCACTGTAACTTTAGTTCTTTTCCGGATGAATTTATTTTGGGTCTTTTCCTTTAATAGCGCGCTGACTGACCTTGAATTTGTACACCAACCCGACTGTCTGTGTCCAAAAATAGCTAACGCCGTGGTTAAAATATTAACCAGTCAGAAAGGAGGTATTGAGGCAGCCTGCTCAAGGTGTCATACCTTTAAATATCGCCACTGGTATAGACACTTAACAATCAATCATCATCATCATCATTTCAGCCGAAAGACGTCCACTGCCGGACATAGGCCTGCCCCAAGCGCCGCTACTTCGACTGGTTCTGTGCTTCTCGCATCCAGCATATTCCTGCGGCTTTCACCAGATCATCGGTCCACCTTCTGGCCTTCCAACGCTACGTCCAACAATCGATATAACTTTTCAATTCTAATTATGATAAAAATAATTTTACGTTCACTCTGGAATCATACGCAAAAACATAGTTAATGAACATCTAGGTACCAAATAACTCCTGGTCCTGCCCGCCTCAAGCAACATTTAGCTCGACTACGCTTATTAGAAATAGTGTAGCAAACGTTGTTTGTATAAATTCTATTGACGTTTATCGACATTTATAGCCATGCTTGTTTATATTGGTCGGATATTCTACTTGAATACGCTTTTGCTGTATTTGAATTCTCTACTATTTTTTCGTTTATAACTATTTTCTTTGCACTCAATAATTTTTTGTTTACTATTAACTTCTTCGGAGCGTCCCTGGCACACCTGCAGTGGCAATTCTGTAACCATCTCACCGTGAAAACTTAGGTGAAGTGAGCGTGGAGTGAGCTGTCATTCGAATTAATGCTCGGGATTGACACTATTGACAGCTCACTCTAAGCTCACTTCATCTAACTTTTCACAGTGAGATTTTTACAGAATCGATCGGATGTATTTTAGATCTTGTAGGCCCAAATCTTCGCCACTTCCACGGGGTCGTCGGTGGCAGCACAGAGGTCACTTTGACTTCATGTTTTGGGACACAGAGGGCAGGATAGGAGGTGTAACTATTAACTATATTATTTATTTCTTTATCGCGGTTCTCTATCTTCAAACAGCTGGGCAAGTAAAAGCTTACGTTATCAGAAGGTTTATCAAAGCATCCATCTGATTCCTAAAAGGAAAATATCATCTATCTCAAATAGAAAGAAGGAAAAAATAAATAAAAAATATTAATTGGGAGGACTCGCACTGGAAAATAATTACACAAACGAAATACATAATATTATGACCAATATAAAAAAGGAAAACAACAGCATAAATTAAAAAAAGGTCAAAGAGTCAATTTTTGTAAGTAATCTAAGACCATTTTTAGTCAATAATTGTTCAGTAGTGGGCTTTTTTTCGGAGGGGCTTGTGGCTAAGTAATAACAGGTCCATCAGGTTAAGCTACGCTTGCCGCGGTTGGTCTGTGGATGGGTGACCATCACATACCAAGACGCCGTTGGTCCCGGCTGTCATTCGTGGATCTTTGACAGTCATTACGAGTCGTCAGAAGCCCGAAAGTCTGACAACCAGTCTTACCAACGGGTGTCGTATTACCCAATAACTGGGTTGTGGAGGTCAGATAGGCAGTCGCTCCATGTAAAATACTGGTATTCAGCTGCATCTGGTTAGACTGGAAGCAGACTTTAACATAATTGGGAAAAGGCTAGGTATATTTTTAGTGGGCTTTTTTTCGATATGATGTGGTTCAAACTGTTTTTCTACACAATATCTATGGCATATAGTTTTACCCAATCTTTGTTAAAACATATTTTGGTTCTATGTCCAGGATAAACCGGTGCTCCACAATGTGGTGTCCGGCATCATCGTCAGCACCAAGTCACTGGTGCTACAGAAGGTAACGAGGGACCACGGAGGGGAATACTCCTGCAGAGCAACCAACGCGCTCGGAGAGACTGCCAGCCAGACCACACATCTTAGTATACAGTGTAAGTGAAATACAGTACTAATTAATTATTTCTCTTATAATAAAGTCGACAAAAAGTTTCTATGGCCGCACGGTATCACGGCGCCTACTAAAGAAAAAGAAGTACCTATGCGGAAGCACCAGAAATTGAAAAAGAGGTGAAGAGGTTGTCAAGAGCTGACAATGACGCTGTCAGTGTCACCTGGGAGGTTATAAACAATCTGTAAAAGAATAAACGCAAGTTCTGAAAGTAGTTTTTTTCATAATTGACTACTGAATCAATTTCAGTAAGAATTCTTTTCAAAAATTATTTATATTGCCATACTGAACACCGATTGCGTCAACGAAATGAAATCTTTTTTCAAGGCAATAAGACTCAATTTTAAATGCATACAGTAAAGCTAGGGTCAACACGATTTTCTGAATAATAACAGATAGCCTTTAAAACATATAAGTTTTGATCATTGTATTATGCTTTTAACTCAATACTCTAATTGGGGTGTATGAGGTATTGGGTTCATTATGTTACATGTTGTATATTATTGTAGGTATAGGTACATACTCCGATATTTCTCTTCTACCCCTATACTACACAGTCGCATGTCTTCTTTAACCAACGTTTCTAAAGAACCTGGGGGCCTACTCCGAAGTAGTATCGGCCGAATGTTCGGCCGTTTCCTGCTACGAAGTTACTATTTGGTTCGGTTGGTCCCGATCCTACACTCTTTCGAATATTGACTATGGTCCCGACCCAACTGAGCCGATCCGAACTTTTTTCGCATTTTTCAGTAATATTCGGTTCGGCCATGTGTCGGTCCGATCCGAACATTCGCACTTTGCACTTCGGAGTAGACCCACTGGTTTATACTACCTAGGTACTAGAATTCTTTATCTCATCATAAAATCCTAATTTATAGAGGTCAACGCAGCACGTCTATTTTCGTCACATATCTCTATATACCGTCATGTCGGTTTTCACTTCCTTTGTAGCATATGTCTCCGTATCTCCTTCACACAATCGATCAATCATATTTTTTTTATTTGCCTCATTTCTTGTCCGCTCACATTTATTTTGTGTCAGTGAATTAAACTTTATGAACAAAACGCCAAAATAGTCTCGGATCAATAAAATCTATCTTTTGAATATTCGAATACTCAGAAAACAAGCGCTCACCCACAGCGCCAATTACTTACGGATTACGTGTCTCCGCTCATAAGTCTAGATAGACGGTCCACCAGCTAATCAACTTGCCACTAACCTACATATACATACACATCCGTAGAATATTACCTACATGACGCTACGGTCGCAATTAGTAACTTCGCCGTCTTGAGTGAGGTTATGACTAGGAGTTAGTTAAAGTTGCTTTCACTATAAGTATTATCGAACCACGAGAACATACTCGTAATAAACTACAGAAAAAAATAAAATGCGTCACCACAACCCGAAAGATTGTTTCACGTAGGTGATTACCTACGTACTTGGAAAAAAGTCACATTGTATTACTTACTTTAATTAATATACACCGTGTTCCGGACGATATTCATAAACTAGCCTCGACCATGGAAATAAGCATATTTCACTATGGACACATGAATGAATTCTTATTTTTTATGTTTTGTTAATTTTCATACAAATTAAATACCTTGTCGTAAATCACTCGATATGCCTGCCTGTTTATCTCTTTCTCCATATCTATATTAAGCATTTGATAGATTTATCATTTTAATTGTACTAAGCGGCAACGTAAGCCAAATTAATACCCTTTCTTACAGCATAGCTCAATAAAATTTATTTAAATGAAATTACAAATACCTTTGTAACGAAGCCTTTTTAAGTACTACTTCCTGTGTTAGATTTGATTTGTAAAAGCTATTGAAGCGTTTGCCAAGGTTTATGGATAACGTGATGAACACGGTGAAACGGTGCTATATGAAAGCATAGAGCCATGGTAAAAAGGAAGTCTGCTGATACCATGACCTAGATGTAGAGCAATGATACCAAGGCTTACAAATATCCCTACCGTAAAAGTCAACTCTAAAAATAAATGTCCCAAATATTCTTCCCAACTTACACATCGACCATCGCAAAGTACTTAAATCTCAATCCATAAATATCTCTCTAAAGTAAGGTTGACAAACGACGGAAAAATATACCAGCCTTAAAAGTACAGCTCACCAATAAGTAAATTGTTGCGTAGATAACTTCCGGCTGGAATCGACGAGTCCTTTGTTCCCTATTAAAAACAGAGTGCTAATAAATTACGTTTCATTTCGCCAGAGGCTTTTCGTCGTTTGTTGACTGCTGTATCAATCATTCTCAGAATGATCTTAACAAAGATTTGTTACAGTCAACGGAGTGCCACGGTGGAATGTAGGTATTGAATATAGAATAATTACATTTACTGATAAACACGAGCAATAAATTACAATAAAGGAGCTTAGGAACGCTACATCTGTCTCCTGCCCGCTGTGATGTATGTAATGTACTCGCGAGCCGGAATAATGCCAGGATAATGAGCCCTCCTTATATTCACACAATATGGGTAATTTTTGTGCGAACACAACCTGTATCAAGCAAAATAAAATTGTGTAATATTCATGAATAGGCGCTAATTACATTATGAAACCGTACAAACCGTACCAACATACGTGTTATATTCACAGACGCGCACGATCGCAAATTACCAGCATTCAGGCGAGGTGTTATTTTTATTCATTTAGGTATTTATACACGTACATCGGTGTCGGGAAATTCTATCTCCACATAAAACCAGAAACACCCCATTTTATGGATGAAAGAATCGTTCGAACGCTTGCTAATGAGCGTGCAATCAGCTGCTTCACCAAAACATTCTGGCAATGGGCCAGAGCACAGTAGGAAACAGAAGGAGGCTAATATTCCGACTATTACTCTAACTATCGCCAACTATGCCCTAAATGAAAAAGTCTAGTTTACTGTTCAAAATTATGAGCACAATCGATCAATGAGCAAGTGCTACCTATTATCCGTAGGGATTAATTTGCCCGCAACACTGATCAATGCGTCTTCAAACGCCTAAATTGTATTAGTGAATAGTGGTGAGGGTGTATTTCGACGAACAGTCCTCAGAGTCACCGCGCGGTCATCAATCATCTCGGAAGCTGCCGCGCCAAGATTTACGTCGTTTCCGTCACCGCGGGCGGCACGCGACGACCGACCGATCTGCGGCAAATGTACCCACCAGCCCTCCCCAGCTATTTGTAACCGTACCGCTGTTTTACTTTTGCACCGCTCGCTGCCGACAGTTTGTTTCCATTTTATTGATCCTTACCGTCACAAATCTAAGGCAAAGAAAACGTACGTTGTTATTCGCACGCGGTACACGATCGCTGGCGCCGGTGTTACATTAATCCACATACATATTTTCATATTCCGGCTACAGTAATCCTACCGAGGTAGGGCTGCTTAACGCGAGCAAATATTTGAGAGTTTAATGAAAATCTAAGGCAGCTCGGGAGCGCAGTTTTGCAAGTAGATATCTAAATGAATCACAGTCGCTGACTGCGCCTGCTCCAGAGGGGAACAGTTGGGCGATAAAATTTATATATCGTCTAACTTCTGTTATGATTTAACGAACTGTATTCGGGTCTTTTAGCTCTTTGTTAATTATGGCATTCTGGCTGAGAGACGGAATCTTTTGTTGAATATAACGGTTGAAGTTGTTCGTTTCGTGCTGAATTACAATTTGAAAGAATTTGAAATATTTTTCGCGTGAAACATTTCGTTTTGTTTATGTGAAAATTCTTAGGAAAATTTTGCATTGCAAAGTGATTTGATACGAACATGTGAATAATGTTGATTGGATTAATTAATACGTTAAGTGATTACTGCTCCCGCGACGGATTCAATTAATCGTCACCTACTTAGTACTTGGCTACTTGCGTATTGTTCATTAGAAGTTAACTAAGTGTTTTAGTTGTTTAATTAATAACCTAAAGCACCACTTCCAATAACATAATTATGGATATTAAAGGCTAGCCGCGTCCCGCGGTTTTACTCGCATAAGTCTCGATACCGTGCGAATATCGGGATAAAAAGTATTCTATGTCACAATCTAGGTCATGGTCTATTTATGCGCCTAATTTCATCTAAAGGCGTTTTGCCGTTTTAGCGTGAAGGCGTAACAAACAAACATACAAAAAATCATTTTTTTTCTATTTATAGTATTAGTTTAGACGAACAATTTAGTATACATAGGTAGGTATTATTGATATAGTCTTACCAAGGGGAGGGGGAAGTATAGCCAGTGACCGGGTTGTGGAGCTCAGATAGGCAGTCGCTTCGTGTAAAATACCGGTATTTACCTGCATCTGGTTAGACTGAAAGCCGATCCCAACAAACTTGCAAAAAGACTAGGCAGATGATGATGAGGTATTTTTTTTTTCTGCTTTTGTTAGGTGCAGACGCCAGCAGGTCAAGCTACCCGAAACTGTCAAATTTTCCCAATCAACCTTGAACCTTAATGCTTTAGCCATAAAGTTGAAAATCAATTAAAGAAATTTGACAGATTGTAGTAACTTGATGTGCTGGCGTCTGTACCTCTTTTCACAAATATCATACTTGAAATTAAGTCACATTTACAAAATAACGTAAGCCAACAATAGGTAAACCCAAAGTTCCAAAATCATTTTGCCTACTCGCTTCCCATAAGCCAACTAAACGCAAAAAGCCAAAAAGCCTTTTGCCCGATTTCACTATTACTAAGCGGCACCTAAACGAATGCCTAAATATTAGAGCCGAGCGTTGAAAATCGAACAGCATGCATTCATTCAGTGGGCATTCATTTAGGTGAGATGGCGCTAAGAGTTAGTGAAAACGGGCACTATTCTAATAGATATTACTACACAGATGCACCAGTATGCGCTCACCCATCCCCTCAAGTACTGGGCGCGCAGCTCGACGAGGCGCTGCGCGTGCGTTGCTCAGTGACGGCCAACCCACCTGACGTCACCTTCTTTTGGCAGTTCAACAACAGCGGCGAGAGTCTCGACGTGTCGCCACTGAAATTTGGTAAGTCTGCTTTATAAAATGAGTCGTGGTCTTCATGTCTTATTGTCACAGAAAATGTTGACCAATGGACGCGCCATAATTAGGATTAACAGATTAACATCGCAATATGTTCTTATTATTTACCAGTCTAGCGTGCCAAATTTCATACTAATCCGTCCAGCCTTTTTTGCATGATTGAGTAACAAATATCCAAACATACCACTTCTATAATATTATATAGGTACATACACTAGCTGACCCGGCAAACGGTGTTTTGCCATATAAATGATTTCTAGCTGCCCGGCGTTACTTCGTTCGCGTGGTGTGCTACCCTCTACCCTACTCCTATACTACTTCTACCCTACTCCTACCCTAGTCCTACACCACTCCTACCCTACTCCTACTCCTACCCTACTCCTACACTACTCATACCCTACTCCTACACTACTCCTACCCTACTCCTAACCTACTCCTACCCTACTCCTAACCCCTACTCCTACCCTACTTCTACCCTACTCCTAACCTACTCCTACACTACTCCTACCCTACTCCTACCCTACTCCTGCCCTACTCCTACCCTACTCCTACCCTACTCCTACCCTACTCCTACCCTACTCCTAACCTACTCCTACACTACTCCTACCCTACTCCTACCGTACTTCTACCCTACTCCCAACTTGCTCCTAACCTCGTCCTACCAAACCTTCAAAACCCTTAATTTAATACGTGCTTCAATTCGAGTGGACCCGAGTCTAGCGTACCGAAGGGACGATCGTCAAATGTTTGACAAGAAAGTAGGTAGAACAGTTTATATGGGAAAATGAAATTACAATTAATTAATATTGCGATCATAAATTGAGATGTAAGCTATCCTATCTTTCAAGTTGAAACAAACTGCACACGGTGTACAAATTTGATTAAAATCGGTTAAGTAGCTTAGGAGTCCACCGCGGACAAACAACGTGACACGTAATTTATATATATTAAGATAGTGTGGCACATTGACGCACAATTCAGTAGGTACATGATTCTGAACGCCCCTGCGTAGAATTATTTCGTAGGTTATTAAAAAAAACATTACCTGGCTCTGCCATATATTTTGATATCGCACTTTTCGATTAAACCAAAGATTTTTTTTTTTATTATCCATGTGAAACTTCTGCTCTAGGGGTCTAGAATCATGATTGTGCTGAATTCATGGTTTCAGTTTGCGCGTCCATGTTCCTGCCACCCTGTATTTATTGCATGAGTAAGATTATAAATTATATGCTCGATATTATCTCCCTAGTGAAAAAAGCTTAAATATGAATTTAAATTACTCCACAATAGTTTAAATACGCAATGTTATTCCACTTATTAATCAACGCGAATTGTGGTCTTTAAAGTACACAATTTGGTTTAATCGCTTAAAGATATTATTATATTCTAGGGATCTAGATTTACTTGTTGATCCTACTTTTCATCATGAAACTTTATCACGTGTTCCGTCAGCAAAGTTACCTACTGAAACAATGATCTATCTCTGAACGTAACTTTACGTTTAGCTTGGAACAAATTAGCACAAAACTTAATTAGCTGTTGAAACAAGACTCATTGTTTTAAGCCTGTATTATTAAACTAATCTCAACATGGCTTCTAAGACGAAGACCTTCTGAGACACTAAACTGTCAGAGTATTATAGTATTCTTCATGTCTTGTTGACCCAAAACTTCGCCACTTTCACGGCATCGACGGCGGCTTTTATTTATACACCACCACTAGTAGGTATAAATATGTGTCATCTATCAAGTGTTTTTCATGATCTGTTTGAACAACACCAAATGTATGAATTTCAAATGACGTAAACTCCACGCCAAAAAAGACTGCATGAGTGGCGCATTCATAACATCATAATCAGCCTATAATGTTCCCACTGCTGGGACACAGGCCTCTTCTCTGTGAGAGGGAGTGGGCCGTAATCCACCACGCGGGTCCAGTGCGGGTTGGTAGATGTCACATGTCTTCGATTTTTTGGTTTTAGGACATGCCGGTTTCCTCACGGTGGTTTCCTTCACCGTTTTGTGAGCAGTGGTGATGAAATAATTTGCACAAAGTAAAGCGTCTGTCTCGGTTGGGTGGCTGGGTTGTGTGGCGCATTGGAGATACTTAATTGATTGATACGTCCGGCGCAAATTGGGGTGGTCATTCCTGGCCACAATTACCACCTTGCTGGATGGATAATCATTTTATCACGGCATGCAACATGAACAATTGCAATACAAAGATGACCCTAACACTTTGACAGCTTCTTTAAAGCTGTTAAAGCAGGTTTCATAATTTGATCTCTAATCCTCATGTTCCTTAGGTACAGCGAATGGCAGCACCAGTGAGCTAAACTACAAGCCTCAGAGCGAGCGCGACTACGGCACGTTGAGCTGTCGCGGCACGAACACCGTAGGCCGACAGCTGGACCCCTGCGTGTTCCAGATCGTTCCTGCTGGTGAGTGACGTCAGAGTATCATGTTCTTTAGATACAGCCAACGGCAGCACCAGTGAGCTAAACTACAAGCCTCAGAGCGAGCGCGACTACGGCACGTTGAGCTGTCGCGGCACGAACACCGTAGGCCGACAGCTGGACCCCTGCGTGTTCCAGATCGTTCCTGCTGGTGAGTGACGTCAGAGTATCATGTTCTTTAGATACAGCCAACGGCAGCACCAGTGAGCTAAACTACAAGCCTCAGAGCGAGCGCGACTACGGCACGTTGAGCTGTCGCGGCACGAACACCGTAGGCCGACAGCTGGACCCCTACGTGTTCCAGGTCGTTCCTGCTGGTGAGTGACGTCAGAGTATCATGTTCTTTAGATACAGCCAACGGCAGCACCAGTGAGCTAAACTACAAGCCTCAGAGCGAGCGCGACTACGGCACGTTGAGCTGTCGCGGCATGAACACCGTAGGCCGACAGCTGGACCCCTGCGTGTTCCAGATCGTTCCTGCTGGTGAGTGACGTCAGAGTATCATGTTCTTTAGATACAGCCTATGGCAGCACTATTGAGCTAAACTACAAGCTTCAGAGCGAGCGGGACTACGGCACGTTGAGCTGTCGTGGCATGAACACCATAGGCAGACAGCTGAACCCATGCGTGTTCCAGATCGTGCTGGTGAGTGTCGTCAGTATATCAGCTTTTGAATGACAACTGAAGAACTCGGACATTTGCACTACCTAGATAATACCTTTTCAATATTAACTGGGATAGTGAAATCGACATAGCACTTGTATAGTTATGTAACCATAATGCGAGCGAAAAATCTACTTATATTAATATTTTTACATAATCTCCGAATATGAACAAGTTTAAATTAAGCCGTGAATCCGTAGAAAACACAGTCATTACTACAATTCAAAGTAAAACCTTACATTTATCTCCTCGTACATCTATGTATTGGAAATACAATGCAATAATTCGAGTATACAAAAGCCCAAAATGTCGGCACCGAAATGAACACTTCAATAAAAGCATTAATAAAACCGCGTGCACACAATTTGAACCAACAACGCGGCCGAACTTGCTGTACGTTTTATAATTCCAGCTTTCGGCTTTCGGCTTTTCATGCCCGTGTGCCAAATCTCATAACTCCTCGCTGATGACGTACAATTTCCCTGAAACTACCATTGGCACTGAAATGAGAAATGCGATTTATGTACTCAATTAACTTATTAATTTCAAGTAATTGTATAATTAAGTGCGTGCGTGTTTGACCAGATGTATATGAACTTGGAAATCTTTAGAGGAGGCCTTTGCCGACAGATAAGCTGTTCCACACAAACATCCAGTTGCCGATCATTCAAATGCAAGTTAGAATCGATTAAATCAATTTAGTTTTAGTAAGTAGGCATGTATTAATTGTAAGTAAAGAAACAGCAATAAAGGCTATTTTATTTATTTATATGTACTTAAAAGAGGCAAAAGAAGTATGTAAGAATCGTAGCATGGGCGTTCTGTAGTTTCTGCCTACCCACATAGGAAGAAGCCCATGGGAAGGGGTCAGTTTATGTACGAAACGATGAAGTTTTCGACCCTGTATAACCGAATCACCGTACTATTTTGTAAAGAAGAGTTATAACCAACCTCTATTCTCAACCGCTCGAGTACATTACACAACGCGAAACAAAATTAATCTAACAGCACGTTTCAATTAGAGAAGAAAAATACCAACGGCTAAATTGAAACTTTGTTAAAATATATATGAAACTGTGCGCTACACGAACGTACCACGTCGTGCATTATCTTTTTATTCTCAAATCTCGTTATTTCATAAAACGGTTGCAACGTGCTCTTATAATTCTGATGTGCACAACTGCAACAGGAAATATGACTTAGCTATTGCGGGATGCAACGAAATAACCCAAAACCCGCACAGTTTAATATCCCCGCAGTTTGTTATAACATACACGCGTTAAATTGTCACCCGCCTGCCATAAGTCAAGGCGAAATTAGTGAGTTTAGCGCTCTCTGCACTTAATTTTCATTTCCACGCACGCACCCCGCCAGTTATACGAACAACGAACATTCCTTGCAAGTCCCCGCTCGCTCACTTGACATACAGTAATAATGTCGAGTTAGGGGCGTAAACTTTGATTTCTATTACAAGTTAGCTTCGAAGAAAATAATCTTGAAAAAGTTAAAATGGCTTTGAAAATTGTTTAAGTTCGCTCATGTCTAGCATTTTCAGCCACATTCTTAAAATATGTGTACAATGTTGTCTCAAAATTTTCCGACTCTCGAATGTTTTTTGTTATTTTGTTTCAGCTCGTATTTTGAAAAAGATAATTGTTTCACAAAAACAGAGCAGAGTCATTAAACTAATTCTCTCTGTCTGTATCGAAGGGTTTGGAGCAACTCATTAAAATTATTTTATAGGTCATATTTAAATACTGACCGCTTTTATCTTTTGCCAGCAGTCAAACTGAATTAAAACTTAGTGGTTCGTATTACACAAAGGGTGAAAGGGCAAACGAAGACCTTTTCATCAAGAAAACAGATAGTAAACTAGGTGCCTACTCCTAATATCTGTTCTAAGATTGTTAACTGAAGTGTCATTCGCAGTAAGACTTAGTTAGCATAAAGATATTACTACTACGATCATTACAATGCCCGCAGGAAGATAACTATTTTGAATTCAGTTAATGTCTAGTTACGAAATTCAATGAGAAACTTAAATTGTTGAAATACTTGAAACCGCGGCTGCACTCACCTAGATTCACGCCGTTTTCACCGGCTAGTTTCGAGGTATTTTTGCTAATAATACAACCAGTGTGCTGGTGGTGATTTTAGAGATAACATTAATGAGTATTAGGTACATAGATATACTTACGTACTGTTTACAAAAGTCCACTTTTTTTTTAGTTAGTGTTTTTTATAGATGTTGCTTGAATTTAGGTAATGATTAACGTCTGCCACATATTTTGTTTATAAACAAACTCACTTACTACGCTCATAGCCTGTACGAGGCGAGTAACTCTCCTCGTGTAATGGATCTCAAACCAATGATAATTCCCTCATTTGTAGATCATAGCAATTTTATCATCTTATGTATGTTCTCCGTCCAGCTCGTCCCACAGCGCCTCGCAACTGTTCCCTCCAAGCTGGCAACACTAGCGCTGAGGGCAGCTCCTGGCTGCGCGTGCGCTGTGTGGCTGGCTACGATGGAGGACTGCCGCAATACTTCATGCTGGAAGCGCTGGACCCCGTCACTGGCAGAACGCGGTTCAACGGCAGTGTTAATGAGACTGGTTTGTGGAGATTTTATAGAATTTATAATTAGAGGAACTTCATTTCAACATTATTGCTATGTCAACATTTGTTCACATGGTTTTACCTTCAACACGGAAGTTTCCATAAAACTGTTATAGAAGATAAAATAGAGGTTCATCCAAAAATGTCACGAAATATTTCCGAAAAACTAAAGATTTGATGAAGCACCAGGTGGATCAACAATCTTCACAGGATGGCTGGTTCGCTGCATGAGAGTTGCCAAAAATCGAGTTGAATGGCGTGCAATAGGAGAGGCCTATGTCCAGCAGTGGACTGATGAAGGCTGATGATGATGATGATGAAAGACTTAATGGGTTTACGGGCCTACCGCTTAACTAAGACACCACGCAGCTACCTTAGGTACCGCCTAAGTTAAACTACATATAGTATTTTAAAATACGTCGACGAAAAATAATAAAATCATGTTATTCCTTATAGATGGCCTAGCTGTCTTCAAGCTAGACCTATCCCAGCTGACATCAGCCGGGGAAGCCGCAGGAGCTACCTTCAACCTGCTCATCTACGCGAGGAACCTCAAGGGCGAGTCGGAGAAAACCCTGCTGGAGAACATTGCCTTCAATGATGCTGCCAGGAGAACAGGTACAAAACCATTTTACAACTTTGCATTTAATTAACTGCTGAAACTAAGATGTTATACGATACGTTAGGGCTGATTGTCAGACTTTCGGGCTTCTTACGAACTGTAATGGCAGTCGAAGATCTACGAATGACAGCCGGGACCAATGGATTAACGTGCCTTCTCGGAGGTCTCGGTATGTAAAGGATGGCAAGTGAAGCGTAACCTGATCGATCGACCCGTGCGGCTGTTGTTACTTAGCCACGAGTATTTACTTACTTAGCAACCCAATAACTGGGTTGTGGAGGGCAGATAGGCAGTCGCTCCATATAAAAACTGGTATTCACTAGCATCCGGTTAGACTGAAAATCAACCTCAACATAGTTGTGAAAAGGTTAGGCAGATGATAGAGTTTCCAACATCAAATATTTTTCTTATGTTAAGAAATCGATACTTCGCGTCTGTAAACTTTCACCAACTAATTTCATTATTCATGTTCATTTATTTCATGTAATGTTGTATTATAAACACATAATTATATTAGGGCATATAAAGATCAATACTAGGGTTTGCTGGCAGCCATGTTGGAAAACTGAAAACAATTTCAATTAAATTTTCACAATGCGGTCTGCTAAAGCACAATCCGGTCAACTTGATATCCGATTATAATCGTTGAGTTGACCCAGACCTCATAGTCGGGAAGAAATCTTGTCTAATTAGATCATAACTTTGTTGCAGCAACATAAATGGTTAGTTAACTGACCGTTTCGGACCTCATATTTTGTTTCATGTGTTTTGTTGTAGAATTAAGTAATCTATACTAATCTATCGATAGTATACTATATATATATTAAAGCTGAGGAGTTTTTTTTTTCTTCAGTTGCGTTTTTTTTTATTTTTTTTATTTATGTAAACCTAGCTATTAATGTTGATTATAAGTAATCATTGTTTTTGGCAAATAAACTAATGTTTATTTTACAAAAAAAAGATAAGATGAGATAACTCTTATCTTATCTTTTTTGTTTGTTGTTTAAACGCGCTCATCTCTGAAACTACTGGTCGGTTTTGAAAAGAAATACTTTTTGCGTTTGATAGCCCAATGCTCGAGGAAGACTATAGGCTATTTAACATCACGCTATGACCCTCAGGAGCTGAGTAAAAAGAAAAAAAGTCAGAAAGAACTGTGTGTACTGTGGTGATGCGATGCGACGGGGTGGGTCAGGGAAACAAGAAACATGACGCGGACAGTCTCGGGCAGAAGCTATAAATGATATTATGTTATGACCAACAAAGAGATTTTTTCATACGTAACGATGTATTATGTTTTCTTTTAGTGTGTACTTATGTATTCCATATATAATGTAATTTTGAACATGTTTTCCTGTTGGATTGAGGAAAAATCCGCACCCTCTTGTGTGTGCGGTAAACTTAACCTTGAATTATTTTGATGCGCTCATGCGGAACTAGTGGTTCTTGTTGCTCAAGAGGTTCAAAATATTTATAACAAGAAATGGGTTAAAGATGACTGAATTAAAAACCGTGAATTTGTTTTTTGTATCAACAATATTTGCTTGAGTTAAAATGTATGTCGATAATTAAGTCAATTTGAACTAATAAGTAAACTGCATTTAGTCATCATCTGCCAGCCTTTTCCCAGCTATGTTGGGGTCGGCTTCCAGTCTAACCGGATAAACTGCACTTAGTATGGTACTGTAAAGGTTGTCCACCAAAGTCAACCTTATTTAGTGCAGGCTGGCTATAATTTAGCGCGGTTTCCATTCGAACATTCAAGCACGTTTAGAACGGGGTGTGAAATATTTTATAAGGATTTTTGTTTAGGAAAAGCCAGAGAGCTAGTTTAGTCAGGAATATGTAAAGTCGTTCAGTCAATATAAACGTAAAAGAATCGTATCGTTGTTTGATTCTTACCGGTACCTCGAAGGGCTCATCTAGCACAGTAGCTACAAAAGGCAAAAAGGTTATTTGTTGTATCAACATTTTTCTTCTGGACACATCTGCCGCATGTCAGACCATCAATGGGACAAACTGCCGCATGGCATGTCAGACCACCAATGGGCGAAACGGGGTTGGTTTGTAACCGCGTTTCACTTAGTGTGGCAAACGACATCGCGGCAGGCCCAGACGGAAATGGCTTGATCAGCTGGACTCCTTAAACAAAGATTGATCCTTTGCTGCTCTGGATAAGCTTTTCCCCAGCAGTGGGACACCACGGGCTTGCAAAAAAAAATGAAAATGTATGATATCCAGTGCACAAGAAATTGGACAGTCGGTATGAAACGTATTTTCAAAATAAACTATAACATTAATAATAAAATTGCAAACTGTCATCAAAAACATTGTTCGTTGTATCGAGAGACGGATTACATTATCCAATTGTTAAGCTTTGTGTGAAATAACATTATTGATGTATTCGTACTGCGTTTTGTTCCTGCTTAATGAGGCAGAAACCCCAAGCCGAGGTCTTACGGTTTTATGTACAATTTATTAAACCGCGTTTATCGTGTAATTGAAAAGTTTTTGGGCGAAGTTTATTCATGATTCAAATTGAAATTTTGAGCTTTAAATCTTCGATCACCAATAAATAGTAGGTACTAGATTTCCGACGAGCGCATCAAAAACGGCCGGAAAAATAAGCCCACAAGTAATGTTGTGGTCTTATTTTGCAACATCGTTTTTTCAACCTTATTGCTTAAAAGTTATGTTTTTTTTTCATAAATATTTTTCTTGTTATTTTAAACATACGTTCACTATTCAATAAAAGTATTTAATATATTGCAAATCATAATACACTTTATGTTTGGATGTTAAGGCTTATAATCAAGTTATACGCAATCGCGGCCTTTAAATGCAATTGTTTCTCTAAAATCAAATGGTACCTATACACACAAACATTATTTTTAGTTATCTGTTACTGTTAGCCTGCATCATCCCTCTGTTGGAAAAAGGCCTCTCCCCATGACTTCCAGCTCTTTCGATCCAGGGCTAAAGTCGCTGGTCCCGCCATCTTCTACGGGGTCTGCCGCGACGCCTTCTAGTTGTGTCAGGGCTCCACATAATGGTTATTTATCTACCTATTTAAATTAATTTCATCGAAATTAAGTAAAAAGTTCTATTAACAGAATAAAAATGGTTTTAATTTCGTTCGATAAACATCTTAACAACAACTGAAATCATGAAACTACAGAGATCCAATCTTTGAAAGCAAAACTTAGAAGCTAAGTAAGTGAAATTGTAGGCACATAGCTACTTACTCTATAATTAATTCAAAATTTGTAATAGAGGTACATAACAATACTCCTTTCAAATAACACCGGGTATTCGGAATCGTGTTAAAATAACAGTTGTTCAAGGCCTAATACTGCTTTATTCATTACCTTTGGCTTTGTTAGTATAACATTTAAATGATATTTCAATATCAATATATTCCATCAGCTTTGTACTGTTTGAAATACGTTTATTTAAACGTTACCTGATATTTCATGAGTTTTAATATACAAGTATACATGTTTATGTCATATTGCTGTGAAGCTGTCGACTGCCTCAGACACCATGGCCTATCCTTCAGTAGGAGCGTATGCCGGATAGCACGGCACGCCAGCATTAATGACATCATCCGTCTTGCTCTTTTCACCGTCGGGGTGCCAGCTGTTTTAGAACCCAACGGCCTGACACGCGACGATGGGACTTGAGACCAGACGTAATGACCATAATGCCCTGAAAGTTATACAGACCTTTGATGTGGGATGCAACATGTGTCGACATCCTTACGCCATCCCATCTTCTTAGCACTGTAAGTTGTGCTGGGGCGTCTACTGCAGGTGCAGAAAACCTCAAACGGCGAAAATATTCTTACCTGATTGGGAGTTATATTAACGTTCGAGCTGTTTGGGATTGAAACACGAGGGCCATGGGGTCCGAATGCCCACTTGGTTTTTCGAGATATCGTCAAGCGTTAGTCAACTCTTCACGTGACCAGAGGGCTGGCCTATTTTTTGGCCAAAGAATTAGCATCGCCATAAAACGTGGCAATACTGCAAGCCTTTTGGGCACTGTTCCTTTTGACGGCGATGCGGACGAATTTTTGATGCCCTATGATTCATTTGCTTCTTTTTGAAATACGTCATATTATCACTGTAAGTGTTAGCTTATATTATGTAAATATATCTTGATTAATAAAAATGAAAGCATATTTATTCTATTTTTAATTTCATTCCTCCAGAAAAAAGTAAGGTCGAATAAGGTCTTCATCCCATTCAAATAATCATCTATTACGAATATAAAAGGGTGTTCTTAGTGAATTTCCCTTTTCGGGTACAGAACTTAAAATAACATTGAAATTGAAGCCAGTATTCTGTGATTTTAGTCGTAGGTCAATTTATATTCTGTTTCCGTTAAAATCGGCTCCCAGAGGTCAAGATTATTGACTTTCGCTCTCAACAATTTTTCCATTTTCATTTAAATTGACGTTTCGTTTTGATTGATCTCATTATTAAACAAATATGGTTTGAGGGCTTTATTTGCTGAATTTATTTGCTTCTGAACACTTTGAATTACTTTGCTACTTTTGGAAGGACTATGAAATAAGAAATTGTGGACGATTTTTTTGTAATAACTTTTATGAATATGATGATTTTGAGATGCTAAAATAGGTGTATGAGAACACTCATTGAATGCTAGCTAGCTAGTTCTTGCTAGTTACCACTTAGTTAGAACTGTATTAAACCTATGTATTCTTATTCAAAGCAAACTAACCGATAAAAAAAACACACTAACGCAACACTATACCGATAAAAAAATTGGATTACCAGCCTATAATGTTCCCACTACTGCTGAGAGGAGGCCTGTGTCCCACAAGCCTCCTCTCTGTGAGAGGGAGTGGGCTATAATCCACCACGCGGGCCCATTGCGGGTTGGTAGATGTCACATGTCATCGAATTTTTGGATAAAGGACATGCCGGTTTCCTAAAAAAAATTTAACAAGCTTTTATTTATCAAAATATGACCAAACAGATGGCAAAGGCAGGATGGGTGGCGTCAGCGTTGGCGTTGCAGTCGCAGCAGCCCTCGGCGCGACGTTAGCAGCCGGCGGGGTCGCGCTAGCAGCGCTCTGTGCCCGCAGACGTCGAGCTAGTCCACCACACAAGCATCCCCCGGGAGATATGCTGGAACTTAGCGACGGTGGAAGACGATACGTTGTGGCGTACACTATCAAACCTTCACCGGATCTCAAGACACCAGATCCACAGCCTGATATACTTAATGCACCAGGTAATTCCTTCTTCAAGTTTCTCAGTTTTCTCCCTTTTCTGTGGAGGATGAGTGAACTTTACACCCTGTTCCTCATACCTCTATAAGCTTGTTGCAACGCTGCACCGGTTTCTTTTAGTAGGTCTATTTTTATTGACCATTCTAGTCACCTTTCTGCCAATAGTAACATTTTCAACAATAGTTGTTTAAAACGAAATCGCCATTAACCTTCCATGAACATGACAAAATCATAAACAAATTTCAAAGCTTAATATGACACAATCCAATAGGTACAATGAATGCCCCAAATACATCCTTTTGAAGTCCCTTGAGTGCCAGTGAAATACAGAACAATAACTATTCTAGTTGATAATAAACAGTACTGAAACTAATGAATGAAAAAATTCCAGATTCTGACAATCAACCTTCAGCACCCATTATAGATGAAACAGATGAATGGCCTAGTATAAAAGAAGTGAGAGGTAAGTTTGATAATGACGATACGAAGAATTTAAGTTAACAAAGTGACAATTTTACTGAAAATATAACGTTTACAGGAGATTGGAGTAAAGCTGGTGCTGTTTTCTCCGCAGAAGACTTAGCACTGCTGGACTCGACTGGGCGACCACAACAGGTGAGTCTTTTTGAATTAAAAGACAACAAAATATTGCACCTTGTGTATATACATAAACATACGGGGCGAGGGGCAATTCTCGTAATATTAAAAACGTTCACAATCTGATCTCAGCCTCTATCTTTCAAAAATATCTCTAATTTCGCTACATTTTGGAGAAGTTTTTGACATTTTTTTTGTCGTCGATATGAGACTGCGACTAGATTGTGATAATTTTAAATTACGAGAATTGGCCTTCTGGTCAGATACGCACGCCGGCGGTTGCGAGTACTACGCACCTGATCTTACTGAAGAACATCACCAATAAGGTCACTATAAGGATTATTTTACCTTTGCTATAGTTACACACGGTGCAATACTTAGCAAAGATTAAATATCACAAACGATACAGTACTGTTTTAAAAAATATATATCCTTTAAGAAAAAAATTGTCTACTCTCATTATAGTAGTGCTAGTGGTTTCTTGGTAAATGCAGCATCTATGTCGTCACACAATATATAGTGTAATAGCATTAAGTCCTGTGCAGGATTCTCATGACCCTTTTCCTCCAACAGCTGACTCCAAACAGCGACCTAGTGCCCAGTAGACAAGAAGACGTTCTCAACCAGAACCTACAACCAGTGATAGGAACTAACTTTAGGCCTAGCTACGTAGTTACAAACAGTCCCACGTTAGGCAGCCCTAACTTTGTGTGCCCCAACGGGAACTTAAGCTCACCCTTCGGAAGCCAGACTCTCAGTGGGCCGACCCTCAGCTCAGGGAGCCTCGCCACCTCCACCCTACACAGGAGCAAAGGGAAGGGCAATGTGCGGAGAAGGGAACACGTGCTCGCAGAAAACCTGCCCGGGCCAGAAAGTTGTGTGTAAAGTGATGACTACAATGTGCTTCACGGATTTGAATTTCAAACTTTCATTTCGCCAATGAATTGTATTTACATAACGTAAGTGTACTCATAGCCTTTTTGTGTAGATTTTTTTACGAAACTAAGAAAATAAATGCTTGTTCATTTCTAGTCTTATATTTTGGACTGTTAGTCAATTTTACAAATGGATGTTATTTAATGTTACTTCGCCAAAATCATACTGGTTGATTTGATAAGCGCCGTGACAATATTTCACGTTTCACGTGTATATAGTTCTTATTATAGTTAAAATAGATTTAGCTGTGTCCTACAAAGGGGAACGCCCGATATATCTTGTACATTGCTATTATATTGAATAATAAATTGAGCTACGTAGCGGTCTCAATAAATTACGGCCTATATACATTTTGTGTTACTTATTTGCTCAAAAATCGGGAACTTGGGATGTGCGAAGCACAAAGTTTTAAATTGTATTTCAAGGTTCCTCATAATTATATTAAGTAGCGGAACAGCTCGAAACTTAGTGTTCCGTGCCTTTATTTTTGTCCCAGAATATACGAGAAACGTTTTTATTGTTTTCTTCCTAATTGTTAGACTAAAGACTTCATTTTAAATTATATCCTGTAATTTTCCAAGCATGATTTTGCCTTATGCTCCATTTGTCGTATGAGGAAATTAATTAGTAAGATTAAAAGACGACTAAGGGCGAGTTTCACCTATAAAACGCGATCAGTACATCCAAACCGCGTTCAAGAGCTGTCAGCGTCATCATCGTTATCAAATATTCACAGACAGATCTTAACTTGGTTGTTATGATCACGGTCAGTATCATTGGTGAAATTCGCCCTTAAACGCTTAAGCTGCGTCCTCGCTTGTAACAAATACGCCAAAATCTCTCCCATCAAAGTGACCAACATAACCTCCGAACTAGTCCAAACAAAGCGGTGACGCCGTCTGTTGGATACTCAGATCATACTTAACACTGCCTACGATTTGGCTATAAGCGTGATTATAAAAGTATGATCTGAGTCTCGATCCATCGGCGTCGGAGCTTCATTTGGACCAGTTCGGTGGATCGCTGAGCAAAAGCTAAGATCCCCGTCCACATTATGTGTAACATGTCCGTCACTTTGTTGGGAGAAATGTTGGCGAGCTTGTTACAAGTGTGATCATAGGATCTCCTACATGATTTAATAAAATCGGTTGTGTGAATGTAAATACTGATAGTTGTATAAACCAGACTTGTATGTATAGATACAAATATTTAAATAGAATAAGGAGCTTTCGTTGTCAATTTATTTATGTGAGGGTATTTAGAGAAATTTGTAAATATTGCATAGACCGTGATGATATAGATGAAGTGCTCTAGCGTTCGGCATAAGAATGCCTTCAAAATGTAAAAGAGAAATAAACCTGCTTTGTAGAAACGTGGATCGTTTTATAACATTGACAAGCTACCCGCATGAAATGTAAAATAAAATAAGTACAAAATGGTCGTGTAATAAATCAGAGTCACACTTCGGTAGCGCACCGCCTTGGGTTTTCCGTATGGCGCGGTTTACACGTGGCAAAATGTTTTAAGATAAAATAATCTGAGAGATTATTTTGTATAGAGATACAGAGTCCATTTAAGTTATTGTATTGAAACCCACTTTTATATTATATATGAATTACAAAAATCTGCCTCTTTCGCATGGCAAAACATGTAAGATCATAATTCTATTAATAAGACCTTAATGTACCATGTTTTATGTAATTCAATTATTATATCTCTTGTGCCGTACGCGTAGAGCAATTCAGTAGTGCCATTTTATAACGATAGCAATTGTAAATGTTTCCATTTTGTGTTGATTCTATTATATAGAGTTTAACATTGAAACTGTGAGGTTCATGTGTGAAATACGTCGATCGTACTGTTTGTAGATGTCAGTCAACATTTTATGTGATCCTACCAATCTGATATGGCAATTTTATATTTAATAAATAAATAATGGTTTATATAGTTACGGTTTTTATTTCGTCTTTCTGAATGCCATCTGACGCATAAAGCCCCCCCCCCCCCCCCCACAGGCGCGTTATTATCGGTTGATAATATCGGATGCGTCCCGATTCCTTACCACGCAGCTGCATTTTATCGTCCGATATTTCTAACGTATGCGTGTAACCTACACTACAGGCCACCCACCCGCACTACACGTTACTACGTTATTAACGCAGGTATGTATAAGATCGTATGCGTTCTAAAATGTTCTAAGAACTCATATCGGAGGACGGAGGAACGCAAGCGTCCTATTGTGTCGTTACTATCGCAGCAGGGTGTAACTTTGTGGCCCTCTTATTACAAAATGTACTGAAAACAGATATCGCATAACGCATCCGATATTATCGACTGACAAATAACGCGACTGTGAGGGAGAGCCATAAAAATCCCAAAATTACTGTTGCAAGACATAAAAACAAAACATGAAAGGAATATTTTCTTGAGCTGGAACCTTGATACTTCTTCAACTGTTATAAATATCACAAGTTTTAAAATAAACAGAATTCAGAATCTAATAAAGTCTACTTCTCTCCTCCTGACCTGCATTCCAAGTTTAGTAACTTTAGGTACCTGTATATCGGATTAGCAGGTTTATTCAACGCCACCGGGGCAAGCTCAGACGTTCAACGTCTAGACCCGGCTTAAATAATAACATTCCATTATATTGCTAACACAGTTTCTTGTTAACAGGTATAAAGTTATTATTACCTAAGTTTTGACCTTGAGTTATGAGAGCCGATAAACGAAAGTTAAATACCTAAATATGATATGATGATAAATGTTTTTTACTGGACCAAATCAGGCGAGTCGTCTCTTTTAAATATTATTAGTTTTTTGCTATAGGCGACTCGCACGAATTGGCGCATTTTGAATTATATGCAATAAAGTATAGAAATAAAGACACTATACTCTGTCCACCAGGTCAACCGTTTTCTGATAGATGGAACTAGTGATTGCAGCAAAGTAACATTTCGATTATATACAATGTCTGTAAGAAGTCATAAATAAGGTAATTCAATTATAAGATAAGGCAGTTCATGTATTTATTTTATTACGCATTGTAAACTTCACTTTTACGTAATCTGGAATAGTTACGTACTAGGCAGCTGTCAAAAAACGGTAAACCTAGTGGACAGAGTATAGCGCGCAGACGTTTATTATAAAACGTGTACTTTTTTCTTAACTTCATTGCATAAAAATGAAAATGTGACAATTCGTGCAAATCACCTATAGAAAAAATAATATTATTTAAAAGAGACATTTTGCCCGTTGCGGGCGAGTAAATTCGTGCGGATCTACTAATAAGATGTTTTTTATTAAAATTGTCAATTTCAAGTGATCGTTTCGGGACTCTTCAAATTATTTGCTCACAATCTATAAAACATACAACCTATGATCAGCATTATTCAACAAAAAAAGTCTATAAATTACAGTCTCCACTTTTATTAAATATCCTGTAACTTAGTATCGGGCTCAAACAGCTGCAAAAACACAACCACTCTATTTAGCTTCCTGCTTTCATTAGACGTACATTTCACTTTACAAAGTGAGTAACGCGGTATCAACTCATTGCGGTACAGAACTCGATTCAGCAGAATAACAAACGTCGCTTCGTTCAAAAACAACGTTTACGTTAGCGAGAGCCGAGCGGCTGAAACTCTTAAAAGCAAGCCGCAAGCTTCTCAAATGTTGACACAAGCCTAACAAATCGACTGTCAGGACCTAAGTAATGTTTGCTGTAAACAATGGCTAATTACAGACCTTTGAATTATTCACGATAAACTCGCTGCCCACGGAAATTATAATAAAATCTGGATTGTATTACAATATTAAGATCGACTCTCCTCCTTTTTTAGGGTTCCGTACCTCGAAAGGAAAAACCCTTATAAAATCACTTCGTTGTCCATCTGTCTGACCGTCTGTCAAGACCCTTTTTCTCAAGAACGCGTGAAGTTATCAAGTTGATATTAATATCAGATGCTCAAAGCTGCAATCCCTTGGAGCAGTGAAAAAAATTAAAATTCTGAGGTAACGCAATCAAAAGATACGGGTGTTTATGTTCCGTTTATGCCGCATACTTTGACACTTGCAAGGGAATCAAAACCTATAGAGTACTTCGCGTTGACCTAGAATCATGAAACTTGGCAAGAAGCAATGTAATGTAGTAAAAGTAAAAATCCAAAAACCGTAAATTTGTAGTTTACATAACTACTTTGTACGGAACCCTCGGTGTGGTTTTTTTGCGGTAAGACTTCATTATAAGCTCGAACTCTCTTCTGCACAAAATAAAAATACTTTTAAGTGTAGGTACTCATCTACAAGATGCATTTATAATAATTTATATCGATATTTTTACACCGCACTAATCATACGTGCTAAATGGTGTAAAAAAAATAACCAGTGAGAGAAACGGGAAAAAAAACATGTTAGTCACACTGGTATTAAAAAGCCGAACCGAAAATTGTATTTGAACTAGTATTCAACCAAGTAAATTTCTATTAGGTATTCCTAAAAAAATCTTCTTAATAATGGAAAACCAAAACAAACAAAAATTAATTTGACTGTGTCAGTTGGTTTCGAAGCCACACAGAATTCAAGTCGGGACGAAAATAAATATTTTGATATAGCCTTTGTTAGCGAGGAGCTCACAGTAACTGACAACTGTGTAGTGGCAGCCTTGTTCCTGAGGAACGTCGGAAACTATCTGAAACTCTCCCGTCTCTATTTTGTTTATGGTTCATAAAGAATTGAGACTGTTGCTTGTATTTTAAGTAAAATTCTGAGAAAAGTGAATAATACTGTTTGTAACAATAAAATAGCTGCGCTGATATTTTTTATGAGAGAAAAGCCAGCCAATTGTTGGACTGAAATTAATGCTAAAATCTCTTGGTTTGAAACACAACGACGTAGGTATATAAATCATAAAGCCCGTCACAGACGGACCTACAATATACAGGGTTATTGGAAAAACACCAACAACCTCTTAAGAGGTCATTGTACTTGTCATTATGAACAACTTTTACTATGGGACCAAACCCGAAAAAGTGAAAAAAAAAATCAGCTGTTCCCTACATTTTGACGAGTTAACCGAACATAAATGTAGGAAACAGATGATATTTTTTTCGCGATTTCAGGTTAGGTCCTATAGTAAAAGTGGTTCATAATGACAAGTACAATGACCTCTTAAGAGGTTATTGGTGTTTTACAAATAACCCTGTATATTAATATAAATCATAGCAATATGCCTATACTACGATATATTTTCAATATTATTATCTTTGTGTCCGCGCACACAGCTATAGAATTATGTACTTATTTCTATACCGTCTCCAACCTATACTGTAATTTATATTATGGCTAGGCCAACCATCAATAAAATAAAGGCATAATATATATTAATATATCATAGTATCCGTGTGTGAAACCTTGCTATAATACCTATATATTGCACAGCTACGTCGGTGATGGGTTTAAGAAAAACATGTTTGATTCCACCCTGCCTACTTACTACCTTCTTATCTCAACAATAATAAACTCCCCCACATCCTCCTATTAGAAACATGATCCGGCACGCACTAAAATAACGGCATTATTTTAATAGCACAGAATTATTATCGGAAGCGGGCATACATTATACCCGCACAGTATGGAAGAGTATCTAACTACAGTAAATACCCACACCTAGCCTTTTCAGAACTATGTTGGGGCCGGCTTCCAGTCTAACCGGATGCAGCTGAACACCAGTATTTTACATGGAGCGACTATCTGACCTCCATAACTCAGTTACTTCTTCTTAGCGTGTGTAATATCGTTTTTTAAATTTGTTTGACTCAAAATTCAGCAACGCGAATACCGTTCTCTGACGCAGCCATTAGCTCCTCCTCATTACCCAGTTACTGGGTACAATACCCCTTGGTAAGACTGGTTGTCATATTTTTGGGTTTCTGACTAACCGTAACGACTATCAGAGGTCTAAGGTAAATGATAGCCGGGACCAACGACTTAACATGCCTTCCAAGGCACGGAGGGGATCTCGATATGTAATGGATGGTCAGCCATAAACAGACTGACCTTGGCAAGCTTTGCTTAACCTTGAAGATAGACCTATGCGGCTGTTAAGCCTGTAATACACATGCCTGTAACTTGTACAAAACTATGCATGCGAATAATAGCTTCCGATTGATGAATGTCACAATGACATGAAGCTTGCAAGCATGTGTATTACAGGCTTTATTATTTAGTCCTCTCTATCTAACTACCCACATACAAATTCCTTACAATGTTGGTACTTCCGTTTATTTATTTAGGCAGAAGTTAAAGTGTGCCGCTTCAAGGTAGGCGTGTAAAGTGGCAGAGACTTGAATGAAATTAGAGTAAGAAAGAGGCTTATTCCCCCAACTGTCGGGCGTGAACTAAAAGGCTGCTAAGTTGCAAAAGTTCGTTTTTAGTCATGAGTACTAAACTTGTTGTTGTTGAACTGAAAATTATTTTTTTCTTTTGTACAAGGATTTTTAATAGGTTTTTTTGTTAGTTCTAACTTACTAAACTAACTAATAACTAGTAAATTAATCGCACAATAAAAAGCCTCACAAAGCAGATAAAGTTTGGTATTATTATTTATTTATTTCAACCAACTTTGGAACAAAATTATTAATCAAATTAAAGAATTACATTTAAATTAAATTATACATTTAAATGGAAAATTATACATTTAAATGGAAAATTATACATTTAAATTGAAAATTATACGTTACGTTTATGAATGTGACAGAACTCGTGAATGTGAGACTTCATTCTCCTGCCCATATCCCATACTTCTCTACTAGTCGTCATCACGGTAGTCACCCCCTTACTTACCATTCACACAACCATCCATCAATTCTTTGTTTTATACTATATCTACCATGTGATGAATAGTAAAAAAGCCAAGGGCGTTAGTTGAAACGAAGTTCCTTTCGCTGTTTCCAATAATAGGCACAATGAAATAAATTAACAACGTTTGAAAGCATCTAAATGAAAAAAAATAAGTGTGAAGGACAAAATGTTCTAAGGAACGTTTGTATGTATATAACCAGTGTTTCTCATTCTCGGTGAATAATTATTGTATTCTGTTTTTGAGAAATGAATGTCTTAAACCACAAAATGTTAGTTCTTTCGGTCAAGTTCTCATTCACCAAGAATGAAGCGTATAACATGCGAAAAAAAACTTCGTTCCAAAAATAACCAGCATTACATTGCGTAACACACTACATATTAATCACAATCTGAATAATTTTGAAGGATATTGCCTATCCATTGCATCATATGCTCGAAAGATTTGTATGCCCACGACGAAAATAATGCAATGGATGTTATTGAACTGTCAAAATGAAAGCCATTCCTACTGATACGTGTTACGCAACTACCGCTGGACGCAGTCGGGAGAATTTGTAATTCTTTCAACATAAAAATTGTCTCAAAATTAACTAAATACAACTTACAGTTATGTGAGTCACGGCGGCCCAGCTTATTCCTCGTGATTACGCCTCTTCGTCTGCTTTCGAGGACTGGAATTAAAATGAAGTGACTATGAATGTAAGATTATTAATGATTTTAGACGCCTTATTCTCTCGACAGAACTCTGCGTTAATGAAGTAATTGAGTCTGTCGGCGGCGTTCGTGCTCAGCAGATTGATCGGAGATTAGGATACTGTTTTGAACATTTTAAAGTTGAATTTCAAAATAAATACTTACTTAGATTTGTCTTCATGCTCATGGTCTTTTTAAGGAAATTTTAAAATGGCTTGTTGAGACTTCTCGTGACCCAAGGGCTGGCTTTTACCTTGGCCAGAGGCTAAGCATTGATATACAATGTGGCAATGCCGCCGGTCTTGTGGGTATATTACCAGCAGCGATGCGAATGAATTTTTCGCTGCTATATTTTAGTTTGTGTATAGTTTTAGTTAAGTTATGATATAATTTTGTTAGTTTTATTAATTAATTAGGTATCAGTTGTTATTTACTTACTTATTACTTTAATGCTTAGTATTAAAAAATCCATCGTGTTAATTATACAACATGTGCCGGAATTAACACCCCAATTAGAATATTATGTTATGTTCATAATACATACACTGAATTTATACTATTATGTATAAAATATTGTTTATTTATTAAATTAGTTATACTGATTGTGGGAGAAAATTTCGGTCACATTACAAATCTACGCACGCACACATTCACATGCATATAAGGGTCTAGCATAGTAGGTACTTCGCCCATTTTGGTTTGTTTTGACTGTAAAGCGGAAATGTGACTGTAATTTACGTAATTTTAATTATTTGTGGGATAAAAAATTGCCTATATTCAAAATTACAGTATACGATTCTGAACAAACTACTTTTACAATGTGCATCAATTCAGTTACATATTGTATAAAATTTTAAAAATATCCTAAATATAATATTTACCTATGTCATCTACATGGAAAAATCTTTTATGAGATCGCAAGAATAATGGAAAATCTACGGCGGTGAGATCTTTAATAACCTAAATAAAGATAGATAAGTACATACATACCGCCAGAAAACTCTGCTAAAATCCCTAAAAACCCTCCTAAGCTCTCGACAAATAAACTGGTGGTCATGAGTTTTTAAATGCACACTATAAAATTATCCAGATTTTCCGTAGTTACTTCTATTATTTGTTTTTCAGGATTAGTTTAAATGCAAGCTGCAAAACTTAAAACACTTACCTAATTATAAGAATTCAGTAGATACCTACTGTAATAATATAAAATATATCTAAAACAATAAAATAAACTTTCTTAATTTCAAGAACCTCTATTATCTACTTAGGGCTGATTTTTCCAACGCCAGATAATTTTATCGGGGGAATAATTTTGAATTTTTGACAGTTCTTCCATACAAAAACTGTCAAATGTCTATTTTATTCCACGAATAAATATTGTCTATGAATTGAAAAATCAGCCCTTAATCTAATAATATAGGTATAGTCAACCGCATATTAGTGGTACACTTGCTATCCGAAAAAAAAGATTCCGACGAATTGAGAACCTCCTTCCCTTTCGAAATCTGTAAAAATCACCCTTAGCTGTACGACATAAAGGCGCTGTAAATGACAAATTGTTAGCACCGATGTGCCGTTTACTGTACCTACTCGTAATGCAACGAGAGCGCCACGCTGCTACAAATAGAACAACTCCCTGTCGTACATTCTTCACAACTTTTTCTGCACGGAATTAGTTTCGAAGTTGGCCTTCAATTTACACCTCAATGGAGCTGGAGTAAGTTTGAATACAAATTTTACTTAAAACCTGGCCAATCAAAAGTTCGAAAAGATGCCTTACCTGTTGAAGACTTCCTTTGGAGCTAGGCATTCGGTCAATGTACTCTTTTTAATCATATTAGTCTTTTGTATACAAGGTGGTAGAGACATCGACGCGCAAACTGTAATCTTGAATTCAACACACGATTCTACACCCCGTAGAAATTTATCTTCGGTTATCGAAAAAAAAAACAGCGGTTTCATAGAAATGTGCAATACCTACGCGGTCGAATGTATGGAACTTCAATTTTTTTTAATGACCGACGAAGAATGTCTACGCTAGGGGGGAGGGGTCTAGAATCATGTGCTGAATTCATGGTTTCAGTATAAGTTACAACACTAACACATGACTTATTGGATGTGCCTCATTAATTATTGTTAGTCTTGGCCAAAATCGAAAATCGAAATCAAAATATTTTATTTCACATAAACCAACATGGGCACTTATGAAACGTCAGAAGCAGAAACCAGTTTTAACCGTGCACCTAAGCACGATTCCAATTGGTCGTTTCCTATGGAGAAGAGCCGGTAAGAAATACCACGGATACTCTTTTAAAAATAATTGGCTTTTACAATGCCCCAAAAAGACTTCACGTGACGTGCTCAAACCGCTTTGGATGGCGGTATTAAGGTACCAGCCACCCCGTGAAGATCGTCGCAAGATGGTTGGAGGCAACATACTCAACTGTTCATCTTACTTTAAGCTTTCATACTTGCGAACATAGCTTAGTTCTTCTTCAAGAATCGACGCTTTCTGCGTTGTTTCACGAAAGTAGAATTGCTCTGCTTTAAAATAAAGACGATCTAAATCGAATATCAATAATCTGATATAGAAACAAAAGTAACCCACCTATCTATCTATCTATACTATATATATCTACCTATACTAATCTATTGCTAATAATAAAGCTGAAGAGTTTGTTTCTTTTTTTTTCTTTTTTTGTTTGAACGCGCTAATCTCTAGAAGTACCCGTCGGATTCCTATAGTATTCCTCAAGAATTGGGTCCTTATGGGCCTTCCAAGGGGCATAATGATGTAATCGACATAAACACTAGTCCATGCCTCTGTTCTCTGTTATTTGTAAATGTTTGTGTTTATGTTGTTGATGTGCCTTAATAATAAATAAATAAATAATGTTATGTATAACATTATGCCCTTTGGAAGGACACTGAGATCTCGTGCAAAAAAAATGAAACGCTAAGCGAAAACGAAGTAATAGCGCAGGCAGGCGATGCGATGCGACGAGGTGGGTCGGGTGAACAATAAATTTCACGCGGACAGAAGCCAGAAGCTATTTAATAATATAAACCTATATTCAAATGTTATTTATGTTTGAAATTGACGTTATTTCAAGTTAAACTAATATCAACTTTATTTTAATGATAATTAAGTTGATTTCAGAGTGACTAGCACTATTGAAAAAGTTATAAAAATTAGAGGCTGGGGCGTCAACTAAACTTTATTGTGTAGGAATTAAAGTTATTTTTCCATACTCTCATATTTGTTTACATTTTACGCGAATATGTCGTAATTTTATTTTAAATGAAGTCATCCATATCTCATACACAAAACTAAAAATCTAAACACACACCAATATGGAATGTTACAAAATAATTAGTGTGGAGTTTCCTAATTAATGTTACAGGACTGGGCACCATTGTGTCATAGCACATTGTGGTGGTAATCCGTAACGGATGTTGTTCGAATATGCTCGCGAAGTTGTTTCCATTCACTATCAAATAAATAAATGACTGCGGTAATTTACTGTGGGAGTCAAATGTACTGTATGATAATTTGCATGCAAACTAGCAGTGCCCCGCGGTTTCACCCGAATAAGTGTCGATCCTGTAGGAATATCGCGATAAAGAGTATCGTATGTGTTATGCTGATGTATAAGCTATATTACTGTAAAGTTCCATCAAAATCCATTCAGTAGTTTTTGCGTCAACGAGTAACAAACATCCATCCATCCATCCATCCTCACAAACATTCGCGTTTATACTACTACTAGATGCGCCCCGCTGTTTTACCCGCATAAGTTTCGATCCCGTAGGAAAATTTAAAACGTTCCAAATCTAGTCGCGGTCTCATCTCGGCGACAAACAAATGTCAAAAACTTGTCAAAATGTAGGGAAATTAGACGTATTTTTGACAGATTGGCACAGATCAGACTGTGAACCTTCTTAAAATTACGGGAATTGCCCCTCTGATCTCAGCGTCAATCTGTCAAAAATACCTGTAATTTCCCTACATTTTGACAAGTTTTTGACATTTATTTGTCGCCGAAATGAGACTGTGACTAGATTTTGGACATTTTAAATTACGAGAATTGGCCTTCAGATATGTATTTATATGACTATTACTTACTTATTATTGATTAAATATAGGTAAGCCTGGAATGTAGGTCAGTACCTACTCAAGAGTATCTCACAACCTGCTTCAGCTTGCCAATATTATGAGAAGTATTATTGCATATTGAAATCAGCCACATACGTTCTTATCTGTGCAGTTTTGCAATCTGAAAAATACTGAATATTTAAAATGAAAAAAATAACATTTTTTTAACGTAGGTAATCCAAAAATATAACGAAACTTGTTTTTACGGTTTTATTTGATCATCAATTTGTATTCAAACTCTATCATCGGTATTTGCATAATAACGACTACATTTTAATAGGTAGGTGAAAAATATCCGCATATTATAAAAATGAAAATACAAAACAGGACTCAATTTATAAACCGAAAATTGATATTCAACCAATTTTTAAATGGCGCATGAAACGTGATAGTTTGTTTGATTATAATAATCAAATTACCAAGTACTCTGAAAACACCACATCGTTTTCAGACTGTAAAAATGATGTTTTCATTCATGCGGAAAACGGGACTTTAACCCTTCGTCGTCATATGGACGACGAAGGGTTAAAGCCAAGAACGTGGATTCACGCGAAACACAATAGTTTTTTAATTGTTTCTGTAATTACGACATTCAAACGGTAAAAGAAGTCTGAAATCGCATTCTCATAAAAAACACAATCATTGTCTGTATGACAAAAAGTCTTTGCAATACAGTGAGACAAAAAGGCTTAGTATATTATTACTCAAAAAACCAAACAGACTTGCAACACTAACAAAAAGCAACAAGCCGCATCCAACTGCAATTTCTGTATAAGAAGAGATCTTTGCCCCACAGTGGTGGGACAAAAACTGGGTGGAATTATTACTGACTTGCTTTTGCCCGCGGCTGCACCCGCGTAGAGGCTAAATTATCCCACGAGAACTTAGTTTCAGTATGAACAAAAGAATCCTAAGTCCTAACACAGGTCAAGGTCTACACATGTGCCAAGTATCATCCAAATCTGTTCAGCCGTTTTAGCGTGAAAGCGTAGCAAGCAAACAAACTCACTTTCGCATTTATAATTCTAGTTAGGAGTATTACTCAGGTAGACTGACTTGCAATACCAACAAAAACATTAAGTCCCATCAAACTGCACCTCGATAAGCATTAACAAAGTCGTAGGTCATGATTCTGAGGGCACGCTTTGAGAGCTTAAGTTGAGTAAACCGCTTCGGCGAGAGTTCGGCTCAGACAAAGGGGATGGTCAGCCATTGCTGTGACGTCACTTAAGGTCGAGAGCAGGTGAACTATGACTCGTAGTCCCCAGTGCACAAAGCTTAGCCGACCTATGTGGTGCAGACTGCATTAGAACCAACATTTTAATACTTATTTATAGATGTACTTATGGCAGACTTAGTGCTGACTGTTGTGCAGTTGTGATAGAGTTGAATTTTAACCTTTTAACCGCCTACGTCGGATTAATCCGACAAATATTTTCGGGCCCATTTCGCCAGAGTCGTATATTTACGACCAAAATATCACTGCACGTTTAATCAGCTTTTTTATTTAATTACGCTGTATTCTATCAAAAATATGTTTTCGATTCACTGTGCCGGGCGCTAGGGACACGCCAACTGTTCTGAAGTCGGGCGGTTAAAAGGTTAATGTTAGAAATTAAAGTAGTTATTCTAGTTTGTGTGCATACATTTTTTTATAACAGGGGTTTGTGGCTAAGAAATAACAGCCGCTCGGGTCGAACAATCAGGTTAAGCTTGCCGAGGTTGGTCCGTAGATGGGTGACCATCTTTACATACCAAGACCCCTCTGTGACTCGGAAAGCACTTTTTAAGCATTCGGTTCTGACTATCATTCGTGAATCTTTGACAGTCTTTACGGGTCGTCAGAAGCCCAAAAGTCTGACCACCAGCCTGACCAAGGAGTGTCGTAGTACCCAGTAGTTGGTTGTGAAGGTCAGATAGGCAGTCGCTCCATGTAAAATACTGGAAAAAGGCTAGTCAGATGATGATGACAATTTTAATTAACAGCTAAGATGATATTTTTTTTTTGGGCTCTTGACAAAAAAAAAACATTTTATACGCAATGATTTCTGTACTTCATAGTACTGAAATCATAGTGAAATACTATTAAAAACTGATGTATTTCGCAAAAAAAACCATTACGGTACCATAACAAAGCCAGACAAGGCTAAAAAAATGCACCATCACGGTAGATTTTTAAAACATACATAAATGCAGTGGAGCCAGTTCTCCCGGGCAGTAATACCGGTTGGTACCGTTTAAAACCGCTTGCTGCAATAACATTCCGGGTTTAATACCGTATATAGTACCGAGTTGCATCGTTGCGGCTCTTACAAGCTCACTAGAACAAATTGTTTAGAAAAACCAAAGGTAAAATGCTATAAAACCTTAACCTGTCCTACTTACTTCATTGTACCAGATTGGCGCCCATTCCCTTGTTCAATAACTAAACTAAATTTAAGTTCAGTGCATCTTTTTCTTTCTATTTCATTAAGAAAAGGACAGAAGATAAATATTACTTTAGGATTTAAAAACCTCAGCATTTTGATTCTGTCTACATAAAAAAAAAACAAAGACAAAAGAAAAACAATAACACGACACGACCAGCGTTAACACGGCGTCGTATTGAAATCGAAAACAATCGAATGGATATCGAATAGATTACAAAAGAGCGGCCAAGTGCGAGTCGGACTCGCACACGAAGGGTTCTACCATCATACAATATTTAACACAATTATTTTAATGCGTTTCTTGTATGAGGACCCCGTTTAATTTCTAACTTTACTTTATTTTTATTATTTGTTGTTATAGCGGCCACAGTAGTTCACACTGTGTGAAAATTTCAAGTGTCTACCTATTAGGCTTGTAAAGATGTGACAGTTGACCGAACTAACGGGAGGTATCTTTATATTTAAAATATTGATTCCTCAATTTTCATGATATGATTGCACCTACCGCTGTTTGTCTCTGCATCACCCAAAAGTTGACTGGTATAAAATGCCTATGGCATTAAATTCGCCCTGTACAGTCACGAGCCAAACCACCAATATGTCACCAATATGTCAACACTTTCAATTACGATTTTTCGTGAAATAACGAATGCAACGTTGAAATACGGCACATTACATAAACCTAAGGCTTCGAAAATGTCTATGTTCTTAACAACATAAAATTTCATTAAAAAATCAAGGAGTAAATCTCTTTTGAATAAAGCCGAGTGTATACATACTTTTGGTCGTGACTATACATGTATGTGCTTGAAGTAATAAATAAATAGCGGACAGCGGAGTCTTAGCAATCGATCCCGTTAGTACCCTTCGGGTACGGAACCCTAAGAACCAATATTATATTCGGATTACCGCAAGAACAGCTATAAGGGAGAGAATATGTACCACGTCGGTTACAAATATGATACCTTACAATATTTATATATGGTATATATTTGTAACAGCATTCATTGCGGACACTCGGGGCGCAGGTGTCGGGCATATTAATGTGTGGAGACCTTTGCTTCCTGCCCCGAGTGAATATTCAAGATGTATTACAGGGGTCATTTAATGTGCCCCCTTTATACCGACGTCGCATGAATTCGCTTTTTAGGAGACTGCTGGTATCCCTTCTCCCTTGGTGCTATATTATTCCTTAAACTTTCATAACCGTCCGAGTACCGTCGTGCATGCAAAATTTATAGATGAGTAGCTATTACCCGCGACTTCGTCTGCAATCCAGGATGAAAAGTAGCCTATGTTCTTCTCCAGGTCACGGTCTACCCATGTTCCAAATTTCATCCAAATCCGTTCAGCCATTTTAGCTTGAAAGCGTAACAAACAAACAAACTTAAATTTCGCATTTATAATATTAGTTGTTAGGATGGTATGAGTGCAAGTAGTTACAGGGTATAACAGTGAAATATATCAGAAAATATTTGTGAAATCTAAAGTAGCCTAAAGTTTCGAACGCGTATTTTACTGCGTGTATTTTACAACATAAACAATACCTACTTCTAAATGTTTCTATAAACGTAATAATATTTATAATATGGTAACATTCCGGGCAACGACTCACGCGCCGCCCCGGCCTATAGTGATCTGTGCGCGCAGCTAGGCTAAAGGGAAGGCAGCCCGTTAGGGTATATATTTTTGTGAAAGGCAGTGTGTTCAACAACAGGGGCCTTATTCTTTATGACACAATGAACGACAACGCGCGAAATGAACGCGAGATTGGCGGTATTAGCTAAGGAATTGACGTGGTTCCGAGTAAAGAATCGTTAAGTGGTCAAAGTGAATTAGGGCCCAAGAGTCCATACCACAACATGAAAACACCAAACAGCAGCATTTCGCGAATATGCCTGATATTGTGCTTGCCAAATGTTGAAACAACATCATTTGTATCCTGGAAAACACAGGCATTTTTAGATCTTCCATAAAATATGGCAGAGTTTATATTTATTTTAGATACTAAACAACGCTCGTTTAATAATAGTAACAACATTATTTGTATCCTGCAAAACACAGGCACTTTTAGATCTTCCATAACATACGGCAGAGTTTATATTTATTTTACATACCAAATAATGCTCGTTTAATAATATTATCCTGTAAATATGATAACAATGCCTCTTTTGTTTGTTTGTCAGCTGTAATGTCAAACAATTAATATTCAATTAAAGTTAACACTTGTTATAATGGCAGATTGTTTGAAATTGCTTTATTGCTATCATTTGTCAAGCAATTATTTTGTTTCCACGTTCTACCTCCACGGACATAATGGTAATTTGTTGACACTGTTTTGATTTAACTTATTAATTTAATTAAACTGTCAGGTTATACAACAACATTAACACATTTATTTAATACACAGACTTTCAGGTAAAAATCAAACTTGTGACGTTCACCTTCGCGCTTTTGCCCGAATTCCTCTCAGAATTCTCGCAGCGTTTTTGCCGCAGTTATTCCGCTAAAAATATTATCTTTTATTGTGCCATCTCTCAAGCACACAAAGGATATCAACACTCGTATCAACTAAATAAGAAAGCGCATTAACATATTTGAATATTCCAGTGGAAGTCACACTATTGTGGAGGATATACAATAACCCGACAAGTAACTTACATTATATCATGAAAATACACGCTTAGTTGAATAGATAAATATTTATCCTCAGCACAAAAACATGGAGGAAGTCTTATAATTTTACTGCTGGAACTCGTTGCTAGGCAGAAATTGTGATCGTATTTTTTTGCAACGTTATTTGGAGTCTTAAATATAAAAATATTACCTTCTTTGAATATAATGGCGTCAGTGAAGGAAGCGGTGAAAGTTTTTCAATAAAAATAAAATGTAGATATTACAGACTAAAATAATAATAGATGTAGGATGTAATAGACACTCTTTATGATAACGTTTCTGCGTTTCTTCATCTGCTGAACCATAACGCGCCTTATTTTTCAAGCCTCACCAGCTTTTGACACCGCTTACTCGTAAAAGCCAATTCTTAGTGAAAATAATACCACAGAAGCTACAAAAAACCTACAAACGATAAATAAACAAATTGTCATCTGCGATGATCGCTCAAAATATTCAAGGCCTTATCTCTAATTGAGAACGATCCCATCTCTGAGGGGATTCGGGTCGGATGCGAGAATCAGGGAATCAGATAACCAGCCGGGTGTACCGACCTACCGAACACTTGTTTGATTTGAAGGCTTTGCTCGAGCTCGCCCGATCTCGGAGCTTACAGCCGATCACTTACAGGCCGAACGCCGAATCGCTATTGTTATTAAACATGGAGCGGTCGCTCCCACGACTCTGCGATATCGATTGGCGATTCGTTTAGATTAATTATAGAGATACGCTTGGAACCTTGAATAGTTTAATCTATATTGCTGAAGCTAGCTGTAGCTAGTGATCATAAAATATTAATGCTGTTTTATATAGCCATTTTTAATCCACAATTTTATCGCACTGCGATTCGGATCTTCAACTAACCTACGTCAACAAAAATAATTGACATACCTACGTTTAACTAGGTATGCGTGTGTATATGTGAGTTTTCTGACGACTTAGAAAATGCTTTAAATAATTATTTGTATGAATATTGTATTTGTAGTTAATTAACTTCGTTTTAAAACTTTTTTAATATACACATGTAGTGGTTTAACATGTGGCGGATATCTGTGTACCGCTTTTGAACGTATTATAAGCTAGCTACAACCCTTACCTGAAGACTTTCATTACATCGCCCAGAATCACACCTACTTATAAAGGAGGACACAACCACATCCAGAATGTAGGATTTACCTATACTTTTCCTACACACACATCAAAAGTGTCTAGGGATCTAGTACATTTTTAACTATAAAAAATTATCCAATTACAGTACAGGAGAAAAATGAGTGTCAATTTTACTTTGATTGGAGAAAATCATATTATTAAGTTCATAGGCTCATTGTATCTGTTTCACACTAACCACACACTAAGTAAAATTCTTGATTATAGATTTATATTTATTGTCATGGTTAGAATGAAAGTCAAAGTTATTAGAGCATCATAAGTTTTTTTTATTTTTTATTTGAATAATAAATTACCTAATATTCCAGGAGAACAACCATGAATGTCAGTCAAAATGTGATAAAATGTCATCAAGGAAACACTATGCTTAATTAATCATCATCAATATTACTTGCATTGGGTAGTGCAAGAATAGTAGATTGTTTGCCAAAGGGGAAAACAACTATTTTGAAGGCGAGAGTGTTTCTTTAAATCCAGAGCGCAGCGAGTGATTCAAAGAACCTCACTCGTCTTAAAATATGTAGTGTTGCTTCCGAGGTGGACACTACTTTTTATCACCCTCTATGAAAAAATAAGTAAGTGCAACTTATGAATAAGAATAGTACCATACCCCGCCATAGCTACCATAGACACCTTCATCACTTTTTGACTGACATCTATCATTTTTCGCCGGTATCAAAAAACCTTCGTCGTGTTTAGCCTGTGCCTCAATTTTTAACGGTTCATTTTTTGGAGACAAGAAGCGTTTTTTGCCTGTATTCTAATGAAAACCGAAACTATTTTCAATGGACTTTCAAATGTTGCTAATAACAAACAAATGAAAAAAAATATGACATCCATCACTTTTCCTCTGTACCCTTCATATGAAAAAAAAAACTAAAATTATGTGCCTATGTTATTTATTAATTTACCTCATTAGGTACATTCATTTACAATGACGCCGTAAAATCTCCACCTCACAAAGATCCCTATAACAAAATCTCAATTTTAAAATTCGTAAACATGACACAACACAAAACGTCTTCAACAATGGGCGTCTTTGGCCGCCGCGATGCGTAAGAACGTCCTACGACGTCGACGTCGCGTTGCGTCGCGTCGCCAGCCGTCGTAATGGACTAGGGGAGATAACAGATATAATAACTGACATTGCGGTCCGATAGGGTCCCGGTACACCCGGAGAATTTGTTCAATTGCCTCCCAGGATATTTGCTTGCACGCCACACTGGGTTTTCTGTAGGCTCGCGTTTATTTTAACGTGGCACTGAATTTGATGACACACAAGAGATGCGGATATCTTATCTCGGTCGCTGAACATCTTTTTGTAACGTTGTTTTATAAGAAACAAAGATGGTAGCTGAAACTATTGTTTTGAGAAAATAATGCAGCGTTTTTTACCGTACCAGTACAGTATACTTATTACAAATTTTAATTGGGTTCAAACAGCAAAAAATTTGTACATAACATCAATCAGAAAGTTCCTAAAAAGTTAATAAATCGAATCTTCAAAAACACGAAAATACATCAAACGTACGAAGATCACGTAACAACTCGGAAGGAAAGTTACTAAAAGTTATTCTTCTGTTACGATCAAATTCAAAAGACGTAGGTACATTTCTGGCTTCCCAGTGTGGCGCCCGCCGCCGAGAGCCTTGCAAGAACGCGCCCTAATGTCTATGGAGGCCAACAGATGGTCTCACTGCCGGCAGTCATTACCCTTTTGTCTTATATCCTACAAGCAAAAATACATTCTGAACTCTAGCTTCAAACCTCAAAGTCCAAATTCGCGTGCAACAAACGCAATCAGCGGCGAACGAGTATATTATTGAGCTGGAAAATGTTTCAGAACTCAAAACTGCACATTTTCTTTTCATGCAACTTAGATATCTGGGACGTAATGCTACAACATGGTACGTACACAGCTTCGAGGTGGGTTCACTAATATTCCCAGGAGATTTTCAAGCTGGTAAATGAGCTATTGTGGTTTCACTGGAACTGACTTTTTGCATCTAGTAGGTACTAACACCACGGAGCGTGTTGTAAAATGTTTTGAGAAATATGTATCCTTGTATTAGTGATGGTTTTATAAAATAATGTGAAGGAATGTTACTAGAAATTTAGGTCGATTAACAATGTTAGGTGAAGTGAGCTTAGAGTGAGCTGTCAATAGTGTCAATCCCATATCATCATCCATACCATCATATAAACAATACATGCAGCAGAAACAAACATACAGGATGAAGTGAACTGCTAGCACCATCCCCAGTGTGTAGAAGTGTGCATGAGGAGTTGCGAATGTGTGTGTGAAAATGTTATAGTGGTATGTGGTGATTACTCATATCTACATATTTATGCATAGCAATGCTTGAGATAATAAGTATTTAGTGTAATATAAGTATGTAAAAGTTTTCATCGCGATCAGCACGCGGAAAAGTGTCGAAGTCTCCAACGAACCATCCATCACCATCATGATAAACTGTGACTTGGCAAGTAGGTACAGACATAAAAAACGGACCAGGTGCGAATGTTATAGTGGTATGTGGTGATTACTCATATCTACATATTTATGCATAGCAATGCTTGAGATAATAAGTATTTAGTGTAATATAAGTATGTAAAAGTTTTCATCGCGATCAGCACGCGGAAAAGTGTCGAAGTCTCCAACGAACCATCCATCACCATCATGATAAACTGTGACTTGGCAAGTAGGTACAGACATAAAAAACGGACCAGGTGCGTGTCAGACCACGCACAATGCAGTGTTCCGTACTTGAGATGAATGTATCCCTAGAACAAAAATATTCTCCCATATATCGACATACGAGTAGGTACGTCACGGTCAATTCTCTGTAATCGTGTGTATTCGAATGTAATGTGATTTTGTAATGGCAAATAAACATTTATATGTGATAAAACTGCAACTTTTTCCTTTACTTGTGCTGTGAGACCTTGCTTCCTGTCAAATTTCATGATTCTATGTCAACGGGAAGTACCCTATAGGTTTTGATTTATTTGCGAGTGTCAAAATATGTCGCATAAATGGCCGTATGTTTTTATTGCGTTGACTCAGAAACTTGATTTTTTTATAGCTCCAAGGAATCGTTGACATTTATGTACATATTTTATATTAATTTCACATGTTCCCGAGAAAAAGGGTCTTGACAGACTGACAGAAGGAAGGACAGCGAAGTGATAATATAAGGGTTCCGTTTTTTCCTTTGGGGTACGAAACCCTAAAAATGCATTCAAATCAAAAGTCACTTATTCAAATTAGGCTGACAATCGGCACTTTTTGAAACTCAAAATTACGTGAGACATTTATGAGTTAGAATGAGAATGACTATCAAAGTAGAATCGATTTGGTTTTGCTATAAGTACTCCCACAAAAACATCTAAAACATAAATTTAGAACCATATTTACCGGTTTGGTACAGATCGACAAACTAAAGAACTTTCTGGGGCCAACCTTCCTGATACATGCTGTGTTAGCAAACGAGAGTTCCCAAAACACTTGCCCTTAACCACTTCCTAATAGTTTTATCTGGGAAGAAGTCAATATTGTCATTATAATACATTCACGACATAATCCTCATCAGACAAAGTGTCGAAGACACACATTACCAAAAACACATTGTTAGCTCCCAAGACACAGGGACGATGTTCAGAAAACCATTTACTACGTCCCACCCTTAAATGGGTCACACACGAGCCCCATATTACCCCAAATTGGTATAATCTTTAGTTATGGGCCCCCACAGGAATTCGCTTCTCAACAAGACTAGACCCCGTGAAAGCGTAAACTTTACTTGGCCATCAGTATAAAGGGGGATATTCCCACACCAATAGAAATGTATTGTCACACTAACTTTGTATAAGCAGATACAATAAAATGCGTCTGTTTCACGTTTGCCTTCAATTTCACTCGAGGGAAAACAAAAACACAAGCCCGCCTAAAGAGATATTCGCTACTTTTATTCTTACCGACATGTGTAAATAATGAATTTTTGCGTATTATTTGTAACGGAAATCGAATTGTACGGATGGATTTCCGCTTTAGAGGTAGATAAAACGGGGATACGCATTGTATCCTTCAGTTCGGACTCACTTAGGACCGTTTCCTCTAGTAAAACATAAGAATACACACGATCATTGCCAACCCTCAGAATGTGTACTAACTCTGGAACTGCGGGGTCTACAGACTGTGTATAAAGTTGGCCATATGTATGTACGCATGTATGTAAATGCCTATTATGATGGAGGCATTTTTGCAATGTCATAGTATGCGAAAATTAACACATTTTTATTTATTTCTCGCTATCGTAAACAGCCTCGTTGGTCTAGTAGTCGCGACCACTAGTGCTGAGCATGAGGTCAGGCAAAGTGGTCTTCAGTTTTTCCATCTGGAATTTCAATATGTTGATGACAATAGGCTCACTACCTATTACATGGGACTCAAACATAACTGGCGAAAAATGTGGGCTACTATAGTTACACCTCTGCCTAACCCTTCGGGGATTACAGGCGTGATGTTATGTTATGTATAATAGTGTATAAACCGGCTTATACTCAAATTCAAAATCTCCCACCCCCACCCATAGAACATTGAGATGATATCCTTGTTATAAACATATTAGGTAACATTATCATTCATTATATACATCAAGGCGTTCCTGGCCTTCCTTGAGGAGCTGGGGTGGATCGAATGATCGATTTTCCCACCCGTACGCAAAATACGCGCATTGTCGTGGAGTTGCGGACACCAGCCCGCTTTGCCTATTCAAACATATTTTTATCCATAGGAATGCAGCACAGCATCAGCGAAAGCCCGCGAGATATAGCACGACATCGCGCGATCCAGAGACAACGCGAGTTCACATCGCTCCCGAGGGAGAGCGTGACGAAAACATGTTATAAGCGTGCACTGATGTACGCAGATTTATTTTTCCCACACATTCCACGTGAACAGGAAAAACGAAGCGGTGGAATTACAACCCTGAAACTTGTAACGAATTCACGGGTTTTTGTAAAAACATAACATGGCTTCAAATAGTCGGAAACATTCTGAATCGTCAAATAGGTGCCTAACTAAACAAAATGAAAGAAGTAGCCTTCTAAACAACCTCTGCTATTCATTTGAACATAACACTATATCGAAACAGCTCTGTGCCTACTTCGTCCCAACGCCACACAAGTTGAAGCCACTAGAAATTACTTTTTCAAAAGAAAAAATTATCCTCATTCATTAGCGACTACAGAACATGTTTCAACTGCTCCAGCTTACCGTCGACGCTGACAACATTCCGAGACTCATATTATTGAAATGCTGAAGTATTTCTAAGTTTAAAGTGGCGGTAGGCAAGTCTGGTACAACTGTACGAGCAAGGCACATGGGAAATGATTACCATATTCAACGCATTTCCTCCCACGCCGGAGGTAGGCTTGAAGGAAATTATTTGTCAAATTAACGTCACTCGGCTCGAGTTTCAACGTCGAGATGTTAATATATTAAATTATCCTCGGCGGCATTTTGAAGAAGTAATTCTATATCGATACTGTTTGACAAATCGATGTTTGTATTTCCAACGCTTTGTCATCAAACTTCAGAGTTTGCCGATGTTTATGTAAAGCGGCACGCAATTAGAATTGGAAAGTAAGGATAAACAATATCACTCGGGGGAGAGTTTGGGCATGAAATAATTGGGCAGTGAATTGTGTTACCTGCGGGACACCTATTAGGAGCACAATTACTTCACGGCAAGATTTTTTCGTTTTAATTAAACCGCAGTCGCCACACCAAACAAAAACCACGAAGCCAACAAATCAATTTCGCGTCAGGAAATTACTTTGTAAAGTTGAAAAGGGTTGCGCGATACGGTACCAAATTGAAATTCTTTTGTACGCCGCGCCTTTACATGTCCGAAATGTTACCTGACTCTTTGAATCAGCGCAATAACATTTTTCGATCAAACTTTGCAATACACACTTTTGCTGAGCAACATCGTATAAGTGATATCAAACGCGCTAACTTTTTAACAATTATACTTAAACGTACAGCGAGATATCGAACTCCGAGCTTGTAAGCTTTCCTCCGCCTCGAGTGATGCGTAAAACATTTAAAAACTTGAACACAAAGGCTTTACATTCTCAAATAAACATGATCAAAACATTAACAATAAACAAACTTTTCCATTGTGCGCTGATTTGTGTAATCATTTTATTATATTTAAGAGATAATTTTAAGCTATTAAAGAAATGAAAGCAAAAAGTTTTGGGCACCGAAGTTCATTAACAAAATAAGCAATCTGGCTAAAAGCACGCGCCCACCGAGGTAAAAAGCAATTACAAAGTTATGGAGTGTTCTTGACGATTATTTACGTATTATAGAAGAGAAACCTCCGGCTGGCTATTAAGCTGAGAGGAATTTCAGTAGTAAATGTATTGCGGCCACTCCGAGACAATATTACGTGAGTTCGATGAAACTTGAAACTTGCGCCGGCGGAGCCAATAACCACACCTCACGAGTATTACCTACTTCACTCCATATTGCCCTGGTAGACGCTTGCAAGCGTTTTAAAACTTAGGTACATTTAAAATAATGGGAAAGAGCTGGCTCATACATTTTATGTTTACTTACATTAATGGCAATGCAAACATTTAACTGCTACCGTATGCCTGCTAGTAGAAAATAAACAAATCATATATAGCTGTAGCTAGTCTAACTACTGTATACTTAAGTGAAACTATTGCATCATGTTAGGTGTCTAACAGTTGTGTTACGTTAATATCGCACCAATGTTTATTTATTCTTGCAATGCCTAGCATTTTTTTTTTTGTTATTAGCCTTTTTTGTCCCAATGCTGGCGAAAGGGCAAAGCATATAGCATAACTTTTTTTAGGTATATTGAAAAGGTTTGCAATCGAATCGTTTTTTCCAAGGATGTTCGCCGATTCGAAAGTAGACTGTTTCTATTCTACTATGCGAAAACGATGCACATCCCTGGTGCACAAGGTTTGGGCTAGCTCCAGCGGCATTCTGAGGGCATTCGCGCAGATGTTTGATTGTCAGTACCTGAACCATTGCTGTATGGTTCACGTGCAATTGAAGTCTGTAATATATTTATGTGAAACCTTTCTATTTTGTGCTTACTATGGTCCTTTTTTTCGAAATGAAGGTTTTTTTTTAATTTTTAATTTTTATGTTTTTACATTTTACATCTGGGGACCGTGGGGTCCCGGTCCATTGGAAGGCGTACGAGGGGCCGAAGCCAACTCGCAGAAGCCCCTTAAGAAAATTTAATGAAATGCGGCACCAACCGACGATTATCGCTGTATGCACTATGCAAGTGCACACAAGGATAATCCCCGGTTTATTATGATTAATATATCGATGTTTAGTACAAAAATACCATTAAAAATATACCACAAATATAGCCACAAGGTTTACCGATCTATAGCAGTGTAAAACGCCATCACACAATGAAAGTTCGATCGACACGGAACAAAGCAGCACGCGAGACTAGAATCCGTTACAAACATTCGAACACCGGCTAATATGGCACTCACACGGAATACTAGGATGATCTTGAAATATTAGATGGAAAATTTATAAAAATCACGTTATTGCATGTGAGGTGAAGATGGATTTATTTATTTGGACCTGTTCGCTTTGCGTTGGTTATTATTTGGACCTGTTCGCTTTGCGTTGGTTAGTCATTATTGTGTCATCATCTGCCTAGCCTTCTCTTATTTTGGAGACAGCTTCCAGTCTAACCGGACGCAGCAGAATACCAGTATTTTATATAGAGCGACCGGTCAAGTTAAATTAGCTAGCGAAACTCTACAGTCGTGATGGGTAATTAGATACGATCAAGTAAAAAGATTTGTTTTTTTTTTTTTGAGGTCTTCGACCGCTGTTTATGTATGCTTATTATTTCAAGTAATAAGTGGCGAGCTGTATAATAACACTGATTGTCGTACTGTCGTGCTTCGGACTACCGTTAATGACTGTCAAAGAACTACAAATGATAGCCGGAACCCGCCAGGACCAACGCAACGGTTTAACGTGTTTCCGAGGCACGAAGGGGACTCTATATTATGAAATGGATGTTCACTCATCCACGGCCCGGCCTCGGCAAGCGTAGCCTAATCTTCGATCGACCCTGGCGGCTGTTCTATTGGGTCATTCTCAGGTAAATGTGCAATTATGACACGTGCGTGTTTTGATACAACAATGTTTCATTAAGCAGGTACAGACCCCAGCACATCAAGCTACTACAATCTGTCAAAATTATATAATAGATTTTCAACTTTATTGCCAAACCATTAAGGTTCAATGTTGATTGGGAAGATTTGACAGTTTCGGGTAGCTTGACCTGCTGGCGTCTCTACGTATGGCTGAAAACGTGTCACGAAAAGCTACTCATGAAATGCCTCTCCCAGTTTTCGTACAAACATTCACAGACATTGGTTAAGGAGGCTCACAATCACGAGCCCAAAAGCCTGGCAATAGTGCCAGCCTTAGGAAAGCCGTTTTGCCATAGTAATGGGTAGTGAAGGCCAAATGAGAGTCACTTCGACTCCAGACCGGAAGCATACACAAAGGAAGGCTAGACAGATAAATCATTGCATTGTTAGGTAAAACTTGACTTAAAGAATAACTGTGGAGTTTCTTGTCCGTGCCTCTTTGTAGGAATTAACGTTTTGGATCAGACAATTCATTACAACTTTCTCACTGCTGATCGATAGTTGCTTGTAAGTAGAAATAGAAAATGTTTTATTATTCACGTAACATAATAAGCATGTTCACAGGTTAAATGGTTTGATTGAAATAAATTCTTTACTCACCCCGTTTGACATTGGACATAAACAAGGCAAAATGAGGATGTACTATAGGTGTGTACTGCAAAGATTGACCACTAAAGTCAACCTTATGTAGTGCAGACTGGCTATAATTTAGCACGGGTTCCATTCGAACATTCAAGCAAGTTTAGAACTGGGTGTCAAATTTTTTATGAGTTTTTTTTTGTTTTGGAAAAGTCAGTGCTAGTCATAATGTACTCTGTGGTGCTAGTTTAGTCGCGAATATGTAAAGACGCTCAGTCAATATAAACGTAAAGGAATCGCATCGTTGTTTGATTTCTCCCGGTATCTTGAAGCGCTCATTAGCCCTTCAGAGTACCTATAGTACACCCTCATTTTGCCATGTTTAATTCTGCTTTACCCTTTGAAGAATACTGGCGTGGTTTGTTTTATTTTTTTATTTTTGATTGTGTTTAGTTTAGTTTTATGATCTTTCTGTACGAGTCGCAATAAATACTTTTTCTTTCTTTCTTTTTTTGATGTTAAGTGTTCTTTGAGGTAACCCCTGAATACTAAAATCAAGCAATAGCTAACTGTATACTTTACTGATCAGACGTCTAACTACTTAACTTTCAGTATTATTTAAGGGGAAGTAGATTTAAGCATAAATGAACCATATAGTATTAATACTAAGGTTCTTTATAGTGCTGTAACGTATAGATTGATTTACTAACCTAGATTAGGTGCAGTAAGTGCATCAGCTAATGCCCCGGAGTTGTTCGTGTTTCGGTTAGTTACTGAGTTTCCACTGATCATATTAACAATTTACACCTACTTCGAGCTAAAGCTGCGCCTAAGTTGATGCTCTACCCGTGGTTTAGTTTTAATGAATATTATGTATACAACACATACACAGCATATAATGTTCCCACTGCTGGGACCTCCTCTTTGTGAGAGGGTGTGAGCCATAATCCACCACGCGGGGCTAGTACGGGTTGGGGGATGTCACATGTCTTCCAATTTTTTGGTTCTAGGACATGTCGGTTTCCTCACGATGTTTTCCTTCACCGTTTTGAGAGCAGTTGTGACGAAATTATTTACGCAAAATAAGCATCTGTCTGGGTTCGAACCTACAACTTGTAGGTCGCGGCCGTTACCACTGGTGCACCAATGTTCCACACCGTATAATCCGTTTTGTACAATCACGCCTATACACTTAAGGGTAATCAGATATGTTACACACATAAGCTTCAGCAATGACGAGAGATTTCGTTCATTCCTTGCTTATTGTCAAATTAGGTTTGTTCAATAATGTTCAGATTCAGAATTAGAATCAGAATTTGTTTGTTTGTCAGAATGTACGACTATGTGGTTTTAAGTATATGTAATGCAATTTTATAAGTTCTGTATATTCTACCACAACATATTTAAAACATCAACATCATCTGCCTAGCCTTTTCCCAACTATGTTGGGGTCGGCTTCCAGTCTAACCCAATGCAGCTGAATACCAGTATTTTACATGGAGAGACTGCCTATCTGACCTCCACAACCCAGTTACTGGGTAATACGACACCCCTTGGTAAGACTGCGTGTCAGACTTTCGGGCTCCTGACTACCCGTAGCGACTGTCAAAGATCCACGAATGACAGCCGGGACCAACGGCTTAATGTGCTTTCCGAGGCACGGTGGGGTCTCGGTATGTAAAGATGGTCACCCATCCACAGACCAACCGCGGCAAGCGTAGCTTAACCTGATCGAACAACATCATTAAATATTATGCATATAATATTATTCATAGGTTAACTACGATTCTTTTTAAGTGGCGAGCGTAAAAAAATGGGTTACCTACTAACGTGTCTGCAATTTTGTTTACGATAAAATATGTATTGTGTCAAAATAAATTTTACAGTAACTGTCAATTTTAAATACGAAATTGTTTTGTTGCATTTGCAGTTTTGACTAATTCAGTGCACGGCCTAAAAGGTTTCGAGTATGAGATGTCACAATTTTAATATGTTGCGAATATGAAACCCGTTCGCAAAGTGGTCGTATTCCGAAGCTGCGAAACGACGCATTCGATTACCGCTAACATTTGCACACTTAGACTACGACTAGTCTGGAATCGTGAATCAGTCTAAAGCACGTCTCGGCAAGTCTACTTCTACAAAAATAAATAAATACACTCGTACATACAAATTCTGTACGTTCTCATCAGCTTTGCTAAGAATTTAATGGCTAAGTACTGTACATACTTTTGGTTCCACATTTGAAAGACATATTGGAGAGGGGCTTGTGGCTAAGTAATAACAGCCCCACGGGTTGATCGATCAGGTTAAACTATGCTTGCCACGGTTGGTCCGTGGATGGGTGACCATCTTCATATACGACTGTCAAAGATCCACGAATGAGAGCCGGGACCAACTGCTTAACGTGCTTTCCGGGGAAAGACTTCGAAACTCCGGGCTGTTACTGAGAAATTCCTAATTGAAAAACCCGATAACATTTTACCCGTCCTAGGGATCGAACCTGGGACCCCACAGTCAGCGGTCGCGCTTGCGACCACGAGACCAACGGGGCAGTTACTTTCATAAAAAACGTTTCAGTGACGTCATTCGCCGGTTATTTGCAGTCGCTATGTGGCGGACACCGCTCTTTTAGGAAACCGTAGCTTAAAAGCAGAAACAATGCTAGTGCCGTTTGACAGAATCCTTTTTCTTCTACACAAAACAACTGACGCACTTTAATGGCTCAGAGTATGTGTGTAGTAATTTATGTTATCTTCTCTCTCTCTCCATAAATCAAAGAGAATATCTACCCCAATAACTTCAAGGATATTAAGCGGAGGTTCCACAAAAAAGGCAAAGATTTAGGTGCGCTATTATGTCCTATAAAATACAAGACCATCCTATCAACATTGCCGGCAACCATATTTAAACAAAGAACATTATCCCAAAAACAAACCTTCACAAAAATAATCTAAGCTGTTCAAAATTACGGCATAATTCTCAAAGTATACTCCCGAATAAAAGGTAATTATTTGGGTTCGAAGGTATTCATATTCCGTACATATAAAACGGAATGCTTGACGGATTATGCCCGGGCACAAAAGGCTTTTGTACAACCTTGATTATACTCAAATTGTTTTTGTCATATCTTAATCCTGTTGAAAACGGCTACAAATTGATATATTTAATAATAGTAATAGTCCATGTATTTGTCAGAATATTGTTACAGAGATGTTACTTAATATTATATATATAATATTATAAATTAGAATACTCTGCCGTTTCCGGCGTACAAATACATTTTCACGGTGTTCGTTAGTTTCTTAGATATAACATTGAATTGAATGAATTACGATAACATTCAAATGGAAAATTAGTCAAATATTAATAAAATAAATGTCAAAAAGATTAAATTAAGTGAAAGAGGACAATAAGAAGAGAATTATAATTATTTCCTTATATTTAAGTCAATTTTTTAGTAAACATGAAATCATTATAATGATAATTGAATAATTTACATTATTTTGTTTGATATCAAAGCTCTGTACGAAAAGAAATGTGTTAATTCGCCTTTCAAATGTTGTCTCAACCATTTTGGAACACTTTGTGAGACTTAATCTTGACGTAATTGATACTTTTGTAATTTAACGTGTATTCGTATCGTATCGTTCTCTAACTGTTTATCAATCTAAAAGGGTCATTAGCAAAAGGTGTCTTCTTCATTTTCTTCTCTCCTATTGGCACGAACTATATTATACCGACACTATACGTGAATGAACAACGGCTATTGAAAATTACTGAATTTCCGTTTACTTATTTACACACCCAAATTTCCTCAGAAAATATTTATTTATTTTCCATTTTATGATTTAGAAGGGTTACATAAAATGATTATACAACTGACTATTGCACTAGTTACTAAATTTAATGACAAACTATGCGAATAAAAACAAAAACAAAAGGACACTTAGGCGTCGAAGTGGTCCTCTACATCATCGTTGTAATCCAAAAACGTGCCCAGAAGACTAGCAGCATTGCCACGTTGAATGGCAATGTTAATTCTTTACCAAAGAACGAGGCAGCCAAGTGACCAGAGGGTCACGTAAAGTGTCTACCAGTAGGTACGCGAGTTTCCTTCAAAAATAGACGTGCACTCGGGCCTCATGACCCGAGCGTTTCGACCCCAAACGGCTCATTGGGTGTTTACATTCAGTATTTTTTTATAGCTACCGGTGTTTTACAAAATAAATACTTAATTTTTTTTGTGAAGTATTCTAATCCAGAATAACAAGTTGAGAAATCGCGCTATCGACCGCTAGATCAACAAGGCATTCCAAATAGAATAATCATAAAAAAAACACTAAATATCATAAAATGAACTCTTAATCCGACGAAGCAGTTCAAAGATATTATTGATTCTCGCTCCCACAATTTTCTTAGCAAAGGAATCAATGAAGTACCTATAAAATGGTGAAAGTGTATAGATAGTAATGGTACATCTACATACTTAGATTAATTAAAGACAAACGATTAAAAAAAAATATTTTGCTTTCTCCATATAAATTGCCAATTTCATTATGTAAAGACCTAAAAGTATAATTAAATAAAAACACTAAATATTATATCAGTGCCAGAAATGAAAGATTTTCCTCGACGAGTTATTTGTATTACAGAGCTACTGTAGAACCATTGCAAACGAAAATATCATAAAAGGAAGAATCCTAAGTAAACACAAAGAGGCTTGCTCGCTGCCTGCCCCTTTGCGGTGCACCGCTTACAGCTTTAAACTCCATTCTAACATGTTTGTCGGTCATTTCGTAGAATAACAATGTTGGAAGTTCATGTTCTCGGAAAATTGAAATTGGACACAGTGCAATACGATTTTAAAAGTAGTCGAGTGTTGAATTGCTAATCGAGATTTGAGAATTTATGAGGCATAAAGGCGCTTTATTTTTCATCACCACTGCTCTCAAAACGGTGAAGGAAAACATCGTGAGGAAACCGAGACATGTGACCTCTATCAACCCGCACTGGGCCCGCCTGATGGATTATGGCCCACTTCCTCTCACCGAGAGGAGGTCTGGGTCCCAGCCGTGGGAACACTATAGGCCGATTATAATGAGATATCTACTATCGATATTGTTACATTAATGTCGGTGTCGAAAATTGCTGGAAAAATTATTGCACTTTTTCAATAAGCTTTTCATTGATTACCAGCTTTGGCTTTCATTTTGACAGTTCAACAATATTCATTGCGTTATTTACGTTGTTGAGCAGACATATTTTTCGAATATATGAAGCAATGGATTAGCAACATCCTTCAAAATTATTCAGATTGAGATTGATAGACACAATTGGGGGCTGAATGACTTACCGACAATAAGGATAAAATAAATATTTTCACAACTATTTTATAAATATTTTTTTACTAAAGCTAGGAAACTGCCCTACACTGCATATTATTACTGAAATTTATTTTAGGTAAATTATAAAATGCAAAAATTAATAATAAAGATAAAACAAAGCATATTTCATAGCCAACCTTATCAAACAACATTCCCACACAAATTCCTAATTAATTGAATCAGAACCACTCCTAACTCCATTAAAAATACTTAAGTAAACTCATATGAACAATTGTGTACACTGTGTCGCGAATTAGCCCTCTGCAACATTTAGCGTGATCTTGTGTCGCTTTAAGCGCTCCCCTGCGCAAACAGCGCTTAGCAGCCATTTGTGGCGCGTACCTTGTACACATCTTAAGAGAGACGGATTCTTGATTCAGGTACGTCATTTAGTGACAGATGAGTGAGCTCTGTTTGGGTTTTATTAGAAAGAGACGGGAGTATGGGGTTCATTTGGTTTGTTTAAGGGGGAAAAAACAGGGTAGTCCGCGAAATTCAAATTTTCACACGTTTTTTTGTAATTTGCAGGTCAGTGTCAGGTTGTATGTTGATAAAAGTATGATTCGCGAGCGTAACAAATATGACTTTACAGAATTAAAATCATCAATACAACCCTCGAAGTTCATATAATCCTATTTAATGATAATTCATGAAGTAGTCATTTATGAAATGAAATAATCATACTTTATTAAAAACGTAAGAAAATTTGAACTTCGCGGGTTACCTTGCGCATCCCCCACAACTTGCACAAAAGCTTGTTTTTCGTATGTGAATTTTCATAATGATAAGCATAATGCAACTTGCACAAAAACTTGTTTTTCGTATGTGAATTTTCATAATGAAAAGCATAATGAGCCAGACACGGAACAATAATTTACAGGGGATACATTTAAATATCTTTTCTGTGTGAGATTCAAACTAGTACGAATATTTCAGCTATTACGCAAGCCAATCGAGACGTCTTTCAGTCGATTTAAAAAAAAGAAAGAGGTAGTTACGAATGTCCTTGTTCAAAACAATGTTTCATTGTTATGGCACCCGCTTACTGATATTAAATAATACTTAATAATATTATGATTTCCCTCGAAGATTTGGCAATAGTGTTTTATAACCAGAACTTTTCTATCGTTATTACCAGGACAAGGTTGAAAAAATTGTACAGTGACAGAACTATTACTCGCCACAAAGGTATAAAAAAAAATCTCGGAAATGATTATGTCAATAAACCAAGGGGAAAAAGGTAAAGTTCACATCAATCCGGGCCCCTGAACCATACAATTTCAGTATAGGAGAGGCTTACGACCGCTTTAGTGATTCTTTTATCTATTATTTGACATGCTTCGTCTTGACATGTCGTTACATCGTATGACATCAAAGAAACAGCTCCGAGAACCGTAAGACAATGTCTCCAGGTACCTCCAGGCTGCTCACGAGCCCCGAAATGTATACATAAGAGTGGGTATGTAAATAAAACATGGGATGTGACCACTCTCGCTCCATTTCCCTTCTAAATACGTTAGGAGGCCACAAGCCGTCCTTAAGGCGTCCGTTATTACTTAAGTAGGCTTATAAATAAAATTAATCCGCTCAATTTGACACCTACATATTTTATGTAAGTGCCTCTTACGAGAAGATCCTAGGAAGTGTGTCGCCACCCGTGGTCTCTGAGGGTTACATTGAGATGAACTGTAGTGTTTACTGTTTTTCTTACTCGTGGCTATGATGACGCGACCTGAACTATACTAAAGGTCTTATCTATTCTAGCTGTGCTCGCGACTTCTTTCTCGTCAATGTCGGAAAACAAATTGGATTTCTTGGTTTTTTTTTGCGCAGAACCCAATTTCTTTTTTCTAAAACCAAAGCTTAATTTACTCCTTATAAAATCAACTATCTGCCAGTGAAAGTACCGACAAAATCAGTCCAGACGTTTCGGATATTAGCCGGAACAAACCAACAGACAAAATTGTTAAAATTGTATTTTTGTTTTAAATACCGTATATACTTTCATATGCATTTAGTAAAAAGCTGCTATCGTGACATTACAAACAGACGCTTCAATTGTATTTATTGGTAACACTTATTTATTTGTTTTTTATTTTTATTTGTAAAACTGAACTATTAATACAGACTTTTAGACTAGCATTGAGAATACTAACAGAAACACTTTTCTAGACCTGGAAATCGAACCAAGGAACTGGAATTTGACAGCCGCACTGGTAACAGCTAGACTATCGAGAAAAAATTCAAGACGTTCTACAAATTCTCTTCCTTCAGAATCTACAAGAATGTTAACAAAGTAAATCTGAACTAAATTAAATCTAGATACCTAGGTACTTCGTGTTCAAAAATGCAATCACCATAGAGCAAAAGTTCTCTCGTCTATTTTTTCGATCTCCAAAGTTTGCACTAGCAAATTAATAAAGGTAAAGAACCAGCGCCGGCCGACCAATTAAAAGTTCCACTTTAAATACAAAGTGCAGCACATCCTATTAGCATAGTATTATATAGTTGCATAGCACATATGTGATTACTATGTATATACTTTAAAGCTACCATTTACTGGGTAAGTCTTTCATTGACTTGAATGTGCCTTGGCGGCTGAGAGTATGCTATGCTCACTCTAATGTCTCGCTGATGGTGGCGCATGTGTTGGATCATTTAGCTCCCTTCAAAATATTTGAGCTGAATGGTGCTAATCTATGCGTCATGTTCGTGAACGGGCGCCGTCAATAGGGACTGGTCAACTCTTTGCTGCCATGGCTTATTTTAATTTAATTTACGAGTAATATTTGAATTGTTTTTTTTTTATATTTTCATTACGGACGCTTTTAACGTTCTGCATCGTTAAACACATAATATTTTTTAACGTGAATGATGTAACCAATACTTTTTAACCATATAATTGTGATTTACAAGAGTGTCCATGGAGTTTCTTGCCCGTTCTTCTCCATAGGTACCTACTACGCTTTGGAATGGGCAACTAGCCTAACCTTTTTGACTGACCGACTCTTGACAATACAAAAGTACCTGTAATTGGTTTAGTTGACATAAATAGTTTGAGTTTGAGTTTTTAGATCCATAATTCAGCACTTTATTACGTTTTTAATTATAAATTATTTCAATTTTATAGCTTTTCTTTTAACTTTTGCTAATTAAATTGTGAGTATAATACTATGATCATGAATATCTTTTGATTCCTCCTAATAAAGTAATACAGCTACATGACGAGTCATCATCTGCCTAGCCTTTTCCCAACTATGTTGGGGTCGGCTTCCAGTCTCACCGGGCGCAGCTGAGTACCAGTATTTTACATGGAGCGACTGCCTATCTGACCTCCAAAACCCAGTTATTGGGCAATACGATAGCCCTTGGTAAGACTGATTGTCAGACTTTCGGGCGTAACGACTGTCCAAGATCCACGAATAACAGCTGAGACCAACGGCTTAACGTGCTTTCCGAGGCATGGAGGGGTCTTTGTATGTGAAGATGGTCACCCATCTACGGACCAACCGCGGCAATAGCTTAACCTGATCCGTCGACCCATGCGGCTGTTATTACTTAGCCATAAGCCCGTCCAACATGAATGTATTTTGATTCCTCTTAATAAAATTATACTACATGACGAGTACCTACACTGCACTAATCAGCTTGCAAACTGGCCGTTATATTTTGACGTTTGAAAAGTGCTGATTCTCACCCTAATTTGAATAAATAACTTTTGACTTTATAGTCTAAGGAACTAATGACACAATAAAAACAAACAAGACAAATATTCCTAGTCCTATCTTACTTACATGTGTAATTAGGGGCGATGCTGAAGAGCACAAATCGGTAAGTACGTAAAATGTATAAAGTTCACAAGCATTGAAGTCGAAAGCGAAAGAACAAGAGTTCAGGATATCAGAGTAATTCAGAAAACACTAGTAATAAATTTAGACTGTGCATTGTTTGTCAGTGAATTAGAGTAATACTTATGTAATCTAAACTAATCTAAATCTAAACTAATATTATAAAGCTGAAGTATTTGTTTGTTAGTTTGTTTGGTTGAACGCGCTAATCTCAGGAACCACTGCTGCTTCGAATTGAAAAATTATGTTTGTATTGGATATTCCATTTAATAAGGAAGGCAGGGACGGGGGAGGGGTTTTTGGCTATATAACATCACGCTGTAACTAATAGGAGTTGAGCATCAATGGAAAATGTTGCAAAAATGGGAAAAATTATTCCTTTTTGAGAGCTTCCGTCGCGTGCGCTGCGTAACCGGTTTAAGTTACGCAAAAATCATGTATAATGGAATTGTTTCTCTTTAAAAGATCTATAAAAAGTTCGCAACAGCATATGTATGTCTATCTCTTAAGATTGACACACTATAACCTTTTTTATGGTAATCAAATTTGTTCGAAATTATAGCATTATTTTCGAAGGTGTTTTATCAACATGATATTAATCCTTATCCAAATAAATACCCTATTCATCACAAGTATTTAATTGTCAACAAAATTGACCTGACATCACTTGATATCAATCAACATTTTAGGAGATACCACAATTTTAAAATAACACCGCAATTAAATAGGTATTATAACGTTCGGGTCGGTTCAACATCACGCTAGGCCAAAATGAGTACAGTCAGAAAGAGAATTAAGCGAAAAGGAAGTGATAGTACGGGCGAGCGATGCGATGCGACGGGGTGGGACGGGGGAACAAGAATTTCACGCGGATATTTATATTATTACTATGCATAATTGTATATTTGTAAATAATATGTATGTTTTGTGTGTCATAAAAGATCGATCACATAATCACGCGATGGTCGTTTAGGAAACCGTAGCTCTTTATATTAGGACACGGCGGGGTAAAGGCGTAAATACTCCGCGGTCGAAGCACTGACCGAGCTACGCCGTAGCGCGAAGCGTAGCCACACGTGGCATGCTACGCCGTAGCTCAAAGTGTGGCAACACGTGTAGCGCACGCCAGGCGCGCGAATTTCTATGTTACGGCAATGTTACGATGCGAGAAGTATTTTAGGATTGAAACTGCAAAAGATATATTTCAGGTTTTTACTAATATTTATAACGTTCAAAATGACGAGTTTATTGCTTCCTCATTGACTTCTTTAGATTTTATTTAAATCAATATTATTACCTATTTGCCTGATAAGATGAGACCATTCTGTACAACAAATGCAACAAATTCTTCATTCTTCATCCAACATGGTTGCAAAATGACGCCATAAAAACTGTAAACAAGCGAACACGGTATAACTAAATTTATTTCGTCAGCATTTTTTATTTCAGTTCTAAAACGTATTCGAAACGAGTTTTGCAATCGTAAAATGGCCATTTACAAATTCGTGTACAGTACCAGGGCGTTATGATGACACATCGTGTTTCCGAGAGAGTTCGGGTTTGTAGAGCGTCATCTCTGTCTTTTCTCTGACTTCTGCTACCAACGTGTGTACCCATAAAATGTTGAAATCTCGCACTTTATATTAACAGAGTCATCTTACCGCCGTTAATGTTTGTTTCCGGGCGCCATTTTGTTTGAGTGTGTCGTCAAATCGGGGGGACTCAAATCTCAATTACAGTTTTATGGTGAACGTCTCGAAAACGATTTTCGTTCGATACTGCAATTTGTTGTGCAGATTAAGTAACGTGGAGTAGGTAGTAAATCTTGGATGGTATTCCCATTATGACCCCAATTTAATTGAACCTGAAACTTAGTTTACTCCTTCATTAACTTAAATTAAGATAAAGATTTATGGAACTATGCACTGTCATCGTTAAATGCAGCAATGATGGCCCAGTGTGCATGGTGGCCCAGTGGGCACGGCCCCGATTTACGAGTTGAAGGTCGTAGGTTAGAACCCAACAAGACGCTTTACTTTGCGTAAGAAAATTCGATCACATGTGACCTCTACCAACCCGCACATGGCCCCCGTGGTGGATTACAGCCCACCCCCTTTCGAAGAGACCTGTGTCCCAGCAGTGGGAACATTATACGCTGATTATAAATCGTTAAATAAATATCACAGTCTAATTTTTGTTCGGGAATTCGGACGAGAATAAGTCAACATTAATTTATTAATCTAGTCTCCGAAAATGTTTTCAAAACTTAGACAATTTAAGTCCTAAAACAATAGTTGAGCCCACTAACTAAACAAGTACCAGTAACTTTTTCCTTCTTTGTTTCATTAAAAATAAACTAAAATAGATACCTTACTTATGTAAGCAAAATTCACAAAAGCCGATCCTCGCTGCAGCAGATAGTTTAAATCTTTAACACAATGTTATCTGGTCGAAAACCGCAGAAGTCGCGCTAACAAGCTTCCTGTCCCGAATGGGGCAAGTTGGGGCAAGTCAGCCGAACTCCCCCCCCGGTGGGTTCCCGCATTGTCGAGGCGGGGGGGCACAGTAGCCGTGGTGGATTGGGCCACGGTGAAGCTAAGAGGAACCCGAGGAGCGGCCGCTCGTCTAGGCTGTGCGGATAAGCCGACGACGTAGCGGCCGGCGGGTAGGTGGCGGTGCCGCTTGTGCGACATCGCAATCTACCCGAGGCGGGCCGCGATGTCCCCCGTGAGGGAGACGTCGCGGCTGAGGATTGGGGGCCGCGGCGGGAGAGGAGTGTTGGTGATACGTTGCCGCTCTCCCTTCCTTCCGCGGCCTTGACGGGGCCGCCACCGTTCGATGGCGGACGCGGTGGGGCCGCAGGGGAAGAGGAGTGTCGGTGTGTCGTTGCCGCTCTCCCTATCCTCTGCGGCCGTAGCCCCCCCATCCTGGGGGGCATGCGGGGCCTGCCAATTAGGCGGGCGTGGGGGCCAGCAGGCAGCGGGTGCGGGGGCACCGTTGCCTGCATTGCACAGGCCTCCACCAGTGTTGGACGGGAATGGGTAGGTGCTCCCGGCCATTCCCGTAGCCCCCCTGTGTGGGGGGCATGCGGGGCCCGCCATACCATCTAGGCGGGCATGCGCCGGGAGGGCTATGGAGGTAAAGGCTATGCCTATTCCCGTGGCCCTCCCATCACGGCGAATGAGGGAACACCGCTGAGTTTTAGTGGGTATACTGTCATTCCGACAGGGAGTCCCACATACCCCGTCTCGTCCCCCGCGAGGCGGGCATGCATAAAGCATTTCTCAGCGACAAAAAAAAAAAAAAAAAAAAAAAAGTCAGCCGAACTCACAAATAAGGCCGAACTGTACCACGGACTACCTAAAGCTGTCCACTTGCCGTAAGGGTACCTACGATATTACTGGTACAACTACTATGGGGGAGACAATGGCGGGAGGAAGTGATATTGGGCGGTTATGGCTACGTTTATGGGTGCTCTGGGTAATTGAGTTGCGAGTTAAGTGATAGATATAGAGTGAAACGAGACAATATTAGGCAGTTACTCAACTAAATAAATTCATGCATCCCTTCCCTGGTAATTTGCAATTTGTACCTCACATATTTTACTAATAATAGTTATGAACGACTCATTTTTTTTTATTAATAAAAAAATGCAGTTCGTACTTATCGTAAAACAAACAAGGCACCATCACATCGTTTTGTTGTTAATGTAACATAAAAAAATATATTAAAAATATGATGCCTCAAATAATATGCAGCTCACAATATGACCAAACAAACATAAAAAATACATAAGAAACGAATTGATAACCCTTCCCATTGACGTCACAAAATATAACACAATGGGGACAGACGACCCCCGTAATACCGTTTTTATTATTATTTGTTTTTATCACGTACTTCTGATACGGAATTTCCACGTGGTTAAATTTTATTATTTCATCATTTTATTTACAAATATTCGACCGTATAATGTGCAAATAAAGTAAGACGTATATTTATCTGCCCGCGAATAAAGTAGGAGTTAAAATCTATTTTATATCCACAGCATTTACTTAGGAATATGGGTCATCTATTCAACGCATTCAAAACCAGGGCATCATATTTTCGTGACATAGAATTTCGAATATTTTTCGTTTCGCTGAGAATTACACGCGTAATGGTGGAAGCAGACCCGACGGTATAAGTTTAGTATACAACCGAAACATACGTCTGAGCACAAAGATCAAAATGCTAACGACCACTTCTACAAAAGACCTAAGAACATTCTTCAGACAAACCAAATTGTGGAGGGCTAGTTAACAAGCCTGAAGTCTGAAGCCTGCAAATACAATGATGTCCAACTATTGCGACGCCGAAAGGTCTCAAGCCTGTTTCTTATTCACTTTAAATATCTTCCCAAACCTCCGTCGGAAACAAAAAAAGGTTCTTGGGGATGCACTCGGTTTTCTTGTTCCAAACTGCCATTTTATTCGTGGGACTGCTATGATTTTTATTAGCTTACTAGCAGATTGTTCTGCGTTAAACTTCGCTCGATATCACAGACCATTTCGACGAGGACCTTCCGCGATACTCGGCCGAAGTTTTTGTACTAAAAACTGTTGAATGTATAGAATGGAAATGTTATAACGCGGATCTTGGATTAGATGGGTTTATTTGGATTGAACTCGGAACTACGTCAGTGAATTCCAATTAATAGTGCAGTAGATGTTTTTTTTTTAATCTTTATTTAAGAAGGTTGGTCAACATGACTAAGTGGCTCCGTAAGGCTTTCTTATCTATCTATGTATACTAATAATACACCAGCACCCTAATTGCGTAACACACAATTAATCTCAATCTGAATCATTTTGAAGGATATTGCTAATCCATTGCTTCATATGTTCAAAAAATGCGTCATGTGTCTGCTCAACAACGTACGCAATGAATGTTGTTGAACTGTCAAAATGAAACCGATTCCGATTAATCGTGTGTTACGCAATTAGGGTGCTGAAGATTTTGTTTGTTTGAACGCGCTAATCTCTGAAACTGCCAGTAGGATTTCAAAAAATATTTTTCATTTGTTTGCCCAATTCTTGAGGAAGGCTATAGGTATTACGCTAGGGCACTTAGGTGTTGAGCAAAAAGAAAAAAAGTTAGTGAAAACAAAATGACTGCGCGGACAGGCGATGCGATGTGACGGGGTGGGTCGGGGAAACAAGAAATTTCACGTCACGACAAATTTGCGGGCAAAACCTAGTAATATTATATAAATATAATTTTATAAATGTGACGATCTTATATCATTTGCAGGGCCAACATGGACAGAGATCGCATAAGACAGGGAAGTTTGGGAGAAAAAAAGAGAGGCCTTTGCCCAGCAGTGAGGCACAAAAATGGCTAAAAAAAAAAACGGGTTGCACTCCGAGAGTGCCGGCAGAAGTGAAAACTTGAATATTAACGTTGTGCATTTTTTATATTTTGGATTGCGGTCTACTCTCCCTCCGTTTTACGAATTTTCGATCAGGTCACGTGTCCTGACGCGAGCTCCGTCATACGAATTTTCGATCAGGTCACGTGAGTTTAACATTTTTTACCCATTACAACAAAAGTGCACAACGCCACTAAAGAAGTTTTCACTTCAAAAAAGAAACAGTCCAAAAATATGAGTAACTATCTACAACGAATACCAATCCACACAAGTTTATATAAAAGCCTCGCTGTTTCTGACAAGGGGAACGGCAAAATTTTATTGCATCTTCCCACCTCTTGAACATCAACACTAAAATCACGGTAGATGTTCTAATTAGAAGAATGTTGAAAGTAGATGTGTCAATATGTGTCCCGTTCATCTATCGCCGATGCTTAATTAAACTTGTGCGCTGTGAACTCTTCTTTCTGCCCCGAATTACTTTTCCTCTTCCTTAATCGAGTTTCCCTTATCCTACCTGAAGACAGTTGCTAAGTTTGTTGCGGCCGCCGACTTTTCAAGATAACTTTTATCTGCTGGCTCCAAGCTAAACAAGGCTTTCGTTTTACTGAGCGCGCCACTGTTCACTGTTGTCACAAAACTTAAATTAGTTGTATTAAGTATCATCGACGTTAACCGTCACCGCCAGCAGTGACGTCACACAGTAAGCTAGGGGGCTTACCATATGATACACGCTCTGAAGGTTATTAGATAAGTAGACGACGTCGCTCCTTGCTTCGTCTCATTTGTAACACAAAAGTCGGCTTAGCATTGAATACGTTGAGCGCAAATTATCATACCTGAACGAAGGAAATTGGTTGAAAAAACGAATACAGGGAATTTTAATCAACGCTCGTATGAACAGAGATTATCTCCTCTTTACTACGACAGGGAATATAGTTAGAAATGTTAAAAAAGTTTTTATTTACAAAATTGAATCGGACCAAATCGAATAAATAAGCAACACGGGGTTTGCGAAATAGGTTTTTCAAATCGCATAGCTTTTCACAAATTTATGAATATCGGCTTTCATACTTTTTTCTTTAGAAGCTGATCCCGTGCGGAGTGCTGGGGGGGGGGGGGTCTCGTCGACCTTTATGTTCGATCGAGCGCACACAATGTCTGTAATGGCTGCCATTAGGAACATCAATTTGTTCAACCGTGACGCTACACTTGTCGCAAGACTTTCGTTCACATGCTCTGTTAGCGCATCGCACTTAATCCCACGTAATTTAGAGTGCATCGACAGTTGATTGAATTCAAACAATTTCAAATAAAGATACTAATCTTCACGTGACCAGAGGGCTGGCCTATTTTTTGCCAAAGAATCAGCATCGCCATACAACGTGGCAATGCTGCCAGCCTTTTGTGCACCTCTCCTGTTGACAGCGATGCGGACGAATCTTGATGCCCCATGATTCTCGTCCTTCTCTTTTTATATACATGTAGGTACACATTATTAACCCATTCCCTGTCCCATGAATCACATATGATTCAGGCTGATTGTTTAACTATTGTGTCTACTTACTTTGTGGACAGTGAAAGTGCTAATATTATTTTTAATGTGTACCCCAAAAACGATAAAAGATTTGAAATGTAATACATTTTAGATAATAATTAGATACCGACAACACAGATACAAAACGATCACAAGTCTTAAGTAATTAATTCCTCACATTTCTCATTCAAACAAAGACGGCGAAGCGCTTACTTGCAAAAAATGAGCATTCTGTTCCAAAGTGCCGCTGTATGTGTATTCAATTATGGCTGATTCTAATACAAGAACGTCCCCCTCCCTCCAATTACACGTAACACTGAGCAGCCTTTGAATAAACTGAATTTTCTTCTTGTTATTTACAGATTGTGAATCACAATTCAGCGACCAAATGTGGGTTCGTATTTACCTACCCGCAGGTAAAGTTCTCTTGCAGTTAAAAAGGAATTCGGGGGAATTTTATCGCTCGTTAGGGACCTTTAAACGCTGAGAGCGTCCGGGCAGGGACGGGACAGACCGGGAAATGTTGCTCACCGCCGACCTGCCCGCTTTATACTTCCTAAGGAAATCAATGGCTAATTCTTAGCGCCCGAATGTAACGCCACTCAGCCGCATCATTTATTTAGAGCCCTCGATTAAAGTTCCGTAACAGTTAATGAAATGTGATTGGCCAGGTCTAATTAGCGGAGCGGATTCAGATTGCTTGTTAAATTATAAAGCATTATTTAATATTTAGCATTAAGTTACTAAACTTTATGGGGTTTATTCATAAACGATGACTAAAGTTAAGTAACGTTTAAACGTCAAAAATGTATGGTTAAACAGTCGCTAGTCACTGCTTAACTTTAAGCAACGTTTATGAATAAAGGGGTTTATGGATATTCTGAACTTGATTCAGATCAGTTGGAGACGACATGACTTGTGAGCGATTTATCTTGTGGTTGATTTCAAATCTTAAGGAAAACCTGAGGGCATTTCTCGTAATTTTAAGAACGTTTACAGTCTGATCTGTCTCAATCTGTTAAAAAATGTCTGTAATTTCCCTAAACGTTTGACTAGTTTTTGACATTGATTGTCGGTGAGATGAGATTGCGACTAGATTTGGAACGTTTTTAATTAGGGAAATTAGCCTTCTGATTTTTGATGGCATCCTCCAATAGACCTTCATGGACGTAAAAGTCCACAAATGTCAATGGGCCTACAGTCATTTAAGTTACGTAGGTATACAGGGTCTAAGTATGTAAAATCAGGTAGATCGTATTTAGTAACTAACTTAAAGTAAGTACTTACAAGTTCAAACACCTGCTTACCTATTTCTACAATCACTGATAACATCAAATCAAACATAGTTCTTCCTCACCCTTATGCTCCGATCGGATTGATTTAAGTATCCAGGGCATATTTAGGGCTCCATAATCGGGTGAAGTTCGTCCTACGGCGGCGTATGATAGATCCAAGCGATAAGCACTGATAGATCGCTACGTTGGCACGCCATACTGACATTTGTTACCGTTTCTAACATCGTTCTTATTTCAAACACTGTCGGTTTTACTTTATCGATGTCCAAGAAAAATGTTGATAGTCTATGGGCGTTTGGTTCCTTTCAAAGATTACGTGGGACGTATCCACTAGGACGCCAATTCTCGTAATTAAAAACGTTCAAAATCTAGTCTCAATCTCATCTCAGCGGCAATCAATGTAAAAAATTGTCAAAAATGTGGGGAAATTAGAGGTATTTTTAACAGATTGAGACTGAGATTAGACTGCGAACGTTCTTAAAAATTCGAGAATAGCCCCTCTGATGCCCAGATATCATGTAAGAGTATTATAATAGGAGATAGCTAGTAGCATAAAGCTATTTGAGTTTTTTTTTTTTTATTCTATTTTTTTTCTGGACTTTTATACTATAATATGTATATGTCAGTCCGATTAATCTTATTGACTAGATAAACATCATTAGCTCAACTTAAGATGATAATAGTTTAAACAAAAGACAAGCTCCTTCACTGTTAAGGTTTGAAAGTATAGAAATTATGATTCCGACCTGCAATTTGTCCAGATCCAATTTTATCAATAATTCCTCTCTCTCTGCACATTCCATCAACAAATGGTATACATCATCTATTATTCCACAAGTATCACATTTAGGGGAAGAAACCTTTCCCATTAAAAAAACAAAATTTGAGGCAATATTCGAGAATTTAGAAATCAAAACTTATATTTCGCTTTATTCTAATGATGTCTAACACATTAAGGCAGTAACCTGTAACGAGTATTTGATTGCTGCTACAACATTGTCATGTTATGTAGGACAATGTCTATCAGTAGGACATAATAATAAAATGACACATAATAATAAAACCAAGGAGGTGTGGAAGTACCTGAAAGAAACGTTACCCTTAACATTAGAGCTTCTTGTGTCAGGACTTACACGGAACATTACAATTTACAACATTTTAACCGCCATTTTTACAGCAATACTCTTACTCAAACTTTGTCTATGAGGTCAGCAATGTATTGGCAGTCTCCTTGATCTCGTAGTCAGCAGTCACCCATAGACCAAGTACTAACCAAAGCGATCAACACGCGACCATCCCGACGATTTTGTTAGTCTAACCCGAATGCGTCATCGACTCGTCGCGCCGAAAGAGGTTATCTTTCGATTTTCCGAAGAAATGAGTGGAATATAAACGCATAGTCGTGCGACCGATCGCTTTGGTTAGGACTCTGTTACACTTTCTTCCAAGTTCGCTGTCACTCTTAATTATTCATATTTTCATATAATAAAATTATTATATTTAATTAAAGATATTATTACAGAAAATTAATATTACTTAATTAAAGTTGCACTGTCCAAGATAATACACAAATATTAAATGAAATATTCGTTTTAATAATCTTGTTATAATAAGCTTTTAATTTCATAGCTATCGGTATTTTTAGGACAATGCAGGGAAAATTAAAATATTAATACAATGAGCTCGGATTGGTACTAAGAAAATTATTGTTATAAAATGTAGTAATTAAAAGTAATATTAATATGCAAAGTTACAATTCAAGCAGAATTTATTAAAAAAAAAAGCTAGGTACACACGCTAGCAGATCAAGCACCCGAAACTGTCAAATTTTCCCAATAAACTTAGAACCTAATGTTTTAGCGATAAAGTTGAAAATCTTTTATAGAAATTTGACAGATGGTAGTAGCTTGATGTGCTGGCGTCTGTACCTCTAGGTTACAGGTTCAAAACTTGCGAGAAGGTACCGATATGACTTTGATGTAAGCAGTCAAAATTTTATTGCACAAGTGGACTCATTTTGCCGCTAACTTGCACTGTGTAAACATTTACAGTAAGTCAACTTACTAATAGTTCTAGATAACCAAATCAAATTATACAAATACAAATTATACTAATTATAATTCATATAGTTACCAAATGAAATTGAAAATTTTTAAACTGTGACTTTTTGTTCTTGTTTTTTTTTTGTGTGTTCCAGTTTATTAGTTTTGTATATCTTTTCAGTTTCAGGTCTATATATATATACCTACATTATTTTATCCTACTTTCTATCCTAATATTATAAACGCGAAAGTTTGTGAGGATAGATGGATGGATGTTTGTTACTCTTTCACGCAAAACTACAGAACGGATTTGGCTAAAATTTGACACACAGATAGTTTATAACCAGGATTTACACATAGTATACTTTTTATCTCCATATTCTCACGGGATCGAGACTTATGCGGGTGAAACTGTGGAGCGCTGCTAGTTTATATATACTTTATTGTGCACCAGAAAATACATTAAAAAAATATAATAATTAACACAAAGCATATGTTGTAAAACTTGAATTTAGCTAAAAAGGTATTTAGTAAAACATCAGAATCGGTAGACATTGTCATGTTGGCTATTCGAAAGAGACGTCACTAGCACAGTTCTTAAAAAGAAAAGAAAACAAAAGAGAACTGGCAACTGTCCGCCTCGAGTTTATTAAACAATGTCGATCACGATAAATTCAAAGGGACCCAAATCACGTCACCGGCCACACTTTAAACAAGACAAAACCGCGAGTTGAGCCGTCCGTGAAGAAGCACTTTCGAGGTATTAGCGAGACCGATGCCATAGAATAACCAATCCATGTACAGTGGGCTTAAAAAAAACTATCTCCTTTGTTTGAAATTGAAGTTATTTCAAGTTAAAGAAATATCAACTTTATTTTAATGGAAATTAAGTTGATTTCAGAGTGACTAGCACTATTTTGAAAAAGTTATATATTTTTTTAAGTTGTAGCTTAAACTGAACTTTATTGTGTAGGAATTAAAGTTATATTTCCATAAACTTATTACTTAAATAAGTCGTGATAGCAGATTAGAAGCGAATCCCGTGTACCTACTACTTTCTTTCCATACAACGTGCCTCACTGTCTTTGACCCGCGCTCACCTAAGCCAAAACAGCTTTAAGCCACCGGCTGTAAGTACCTTGCTGTAGGTAGGTACTTTCGGCGGTTGACTGTCAAACATAATAAAATTAGGAATTGTGAATGTATAGGTACATAACACAGTCATTAAGTATGTACCTATAGAAAAAAGTTCGGCTATGTATAGTATTATCTCTTTCACGCATACCTGTCTCTATCCTAAACTCGGACGTGTCATTACTTTTTTTTTATTATTATTATTTGGCTCACCAACAATTGAATACACTGAAAGTTAGGAGATACATTCAATAGACTTATAGAATAGTGTACCAATTTCTTACAGGGAAGCACATCATACATTACTTATTTGTCGAATGATATCGCGTGAGTTCATTTACTCTCCGAACATAATTATGTTTTTAACCATTTATTATAATATAACCATTACTGTGGTGAATTTTATGCGAAACACAGAACGTGCACCATACTCGACAACAACAATCCTAAGAGTGATAAACATAACTTACGCCCCGAAGTTGTCGTCGGGTGTCGCTTCTATGCATTCTTGTTCTATGCCCGATACTGGTCTCCGTGGCCGAAGAATCAATTAGTTTTAGACTAATCATCTGAGAGGACGGGTCACTCTCCGCAGGTCATCGGGTGAATAATTTGCCAAAAGGCCAAGTTTCAAGGGGGTAAGCTGAGCGGTTAGTGCCGAGATGTTTGATGTTCCAGTTAGTTATTTGTGGTGAATTTTATGGGGTTTTGGTACTATTTTGTAACGTGGTTTTCTTAGTGCCGCTGGCCCGACTGTCAGATCTTGTTGGTCCAAAACTTCGCCACTTCCACGGCGGAGAATCACAGAGTTCACTTTGACTGCATGTTTTGGGACACAGACGGCAGGGTAGGAGGTAGAGCATAGTTTTAGATTGTTCAGGGATTTTTAGAGCCTCGTGTACTGTTTGACTACCCTTTCGGTTAACAAAACCGTGTCGTTGATTATTAAATAAACTAAACCTATTACATAAACATAGTCATTATCAATAGCAAACACGATCGATCAACATTCTGCAACCAACCTAATCTAAAGCTAATAACTAACACGCTCTAACCGTGCTCGTATTAAATTAATTATCGCGCCACACAACTGCTTCCCATACAATTCGGCACGTAATAATCCCACGTAATGCCCGCTAATTGATACGAGATAATCTTTACTATGGAACAAAAGCTGATAGTACTAATAACTTGGGTTAATCGAGTAACAGGAGTGAAGTGTCATTGAGCGCTGGCCGTGAGGGCGAGGGCCCTCCAACCCGGAGTGTGGCTAAAACACTCGACATCGCTCACTCCGGTCACAAAGCCCAGCACTGGCCGCTCCCCATTTCCCCCAACTATTCGACTTCACAGGAATACCTTAGTAATTTAACTTGTCCACTTTATATTTGATTTCAGTGCTAAACTTTTAAATTAAAAGTGCTCGAGTGAAGTTTTCCTATATATTTTGTTTTTTATTCGGGGCTGGATATTGTTGGTGATTTCGTGTGCGTTTTCGCAATCAGAATTTTAATACTGGGCACTAAATACATACCGTGCTTATAAAACAAAATATTAAAATTGACTATTGAAAAAAATGTTTCGCTCTCAACTGCATTATCAGCACATGATGTTCCCACTGCTGGGATTGGATTGGCCTGGACTAATTAAAACAGACATTTTTATACTTCCATGGTTGCATTTGCGGCAGATTTTTTTGAGAACTGTGCTTCTCTTACTTTAAACACTCTTTGTATGCCAGCATCACTTACTTGAGCTTAGCATAATCAGCCAATAATATTCCCACTGCTGGGACACAGGCCTCCTCTCTGTGAGAGGGAGTGGGTCATTATCTACCAAGCGGGCCTAGTGTGGGTAGGTAGTGTCACATGTCTTAAAATTGTTAGTTTTAGGACATGCCGGTTTCGCCGCGATGTTTTCTTTCATCGTTTTGAGACCATTGGTGATGAAATAATTTACACAAAGTAAAGCGTCTATCAGGGTTCGAACCTACAACTCATAAGTCGCAGCCGTTTCCACCTAAAACACCTCCACCTTGAGCTTAAAAAGCCTTAATTATCGTTCGAATTTAAATAGAACTCCATAAAAAAAAAAAAAAAATCTTCAATATTTAAATATGATATTATTCATTAACAATAACATTATAACCCTTTTCATAACGTTATCTTGCTAATTATCCACAAAGGAAAAGTTGATTGTAAGCACAACATGTTTTTAAAGTCTTTAAAAGTTGGTCATAAGCTCGGCGCGGGGAAACTTTTAATTGTTTTACCATTACATAAGATGGAGACTGGCCAAATATTTGTCGGGACGCTATAACTATACGGATATCAATTAGTGGCATTTAAGGTTATTATTGTATTACGAGGATATCATTGCATGTCACTTTGTTAGTTGGTTGAATATTTAACTACTGATATACATATATATAAGCAATATTTATATTGACTATCTATTGGACGGCAGGGATTTCAACACGCAACCCATTACCATGGATTCAGTATGTATAAAAACAGCTGAGTTGAAATTGTTCGTCGGTTATAAAAAAAAATGCTGTTCCACACATTTTGACCGCGTAGGCACTGATTGCACTTTTCAATGTTGTTTGCCACCCTTTTTTTTGTCAGGCGTGTCAGACTTTTACTAACTAAAACTCACCCATGTTCCTTCAGTTGCCTGTGCCAAGGGCCACGGTGACTCTTTCGAACAACCCGCGGCCCTGGCAGGCATCGGCCCTAGCGGACCCCGTCAGTTCGGGCTGACATATCTTTGAGGCGCGCGTGGAACACAACGCGCCGTCGACCCGGGCCTGGTCCTTACCTTGCGGGCTTGCCCGCGCCTACGGTGGGTGGGAGTCGGCTGTTGACTCCCGTCCAGGGCGTCTCCTATGTTTGCCACCCTGTATAGCTATGTTCGCAATTCGCTTTGTCGTTATGTTTAAATTTCATTTTTCATCGTATTTCTATCAACCGGGCACAAATCCAGAATCCGGACCCATCATTATCATCAGCCTATAGCAATCCACTGCTGAACATAGGCCTCTCCTATTGCACGCCATTCAAATCGATTTTTGGCAACTCTCATCCAGCTGCTACCGGCCATCCTGCGAAGATCGTCGCTCCATCTAGCCTGACTCCGGACTGCTACCAAGAAATTCCTAATGGAAAAACCTCTTCCTAACCCTTCGGGGATTACAGGCGTGAGGTTATGTGTTGTTGTTATATTAACTACCGCACACATGCGATCTAATAAACAGTAGTGTTGCTATAATCAACACGCTTGAAAACTTGGTGATTGATGTCGACTTGCCAAATGTCGTCTTGCAATTATTTTATTTATTTATTTAATCTGATCGCACACAAAAAAGGTACAAAGGCCTTAGGCATTTTTTACCAGTCAACCAAGGGTGGTGAAGAGATTAGATGGCAGGTGCTTTGGTTGAACCGGAAAATTATAAAAAACTGAATTATAAATAAAAAACGTACATAAATAGTTAGGGTAGGGGGGGGGGGGTTGTATGAGTAGTGGTTTCTTTCTTTTTATAGCTATCATAGATGGTCAGAAGCAATCAAGACGACTGTTGGGGGCAGCATCTATCAAGCGGTCAACACTGCAAGACCGCATAACTTGGAGACGCGTCGTATGTGGTCGCGATCCACAACGTTTTAGTGACGTCATTCACCGGTAAATTACGGACGCTTTGTCGGCCGTAACCTCTAGGAAACCGTAGCTTAATTGAAACTTGAAGTTGAAGCTATCTGACAGTTAGTCTATCTGATAGTGGTCAGCACTGAGGATTGAGGGAATGACAAAGAAGAGAATATCAAGCTATCTGAGATCAAAGACTTTCCTGCTAATACTAACAAAATAAACATAATTACGGTCCTTATTGCAAAAGCTACCTAAGTAGGATCATCGTTAGCGAAGCATAACCAGCATCTGTCGAAGAAAATCCAGAAACTTCCACCACCGCAACGACTTCAAACTCGGAAAACTTAATAAAAAACTGAAAAAAATAATATTTAAACTTTTCTTATATCAGCACCCACCCGCAGTCGACCGTATCATTTTATTTCATGTACTTACATTTGGACGGGCGAAGCAAAGGTCTTACCCAAGGCTGGTGATAAATGTCCGAGTATTTTCTACGACTACCCTCTATTTTTAGTGTGAACATATGTATGGGTAATACAGTTCGTTAAACCAAAAATATTGTATATCTAATCTTTGTAACTCGCTTCACATTTTCTCGAAATCATAGTGTAGGTACCACAATGTAGAGTATATTTTGTTAGGCTGTGTACTTGTACTATTTTAGATGATTTTTTGTTCGTTTGTATGTGAATTCGTGAACACCGTTTGATTTATTTTATGTAAAATTTTCAGAAGTTATTACTAGTTTATATAGGTACTTACATTATATTTCTTTTGTTACTAACAATTTCTTTAAAAGCTTGTTATTCTTTCAATAATAATTTGAACGTTCACAGTCAGATCTCAGTCTCAATTTGCTTAAAATAACACTACATTTTTGACATTCATTGTCGCTAAGATGAAATTTTGACAAGATTTTGAAAGTTTGTAATTACGAGACTTGGCCTTCTGCCGATCGATTCTGTAAAAATCTCACCGTGAAAAGTTAGGTGAAGTGAGCTCAGAGTGAGCTGTCAATCCCTAGCATTAGTTGGAATGACAGCTCACTTCACGCTCACTTCACCTAATTTTTCACGGTAAGATGGTTACAGAATCGCACTGCTGGTCTGTTATTATTATAAACCTGGGGGTCCCACTGCAGGGCAAAAACCGATTGAAAGGCATATTTCTATGAAGGTTGTTCACTTGACGAACTTACATCTAAATAGGCTCGAAGTTTTAACACGAAACCTTAACATAAAAAATCACTTTCCAATATAAATAGATTGGAAAAAGTAAAGCTAGTATCGTAAGTAATTTCATACAAGACGTGTACCTAACTGCAAATGTTCGATTCGCGTGCTCGCGGCGAACGAATCTAGCCACATTTAACATTATGGGTAATGGAATTGATATCTATAACGTATATGTTTAGTAATTTCGTAAAAAAAATACCTAGCTACGTTGTAAACGACATTTTTGGAACCTAACCATGAATTTATCACAACAGTCACCTGGAAACAAATTAATCTACGAAATAAAGGAGGAGGGTCTCAAGTCGACGTGTATATATTACTATTTTTTTTATGTGTGACGACGCGTATCTTTTCATATCTGACTAGCTGTTGCCCGCGACTTCGTCTGCGATCCAGGATGAAAAGTAACCTATATATCCTTACCCAGGTCATAGTCTATCTCTGTGCCAAATTTCATTCAAATCCTTTCAGCAATTTTAGCGTGAAAGCGTAACAAACAAACAACTTACTTTCGCATTTTAGTTAGGATTGATTTAAAGACTATGCTGATGTTCTGCATCATCATTCATTATCATCATCACTCTCCTGCCCTTATTAAATCCCAATTTATTTTGGATCAGCTCTACATGTTTTTTTCTTCCATACTTCTCTATATTAGTCGTCATCTCAGTAGTCACTTACGGCTTTAACTTTCTTAATTTTAAAGTGATATTTTAATAATATCTATTCAACAATTGACTGAAATTATAATGTGAAAGTTTTAGTCGGTTATCATAAAAAAACTTAAAACTTAAAATAAAACTTACCAACTTACAGTATACGCGCCGCACTATGTAGGTACCATTTTGTTTGATATCAGATGCGTCTTCTCGACATCCGTGTGTCACTAACGGGATACAGCACAATACCAGCGTCAGGTATTGTACCTGGCATATGCTGAGCTGGACTCCCATTTGGTGCAACCATGAGACACACACCGCCCAGTAGTGATCGACCATTGTGGACATAGACTACTATTTTATACTAGAGGTTGTGGATTTGCGAGGTGTCTATGGGTCGATTTATCTTTATAATCTTTGTTTTTTTTTATTGTTCTATTTTTTATTACTTGTATTGTGTGTCTTTTGTTGCACTAAATAAACGTTTTTATCTATCTATAAAAAAATCAACTGTTTCATAGAAAACTGCAATACCTACGCGGTCAAAATGTATGGAACAGCAGTTTTTAAACTGACTAACAATTTTAACGCAGAGGAAGTAAGAATCATGGATTGAATCCATGGTAACAGTTTGCGCGTCGATGTCCCACCCTGGATAATTATTTACAGAACAATAAACATATATGGTATGATAAAAATGTATGACCTACATTATCTATCTGCAAATTCACAGACGAGTAATTTATCTATTTTCATTTCCTATCGAAATGATACGACTCCTATTATTACTGTCCATTATCAATTTTCCGATAAAAACATAATTTAATTTCGTCCGTAAGCAATAGCTACTGTCACGAGAATTTTCAATTACTCGCGAATAGCTATTTATGATACAGGCTATAGATAGCACTCGTTACCTTTTTTATTAGAGGACTACACTGCATATCACATAGAACAGTGTTTTTCAACGTGCGGGTCGCGACCCCCTAGGGGGTCGCCAAGACTCTTTAATGGGGCCGCCGTTTCTTTAAAATTATAGGAGTTTCCAAATGGAATCAAACACTTCAAAGCTTCAGTGGTTGGTTGTGGGAATTCTATTTTTCTGTTTAACCAAAAGGTACCCAAAGTTACAGACTTGAATTCCAAGTGAGAAGCAGTGGAGGGAAAAGGGTCGCGAAATATTTTCCGTACTAAGGGGCCCCGCCATGAAAAAGGTTGAAAAACAGGGTGACTTTTAATGTGACGTATTCCTGCCAGGACGTGATAGTGTAACCCATTTGTAACAATTAAGCACTGCATAAAGCCTAGGCGAAAATTCATGGGATTCGAGAACCTCAATTTTTAGGAGTTTTTGAAAAATTCCCAGAATTCGACAATAAATATCACTAAATAGCAATTTCATTGGAAACCTAATACTGGTAAGTGCAATGAACGAATGAAAAAGGCCAGAAGGAAGCAAAAACAAAACAATTTTAGACAATAATTTGAATTTGACCGCAAAAAATAGATTGTTCTCAAAATAATTACTATACCTAACTTTTGCAAAATTAAAGATCCAATGTCCAATACGACGCAATTTAAAACAACAAAAATGCACCTCCAGAACAGTGTTTTAAAGATACCACAACTTTAATTATTCCTTCAACTTATTGCATTCGGGAGGAAATTAAATTGCTCTGCATAAATAATAACTTTATTTTGGGTGGCATAGTACCCATAAAAATCTTAACCTAGTACATGAAAAAAAATATATATTTGCCATGACTCGCCACACCTACACAAGGCATGACCCACTGACCTAAAACAAATAAAAATCCTACTAATATTATAAACGCGAACGTTTGTATGGATGGATGGATGGACGTTTGTTACTGTTTCACGCCAAAGCTACTGAACGAATTTGGATGAAATTTGGCACACAGATAGTTTATAACCAAAATTAACACATAGGATAATTTTATCCCAATATTTCCACGGAATCTAAACTTATGCGGGAGAAACCGCTGGGCGCAGCTAGTAAGAAAATAAGTAAATGAGCCTTTAAAATATTATGCACTTTTTTTTTTAATATTGTCTTCTAAAGTACACTACTGCCTCGACTGAAATGAGCCATCTTTAGTTTTCCACCGTCACTTAAAAAACTGCATTTTCTTTCGAAGAAAAATACTTTTTCTCCCTTCGTAAAAAAATGAGATGTGTCACTGAAATGTTCTAATGGCTTGACGTTTCTTCGCACTCAGCTATCGACTTAGCGAAAAGTCGGAATAAGTTCCTTTCTTCATTTTGTACATACAATGCCAGTAAACGACTTTCTTTTTTACGAGAATACGCTGTCTTCCTAGAAACGAGGAAAGCTTGTTTTATTAACAAACATGATATATGCTTATTGTTACTAATAAAGAGCTGAATATTTTAGGGGCTTAAAAAGAAACCAAATGGAATTGCTTATTTTGGACACAAAGGCAACTTAAAATATTTACAGCCGTTTATTTATTTATTAATTTAGATTTACCAACGTTTGTACCGTCAAAACTAGAAGAAGGAAGTGCGGGCTCGCGAAAGATGGAAGGAGAGGAAAAAAACTTTCGTATACACTAGGTACAGAAATCACGGGAAGCAACGGAGAAAATAGAACGAAATGTAACCAACAATTATAGGTAAATAATTTATTTTCTTATTATTACCTACTCTAGGTGAACATTCTTAAAGTAGAACCTTATAGACCTTAGAAGTGGCTAAAAACGTTCTAAGCGTCTAACAAGATTGTTTTTCTTTTTCAAATCTTCACTGAATCCTGCAATCTCAGAGCCACCAACAGCACACCACACAAGAGGGCTCACGTTTCAGATATCATCAAAACCGTTACATACCTAGTAACACAATCAATCACAATAACAGAGCGATTCCTCATCCACCTGCTCGTAATGCCGCTAAAAACTCCACTCAATCTGCTATTAAGATAAGTGTAATTAATCAAAGCGCTCGTTTCAGTCAACAATATAACCGGCCCACGCGCACTCATGAGGGAACAGACTAAGCCGCGCTCAACTTTACGTCCAACCTATAAAGAAATGTGTTCTTGTTATATTTAATAGGCAATAACTCATTAATACGCCGCTAAAACGTTACAATTTTCTGTGCGAGAGATTGTGTTGAGACATTACAGAGGCAGTTAACTGCTACGAGCCATCATTTGAATGGGAAACCATTACGCGTTTATGTTTAATGATTATTTGAAGCTCCCCATAATTTTGCGCCATTTGTAATTCCGCTGCTCGAATGTCTGGTCGTTAAGGATTGTTGCTGCGGTATAATTGTTTTGTACTTTTTCTCGCGTAGGTATTCTGTGTGTCCGACAGTATAACGCAGCGATGAACGGGAAAATAAAAGTTAATTAACGCTCACAAAGAATTATACTGGTGGTCAGAGTCCGTCTCACTCGCTGTTTGCGTTCCCGACCGCACTCTCTCGCACAATGTTTTAGAAATCCGTTCGCGAATATTTATTCCAGTCCGTATAATTAAAAAGAAACATGTATTTTTCACACTTTATCCCAGTATCTTATTTGCCGGAAGGGAATTAAATCGAACGCTGTTAGCGATAATGTAGCAATTCGTCAGTGACTGCTTTAAATCCAACATGGAAGTGAACATCCGTTCGCAATTCCTTTAGCGCGGACAGAACAATAAGTAACGCTTAGTTCCACGTCCTCGCATAGAGCACAGACAGACTAGAACCGAACTCGGTGTACTATCTTATTTGCTTCCAGCGCAACACATCGGCCGGGACGTTTGAGTGCGACATATCGAACAAAAATTAATGGGAGATGAAATGACGAGAGGAATAATGTCGCTATATACCTACTTAACGCGATAAAGAACAAAAAGTCCCTTGACCTTGAAAACCTTTGACTGTAAAACTTGAACCGGTGAATAATTAAACAGATATACACGAAAAACGGATATATAGGGTTGTCGCAAGATGTGAGTGCGGTGCCGAGTGGGTGCAGCGACCGCTCATAACTCATCGGAGCCGCCCTGCTGCCCGCTGCCCGCACCTCGCCCTCCGTCGTGAAGCAAAACACATATTTCTACGTCTGGGAGCAAGCGGACTCCTTGGAACGGAACAACAGGAGCGGACACAGAAACATGAGTGGTGAGGTATAATAATGTGTCACGGTACATCTCATGAGCTCGCTGGGCTTCAGTAAATATAGTGCACATTACTGACTCACACTGCCAACGGGAATGTCGACCGACGATAAGCTAATTGCAGTAATTATTTCTTCAACTACAACATAATATTTTTCCATTTCAATTCTAAGTATACGGCAACTTTGACGGCTTAAAATGTATTCAATGTACCGGTCACCTTCATTGATAGTCAAGAAACGTTTTTTATTTTACTAATAATCAATTTTTATTTTTTTAAGTTCACGACAAAGTAATAATATAATAGCATCTACAATTTCGTATCTTTTGGTACTTACAAGATAATAAAATCAATTTTCCTTCATAAGTCCGATGAAAATCTATTACGATTACAGAATTCAGTAATTTGTTTCAGACCGAATAATTCGGAGCTTTCAGGAGAGATATCTATAATTTCGGAATTCTTATCTGTTCTATAAATGGGTTTTCTTCGAAGTTTTTCTAACTAAAAGCTTTTAGCTCAATTAAAATCGTTATTCCAGCCGAAATCTCCTCCACTTCCCAGTTGAATATAATCGACAAAGTCACAATATGATCCCAGACGAGTAACGTGGTGTAACGTGCAAGAGAAGAAACATTGTAGAACAGTTCTATATGAGTCAGATAGTGATATATTATGAGCGCGCCGAGGAGCAAGGTGTGAACTGATGTAATTAATAATAGTGCCTAGGTGAGCACACACCGACGCTAAGAAAATTTAATTAAAATGCCTTATTGTAAAAAAGAGCAGCGATGACGACTAAACGCTTTCAGCATATTTCTTGCAGGTTTAATAATAAATGAAGCTTTTAACGAGCACTTTTAGGTGAAATTTAAACGGCAACGTCATGTAAAGTGAACATAGGAAAGACAAGGGTCGATGCAAAAAGTTTTGTACAGTTTAATTTAGAAAATCTGTTGATAATGAATTCCACATATAGCTTTATTGCCGCAGCGGAGAGGAGAATACGCTAAGTGGCTACATTATGCAAAGCTGCGCGCGGTGTCGGCGGCGCGTGCGAGGCGACTACGACGCGACGCGGCGAGCGGGGCGGGAGCTGGATGGCGGTGCGGCGCGGTCTGGTGTTCGCGCACTTTTGCTTCCACAGGGAACCCGCGTCGGCATTTTAAATTTCACTGCGATATCCGTCCTTTCGCAGTCGGAAAATTTAAAGTGCGTCCCGCGAAACAAACGCCAGTGGCACTCTGTCGCATTCCCCGAGATATCGCCGGATTTACTGGGTCGAAGGCTTTGTGGGGCTGAAATAAAACGGCCCGCGGAGAAATCCACCGCATGTTATTAGGAGAACGCTAGATTTATATCTTGTATTCAATTTGCGTGAGAGCTATTTGTTTGCGTCGGGGACGCGATGTCGTTACGACAAGCTTAACGCGATAACTTTGTTGTGATTAACAAATGATAACGAATCCATTACGGCTATTATGTGTAGGTATAATAAGACTGGGGACTTGCTGTTTGGTCTGGAATTTAGTGTAGTCATTATTTAAGAAAACACTCGCATCTGTTAACTAAGGAGTCAGCCGAAAAATCTAGCATTCTCTAGGTAACATGTTTTAAGAGATAAGCTGAGTAAAGAACTTTTCAGCTGTTATCCTTCATGAAATACCGTACTAAAACTCGTCCTTTAAAATCAGCGAAAATAAAATCCACAACACCATAAAAACTATACCCGATTCGCCGCCGAGTCTTCGACGTCACCTATCAACATTATCTCTAAATACTGCTTGCTGAACTTGCTTCATTATTCTTTTACGTGACACGAGAGAAAAAATTACGTGTCAGCGTGTTCGGAACACGGTGGTGAGAGCGAGCGGCGAGACAATGGCACGGGGATCTGATATTATTAATGGGTAAATAAATATGGAATTCAATTTTATATTTCATCTCGACTGTAGTGGTGATGGCTTAGACATATTGCCTCGCGGCCGTATGATACTGTGCAGGATATTGCATTGGAATAATATTCATTACCGTTTTCTTTTGTCTGGAAATAAAATAAAACGTTAATTAAGCTATTTCCATTTTTCGATGTTAATTAAGCTATTTTATATTTCATTATACATATTTTTGTATTAGAGTTCTTCAAACATACATAACCATAACACAAGATTACGATAAGGTTCTCGTGCATAATCAGCCTACAATATCCCCACTGCATGAATACAGGCCTCCTCTCTGTCAGAGGCAGTGGACCGTAATTCCCTACGTGTGGATGTCATGTCTTGGAATTTGTAGTTCTAGGACATGCCAGTTTCCTCACGATGTTTTCCCTCACCGTTTTGAGGGCAGTGGTGATGAAATTGAATACACAAAGTAAAGTGCCTGCCCGGGTTCAAACTCACGACCCACCACTTGTAAGTCGGGGCCGATACTACATACTGGCCCACTACTGCTCACTACCATTAGGTTCTCGTGAATATGTATAAATCGTGATTCGTAAAATTACTATCGTGAAGTTATTACATGTCATCATCACAAGAAATAATGTCATAATCAAATTAAACCACACTTCGCAAACGAGTCGATGGTCACAGTATGCTGTTATACCAGACCAAGATTGATGCCCATCTTCAAGACTTGACCAAAAACACGCATCAACTCAGCCTATCGCAGTCCACTGCTGAACATAGGCCTCTCCCAGGCTGCGCGGTCTCCACTGCCACGTCATTGTTTACTCTGCACCCACGGGATTACGGCAGTATATTCCGTATAAAGTCAGAAACTGGCCAGAACTTAATTGAGCTCATTAACTTCCAAAGAAGCTGTCTTGTACAGAACAGCAGATTCAACAAAATAGAAGACATCAAAACGAAATTTAAGACTTAACGTAAAGGCCTAAACTTTATAGCGAAATTCCTTTTACACAGAAAATATTATTAGTACAATTCCTAAACTGTTGAAAACTACCATAATTTAAATGAAGCCTGAAACCAACTAAAGCGTTTAAGAAAACATTTAATATAAATAATGGGTCTATAATTTAAATGTAAACAATAATCATATGGAACATCCCTAGGAACATTCTCCCCTATCAAGACACAATGAGTGTTATAATAGAACATTAGTACTGCGTAATGACGGCTCGGGGGAGAGCCGGCAACTGTGCACCGTCCAGGGGAAGTCTGTTTCCTCACAGATATCGCCACTTTCGGGGTCTCACAACGACTTATTAATTTAATACGATATCGTTTATGTGAGGGGGAAAATATGGCTCAGAATGAATCGGTGTATTCATTCCTTTCAGATAATTGTATTCAATGTTACTTGTTACACAAACGGAGCCTTCAGAATGTATGAGGAAATTCAGAAATGTAAGCAGATTTCAGTTTGCAGATTCAATATAAACTGCTCTCGTTAAATACGGCTTCAGGTCCTTTTTCTCTCTAATGTCTCACATATATTTGCTTTGGAATGTTGCTATTACCATAATGTAAACAAACCAAAGTGCTACGTACGAGAAAGACTAATGTGCATACCGTACTTTATTGGAAGTAGCATACACAGCGCGTCGAATCACTGGCGTAAATCCTTCAGCGTCTGTAAAAATACAAAGAATTAAAACACAGTGAGGATTTCTTAAAAAATAAAGCAATAAAGCGGAGGCTTGAACGCGTCGATGTACATGACAGTATATGACAGGCGTGCTATTCTGCGATCAAGAGGGCGTCATTCCCCGCATCTTTTCCGCATCATTTGCGCGGGTCGCACGCCAACGCGCCGCTCCCGCCCCGCCGCCGCCCCGCCGCCGTTCCGCGAGCGCCCCGCCGCCGAGACGCTCACACTCGTGGATAAGAAACGCTCCTAATATATGTCAGCGGCGGACCGTTAATGCGTTCTCGCCTCACTGGAGACTCAGCACCAATTTATGCCAGCGACGCTTTTTCTTATCGACATGTTATTACCTAATTCAGCATTTTCACAGTGTATTAAGTTTACCTTTCATATTTTTATCAGCGCACCCACATAAAACTGAACTGGGTTAATTACACATATTTAAGCAATCTTGTCGTCGTTTTTGGTGATGATGGTTTATCTGATATATTATATAGACTGCACTTTCATCATACTCTTCAAATGGAGTAAGTAAATTGGTTTCACAAAACCGATACATGTAGACATGAACATAAGTAATGTTTCCAATAAAAATGCAGTTCGTAGAAAACGCTTTAATGTAAAATAACCGCAACCTCAAACTAACCGACATCATGAAACAAATTATCCTCCATTCCGACTACCCAAAGTGGCACATCAGAATAAATGTAAACACATTTGCCCGCAGCATCTAATCCGCGACTCAACTCAAGCTGAAAATAATGTCATCGCATAGTTCAGAGCGGGGCATAAATAATTCCTTTCGGTGTCACGGTAAAAGGGCGCAGCAATCGTTAGGTGCTCACATCAGTTCCGCGTCATTTGCCGCGCCGCGCCGCGACCCGCCGCGTTTACACATGCCACTCGAGCCAGCGGGTGAGCAAGTCAGTGCGAAGGTCGTTAGTGCGCCCCACCACCTCGATGCGACTTATTGGAAAGAAAATTGTGCTGACTGATATCTTCGGCTTTTATCTCGTTTGTGACTGGCTTGTTATGATTTTGTTAAACAAATCTGTTAGCTTGTAGTCGAAACTTTCTTTGTCAAGATTTTACTGGCTTGACTTTCTTACGTTTTTGACAAAGCATATAAAGTGCATGTAACAATTACTTTAAAATGTAACACAGCTTTACTTTACACAAAAATACATTTGGTTTATGGCCACTATTTTCAAATGTCACAAATTGTTTTATTGCTCTCATTTACATCGAATCTAAGAGACATCTGGGGATCAGACAGTCACAAAATAAAGAAAATGTAAAAGTTCCAAATTTTATTTAAAAAAAGTTACTAACGAAAAGATCGATCGAGAAAGAGAGAATCAATCCAGAACGTCAACCTCAAGAAAAGATATAAAATTGATAGTACCTACATAGAGATTGTAATGTGTTTTGAAACACTTTCGCTCCAGCTGGCCGCGTTCACCGCTACTTCAGGCCCGATAGTGTTGCCAACACTACCCTCCTGAATATTGCATGCGTTAAACTTGTTCAGCGTGCAAAATGAGGCCGAAATACCCTCGCCTAGTCTCTTATCAACGATTATTTTAAAAGCTTTAAAACTACACAATTAACAAAATGAAAATTATATTTAAATGAATCAAATTACTCAACAAAGTGAAATAAATTAGATGTACATGTTCAAGTCCAAATTCTATGCCAGATTATTTAAAAAAAAAACTCACAATCTTCAGCCGAATCGCTTTATTTCACGAGATAAAGCCTTTGAAATGATACCACGTCATGCTTGCGGGTTCAAACAAATGGCTGAAAAATCCTTCTCATTTTTGCTTTCTGCTGCAAATAACTCCTAGAGCTTCTAGAAACATAAATACGTCGACGAAATTAAATTTTTCTTCATTAGTCTGCTGGGAAATTGAGAGAGCCTTCGTTGTCGTTGAGTGAAATGTATTAGAAGTTTGTATTCATAGACTATGCTAATATACATGCCATTAGAGACCAAGCTATACTTGGAAGCGAGGTTGTAAATAAGTGGCTCAATAATATGTAGTCTGAAAAGTAAATAAGCGTATTTAACAAGACCCAGAGGAGACATGCATGTTGTTACCGCACAAGAGACAGTGAGCCATAACTCTTGCGAAACAGAACCAAATTAGTGGACTATCACACGAGCAAAAAGCGTGCTAAAATGCGAACTATTTAAAATATTTTAGGTGACGACGCGCGACGCAAAGTGCGCTAAATAAAGCCAAAGTGTCGCAATAACTCGCCGTGCACCGGTTTGTTTGTTCTGCTTTAAGTTTAAATGCGCTCTTGACATAATCCCGGGACAAAGGGGCCTGTGCTCATCTGCCCACAATGGGTGCAGCTATTAATTATTTGCCGACAAAAGCCGAGGCGTGAGAACGCGCCGACTCGGAACGATCATCTTCGCGATCACACAAACGACCTAGTGAATATTATGTTATGGGTTATGAACAATCTCACGCGTAATGTCCGCTATTATGGTCCACTAGATAACTTCGCACATGTAGGAATGTTGTACGTATTGTGTGCTCTATAGTGAATGTTTATTTATGAGATGGTTGGGTAGTGGAAATGATTATACCTAATATATTTTTCAAGACAATCCTACTTATATTTATATTATAACTTCCTCCTTTTTTGAGGTCGGTTAATAAATGTAAAAGTTAGTATGTTTGGATATTTGTTACTAAATCAACAACGGCTGAATAATTTTGGATAAAATTTGGCACACAAATAGCTTATAACCTCAATTAACACACAGAATACTTTTGTCCCGATAGTAAGTTCTCGTGGAATATTTTCCGAAATCCACGCGGGCGTAGCCACGGGCAAAAGCTAGTGGCTGTAATAATACTATCGGTCAGTACAAAGTAATTATTTTATGGTGTTTGATACTCAGAATAATATAACAAAGTACATTACCAACGCACTGCCGCTGTAGCACTGCTACGTCAGGACAGCTACGTCGGCTACGCCGTAGACCCTGCGTAGAGGGTTTGAGTTTAAAATACTCGTTTGGTAGGTTTTATTAAAACAATATTGATAAAATCTAACACCACCGACTAATCAATTTACAGAATAGGAGCTATTTATTAACGTAACGGGTGACTAGAACATACAGATTGAATCTGCTGTTCAGTTTCAGTTATACACATTTAAAAAAAAAGAGCTCTCTGTGAACGCTATGTGGAGCGTATCCGGTTGACCGGAACAACCTCTGCGCAATGTTCCAACGTTCTATTTTGTACCTCTGTTTTATGAATGCCAGTTCTAAAACAATTACAGTCATCCTACCTAGATGAATACAACATTTAATAAAATAATATAACTTAAAAAAAAACGAATATAATAAATAGTTATGCATAAAAGCTAATTGAGAACCTCCTCCATTTTTCGTCGATTAAAACTTGATCATAGCTATCATAGACAATTTTATCTCGTCTATATTGTGTACTCAACTCATAATTACCGTTTTGTAATAAATATAAACATACAATTTTGACAACTCAAGTCATTAAACGCGTCTGTATTTCCAAAAAAAGGCATTACCTAAAGAATTTTCACCACACACATATCACATTTTTTCAAATAATTTAAAAGCGTTTTAAAAAAATAAGAGTACGTACCTATAACACATAACCGCTACAGCACAGCTACGTCAGGACTGCTACGGTGGCTACGTCATAGACCCTACGTAGAGCGTTTAGGTTTAAAATGCTTTGATAAAATCTGACACCACGGATTGAGTTATTTACTGAACAGGAGCGCGTCTGTATTTAAAAAAGGCATCAACTGTAAGAATTTTCACCACGAACACACATTTTTGCAAGTCATTTAAAAGAGTTTTCAAAATACGTAGACGCGTTCTCGCTAGGCGTACACATTGGTACTGATATTTGGTACTATTTGCATACAATCTAGATCGTCCGATGTTTCCTGTCGATGTCGTCCGTCTCCCGGTATCTGTTGCAGATATATGTCGGACTTCAGCTTTGTAATTGGCTGAGAGAATCTTGTTTTTGAAATGGTATTGCTAAAACTATTCCTATGTTTGAGTTTAATCTGATTTTAAACCTACTCGTGTTTTAATGTTTTGTACATACAAATCCAGTAGGTGCCTGCCTACGTACATTTAATTACATCCAGAAAAGTCCAATCTCTTTAACCTGCTTGATTTAATTAATAACATCTAAACATCTCATTCATTGCATCAGTGAGACCATCTTCCAACCTGTAATAAGATAGTTAATTAGTTTTAGCCTTTCTTTTCTGTCCTACTATTAATATATATATCTGTATTACTATTAACATTCTCTTGTAAGAATATTAAAAAGGGTAAATAAAAAAACTTCAGAACTATCACCACCCTTGGTTGACTGGTCGAAAATGCCTAAGGCATTAAGTCTGCCTTTGTACATTTTTTGTGTGCGAGAAGTTTAAATAATTAAATAAATAAACTATACTCATATAGAGGTCATTGCCCTTTCCCTAATATCTCTCTCTAGGAACCCAAACACTAAACTATGTTTGGTTTTTTTGTAATCCGAACATGTTGAAGATCACGATAGACATTGATTCAGGCCGTTAACGGACTTTATTTTAGTTTTTTAAATAAAAAATGCTAGAAAAGTGAGGCCATGACCGATATTGTCATGCTAAAATGCGACAGCTTAAGACTGATTGGTTGCTAAAAGAGCACCAGCCGATCGATTCTGTAAAAATCTCACCGTGAAAAGTTAGGTGAAGTGAGCATAGAGTGAACTGCCAATAGTGTTAATCCCTTAGCATTAGTTGGAATGACAGCTCACTCCACGCTCACTTCACTTAAGTTTTCACGGTGAGATGGTTACAGAATCGCACTGCAGCTCCCATCATAAAACCGAAAACCAATCAATCTGACCTTCCTTCATTCAAGATGTCGACCACCTGCAAACACTTTCATCTCCAACTCATCACGAAGTGCTATAAAGTTAAATTAATCAATCAAGACGCTTTATGGCGGCTGTACAAGCCCTCGCCACTTTATAAGTGTCCCTCTAAGATTTCATTACTCACTATCGAAGCGCAGTATAAATTCCGATAGGATTCAATTAGTTGCTCGTACCTCCCACCGCGCGGCGCCACCTACACAGATGTTAGAGAGAAAAATCGCGGTATTTATTGATACTCTTAGGAAGGTCAGTACCAGCGTGGGTGGCGAAATGATGTGGATCATATTTGCAGAGAAGATTCTGTGATAAACCACATACAATATTATGGTAAAGTAACTCTAAGGAAGGTCAGTCGCGGCGTGGGTGAGTCGATTGGGATATATTTGCAGAGAAGATTTTGTGAGAAACCACATAAGATATGGTTTGAAAGGATTCCCTTACGTAGGCGTATAACAAAAATAGTTTCTTTAACAACAAAACTAAACTTTTCCGACCGACCAAATGCTTATTACAAAATACTGGTTTCTGCAATAAAGCAACGCGGTTTCATTAAAGAAAGAATAATAGATCACTGACCTATATTCTACAAGTACGCTCGACATCATACTATCGATGACAAAACGAAGACATTTGATTTTCGCCATTTTGGCGCTGATAACCACGAGAGCGTCCGTGCGGCGCCGGCGTCGTGGAACTAATATTTTTGATAGTGAGTTTTACAAAATGCGCATACTCTCATGATAAAAATATTCTAAATATCTCGTAGTAAATAAACAATACAAATAACAGTCTTATTCCACGATTTAGACCTAAATCATTAGAGATGTACCAAAAGCGCCCCGCTCGAGCGTCTCAGGAACTAAAATTGACACACTGTTGGAAATGGTCGTCGTGTTTTTTTTCGTATAGTAGGTATATTTAGTCCAGCGTACTTGAGAGGTCTGTAATGATAGAAAAATTACTTTTCAGTACATTTAAAAGCGTAGGTATTGCACTTTTCTATGAAATAGGAGTTTTTTTTTTTTGATAACCTCCGAATTTTTTTTACGCTAGGGGCTTTCTGGAATCATGAGCAGAATTCATGGTTATAGTGTGCGCGTCAATGTCCCTGCCACCCTGTAGACTGTCATTAACAGAACCTAATCACCACAAGAAATGAGCGTATATATTTATGTGTTTTCAGACCATGAACTAAAGAGGGTCCATTAAACTTTGATTGGCTTTTCATAGTCGCAGGCAACGTAAGAGTGCTGTTAAGTTTAGTGAGGCCACAAATCGCATGCTCATTGCCGGCGCAGAACGCCCATACAGATGGACATAAACCAGCGCCATACAACGCCAGCTTCCCCTGCACGTTAAACCCCAGTTTTATCATTCCTTCACTGAAGTACGTACCTCGGACGCGAAAACGTATTTCGTGCTCAGGATAATGAATGGTTTTATCTTAAACAGATCACCTATTCTAACACGTGGGCAAAGGTATAGGAAAAATAAAATGTCGAGCCAAAGGGATCGATTTTCCGTAGGCTCTCATTACATCGTAAGCGACCGTATAAATCCCCTCACAATTCCGAAATTCTATGGAAGGATTACATTTGCCAAATCTAGGTATATATTTTAATGTAAGTTTTACGGAGTTAATTCTTTTATTTTTACAAGATATTTGTTTCTCTTACAAGTCTAGGTGCACTACATACACATTTTAATTATCATTGTAAGAGACAGGCTATAACGGTTATAAATTCTACCCTACACCTAGGGTGTAGGGTAGAATTTCGCATGAGATCTAAGACTGCCATTTTTTCCACTGGACGGCGGTTATGATTATATTCATTTGAATTATAATATATAAAAAGCTCTTTATTCTGAATTTCTAATATTTTCACTTAAACTCAGAATATTAAAATAAAATACTGTAAAATGTATCATAATTCTACGTGCCTATTGCCTTCTCCTATGATTTCCACTGTTGCCTGTCTTGCGCAACCCTTCTCCAGTTTGGCTCTGCTGTCAATTTCATTTCGTCTTCCCACCTTGTGTGTTGTCTTCCTCGTCTGCTTTTGCTAACCCAAGGGTCCAAGGGCCTAAGGGTCAAGGGACTCTCTTGCTCCAATTCCCCATGCTATCGCGCAACATATGTCCTGCCCACCTCCAGCTCTGTCTACCTCCACTAATCTATTCGCATGAGTATGTTGGGAAGTTTTGTCATTGATTATTAATAATAATTTAATAACCAACAAAAACCACCTGAACGTTTTCCATTATAATCACAAGTCAGTTACATAAATGCCTCACTTTTGATATTACAAAATCATCTAAAAATTACTTCCTCCGAAATTGGGCTTACAACCTAAGCGGAAAATAAACGAAATTTTAATAAAAATAACAAATTAACCTCACCTCTATAAAAAATAACGTTAGCTACAAAATTATCTCGTCGTCTCAAGCAACTTAAACTAACAAGGAACGAGAAAGGAAATCATCTAAATTAGATTGAATGTTATAGGCCAATTTTCAATTTAAAAGCCGCGGGAGATTTTATTACCTCACTGTATAACGTTTATTTTATTACAGGTACATTTTCTACCGCTGCCGGCTTTCCCTTTGCTATGTTTATTAATCTGGAACTAAATAATTTGGGAGTAAAATTTCAGGTGAACTAATTATGCCACTGACTGTGATAAACTGAGATTAGTAGCGGTGTTCTGGAGTTAGGACCGACCGTTGCGATGAACTGGAGGCCGAATGTTTACAGCCCCTGTAAAATGTACGTAGCCTGAATTTTAGGCACCGCGATAGAGGAGTTTTACGACAAATTGAAAACTACTAAGTCACAAATGGAAAGGTAGATAAACTGCAGAGATTTTCAAAGTTGTTTTAGTGAAACATAAAAAAAGAATTTTCGAAACCTGAAGAACTCGTGTCTTTTATAAGATACTGCGGGTGAGTTAAGTATATAAAGTTCTGTTTTAAAGCTCAGATTTACCTATCTAAGCTTCAATCACTGTTAACATCGTTTAATTACCCAATCAAGTTCTATTCAGATTTACGACGCAAAAAACGGCGCGACGACACTATAAAACAGAGTGCCGATGTCGTTTCGATACAACCGACCAATTAACATAAATACAACTGTGCAGTCTTCCCGTAATGCCGTAAAAACTTAACCGGCCCCTGATTGGTCGGCTTCGGGCAAGCTGGGGCAAGTTAGGCCAAGCCAGGCCAAGTTGAGCCAAGTTGGTTTCTTTCCACAACTCCACCTGGGTGTAATCTTTAATAGAGTTCTCTAACTTCATAATACTTTGCCTAGCGACTGAAACTATTAATTTTCTTTTCGCAGCCGGAAAAATGTCTGAGTGTGACTCTCAGCCAAAGTTAAATTAACTTGCTGAAGTGAGGATTCCGTATTGTGGAGACAAAGCTATAATTAATTAATGAATTATAACTTAGAAGCGACTTGAGCCAATTCAAGTGCTAGACCTTAAAATTAGCGAAACTAAAATATGTACGACATTGAACTAATTCAGGGCTACAAATGCAGAAGCAGAGTAACATAAACATCCACAAAATATTTAAATCCAGTTTCCATTTCTGGAAAATTCTGTCTCCATTTTGAAATGTTTACACGTCTAAATCTACTCAAAATAAAAACAAGCTCTCTCAGATAGCACTTTCGCGGTTCTGCGCCCATCGCATGTAGGTCATATCGCCAGGCCAGCTGCCCTCCAGCTATTTGAGCTAGGCAAAAATATAAACGTGCACTTTTTCCACTTCCTACAACAAACACGGTGGTATGTTTCAAGTTCATGTGAGCTCATAACAGCTGAATTGTCAGTTATGTTCAAAAGCTGTTGAACAACAGAAAGTTAATATTCATAAGCTCAACGCTGCTTAAGTGTGAGACCTCGTAACACTTTATTTTACGACGTAATAATATTTGGTCCACGCCATCATAACCAATTTATTATTTGTACCAAAATTGCTACAAACTTTCTCTATTACGTGTAGTTGACATCGCTTTATACCATTGGCCCAAATTCTATCCCCGAAACGCGGAATATTTCCTCGGAATTCTGCTTATTGGAAATAAATCCTGGATGAAATGGGATCATACCTACTCAATGCTGGCCTCGTGTATAGCCAAGCGTTCTCACAACACACCTGTCGATTGAGATCTACAGCATCTTTACGCATTTTAAGATTACAGTTAACATCGTTGTAAAGAGACTAACTAAGAACAATCTGCCGGTTACACTTTACCAGTTTACGGGAGATGTAGAAGCAACAAGTTTAATAAACTTAATTTAAACGCAGTGGCTGTAACTCGGATATTCAAATCACTTTACAAGGAGGAATCTACATAAATCTGCTTACATTTATATGCGTTTATTAAAGTATCATGACTAGACAAAAGGACATTGATACTGTTATGTAAGCATGGTTAACATGTTTTATCATCGTAGAATGTCCAATAAACAGAAGGCCGTGTAATGGAAAGGTCCATTAGACGGTCCTCCGTTTATCTTCTACACATATAATCTATGTATATAATAAAATCGTAGCGAAGTCAAAACTGTACATTGAATTATAATTTTTTAAGTAATTTTTGCGAGGGTAACGATTCTAATGCAAAAATAATTTTATTTTCGGTTGGTCTGTATATCTGTTTGTCTGATTTTGTTCAATGTATAGATATTCCCTCCCTATAAGCCTGGTCAGTCTGTAGGTTATAAATTATCACGCTATTTGCTATGGGTGGATGAGTAATATTGCAATTTGTTCATATTCTTCTATAGGTTACCGGAATTTGTAAGCCAAAATATTGCAGACAGTTATTAAACCTTTTAAATGATTAATCAATGAGTCTTACGAGTTGTAGGTCGTGGGTTTGTACCCAAGCAGGCGCTTCACTTTGTGTAAATAATTTCATCACCACTGCCGTCAAATCGGTGAAGGAAAACATCGTGAGGAAACCGGCATGTCCTAGAACCAAAAATTCGAAGACATGTGCCATCTATCAACCCGCACTGGGCCCGCGTAATAGATTATGGCCACTCCCTCTCAAAATGAGAGTAGGCCTGTGTCCCAGCAGTGGGAACATTATAGGCTGATTATGTATGTGAGCTGAAAATAACTGGTAGTCCTTATTGTTGCTCCATTGCATTATATACGAAAGAATAAAGTACATTAAGATACACTGCAATAAAGAAATTTCTTGTAATTACATTTTCAAAACATGCAAAAATGTAAAAAGCTCCATAAATAAATGTAATGGTTGTATTAATATAGTTGAGAATAGCAATCATTCGTGACTCGTGACTAATAAGTGCGACACACGTTTCTACGTTTTATTTCTTACTTTAATTACAGACTATAAAGAAATTAACTACCTAACATACGTTTTTAGTACGAAATAACAATGATATATGTACAGGTAGGGATTTTAAACGAGGGAAATTATTGAAGTAAGTTCTATTCGATTCTAAATGTGTAAATAAATATTGTTTCTTAGAGCGATTGGATCCTTATGATTGATTTTCTGTGGTGAAAATATTGTTATTCTTCTCGATTAGGGGGATCACACACTACCACGCGTCACGCTTCGGTGCGTGATGCGACGCATCGACGCGCGCGGCTGTGGAGGAGCAGATCTGCACCATCATGCGGCTTTATATATCTGCGTCTCCATGCGGGGCCGCAGATTTCGATATCCTCGCAAAATGGACCTGTCGACATTAAGTTCCATCGTAGATGCGTCCATTATTTGCAAATATCTGTGCGTTACTGCAGTGTCCTTGCGGTACGCCACGCGCCCCAGCGCGTTAACGAGTGATTCGTGAGCGGTGTGCAACCATGCGCGTTTGCGCGCGCGAAGCGATGTCAGTGTGTTGCACTATGCGTGTTATATATATGTTCAAGCTGAAGTACCGACGGCCAACGTTTACAAACGCAGCCTCGCGCACCGGAACATGGCGCGTGGTAGTGTGAGATCCGCCTTAGATATATTGGGTAAAGCACGTGTCTTCAAAAAATCTTTGAAAGCAGTAATACTAACTTATGTTGCTTTTCAAAATAACGGAACGTTTCCTATGTGTATTTTCAATCATAAGCATAATCAGCCTAGAATTTTCCCACTTCTGGGACACAGGCCTCCTCTCTGTGAGAGGGAGCGGGCCGTAAACCACCACGCGGGCCCAGTGCGGGTTGGTAGATATCACATGTCTTCGAATTTTGGTTCTAGGACATGCCGGTTTCCTGACGATGTTTTCCTTCACCGTTCTGAGAATTCAATCACCAATATTTCAATTATTTTCCCTCCAATGACTGTCATTGTTTTCCACCCTGTAGGCACATCTTCATGGCAGACTGGTGGATTCGACTTACGGCCGAACCAAATTACCTATCTATCACCAGTTTTGGCATGCTGGAGGTATAAAAACCTATCTATCTCTGGTTTTAACGTCCCAATAATCTATACAAGACAAAACAATCAACAACAACAACAACACAACAACAACTATCAACCAACCAACCAACCCAACAACCTATCCAACCAACCCAACCAACCTATCTTCTTCAACTATCTATACAATCATAATAGAATGTGTATGCAAAAATGTCTTACGATGATGCAAGTAGCATACTATTTTGCTCAATTGAATATAACCATAATTAAAGTAGATAAATTATTAACTATTTATAGGAATTTTAGATAATACTTATGTATAAGCACTTGAGTGAGGTACCTGAGATACAGGTTTATTCCTAGTTCAGGTAGAATCCAATTATTTCTTCCCTACCTCTAGTTTTAGGCCCAATTTTGTAATTTTTTATGTAAATCAATTATTTCAATAAACAATTTCTATTTTCTATTTCTATTTCTAAATCAGTAGTGATCTGTATGATTATATTGTGCTGCCAGTTATAATATTGTACTGGATACCTTCAGTAGCGATCTGTCAATAGGTTGTTGAGTTCGGCTGTCAACACGCTTTACCTACCGAGTACATTGACCTCCAAGCACAAATACAAGAACCTAGTATCTGTTGTCAATATCCTGCTCTATCTACACTAATCGAAATTAGATGGCCGGCTTGACTTGTACTTAGAATATCGACGTGATTCTATTTGTATATTCTGCTAACACACATAATATCCCGCCTGTAATCCCGAAAGGGTAAGGTAGAGGTGTATCTATAGGGCCAGTTATATTTAAGTTCCATGTAATAGAGGACATGTTCGGAGGACATTCGAAGACATGTGACGTCTACCAACGCGCACTGGGCCCGCGTGGTGGATTACGGCCCGCTCCCTCTCAGCGCGAGGAGGCCTGTGTCCCAGCAGTGGGAACATTATGGGCTGATAATGTTAAGTATGTAATAGAGGGCGATCCTATTGCCATCAACTCTCGCTGCTGCTACTGAGAAATTCCTGTGCGAAAAACCCAATAACTCTTTGCCTGACCTGGGAATGGAACCCAGAAACTCATGCTCAGCAGGAGCGCTTACGACTATTAGACCAACGAAACACTTTCATATTTCAAAGCATTCTTCTACACTATTATTTAAGTAGTAATATTAATGGGAATGCATCCGAAACACGAGCAAAAAGAGTCAACACTCTTTCCTTGAGTTTCCATTGAACATGAATCACAATGCAATTCTGTCAGTTTTTCTTTTCACATAAATACAATGTGTATTTATGTGAAAAGAAAAACTGACAGAATGATGTTGCTTACTTCTATATTTCTGAAGTGTATTTTTCTTCACTGTTCTTATTTTGTAAGCAAATATGTTGTACTGAAAGCTTTCCATTCCGACCTCACCACACATAATTTTGATTATGAGGGAATTAATGCGCATAAATCTTCGGTCAAGAGTGGAGGTTTAAATAGCTTATTCGAAGCAGTTTTCGCTGTAAGGTGCCACACTGTCAGACTGTCAGTATTTCTTGAAATAGTAAAACATTTCTTATACATCGACGGGCAACTTGTTACCATGGTTTCAGTAAATGATTCTGTAACGCCTGCGTTGAAAATTTTTACAGGTTTAAAAAAAAAAATGCTGTCCCATACATTTTGACCGCGCAGGTATGGCATTTTTCTTTGAAACAGCTGATTTAACTGTGTCTTAAGAGAGTAATCGATATGAAAACTATAATGATCTTCCTGGTATGTTTGTTCACCAAATAACACATGCAAGAAAAATACACTTTACAAATAACCATTAATGTCTGTAATATATATTTGTTAGCGTTGCGCCAACAGCGCATTGTCCGCGCAACAAGAAATAAAGCGCCGTTGTTGCATTGTAAAATATTCGCAATAACTTCCAAACAAACCGGACCGAGCTGCACTCATTCCTTCGATACGAAAACAATAGCGACGTTACACCATTCTTCTTCGGGAAAGAAAATAAAATGTCGTTATGAACCAACAAATTCTTTTAGCGAGTTAGAAACGAAAACAAGAGGAAAACACATCACGTTCTGACAGTTTATTATCTGGCGGACTATGTGTCATATCATAAAAGTGTTACTATGGAGGTATAGTAAACACTTTCGGCTCATTGCAGACATGTAGCTATGATATCTACAACCCTGCTCTAAAAACGGTTGAGGAAAACGTCTTGAGAAAACCGTCGTAGAACTTTCTACAATTGGAAGATTTGTGACGTCCACCAACCCGCACTTGCCCGCGTAGTGGATTAAGCTATGCTTTCTTAAAAGAGCGGCCGCCACATAACGGGCGCAGTGACGGCCGTCATGAAAATGATGGTACCGGGGTTTGACTCTACGGTGTCAAAAAACGGTCTTTAGAGAAACACCAACTTATTAATAGTGAGTAATGTTTCGATGACGTCATTCGACGGTAAACTGCGGACGCATTGTGGTGGCCACCGTAGTCATAGGAAACCCTAGCTTGACGGTCCACTCCATTTTAGAGGGAGCTGGCCTTTTTTTTCGTGGAGAAATCCTCATGGATACCTTCCATCTGGGAAGAAGTCATCGGAGGGTTGAGGAAGCTAGCCTGAGTCCCAGCAGTAGGAACATTATAGGCTAAAAGTATGATACGCAATGAGAATGATAACGATACTTAGGACGCTTCGTAAAAATAATGTATGAGGGGAGGTAAGATAACCCTACGCACATGAATTTAAATGTGTGTTTTAAGCATTTATTATAACGGTTAGCACATTTTAATAACTCGATATCTTCCCCCCATTTCTCTTATTGTGATTTATCGTAATTGTCAAATCTTTTATAAAAGGCTCGAGTCAAGATGGACTCGCCCTAACTCAACAGTGCGTGAAAACTTCAACCCTCCAACCACTTGCACTAGATTAAACTATACAATGGATTATGAATGGAGCCACTGAATTCTTTGTTAGAATTACTATACATTTATTACCGAGCCTTTTCCCAACTATGTTGAGGCCAGCTTCCAGCCAAACCAGATGCAGCTGAATACCAGTATTTTACATGGAGCGACTGCCTATCTGATCTCCACAACCCAGTTATTGGGTAATACGATAGCCCTTGGTAAGACTGGTTGTCAGACTTTCGGGCTGCTGACAACCCGTAACGACTGTCAAAGATCCACGAACAACAGCCAGGACCAACCGCTTAACGTGCTTTCCTAGGTAAGAAGGGGTCGACGTATGTAAAGATGGTCACCCATCCACGGACCAACCGTGGCAAGCGTAGCTTAATCTGAGCGATCGATCCGTGCGGCTGTTATTGGCCACAAGCCCCTCTGTATTTTTCTGTGGTCTATTTAATTCACAAATCTCTTCTTGCAAATAAGCAAGTTAATATTACGTATTAGCGACGCGAAACAATAGAGTGAATCCCTTCATAAATACGATTTTTATAAGCCGGTATTTTAGGCCTTAAATACCTTATAAAAACAACCAAGTAAAATAAGGGAAAATACCCCAATCTCTAATAACATAAAAATAAGCGTGGTGGATTACCGTCCAATCCCTCTCACAACGTTCTGGTCTCATAATGCAATTTAAATACAGTTTTTATATCATGTTTGAGAGCAGTGGTGGCCTATTGGTTACGGCTGCGGCTTCCTAGTTGTAGGTCGTATGTTCTAAGCAGTCAGGCAGTTTAATTTGTGTAAATTATTTCATCACTACTGCTATTAAAACAGTGAAGGAAAACATCGTGAGGAAACCGGCATGTCTCAGAAACAACCAAAAATCGAAGATATATGTCATCTACCAACCCGCACTGGTCTCGCGTGGTTGATTACGGCCTGCTCCCTCTCACAGAGAGAAGGCCTGTGTTCCTGCAGTAGGAACATAAATGGGCTGATTAGCTACGGCCCACTCCTTCGACGTCATAGGCTGATAACGCAATTTAAATACAATTTTTATAAAATCTTTGTGTCATGTGCATACAATAATGTTGTACGCTATAGGAAATTAGAATGAAGCCTCTCAGCTTCCTGAATCATTAAAAGGTAAATCGATTAAAAAAAAAGCAATTTCGTTATGAATCTCTTATATTCATTGCAGCAGAGGAATTGCCTAGATATCAATGAAATTGAAAATATATTATATCCTACAATATTACTGTACAAGCTTCGGCTCAATCCTGTGAGAAAATCGGAACAAAAATTATCCTATGTGTTAATCCTGGTTATAAACTATCTGTGTGCCAAATTTCATCCAAATCCGTTCAGTAGTTTTGTCGTGAAAGAGTTTCAAACATCCATCCATCCATACTAACTTTCACGTTTATAATATTAGTAGGAAGTAAGATGTATGTTGGGATTATTATTCTTCATTATTTTTAATTGAATATATCTCTGCATATTTATACGCAATATTTTAATACAAATTAACTCATGGACGTGTTCGGGACGTAATTATATGATTTATCAATTCATTCCCTAATGAATCGATACGATATTATTTGCGGTGAAATAAATGATTGAATATTATTGCAGTTAACAGTGAGGCATTTTTTATTAAAATTCTCATTTAACGAACTTAAAAATAAGAAAACCATTGTACCAAAGTGTCTACCTTTACCAGACGTCAAAAGCATTGTACACAAAGAAAGAAAACTGATTTTTCTCTCCAGTCAAAATGTCAAGAAGCCTATTTTTCAGTCGTTATTTCGAGCAGCAATTAAGTTATTAAGCGTGTGAGCACGAGAGCGTAAGGGTAAAGCTGAACAAAGGGATGCTTGGCGGCGAGTCGCGGCGCGCGCTCCGATGCCTCAGGTCTGAGCACAACGCAAAAAACGAGCAGCTCATGAACACTCCTGGCAGAAAGACGCATACTCAAACAATACCAAGATGACTACGTTCTTTTAAAAAGTTCAAAAAGCAAAGGTGCATGTCCCCGTAGGTTGACTCAGCAAATGACAGTTGCATGATAAACGGAAAAAAAACAATGCAGTTAGCTAAAGAATAAACAAAAGGCACCGAGTCCTCAGTCCTCACACAGCAGAAAATCTTCGAGCCTAATTAAAACCATAAAGACTGTCCAGGTAAGTCCCATTATGCAATGAGATCACGCTCTGCGGGGCAGGTGGCATTGGTGGCAAGTTTTAATTCAATCTCCCTGGCGAAAATCTTTTAACCCAATTCGTCAATTCAACAGGCTTACGTAAAACATTTTTGTATCGATTCCTCCATTTCTATAGGGCTAATGAGGGGTAGATACGGCTAGAGGCGTATGTAAGCGGCCGCGTGTTTACCGCCCCCGACGCGCGTGCAAATCGAATTATCACTACGAACGGACTGACGGGTTCCAATGTTAATTGTTCGTTCAAATAATCATTATGGGGGACAGTATTTACAGTAGAGATTCGAAAACATTTCGTCGACACACAAATTTTGTATTTCGTATTTATACTGGCCAGTGTAAAGATTTGTTAAATCGACTTTATTCTATTTGGACTCGTAATTTCATTCGGACGTTTCGCGAATAAAATTAGATCTCTCATAATCTTATTCGTGCGAATTTCTTTTCATTCAACAAATTCACGTAAAGTTGTTTACTGTCACGGCTCTTCATTTGCTGGGCCGTCTCTCGTTAGACGTGAAAACATCCCATTTGTAAGGATAAACGTTATTCGTTTCGCTGTTGGAGCTGTATTTTATCTCGTGATGTACAAAGAGGGAGTTTATTTAGTGAATATTGTAATTACACAGTGGCACAATGTAAGATGCAGTGTCGACAGAGTGCGACGCAGACAAACGATTCACAAATCACAGTCAAGTTGCGCGCTGCTATAAAGTACGGCACACTTAATGGTTATGCACAGTGCACACTAAAGACGATGAATGACCTCGCGTTTAAATGCACTTTACTGGAGACATCTTAACCGGGTGTAAATCAATAAAGCTGCCATGTCACGTTATGGTAGTTCTATTATAATGTGGCGATGTACAATATTCAGTTTGAATAGACGTCCGAGTCGACTAACGATGCCAATTATCTTGAAATATTCATGACGTTACATGAACAATGTACCGCACTGGTTGTCCCAGGCCAGTGAGCGACTTAAAATAATTGAATTTAGTGAAAATCTGGCGACATTAGTAAAGATTATCCGTTGTAAGGCGTACACTAATTACTAAACTCGACATCGGGCTGGATTAACCTCCTTAGCCAGTTAACTAAGAGGGTAATATGTCGACAAAATAAACGGCAATCTGCTGCGATTCGTCTCCCTGATCTAGTTTGCGAGGATAAACTGACCAAATAACTAACGAATCCCACTTTATACATACCTTCTATTTACTATTTCTAAGACTTTGAGCACATTGCCGCGGACTGTGCGCTTCCTCGTTCTTTTTGAGATTATGAGAAGAAAGGCAGCTATTATTTTCGTAACAAAATAAATTGTTGTTCTTTCTTTCGCATTATTTTTGTTAATCCGCATTCCTCTCCTCCAGAATTAACAATCCCTGCTGACTTAGACTTACGTACGTAAAACTACCAACGTTATCAGTAAATCACACCGAAATAACCATCATTGTAACGTATCAACATCTCTAGACGTACCTAGTAGAAAAATCTCCGTCATACGATACAAAATATACACACGAAAAGCCTCTCTCAAGTAAATGGCATAATAAGTAGAAGAATGTGTGCGAATGCGTCATAATTTAACGCTGACACATCGCGGCGCGGCGTCGGGCACTAGTGTTGTGACTCAAGTAGTGCTGTACGCGGCTCATTTGCACCGTCTCGTGGCGAGCAATGAGTGATCGTCTCACGAGGAAGCGGGACCCGCTCGGAGAAGCGACGCCATGCCATTATCTACACAGTTAATGCCTTTTGTCGGGGCTCTATTCACATCGGAATAATTAATAATGGCGTGCGATTGTGCCCCAACACCCCGCGGCCGAAGCTCCTAGATTACGTTAATGTTGATTTCTTAAACGTTTCTTTAAGTCTATTGTTTGCGGTTCATTGTGTGGTCGCGGGTATTGGAGAAAACGTGGCTGTTAGTGACGTATTTAATTTAGAGTTTATACTAGTTAAATAAGGAAACTTAGAGGGGCTCGTGGCTCGTGGTCGATGGAAGGTTGAGCTACTCTCGCCGAGGTCGGTCCGTGGATGGGTGACTGATTCATTACATATCGAGACCCGTACATGGCTCGATATCGGAACCGTTGGTCCCGGCTGTCATTCGTGGATCTTTGACAGTCGATACGGGTAGTCAGGAGCCCGAAAGTCTGACAAGCAGTCTTACCAAGAGGTATCGTATTACCCAGTGACTGGGTTGTGGAGGTCAGATAGGCAGTCTCTCCATGTAAAATACTGTTATTCCGCTGCATCCGGTTAGACTGGGAGCCGACCCCAACCGAGTTACGAAAAGGCTAGGCAGATGATGACTAGTTAAATTAGGGAACGGATGCTATCTAACACGTCGGCTTGTATGAACATGAACTTTGTAGATGAATTTACGAGTATTTGTTAACAGCAACAACTGCAATCAACAAAAATGGCGTTGCATTCACCTTTTTGCGAGCACAGATCAAGCCATAAATCGACGCCGGTGATACAAGTCGCTGACACTAACGGAGACACAACTCAAAGTAGTATGTCAGCGGCGACAACGGTGACGCCCGCCCAAATGTAAATTCGGCGAAATAAATCGGTGACGGCGATACCTATCACCAAACTCCGCACGAATTGAGGAAAAAGATCCATTTAAATGTAGATTGTCTCCGGTAATACTTCCATTTGTTTTTGTCTCGGAAGCCTGAGCTACGATTGTAACGCGAAAGCAGTTTCGTGGTCTCGTACGACTAGCGAGTAACGTCGCGCGTCGCAGATAGGTTCCACGTTTTATTCGCTTACTTCCCGTTAAACCCATAGACGTAAAATCTGAGACGGCGTTTTCATGGTTGCAGCTCCGAGGGGGAATAACAAAAAGATTGGTTGGAAGTTTATGAATACGTAAACGGTTTAATATTGCTCCGCTAAACGTTTCTGACCAATAAAAAGTTGTAACGTATAAAACTGAAATAGGGAATCGAAGGTGCGTCGTAAAAACTATAACATAAAAGGTAACAATCAATTCTTTACACATATGTGCTCGATATATTACATTACGTACTTTAATGTATGTTTTGTGGATGTTCTGTAATGCGTGTGTGAGCAGGCCATTATGTTTCCGATGGCTTTTTAAAAGGCTTTTATATAGATACCGGTTGTAAGGAGGCTTATTAGCAGAAGACAAAGGACGGATTGAATACAAGCCTTAATACAAGCATGATAACAATGTTGATTCCTGGTAATTCATTTATATATTGAATATTCCAATAACTGAGATATTCTCGAAAACAATGAACAATCCTTCATACTAATATTATAAAGTAACTCTGTCTGTAAGTTACCTTTTCATGAACGGCCCTAAACACACTATCAATCACAATCTGAATTATTTTGAAGGATATTGAAAAAAGAAGAAAGAAGAATAGGTTTTTTTTGTCAAAGAAACACGTGCATACCAAAAGATAATTAATTAATAATTATTTTTATTGCTGGTTCATTGCTTCATATGTTCGAAAAATTTGTCGGTTCATCAACGTAAATAACGCAATGAATTTTGTTGAACTGTCAAAATAAAAGATAGTACTACTGTCAGTGTGTTACGCAATTACCCCTCTGCTTTCGATAACATTTGTCAAGGAGATAGATAGCATCCTGGAGAAGGACATAGGTCACTTTTTGTCCCGTTAGAATGTTCCCATGGGATAATTTCGGATTTCACGCGGGCAGAAGCTAGTTCAGAATAATTTATTTCGCATTTGTTTCGGTAACATTTTTTTCCTGGAACAATATTCTTTTCTGTCCAATACCAAAAGGAAAAAAGTACCAAAAGAAAAAGATCCAAAATACTCAGTATTTCTTTCTATAAATTAACGTTGGGTATTAAAGTTGATTGAATCATCAAAAGATTAAATAACAAATCAGTTTACAAACATAATTAGTCTATAATATCCCACTGCTGGGACACAGGCTTCCTCTTGGTGAGAGGAACAAGTGCGGGTTGGTAGATGTCACATATGTCTATAAATTTTTGGCTCTAGGACATGCCAACCATAATTTTTGGCTCTAGGACATCCTTACGATGTTTGCCTTCATCGTTTTGTGATCAGTGGTGATGAAATAAATTACACAAAGGAACGCGCCTGACTGGGTTGGAACCCACGACGTACAACTCATCAGTCGGAGCTGTTACTACTGGGCCACCACTGCTCTCTACATAATATGTATTTATTTGACTAACGGCGGATTTTTCAATAGCCAGATACCTAATATTTATCTGAAGAACAATTATGACAGTTTGACAGAGCTGTTAAACCGCCATAACACTATATAATACACAACGTGTTTTTTTTATATCCCATAACTCTAGGGGGTCATTGTACTCATCGTTATGAACAACTTTTACCTTGGGACCAAACCCGAAATCGCGAAACAAAAATCTGGTGCTCACTACATTTTGACGAGTTATACGAACATAAATGTAGGGAACAGCTGATTTTTTTTTCGCGCTTTCCGGTTAGGTCCCATAGTAAAAGTTGTTCATAATGATGAGTAAAATGACCCCCTAGAGATATGGGATATCAAAAAAAACACGCTGTATATACTATATAATATAATTAATACTATAATAAATAAATAAATAAATAATAAATAAATAAATAATATAAATAAGTTAACTGTCTATTGAAGTCAGTCCTAAAACGAACAGAAGCTATTTCATTTCAGACAGTCTGAAAGAACAAAGAACACAGTTCTAGAATTCTCTTTAGACTCTAAAATCCTTAGATCGGAGGTACAGCGGAGTTCTTTTAACGCGTCCCCACACCTTATAACTCACAATGAGGGCGACAAAAATAAATATCAATCTAGGATCATTGAAAATAATGTTTCCATTGCAATGCACTCTCTTCGATTTCGTATCTTTTTATTTGTTCGTACAAAATTTTAAAGCTATGTATTACAGCTGGTTATAAGCTCCGACACTAGTGTATCTATATCATAACATCACGCCTAAATTCCCGAAGGCTTATTCAGAGGTGTACAGTCACGAGCATAAGTATGTATACACTTAGCTTTATTCAAAAACGATTTACTCCTTTATTTTTTAATGAAAATTTATTTTCATATGAACATAGTATTTTCGAACCCATAAGTTTATGCAATGTGTCGTATTTCACTGTTATTTTCGTTATTTCACGAATAAATCGGTATTGAAAGTTTCTAAGTATTGATATATTAGTGCTCGTGACTGTACCAATCATTTCGCTAGTCATGTTTAGCATCGACATTTCGCTAGTCATGTTTAGCATAAACAACCTATAATGTTCCCACTGCTGGGACACAGGCCTCCTCTCTGTGAGGGGGAGTGGCCGTAATCCACCACGCGGGCCCAGTGAGGGTTGGTTTAAGTGCCATGTATTAGGGGGGCGTACCTAATAGAGAATGATATATAGTTTATCTATAATATATTATAATATGATATTTTCATGTAAATGTAAATGTAAATATCATAAACGATAAACGATAATATTATTACGTTATTTTCATGACTAAATAAGTCTCATAACATTTAGGGAACTATATATTTGGGTATTCTGGTAAAGGTACAATTCCAGAATCCTTTTTTGTGAGGAAATGTATAATACTCTCTATCTGGGGAAATTGGTAGGGATATGTTGAGTGTAGGGATGTATAGAATCTTTACAGAGTAAAATATTATACACGTGGATCTTCTTCAGCGCATAATAGGATGTTTCAGGATGTCTGAAAACCACGGATAGGTACAATATGACGTCATTATGGATATGAAATAACCAAATCTATATACTAATAATGAAGCTTAAGAGTTTGTTTGTTTGAACGCGCTTGTCTCTGGAACTATAACCGGGAGGATTTAAAAAATATTTTTGCCATTGATAGCCAATTCTTGAGTAAGGCTAAAGGCTATTATGATTATTAACATTTACGAGCCGAGAAAAAAGAAAAAATGACAGAAAAAACGCAAAACAAAAAACGAAGCGATAGCGCGAGCAGGTGATGGGATGCGACGGGGTGGGTCGGAGGAACAAGAAATTTCACGCGAACGAAGTCGCGGGCAGAACCTATTCAGTTATAACCAAAAAGACAAGTTTGCTAGCATTTGGAAAACCAAAGCTAGAATTCAGCAAAACAGATGTTGCATATTTTATTTATTGAAACGTGAAATGAAGAAATTGCTGAACATTATAGGTAGTGCGGCTGCATTCAATCTATTTGCAACCAAATTGCAGTTCGTTCGTTCTTGTAATGAGAGCGAGCGGTTATAGCAATGTACTTCGTGACTCTAATAGACTTAATATTATCGTTACCCAGTTAATTTGCCCACATTTAAATAGTACCGCAGTTTAGTTCGTATTTTCATTGTTTGTAATTAACTATGTGGGTTAATTTAAACTGTAATGGTTTATTGCTCAACATAGTTTCGTAAATTGTTTATTATGAAACCAAATTAAAGCAATATATAGGCAAAAGTTTAATAAAATTTCGGGAGAAATTGCGTATTAAAGGCCCAAAACAAACAATGATTAAAAATGTGTTGTTGGACTTGAAAGTTCATAGAACCTTTATGGAAATGTATCCATAGCCTAGCATAATCAGCCTATAATGTTCCCACGGCTGGGACACAGGCCTCCACTCGGCGGGAGGGAGTGGGCCGTAATCCACCGGCCGTACGGGTAGGTAGATGTCACATGTCTTCGATTTTTTTGGTTCTAGGACATTCCAGTTTCCTCACGATGTTTTCCTTCGCCGTTTTGGCAGCAGGCCTGTCAGGGGTTCGAACATACGTGTTTACAACTCGAAAGTCGCAGCCGTTACAGCATGGCCACCACTGCTCCTAAGTTCATAAAACCTTTATGCAAATATATGCATAGCCTGCGCGGACTAAAGATAAAGCCATGTCAAACATGAGGACAATGAAACTGAAGACTCGCTTGAAACAAGTAATGCACAGGCATTATTACATTAAACGAGAGAAAAAAGTACTTTCAATCACGTCATCAACTAAGGAAGTTTGCTAACGAATACGAAAACTCCTGAAAGGCTCTTAACCAGCGTGGAAAACATAAACCAGGCACACGGGCGCATTTTATAAAGTTAACGGCAACTCGATTAAGGAAGCAGTCAAAGAAAGTTGGCAGTAAAAGCGAAGTTTGAGTGGGAAGAAGCTGATTGAATTGTACGCAACTTAACGTTACATCGCATGCCATCCGCTAGGGCACCAGCGGTGTATGAGGCGTAAAAACACTTGTTTAAATGTTATTGGAAAACGCTCCCGACGGTGACGCGTCATTATGTGTCCCGGAACATGTGACGCACTGGTGCTCGCTCCTCTATAGTGGGATTTGTAACAATCACAATAAGTGTAGGGCTCGACTTTCTTGGAATATCTAAAATTGTACAATAATGTTTTTATATTATTGGATGTACCTACCGACGGGTAAGCTAACCTAGTAATACCTGCATCCTAATTGCCTAACACACTATCAATCAACCTGAATCATTTTTAAGAATATATTGGTAATCCATTGGTTCATATGTTCGAAAAATTTGTCTGCTCAACAATGTAAATAACGCAATGAATGTTGTTGAACTGTCAAAATTAAAGCCGTTCCTGCTGTTAGTGTGTTACGCAATTACTCTGCAAGTTTTCCAAAAGCTTTCTGATGGAAATTAATTAATCTGAACAAAAGAAAAAGCGTCAAATAATCTGTAGAGATCAGTGGTAAAAGAATCAGATTCCGATCCTAATTTGATCAGCAACCAATCGTCATTTATCAGGCACTCCAGATTACAAGTTAGGCCGGCCTAATAAGCTCTAATTATCCTCACTCCGAACAAGTTAGCCCAGTGAGATACGTCCCTACCACTTACGCCAGAAAGTGGTTATTTCAGACCTGACCGCCACAAAAGACTAGGTAATCTGCGTTCACGACATATTCGCCAAAACTGTAAACAAACATGAGTTTATGGAAAAACAAGTTTAATTCCTACACAATAAAGTTCAGTTTACGCTACAACTTACAAACATTTTTATAACTTTTTCAATAGTGCTAGTCACTCTGAAATCAATTTAATCAACATTAAAATAAAGTTTATATTTGTTTAACTTGAAATAACGTCAATTTGAAAAATAAATATAAACCCTTTTAATTGGGACGACTTTAGGACTTTAAGGTTCGATTCCCGAGTAGGACTGTGTTATTGGGATTTTCCATCTGGAATTTTTCCTTAAAAATAACTGGTGTATTGTAGGTGTACTATAGGTACCCCTGCCTATCCCCTCGTGGAATACAGGCGTGATGTTATGTTGACTTTAGGAACTATTGTAAAATAGATCAGAAGGCCAATTCTCATAATTTAAAACGTTCAAAATCTAGTCGCAGTCTCATCTCGGCGACAAACAAATGTCAAAAACTTGTCAAAATGTAGGGAAATTAGAGGTATTTTTGACAGATTGAGACTGAGATCAGACTGTGAACGTTGAAATTACGAGAATTGCCCCTAAGGTGTGTCTGACTTTGTGTTCCACGCGCGCCTCAAAGAGATGTCAGCACGAACTGACGGGGTCCGCTAGGGCCGATGCCTGCCAAGGCCGTGGGTTGTTCGAAAGAGATACCGTGGCCCCTGGCACAGGCAACTGAAGGAACACGGGTGGGTTTTAGTCAGTAAAAGCCTGACATGCCCTTCCGCTCAGCCCAGAGCGGGAGAGGTCATTTGATGATTTCCCACCCAAAAAAAAGGTGTGTCTGACTGGCTTATCCATCACCTTACTCAGCGTATGCTCAAAGTGAGTTGCCTGCTTGCAAAACAAAGTCCATTGCGACATATGCTTTAATGATTAGCCTAATCGACAGAAAAAATAACGCATACAATATTGTGGAATTGTCAAAATTAATTGGATCAAATTAAAGCATTTCTTAGTGTGATTTGTTCGTATTTTTTGTGGATTGCTTTGTATTTTTTTTACAAGCTTTTATTAGGTCGACCTGTATGTAATTAACTGGAATCTAAGGTAACTAATTTAACCATCTTCCAAGGGTCGTAGCGTTCCAAGGTCCCGTACTTTTGCGGCTGGACAGGCGTATGTGGCCCTAGGTAGAGTAAAATCACTTAGTGGTCTCCAGATTGAAGAGCTAGATTGTTCTAAGCTGACAGATAAAACACCATGCTATACAGACGCACTGGCGGAGATGGAGAGGATGCGGGCTCATTAGCCTACTTAAAATAAATGTATAAATGTTAAAAATATTTCGTTATCAAAGACTTTCTTTCATTTTCTTTCTTTCTTTAAGTTAAGCGATGTTACGGGAAGCAGGTTACACAGATTGGCGCTCTAACTGGAGTTGCAGCACGACTAGTAGGTGGCTCTACATTAAACAGTCTGTTCAAAGTACCAGTTTGTCGAACTCAGACAAAACACGCGCCAGCAGCGAGGAGAAACGACATTCACCGACATTTTTAACGCCTCTTCTTTTAGGAAATTAGTACATAAGGGTAATGCGTCAACAGTGGCAAAATGTAGAGTTCTTGTTCGTGGACGAGATATCTTTGGTTCCCTTTGTTAAACCTTTGGCGGCATAAACGTTATGCTCTTGTGCGACCTCATGCAGGCCTTCTTCCGCCAGGAAGTTAGTATTAGTATTTGTTAACAAGAAAGTCTTTCCTGTTCCAGTGCCCCACGCTTTTACAATCAAATATTATAATTAAAAGCACATAGTTTACTCTTCAGCCCACAAATAGAGACAACTTGAACGATCCATAATTTATGTTTTGTTTTTACGTGCATTTATAAAAGCGTGTTTTTCTAGTGTTTGTTTTTTATTCCAAACTATCTTTTGCCCGCGACTTCGTCCGCGTGAAATTTTTTGCTCTCCCGACCCCGTCGCATCAGGGGGTCTACTCCGAAGTCCAAAGTTCGGATCGGACCGACACATGGCCAAATCGAATATTATCGAAAAATGCGAAAAAAGTTCGGATCGGCTCAGTTGGGTCGGGACCATAGTCAATATTCGAAAGAGTGTAGGAGTGTAGGAGATCGGGACCGACCGAAGCAAATAGTTACTTCGTAGCTGGAAACGGCCGAACATTCGGCCGATTACTTTGGAGTAGACCCCCTGACTTTTTTTCTTTTCGCTCGGCTCCTAAGAGACCTAGCGTCTTAAATAGCCTTCCTCAAGAATTGTACTATCAAATGCAAAAAGAATTTTTCAAATCCTACAAGTAGTTCCAGAAATTAACGCGTTCAAACAAACAAACTCTATAGACCGTTAAGTTTTGATCGTTTTAATCCTTAAAAGGGGTCATTGTACTCATCATTATGAACCACTTTTACTATGGGACCAACCCTGAAATCGTGAAAAAAAAATCAGTTGATCCATAGATTTATGTTCGCATAACTCGACATAATGAATGAATCAACAGATTTTTTTTTCTATGTGTAGGTAATATATCTTACGCTATAGGCGTATAAAATTAATTATTACCTATTTTACAGCATAAAACAAAAAAAAACCCCACGAAAAGGCTATGTTCATTCGGGGTAACGTTCTTTCAGGATAAAGTGATTCGGGATTTCGAGTGTCGGTCTAACGTATAAGAGTCTATTCATAGACATGTCACGAAAATCATCATAAAATAAACAGAGCATAACACAATATTTCTCATACATTTGAATCATAAAAGAAAATCGTGACGTCAGCTATTATCTCTGGCAGTGTACCATTGAGTGCCGTATTTTGGGCTCAAGTGTAGTCATGTTGGTACACCCGGCCGGCGTTCGTTAATGGAGGCAAGTGATGTTAAATGTTCTTAACTTTAAGATGATAGTAATCGGCAGAGCCTTCGTGGGTACGGTGTTAAGTTTCGCAGTAATAGGTGGAGAGAACTGGCATGTTATATCTAGGAAAGTATATAAACATATCTTTAGTTGTACCGAAAGTCATCATCTGCCTAGCCGTTTCCCAACTATGTTGGGGTCGGCTTCCAGTCTAACCGGATGCAGCTGAATACCAATATCTTACATGGAGCGACTGCCTATCTGACCCCCACAACCCAGTTACTGAGTTGATGTAATACGACACCCCTTGGTAAGACTGGTTGTTAGACTTTCGGGCTACTGACGACCCGTAACGACTGTCAAAGATCCATGAATGACAGCCGGGATCAACGGCTTAACTTTCCGAGGCACGGAGGGGTCTTGGTATGTGAAGATGGTTATCCATCTACGGACCAACCGGGGCAAGCGTAGCTTAACCTGATCGATCGACCCGTGCGGCTGTTACTTAGCCACAAACCCTCTAGTTATTCCGAAAGTATTAGATGAAAGTGTAAACAAACCCTGTTCTGCTATAATTCTTACACTCACTAAAGGGAATTTGTAATATATTCATCTGTAGTTAGAAAGTTTCAGCTTTAAATCTCACCACTTTTTCTAACCATTATTGTTTGAATAACATTATTAAATTGTAATAAAAAAAATCATGGACGAAAATTGAGGTTATAAATTCACCTCTAATTAAATAAATTGTATGGTTAACTATTAAAACCAAAGCACTAAAATTGTAAGTGGCACTATAAATTAGCGTCCACAGGTACGTTTTCTGATCCATTTGTTTACATTGTCATCAGATACTTTGGAACAGACCATCCATTCTACCTACGTTTCTCAAAGATCGTTTCAAATACTGCTAAAACGAGCATCCGCTGAATAAAGTGCCTCAAAACTTGAATGAATCGAACGGGTGATCTGGTACCCATGGGAACAAACAAGGAAGGCCGATCTTTGTTTGAAATGTAATGAAGTTAAAAAAATATAGCATAAAGCAGAATGTTCCCACTGCTGGGACGCAGGCCTCCTCTCTGTGAGAGGGAGTGGGCCGTAACCAACCACGCGAGCCCAGTGTGGGTAGGTAGATGTCACATGTCTTTGAATTTTTCGTTCCTTCACCGTTTTAAGAGCAGTAGTGATGAACTAATTTACACAAAGTAATGCCTCGATTCGAACGACAACGTAAGACTTACGATAGTTCGTGAACACGAAACGCGAAAACGGTGAAGGAAACCATCGCGAGGAAACCGGCCACCACCACTACTAAAAAATGTAACGACTTAATACAATACTAGCTTATTCAGTTAATAATGACTCATATGTGTATGTAACACAATACTCCACATATGATACCTCTGTTTAATGTAATGTCATATTCAATTTGACATAACAGCTACATATTGCAGTACATCGCACGTAATTACGACGTAACTACCGTGTAGTTCCGACACATATCATTACCAGTCAAACAACCTCTTTGGGAGTACACCGAGTACACGCCACTAATTTCTATTAATAACTATCTATCGAACACTATAACGTCATTGTTAACTAAATTACATAATCCGTACCTAAGCATTGCATAATTTGAATGTGCTTAATAGGTAATGTATATTGTATGTAGGTAATGGAACATTGTGCAGCCGTTCTTGTTATTGGGCGCACAACTTCAATTAATTACCCTTGTCCAAATGTTAAGCTGTTGTGCGCAGACCCCTATAATGGGCCACAAAACAAGCAATATACAGGTGCGCATACATTCAAATAATATTCCATTACAGAAGTTTTGGTAAATTGCACGTGAAATCGATGATTGAATATGTCAGCGCAATCCGTATTGCGGATGGTTCACACAAACAAATAGCTAGTAATCAATCGTATTATTTGACTGTCGCTTTCCATTCTGTGCCAGTAAATGAATGTATGTAATAACAATGTACCATGGCAATTGTGGGACAACTGTTTGCGCCGTGCATTAATACGTAGGCACACGTGAGCGTGGACGGGGCTCCGTGCTTACTTTGTATTTATTGACACGTTGCAAATACAATGGGATAATTGAATTATTGGACGAATATGTATCTTTGATCGTCAATCTGAATTGATTGCTGTGGTTGGGGCTAGCAAATCTGTAGTAGACGATGAAATAATCTATATATATATAAAAATTAATCCCTATTTCCCTTGGTCACGCCATAACTTGAGAACGATTTTACCGATTTTTTCCATATTTTTTTTGTTTTCTAATATTTTGTAGAAGGTTCTTACGGAAAAAAAATTAAGAAAGTAGCGCAGAAAATTTAAGAATTACGCTAAAAAAGCTGAACGGATTTAGATGACATTTGACACCATGATCTGGAGAAGGACATAGGCTTTGCATCCTGGATCGCAGAAGAAGTCGCGGGCAACAGCTAGTTATATATAATGATGAATGCAATGGTGGCCCAGTGGTAACGGCCGCGACGAGTTGGTCGTAGATTCGAACCCAGAAAGGTTCTTTACTTTGAGTAAATTATTTCATCACCACTACTCTCAAAACGGTGAAGAAAATATCGTGAGGAAACCGGCATGTCCTAGAACCAAAATTCCGAAGACATGTGACATCTACCATCCCGCTCTAGGCCCGCGTGGTGAATTATGCCCCACGGAGAGGAGGCCTGTGTCCCATCAGTGGGAACATTATAGGTTAATTATAAATGACGAAGTGTTACTAAAAGCGAGGAAGTTAATGATGAGGGCGACCACTCAGCTCTAATTAAGAAAATCATCATTTATTCCCGTCATAACATAGGTAGGCTACTAACCTAACGTAGCATCAAAAGTGGAACTCGATAGCTGAATGCCTTTATCATTTATTCACAATCCGAATATTAAATATACAGGCATATTAGTCGTCCGTCGTTATCATTCAGATTACCCAATAATTCAGTGTGCCTGCAAAAAATCCGAACTATGCGAAATTTCAGCTACGTGTACAAATAATATGAGAGCTCTGTTCGACGTCATAGAGGGCGCCACTTGATCTAAATATGGAAGGGTCGAAACTACTTCAATCCTCGGATGTCGAGAGGAAGGATAGATCCACTTAAGGTAGCAAACAAACATTATGTACTGTGTATGTACCTACTTGTAGACTAGGTACACAGGTAACTATGCGCGACTAGCTTCAACTTTCTGACTAACTGACCGACTATTTAATTTTGACAATTCAAAAGTGCCTGTAAATGGTTTAATTGAAATAAATGATTTGAGTTTGAGTTTGAGTTTATGCCTTCAAGGATCTTTAGTGCCTAGAGGATTCACAAGTAAAAACTAAAAAAGTTTTCATATGTGGGTCTGTCACTTTCATTGCCACGAACTGATTTATCGTAACAATAAAACGGTAAATTCAGCTTAATTTTCATAATGTTATTGTTGCAAACCGAACCTTCCACAAGTTAACAATTGAGCTTCATCTTGCTGGAAAATCACTGTCGAAATTGAATTACCTATTAACCAACTAGGTACTTGATATTATACATTACAATAGCCTCCGAGAGTAGTGATGGCTCAGTGGTAACAGCCCCGACTTACGAGTTGTGGATCGTGAGTTCGAACCCAGGCAGTCGCTCTATTTTGTGTAAATAAAATAATCATCACTGCTATCGAAACGATCAAAGAAAACATCGTGAGGAAACCGGCAAGTCTTAGAACCAAAAATTTGAAGACATGTGACATCTACGGTCGACGACGTTTGAAACAATTATTGCGATAATACAGTTTGATATTATGTTGTAATACTTTTTCATGGGATTTTGGTGTTGGTTCTTCTTACTTGACTAGCTGCTTCTTTCAGAAGACTTTTTTGAGCTACAGGTAGACTTTTTTGGTCCTTACCTTGATAACCCAGACAGGCGCTTTACTTTAATAATTTCATCACCTACTCTCAAAACGGTGAAGTAAATAATTGTGAGGAAGCCGGCATGTCCTAGAACCAAAAATTCGAAAACATGTGACATCGACCAACCCGCACTGGGCCCGCGTGGGATTACAGCACACTGCCTCTCAAAGAAAAGAGGCCTGTGTCCCAGCAGTGGGAACATAGGCTGATTATGTTATTACAATAGCCTCCACGAGTGGCAATATTCGTTTAGTCCACTCTCGGCCCCTCGACCCCCAATCAATAATGTTTCCACTGGACCCCTAACTTTAGTTTATTCTCGACCCTTGGGGGTCGAAAGTGGATTTTATTTTCCAGCATTTAATCCACTCTCGCCCCCTCGACCCCCACTCAATAATGTTTCCACTGAACCCCTAGTCGTTTAGTCCACTCTCGGCCCCTCGACCCCAAGTTTTAGTTTCCTCTCGACCCCCAAAGTACAGTTACGATGATAAAACACATCACATCTTATAATATATATTTTTATTTTCCTACCAATAATCAATCAGGTCATAGGCCCAGGACCCTATTAGAAAAACAAATGTATTTACCTACTTAGTCAGTACTTATGTCATAGTGTCACTTTATTTCTATAAGTATGTTTTTCTTTTATTTTTATTATTTGTATATTGGCATCTTGTTTTTATCTAAATTCATGTAATTTGTTATCATTGAATTGTGCATTTGTGTCTTTTGTGTGCACTACATAAATGCTTTATCTATCCATCCACTTACGGCCTCGCTACCTACCTGACTGGTTGACCAATATTTTATTAAGGTACGGGCGTGAGCTTCTATTAATTTATTACGGCAAGTTTTTAATCGAAAAGTTAAAAAGAGGCTGATTTATTAATAAAAGTGGCATTAGAAGCCCAAAAAGATTTTAGAGGTCAATTATTTAAAAAATAATTAAATATAAAAAGTCAATAAATTTTAAGAGTATTAGTTGAACATTTCCCTATTTATTATTAGAAGGTTCATACCTGTTGCTAGAACATACATAGTAGGCACCTGAACTCCTCTAGACTATAGAAATACAAAAGAGTTAGCAAGCAAATCACTAAAAGGGACACACAAGACACGACGAGTGGTTATCAAAACTCATAAAATAAAGTAAAAAAACATCTCCACCACACGAGTGCTTTCTTAGGACCTTCAAATAGAGACAATGATTCAACTCACACAAGATTACATTGTCAATATTTTAAACAGAAACAATCCCTTGGATGGCAGTTCAACATTATTATAACGCCTTCCACTTTCTCATGAAAGTAAAAAAAAAAAACTTATGTAAACGGCGACTCTGCTTATGACCTTATTTAGAAGACGGGGAGTTTCTTCGAGGGCAACTTTTTCATTTCAATCTTAATATTGTTGTGGGATTATGACAGGAAGCTTTCCTTCTGCCCTGAAATGAGACAATTTCTGGTTGATTATGTGACGTCAAACACTCAACCTGTTTACAGTTGACGACTGCGGTGGTCTCAGGAAGACTACCTTAGACATTAACCTACACGGTCCTCATAAGATCTGACTATTACAATGTAACCTGTATTTTAAAGTACTTTTAAGTCCTGACGTTGACCTGTAACTTTGTTTTGTTTGTACTTTACAGAAAATCTCATCTAGTTTTAATAAAAACACTAACGATAAAAGTTAGTTTTTACCAATTTACAAAATAAAACCAGCCAATTGTAAGTTGGACTCGAATACGAAAGGCTCCGTGCCACCATACAATATACGTTCTCTGTGAATATTTCAACTGTCTATCCTATACCCAGACAGGAGGGCGGACGGACGGATAGCGGAGCCTTAACAATAGGGAGACCCTTTAGCACTTTGGGTACGGAACCCTAAAAAACATCCGTCCACGAAGCACCTACTAAAAATATTTAAGTTATTATCAAATTACTCATTTCATTATTCAGAAATAGACCAAAAGTAAAGCAATGTCACGTCACACAATGCATGCCAATGTCCGGTAAGTGGGCAATCAAATAAAAGTAAGAAGTTAGTGAGTAGGGGTCATCGCCTCATATCCCGCCATCTGGACCAGGATCTCAGCTTACATATTGCACGAGAACTTTCTATGAGCTCATATCTTAGTAATATCTTAATACCAGAGCTACCACCTATGTACAACGGTCAGTGTATACTGACTTCCTTATCTAAGTTTATTAGAAGATCTTGACGGTAATTATATATATATCGTGACCCAAGGGTCCCAAGGACTGACTTTCACCTTGGCCAGAGGATAAGTATAATAATAATAATAATATCCCTGGACATTTCACACAGCACCATTTGTCCCAAGCTAAGCAACCTAATGCTTGTGTTATGGTAACAAGATGGCTGATAAACTACTTATATACAATTATTTTTTTTTGTAAATACATACATATTATAGATAGAAAAACACCCAGACTCGGAACAAATACATGTAGGTCATACAAATATTTGTCCCGTGCGGGAATCGAACCCGCGACACGCAGCGCAGCAGTCAAGCGCTTAACCACTTTTTTTTTTTTTTTTTTTTGTCGCTGAGAAATGCTTTATGCATGCCCGCCTCGCGGGGGACGAGACGGGGTATGTGGGACTCCCTGTCGGAATGACAGTATACCCACTAAAACTCAGCGGTGTTCCCTCATTCGCCGTGATGGGAGGGCCACGGGAATAGGCATAGCCTTTACCTCCATAGCCCTCCCGGCGCATGCCCGCCTAGATGTTATGGCGGGCCCCGCATGCCCCCCACACGGGGGGGCTACGGGAATGGCCGGGAGCACCTAGCCATTCCCGTCCAACACTGGTGGAGGCCTGTGCAATGCAGGCAACGGTGCCCCCGCACCCGTTGCCTGCTGGCCCCCACGCCCGCCTGAATGGCGGGCCCCGCATGCCCCCCCAGTTGGGGGGGCTACGGCCGCAGAGGATAGGGAGAACGGCAACGTCACACCGACACTCCTCTTCCCCTGCGGCCCCACCGCGTCCGCCATCGAACGGTGGCGGCCCCGTCAAGGCCGCGGAGGGTAGGGAGAGCGGCAACGTAACACCGACACTCCTCTCCCGCCGCGGCCTCCAATCCTCAGCCGCAACGTCTCCCTCACGGGGGACATCGCGGCCCGCCTCGGGTAGGCTGCGATGTCGCCCAAGCGGCACCGCAACCTACCCGCCGGCCGCTACGTCGTCGGCTTTTCCGCACAGCCTAGACGAGCGGCCGCTCCTCGGGTTCCTCTTAGCTTCACCGTGGCCCAATCCACCACGGCTACTGAGCCCCCCCGCCTCGACAATGCGGGAACCCACCGGGGGGGAAGCGCTTAACCACTGCGCCAACCGTGCCGTCGGCCATACAACGTGGCAATGCCGCTCTCTCGGGTACATTACCAGTCGACAGCGATGCGGAGGAATAATTGGACACCATATTTAAGTTTGATAATAGTTTTACTTAGGTTAGTATATTATATTTTTATTTTAATAGTTTATTTAGTATTAGAAATTTGTCTATTTCATAAAAAATCTGAAAAAGCGTGTGTATTAAAATAACCTCCACGATTGGCGACACGTCTCTGGTGGGTAGTCCGCCCATTATGCCGCTTTACTGACTGGCAAAATGTCATTGTGTTGGTGTTTTCCTTCACCATTTTGAGAGCAGTGGTGATGAAATAATTTACACAAAGTACCTGCCTGGGTTCGAACCCACGACTTACAACTCGTAAGTCACGGCCGTTACCACTGGGCCACCACTGCTCTTGTAGTACAAACTTTCTATTAAAATATTAAGATGCCAAGTCAAAATATAAACTAAACATTACTCTTGAACTGAACAAAATATGTTTTCCGCACATTTTGTACTCGTAAGTTCAGTCTAACCGAGGAGTAAGTTTGAAACTAGCAACTACAAGCGAAGGTGTGTAGCACAGTTAGCAGACAGCAACATTTTTATGCTAAACTTATTTCATGGACTTCTTGGAGTTCAAGAAAAATATAATAATATATATATACGTTGCCCATCTTATCAGCTGTAGGTATGAGGTTTTATTTCGCAGATTGACTTCTATAAATTAAATTTTTAACAGACTTCAATGAAAGATGGAGGTTCTCAATTCCGATGTTAGATTATTTTTTGGATATTTTTATAATGTATATTCGGGCATAACTCCGTCATATATGAACGGATTTGCAAAATTATTTTTTTGTTCGAAAGAGGTTTATTTCGAAATGGTCCCATTTCAATTTCGTACAGCACCCTAATTGCGTAACACACAATCAATCTCAATCTGAATCATTTTGAAGGATATTGCTAATCCATTGCTTCATATGTTCAAAAAATGTGTCATGTGTCTGCTCAACCACGTAAATAACGCAATGAATGTTGTTGAACTGTCAAAATGAAACCGATTCCGATTGATCGTGTGTTACGCAATTAGGGTACAGATCTGATGAGTTGATGTCTGATCTGTTGAGTTTGGGAGACAGACAACGGAGCTCTTCAATAAATGCCACCAAATCAACCGCGATTGCTGCTATCGCATTTGTATGCATTGTTTACTCAATCACACAACATAAACGCCTGTACCCTCTAAAGGGGTACGTAGATGTGTTCAGTATACCACGGTACACCCTCATTTCTGCCATAATTGTTATTGGGGTACCTCTAATCTTGCAAGTATATATGAATTAGTGTGGGGGTACCGGGTACGTAGGAGCAACTAAAAAGTGAAAAATAAAAAAATAAATCCAAAAAAACCAAATAGAAACACTACAAACTGAAAAATAACTTTAATTTTGGAAGTCGGTGTCAAAACGAAAGAATTCGGTTACTATTTTTTTTGTAAAAAAGTTTTTATTTTTCACTTTTTTAGGTGTTCAAACTGGAAAGTTGACTTGCAGTAAATGTGGATGAGCAGTGGTGGCTGAGAAGTAACGGCCCCGACTTACAAGAGGCCCTGGGTTCGAAACGAGGTATGCGATTTATTTTGTGTAATTTATTTAATCATGGCTGCTCTCAAAACGGTGAAAGAAAACATCGTGAGGAAACCGGAATGTGCTAGAACCAAAAATTCGAAGACATGGGATATCTACCAACCCGCACTGGGCCCGCGTGGTGGATTACGGCCCACTCGTCTCACAGAGAGGAGGCCTATGCATATGTATGTACATATTATTATTCTGTGTGAATATCTGAAAGGCTATATACCTACCTAAACTATTCTCTAATATGAGCTAACGACAACCGACGTAAAGTTACTAATGCCCGGTGTCTGGGGTCTTCAGATCAACTCTCAATAGTGATAGATTCGACAAAGTTATCTATTTAAGCGAAGTTGTTCAACTGAATGTCAAGATACGCAATGTGTTAATATACAGTGGCCTCCAAAAGTTAGTTGATATTTATCCACTTAAGCTGTGATGCCACAATCAAACTACCTAGTCTTTTTCTAACTAGTTCGACCCCAACGGCTTCCAGTCTAACTGGATTCAGCGGAATACTAGTATTTTACATGGAGGGACTGCCTATCTGACCTTCACAATCCAGTTACTGGGTAACACGATACCCCTTGGTGAGACAATGGGCGTTACTGTACTGTATGTTCAGACGCCAGCAGGTCAAGCTACCCGAAACTGTCAAATTTTCCCAATCAACCTTGAACCTTAATGCTTTAGCCATAAAGTTGAAAATCAATTAAAGAAATTTGACAGATTGTAGTAACTTGAAGTGCTGGCGTCTGTACAATGGCAAAAATTAATCTTCATACAATATCCCTTTAAAAACGTTTACCAGCACTAATAATAAAAACCTTGTAACAATTTTAATTCTATAACATGAAAACTTTTTTTTTTAATTTGCTAAATTAATATTGCTGTATAAAATCATAGGCTTGCGTTAGACTTCGTGACTTATGACGCATAGTCACGTTCAAATATAGATGTATAATTCTTTAGCAGTTTTTATTGTATAAAACTAGCGACCCGCCCCTGCTTCGAACGGTTTTTACGACTTGACAAAGCATGGAGATTTCGTTATTATATGTTAGTTTAATATTCTTGTATTATACCTACACGTAAACCTTCCGGAATAAATGTTCTAAATGTAAGAGAAAACCACATCAAAAACTGTTGCGGAGTTAAAAGAACAATGCCACGAACACAGAGAGACAAGAAAGTGTTCTGATATAGAAAGGTTAGGTGCATAATACTAGCAACTGGCGTGCGTGTATGGCCTGACGTATGAACGTAACCGAGACAAAAGGAGTATGTGAGGATCGTAACAGTTTGCGTTCTGTAACGTCTGTCTACCCCGATGGGAAGAAGGCCTAAGGCGAAGGCGATGGTCATCTCTTAACTGCCAGGGCTTATTTTTAATGTTATAAATTGTTTCTTTTTTTTTACATTGTTCTCACATATAGAAGCAATAAGAATAATGTACCCAGGATTTTGTAATAATATCTTGATTTAAAAGAGTGTCCGTGGAGTTTCTTGCCCGTTCTTCTCCATAGAGATCTACGTTTTTGGAATGGGCGACTAGCTTCAACTTTCTGACTAACTGACCGACTATTTAATTTTGACAATTCAAAAGTGCCTGTAAATGGTTTAATTGAAATAAATGATTTGAGTTTGAGTTTGAGTTTGAGCGATGTATGTAGATATAGATGAGATTCTGTATTTCTTAAAAGTTGGACAATTGATCACCAATATTCGAGCCAAGGGTGGTGATTTTACATATTAGGTCATTATTTCATAAGATAGTATTCACCTAGATATTTCCAGATAGGTCAGATGATGACCTACATATCTACACATATTCCGGAAGGTTTATGTGTCATCATCTACCTAGCCTTTTCCCAACAATGTTGGGGTCAGCTTCCAGTCTAACCGGATGCAGCGGAATACCAGTATTTTACATGGAGCGACTGCCTATCTGACCTCCACAACCCAGTTACTTGTGTATTTGTAGATAGGTAGGTAGGTACTACATACTCGTACCAGCAATAATAATGAGCAGGTCAATGTTTATCAGTTCATTAATGAATTGATGATATATCTAAATATATGTATGTAATGTTTTGTTTATCTACCCCAGTTTGTCTTGATCGCTAATAGGTTCCATGAAAAAGGGGTATGGCTTGAAGCCATTCACCGGACACCGATTACAGCCCCAGGATTCTACTAAAAGGTTTAATAAAAAGTACCAAACACTTTGTCCTACCGAGAAATGGGTGAAACGATATAATTTTAACAATACTAAGTAAACCCCTAACTTTGAAGACTTGTGCGTTTAATAGACCCATAATTAAATTTATTTTCGTAAAGGCATAGCCTTTTTTACTGCTTGCAAAAATGGGATGATCAAGCGTAGCGATAAGGTACTGTAGTGTATATATTTATGAGATACTAGCAGGCATGACACACGTCCTGCCGGAACGTTCGCAGCGCCACCTACCGGGTCCAATTGTGAATGTTAACCATCTAGGGAAAGAAACAAACAAAAAAAAAACATCAAAATCGGTCTAGCCGCAGGTGATCGTACACGTACAGAAGAATGATATACTTACAGGATGGCAGGGACATAAACGCGCAAATTCATGATTTCAGCACATGTGCAGGATCATGAACAGATAAGCGTTGTAATTGCACACAAACAGTAGTAATGGCTTTCATTTTGACACTTCAACAGCATTCTTTGCGTTATTGACGTGGTTGAGCTGACTGCTGAATTTTTCAAACATAATTATGAAGCAATGGATTAGCTCCTCTATCTATCTCTATCTAATATCCTCAAAATTATTCAGATTAATCACAATCTGAATAATTTCGAGGCAAAGCTTTCATTGGGTACCTATGTAACCTATCATTGCAACCATCGTCACACTATAGACCAGTAAACGTTTCAGCCGATCGATTCTGTAAAAATCTCACCGTGAAAAGTTCGGCGAAGTGAGCTTAGAGTGAGCCGTCAATAGTGTCAATCCCTAGCATTAGTTGGAATGACAGCTCACTCCACGCTCACTTCACCTAAGTTTTCACGGTGAGATGGTTACAGAATCGCACTGCAGGTCTTCCAACCGTCTGATAGTAACTTGTTTTTAATATCCTCATTAGATTATCCTCGCCGTTTACCCAAAGTAATCGAGTTATTCCTTTTAATCCGGAGCATAGAACAATTTTAAGTTAGGGTTGACAGTTTGCAGCCCTGTAATGTAATTTTGCATGTGTCAGCGCGTCAGTGGCGTCAGCCGCACCCCTGCCAGTCGGCACATGGGTTGACATTGCCAAGCATTCGGCATAATTGTTTCGGGATTATGCCCGTCTTCCGCCCGTATTCAATTAATTGTACGTCTTGGGTGCCATTTTTGATGGTTTTATCTCGTCGTATGCACGCATTTGTGGTAAATTGCTTCTCAATTTCGGAACTTAGTTATTTTCATTTTTTTATTTATAACCATTTATGTACACACATAAATATATAAAAAGACAAGAAAAAAAACAGAACAGAAAAATAGGTACAGAGGTGATGCTTATTTCATAAGAAATCTCTTCCAGCATACCTGCGATAGGACAATAGATAGAGAGATGTAGACACCGTGTGAAAGAGTAAAAGAGACAAAAAAATATTAGATAAAATCATATATCATAATATTCATTGTGTTACTTTCAATTGTATGCAAATAAATATCCCGCTATTTACTCTACTTTTAAAAGTAGAATAAATAGCGGGATATTTATTAAAAGTAGAATAAATTGCGGGATATTTATTTGTTTGCTGTGCTTTTTTTTATGAAGAAAAAAAAAGAGAGCTTAACATAAACAATCGACAGACTACCCAACAATGACGTCACAAAGACTCATATTTCACCTGCATCGAGGGACATTCCCCAAGACTTACAGTGCAGTTATTATCCCTCGTTTGTGTTAAGTGGGTGCTGCAATGATCCGCCTTAGCGCTTTATAATGAGCTCCCCCGGCGAGATCGCCTTCCACCACATGTCCTTGTCTGCGCCACATAAATATAGCCTTGTATCATATTATAACAACACAGATGAATACGATAGGGTCAGCTTTATACAACTATCGAAAAAGACGCACGTTTGACCATCAAACTGAACAACTTGCCCGTCTTTTTTGACCAAATCTTTATGATATGTGACCTGCCGATTGATTCTGTAAAAATCTCACCGTGAAAAGTTAGGTGAAGTGACCTTAGAGTGAGCTGTCAATAGTGTCAATCCCTAGCATTAGTTGGAATGACAGCTCAATTCACCTAAGTTTTCACGGTGAAATGGTTACAGAATCGCACCACGGTGAACACGGAAAATTTGAAGGGGTGGGACTAACATCGTAATCGCGAAAAAATAATCAGCTGTCCCATACATTTGGGTCAAGTAAGTATTGAAGTTTTATATGGGACAGTTGAATTTTTTTTCGCGATGACGATGTTGGTTCCTTGGAGAAAGTTGTTCAGTTTGATGGCATCTTCCCACACCCTTTCTTTCATCTCCATCCTTTCTGATACATAAGTACTGTAGGCACGTGACTACGTAAGTAGACCTCAAATTATCTCAAACAAATGCAAGTTCTCAATGTTTTTCTTTTTGTTACTTTTTTTAATTATAATTTGTTATTTTTTTTATGTTTGACCGTGTATAGTTTAGTTTGTGATCTTTCTGTACGATTCGCAATAAATACTTTTTCTTTCTTTCAAGTAGCGAGTGCACTTAGACTCGCTGTACTTGAAGCGTGCTTATGGGTGTGTCTTCTGTAACTATCTATTTTGTGATGTTACGGTTGAGGCACTGCGAGTTGTGACCCATTTTGGAGCGTTTGTGACAGCATTAGGCCCTTTGTACACACTAATTTTTCTTGCCTGAAAAACTACGTTTTTTTCGCCGTGTATAGGCACGGTTAGTCAGTGTTGTATGGATCAATATGGAAGCTTGTTGACGGACACGTTTTTATACGGCGCGGTTTATACTTACACCGCATGTAGGCACAGTCGTCAGTGTTATATAGATCACAATGGAAGCTTTTTGACGGACACGTTTTTATACGGCGCGGTTTATACTTACACCGCGTGTAGGCACAGTCGTCAGTGTTATATGGATCACAATGGAAGCTTTTTGATGGACACGTTTTTATACGGCGTGGTTTATACTTACACCGCGTGTAGGCACAGTCGTCAGTGTTATATGGATCACAATGGAAGCTTGTTGACGGACACGTTTTTATACGGCGCGGTTTATACTTACACCGCGTGTAGGCACAGTCGTCAGTGTTATATGGATCACAATGGAAGCTTGTTGACGGACACGTTTTTATACGGCGCGGTTTATACTTACACCGCGTGTAGGCACAGTCGTCAGTGTTATATGGATCACAATGGAAGCTTGTTGACGGACACGTTTTTATACGGCGCGGTTTATACTTACACCGCGTGTAGGCACAGTCGTCAGTGTTATATGGATCACAATGGAAGCTTGTTGACGGACACGTTTTTATACGGCGCGGTTTATACTTACACCGCGTGTAGGCACAGTCGTCAGTGTTATATGGATCACAATGGAAGCTTTTTGTCGGACACGTTTTTTCTACGGCGCGGTTTATACACCGTACCGTAAAGAAACCGTGCCGTATACAAAGGGCCTTACTTTATTAGTTGTTTTAGGATTCAAGTTCATGTTTTATGTGATTCAAATTATTTTGGTATTAAAATTATCCTATCAACATGCTCCCAACTTACAAAGTAGGTGCCTACCAAAGTTTCCTACTGAATATGTGTTCTTGAAAGACTCTGCTGGAATTTGAAAATGGACCAATTAGCAGATGGATTAATAGTTATATCGAGCCACTTAATATTATACAGGGTCAAAATTAATTAGCTAGTGAATACCCGCAATCGTGATCTGTATCTTTATCGAAACATAATAAAACAAAAAAGTAATTATATTGATGAGTTTTTTTTAGGGTTATCAACCTCCGGTAGTGTTATCAAAAGAACATCATCAAATCTTTTTTATTTTATTTTGTATTTATGTAGAAACCATCACGTCCACGAAGTTTCGCTACTTAATTTATTTGGCCCAGTATAGCTTTTTTTTTAAAGATTCTTAAACTGCATGGTTTTAACAAGCAACCTTTTTTGAATAATTATGAGATAATGACATAAAATTATGAGATAAACGCTATTACGAAATAAAAATACGAGAAAAATAATAGAGTCGGCTTAGCGAGCTGACAAGCGTATATAATATATAAAACGTAAAATATCGTATACTAAGATAAAATAATAATTAGAAAGAGAAATAGGTTTATTTGTAACAGAAACACGTGCATAAAAAAGATAATAAAGTCGAGCAATAAAGAAAAACAAAAACATAATAGAATCACGAGCACAAAACAGAAATAGTCGACAGCTGCACATTATGACAAAAGTGTTGTCGTCTTGTAAATTATAATTACTTTAATTAGTTTTATTTGAACGACCCGGCAATATAATAACGAGGTGTTATTATTGTACCTACCACACACGAGACAAGCACCGACTTAGTGTCCCTGTCATGTTCCGTGTCACCTAATTAAGATAGTGTAATCATTACATGCTATCTTAGATGGACGGATTAATTGTTTGATTACGTCATAAGTTACCAATTAACTAGGTACGTGAACTGTATTCACAGGCAATCCAAATATATGTGTACTATAAATTGAATTCTAAGCTTATCCTAAATTGAACAATATTCCAACAATACTGGCGCTTTTCACGCAACGCGAACATCATGCGGGCATAAAAGGTTAGGTAACTGCAAAAATGTATATACGCAGATATCGCTCGTAACATAACACAGCCTATCCCGGAAATATAACATAACACAAAACTTAAAATCAATATAATCATAAAAATTCATAATCAAATTCAAACATTCCATACAACGCCCGCGTTCCGTCGCTCATAAAAATATATTAACTTCTATAAATTTAGCATCGTCAGCGATTTATTTGTCGCTTAAGCGATACGCTCTCGTCGCTCGTAAACAGGGCTCATCAAACCGAGCCGGATTATTGCCGACATGCACGACCGTATAACGGAAGCGCTCCTTTATAACACTGAAAAAGAAATGGCGCCGCAAAAGAACTAAGAGTCACTCCAACGCACAATCTCCACTGACTGCTACTCGATAAATCAGTTTCCATTTAAAACGAATGTTTTTGACATGAATAATTCTAGGAGAGTCGGTCGACTTTCCGCGATAACATAAAGTTACCATCCGATGTCGCGGGGCATAATCGATTAGTCGAACCAATTCGTCCCTAATAACCGATGAAACTCGAATGTAAATTTGCATTGAAAGATATTCCATTTAAAAGAAACGATGAGAAAACATCCTTGTGATGGATGGTCCCGTCATCGAGGCTTCGATTACATTTGACGAAATGTGATATACGAACCGAAATGCATTAACATTCACGCTGACTCACCGCGGGACTAACAACACGTCGAAGATTCCAGATAAAATATGTACCGCGGGTGTTTGATTAACCTTTACACTCATGGGATGACGTCAACAGTTCCTACTCATGGGGTACGCGCTTTATGTGTTTGGAAAATAATAAAACTTGTAAGATAAATATCCCTGAAATATGGTGAAGACATTGTCTAACTCGGAAGTCTGAATTCACGATCCAGCGTAAAACTTTAGAACTTGAACGAGATGTCGGCAACTAACGACAGTTTCTATAAAAAAAGAAATTCTTTTAATTCAATTTTGTTCATGTTCAACTATATTTTTCAAACTTTAAACATTTTAAACTATGCAATCTTGTCATGATTCTATTTGTCTTGTCTTGGTAGCTTTTTAATTTTAGTGCTCATTAATTTTAGTTGTAACATTAAAATTAACGTCGACAGCTATTCCATAAAAACTTGCAGCATTATAATAGATACATAAAAAAACATACTTATATATATATAGAGGTACATATATATATATATATATATATATATGTACATATATAGTTACATTTCATCTACTTACAGAAACACAAAAGAAAATCCTCAGACAGGTACAAATTTTACAAAGCACTGAACCATTGCATTGTTCTGAGCTTACTATAAAACAAAATGCAACAATAAAACTGCCAAAAAAAACACCAGACTATGAAAAAGCTATAAAACAACTCCAACACAACACTGTAACAGAATTAAATAACTCTTCGTTCCAATCATCGCAGTATCGTAGCACGGCGTCCGTCTACTATGTCGCTTATGTTCGTCATAAACATAGATTAAACATTAATCCCAACAAGCCATTATTTTGTTACGTACCTAATAACTTACCTGACAAAGGAGAATGACAGCTTTACGTCCCCGTACCCGGCTTTACCACTAATTGTACGAAGCTTTTCGTGATCATCTACAAGTACTCCAGTACCTACTTACAAGAAGGGTTGGAAACCCATTATTAATTCAAGCGAATCATTTCTAATATTGTTTCGGAAGAATGTGGGGTGATCGTGTATTGTCGAGCCTCGTGAATGTCAGATAAACTGTAAGTGGAATGTTCGCTCTCAAACTTTATAATTACTTAGCAAAGATTAGTGAAACGATTGTGCGGACGTGGACTAGCTCGGACGCTGGTAGAAACAATAATGTGTATGCAGAATTACCCTTTGTCCTAGCTGAGCGAGGAATACGATCCCACGGTGCTATCACACTTATAGCAATAATCAGACTATAATGTTCCCACTGCTGGGACACAGGCCTCCTCTCGATGAGAGGGAGTGGGCCATAATCCACCACGCGGGCCCAGTGCGGGTTGGTAGAGGTCACATGTCTGGGATTTTTTGGTTCTAAGACGTGCCGGTTTCCTCACGATGTTTTCCTTCACCGTTTTAAGAGCAGTGGTGATGAAATAATTTACACAAAGTAAAGCGCCTATCTGGGTTCGAACTCACCACCTACAACTCGTTAGTTGTGGTCGATACCCCTGGGCCACCACTGCTCACACATATTGAGATCGAATAAAATTCGCTCTTAATCTCAACTACAGATCATTTGTCTCTGAATTTCCGACAACACTGAAAAGTAGGATAAACGCTCCGCGTTGTATAATTACAGCAACGTATAACTGCACCAAGTAATATTATCACATTTTCGCGTATCGTGGCACATTCTCGCATTTCCCGCCCATCTAGCTCGCTCGGTTGGAAAGCAAGACTGGCTGAGGGACGTATCTCGACATCACTCGCAACGTCTCTTATCTCTCGTGATATAAGCCACGTTGTTAGCGCACTTGCTGCTCGCGTATTATTCCTACGTGTAATTGTATTATTACGAGCAGTGTACATTTTGCTGCCAGTTTCACTTGACGGAATGATACACGTCCCTGAAGGAGTTTCAGTAAAGTCAGATGCTACTTTGTGACATTGCTCGCTACGTCACGGAACTCAGAGAAGTATGGCAGAGTTTATGACGCAGACGTAATCAGAGAGCTCCACGTATTTACCTTAAATCATGCGGTATTGTCTAAAGTAATGGCAAAATAATGTGAGTGGAGGCTGATTGCCGACAGGTGCACGCTTCGCCTGAATACTAAATACGCTCCACATATATTAATACATACGACATTCAGTTCAACATTCATTAGTTAGCGTTTCATTTCATTCGAACAGCTTTCCCGCAGTAAACGACGTTTTGTCCCACCATAATGTATTCAGCATTGAAGCATTATTAATGCTTCTATAGAACAGGAATAGAACAACGCTCTTGTGCGTAAATTCAAATGTATTGACACAATATCGGATCAGCATGATCCATTGCCATTCCTAATTATTAATAAGCTTATAAGGTATTGAGCTCCATTGAGACTGTGCCTGGTTACACAAGTTTCATTATGCAAATATTCATTTCCATACTATTGGGCCGCACCAGTAACCAAGTTTTTCCAATTATTTCGATGCTCGTAAAAGCTCGATACCCCACCCTATTAAGGTAACTATAATCCGGACTATATAACAACATAGGGGTGAACTCTGAGCAGTTACATGCGAAGAAACTCGAAGCACCGCGCTAGAGGTGCCCCTATTTTTGTAGAATCGTAAACCCGTAAGATTTAGTGAACGGTCAGAGTTTTAACGAGGGCCTGTGTCCTCCGTCCTCCATCGTCTACAACCCTCCTCGCCGACGAAATATAGTTTTACGACAATCGCTAGTGAGCCATTAAACAATTTTCACCGGCGCCCGGCTACAATGTTTATGCTTTACTGCGCGCTTTGTGTTAGAATAATGAGATCTATGTATATGCATTTTGGGTTCTACGATGTTTTTGGATAATGCTCAATAATTTTGGAAAGCTTTATGCAGCATTGTAGGGTCGTGGCTAAATGATAACAGCCGCACGAGGCGATCTAAGGTTAGCTTACGCTTGCCGCGGTCGGTTCGTGGATGGGTGGTTATCAGGCAATTTTTTAAATTTTTCTGTAAATTTTTCTTGCTTAGGAACCATCCTCGTACTTCAAGGAATATTCTAAAAAATGAATTAGCGAAATCGGTTCAGCTGTTATCGAGATTTGCGCTTAGCAACACATTCAGCGATTCATTTCTATATTATAGACTAGCTGCCCGGTGCTACTTCGTTCGCGTGCTGACCTTTCTTTTTTGTGGGGTGATCGACCCCAGTTGCTGTTGTCACTTGAAATATCAGTTTGAATAAACAGATTTTTTGTGTAAATATAACTAATGGGTCAAATTAAATTAGCGAACTTCTGTAAGTATTCGTGATTGACAGCGATATCTAAACACGATAAAACAAAGGAAAACAGATTTTCTCAACTTACACTTCAAATAATAACACTGTAAGCGATCGTTGACCCAAAAAACTTATCGATGTTTTGCAACCACGGCATCACAGTAGCGAACCACGACTTTAAGCGCTTTTTTTTACGAAATTGAGTTTATCTACATGTTTTTTACCTGTAATGTACTGAAGACAGTGACAGTAGTTTAATAAATGAATCCCTTTTTCCTGTCATAGCAATATATAACTTATTACACACGTACCTACGAATATAATAATATCGTCAGACCGCTTATTCCTAAAACTCTATCGCAAATATCAAGCCCATGCACTTGGTTTCCCCTGTACCTAATAGACTTGTGAACCTTTCTTAGAACTTCGAGTTTCTATGAGCTCCTGGTACCTACATTCAGAACTCCTTTTGTGAAACGAAGGTTCCGGAATATTTGACTTATTTATAGATACAGTATTTTTATCTCACAAAGCGACGCGCGCTTTACTTGTGGTTACCAAGTGTACAAACACGCTGTGAATTTGTGTGTAAGCGCAGGAGCTTTCGGTACTGTCCGAGACAATGGCAAAGTTGGGAGTGTGTGTACGCGTGTAAGCATTATGTGCTGACGCTACTCGTCTTTTCGCACACATTCACAGCGTGTTTATACACTTGGTCAACATAAGTACAGCGCGCTTCGCTTCGTCAGATAAAAATACTATACTAATTAACATTCATTTGGTTGGTCGTGGTTTCGTCGGTAACAATGAATGAAGCGGCAGTATTAAAAGCTGGAATATTCAAATGACTAAAAAATGTGTTACAGCTTATAATTCTTATGCATTATGCATTTATATCAACGTAAATTTACGTGAGAGCGCAATGTTCACAAGATATTTTCGAGCGACCTTAAATTAGCTGCTGTGAAAGCATGAAGCTATTTATTTCTATGCATACAAGATGACTGGTTATATAAAATGTCACGTCTCACGTGTCTCACACTTATTTAACACAAAAGCTTATCACTTAATGCAGCCAGCGCAGATGAAGACAATAACTACGAGAGTCGCCGACAAAACGGCACGAGATAGAAACCTCTCGTCTGTAACAATACGCTTTGTGTCACTCCAATCTCAAAAGGATATTCGAATGTATTGAACTCGGGAGAATTTCACTCACATTGAACCATTCAAGGGAATCTCACGGAAATTCCTCGTGAAATTTTCACATAATCCAACACAGTAGGAGGACAGCCCCATTGTTTAGAAAAAATGCGGATATTCAGCTGGGACCCTTCGCAAATTCTTAGAGAAAAACTGGGCCGAAACGCTGGGGTTTTGTTAAATGTTAAAAATGGAATGCGCTCAGAGAAATGGGTTCTGAGATTATGAATTGAGGACACGGTTTGATGGGGGTAACATGTTCGCTTTCTGTAAGGGTAGCGTATCTCGCGACATCCTCGTGGTAACGCCGTCGATATGCCGAGTATTGCCGAGTGGCGGTGTGTTTACAAGCTGTGCGACAAACAAACGTTCCCGGCTGAGCTTTGTTTAATTAAGATAACTTTCCCACTCACAGTAATGCGCATTAACTCGACGAACGTCGGCCACAATTAAAGTAACGCCCTGAACTTGTGTGCGATAAAATAAAGTTGGCGTATGAGACGCTTGACATTTTCCGCGTAACTGACGGCGATACCGGGAGATTTTATTTACTGTGCCGTTAAAAAATAAGTGGAGATAAATTTGAAATGAACACAGCCATGTCTTCAACCACAATGCTTTACGTGATAGATCATAACTCAAAAGAAATAAAGACTCATCGTGTTCTGCAGTCATTTCTTTAATTATCTTAAAATATTTACATAGTTTAAAAGCTCAACATCATATGCCTTGCCTTTTCTCATTTATGTTGGGGTCGGCTTCCAGTCTACGCAATAAAACATATTATATATTATTAGCGGCAGTTCTATTAGCATATATATTCATAATTTAAAACCTAGCAGTCTTAAAATAATGATAATAATTACAAATAATGTGCAAGTAGGTATATAAAACTGGCCAAGTGCGAGTCGGACTCGCGCACGAAGGGTTCCGTACCATTATCTTTAAATATTACGTCTGTTGTATGGGTAAAAATTGTTGTATGGGTAAAAGTTGTATGGTAAAATTAAAATAAAATAAATATTTAAGGGGGGCTCCCCTTAAATAATTATTTTATTTTAATTTTACTATTCATAATTAAATTAAAAATACAACTGAGTAGTTTGTGAATATTTCAAGTGCAGCAACAGGTAGGCTGTTGCCATTATTGATATCGAACAAAAAAGGGCAAAAAAATCGCGTTTGTTGTATGGGAGCCCCCCTTAAATATTTATTTTATTTTATTTGTTGTTATAGCGGCAACAGAAATACATAATTGGTGAAAAATTCAACTGTCTAGCTATCGCGGTTCTTGAGATACAGGCTGGTGACAGACAGACGGACGGACAGACAGCGAAGTCTTAGTTATAGGGTTCCGTTTTTACCCTTTGGGTACGTAACCCTAAAAAAGGAAGGACTCAAAGGGTATCAAAATATTCATCCGCATCGTTGTCAACAGGAACAGTGCCCAAAAGTCTGGCAGCATTCCCACGTTGTATGGCAATGCTGATTCTTTGCACAAAAAATAGGCCAGCCCTCTGGTTACGTAACGAGTCGACCAACCGCTTGGCAATGTCTCGAAAAACTAAGTGGGCAGTCGGACCCCATGGCCCTAGAGCTTCAACCCCAAATGGCTCGAACATGTAAGTTCCAATAAGATTTCTTTAAAAAGCTTGATTGACCTGAGAACTTAGATAGATAACCTTTTAATCATGAAGGGACCTCTTAAGCTATTCAAGAAATAACTTATCGCAGACACCATGGCGAGCTGATGATTGAAGTTCAAACAAAAAGTAATTCTGCTACAACAAACGTTCGCCCGAAGCACTTTGTCGGGAATTTCTTTGTGAGAGTCTGCCATAACAATAGCACTTCGTTCAAACATTATTTTCTCATACAGTTTTATTGTGAGATAGTCACGACAATTGCTGGCTATTCATGATTCGTTACAGAACACGCTTACAAGTTTATCCAGTTGAGGACGATGCGATATGACAGCAATAACGATAATTCTACCCAAAGCCCAATTTATACGTACATCTGTTACTCGAATGACGTTTATGATGTCTATAGCCGTTACACATTGCAGAAGTTATTCATCGTAGTATTTTAAGGATTTTTTTGTTTTTTGTTTTTGGCAGTTTTGTGTACAATATTTACTTTAGTTTTTAATCGTTTTTTAATGGCCGCGAAACGGTCGACGACGTTTGAAACAATTATTGCGATAATACAGTTTAATATTATGTTGTAATACTTTTTCATGGGATTTTGGTGTTGGTTCTTCTTACTTGACTAGCTGCTTCTTTTAGAAGACTTTTTTGGTCCTTACCTTGATAACCCAGAAGGCGCTTTACTTTAATAATTTCATCACCTGCTCTCAAAACGGTGAAGGAAATAATTGTGAGGAAGCCGGCATGTCCTAGAACCAAAAATTTGAAGATATGATTTCCAACCCGCACTGGGCCTGCGTAGTAGATTTATTGCTCACTCCCTCTCGAATAGAGGAGGTCTGTGTCCCACCAGTGGGAACATAATAGGCTGATTATGCATGATAGGTTGATATGTATGTATTTCCAAATGGTTAGTAAAACCAGAAACCATGGGTAAATTCTACCTTTACCATAATGAAATACTATTTGAAAGATTGTGTATGTTGTCATGTGTAGGTATTAGTGTTTGGTAATGTATGCAAAGTTCATCAAACAGTAATGACGTCATGAATAAAATAAACATAACCACAATTTTATTCAATTAATCAACAGTTTATTAAGTACAGTCACCAAAAGTGATAAGTAACCAGGGTCGTCGGATATAGTTGAAGTATAATAAGAGACCGATGGATATTGTCGAATGAAATTTAATTTGATGAATGAACTGTTAGTTTTCTATTAAATAAATTTATTGTATTCGAAAACATCCATCGGTTTCTTACTAAACTTCAACTATATTCGACGACCCTGGTTACTAATCACTTTTGGTGCCCGTACAATATTACATAATCAGCTACCGCAATAAATCAAGCAAATTAAACAAAATTCGTTGCCAAGTTATTTTAAACAAGTAGGTAATGGTGTATTTAGCAGAATCGTCTGTTATAACTTCTTTTGTTATGAAATGCGAGAATTTTGTGAAAAATCATGATGTCTGCAAAATATAGTTACAAAACCTCAGAGACCTGCAACTTGTGAATTTGTTGGCAAGAATAGGGTTCAGTAGGCATCTTAATTAATTTAAGGAACATGAAATCGAAAAGTAATCATTGTAATTATGAAAAAAGAATATGAAAGTACATTATATACTAAGTTAAGTAATAACAGTCGCAGGTCGATCGATCAGCTGCGCTTGCAACGGTCGGTCCGTGGACCATCTTTAGATACCGAGATCCCCTCGTACCTGGGTTGCTCCCGACCTCCGATCCTTGGATTTTTGACAGTCGTTACGGGTCGTCAGAAGCGAGAAGCTTTGACAGTCTTACCAGTATTACCCAGTAACTGGGTTGTGGAGGTCAGACAGGCAGTCGCTCTATGTAAAATACTGGTATTCAGCTGCATCTGGTTAGACTGGTAGCCGACCCTTACATAGTTGGGAAAAGGCAGGCAGATGTAGAAATAGTGGTAGTATAAAAGCGTAAGTGTATAGTAGTGATAGTATTTTAAGTCAGAGAAATGAATTGTTTTGGAAATTGCCCAACAAAGGAACCCTAAAAACTCTTTCTATTTGATTATTATTTGTTGGTATCTGAGCGCCAATTCCCATAATTTAAAAGGTCAAAATCTAGTCGCAGTCTCATCTCGGCGACCAACAAATGTTTTTTTTTTTTTTGAGGATGGGAAATCATCAAATGACCCCTCCCGCTCTGGGTGGAGCGGAAGGTAGTGTCAGACTCTTACTGACTAAAACCCACCCGTGTTCCATCCTTAGCCCTTTCTGTTCCAGGGCAGCGGTAACCCTTTCGGAAGATCCCGCCTCCTAGAATTGTCCCCCTGATGTATGTATCTGGTGTGTTGTGTGTCTTTTAATTTGTGCCAAATAATAATGTATTTTCTTTCTTTCTTTCTTAACTATCATTTAGCACACCCATTTACTTTCTGTATTCTTTCAAAAACGCACGCTTCTAATTCTAATTGATAAAACAGACTTATCCCAATTGAGACCTCTCAGACATGGATTATACGAATAATTACAACTTAAACAATATGATAGCGTTAATACAAGTATTATTCATTCTGTATGTAAATGTAGTTTTAATTATGTTTTAATTCGCAGTAAGTTATTCTAACTATCACGAGTGATAAATAGGCTACAACGTTGAAAAATAATGGCGTTGTTTACTTTATTCTAATAGAAAATCGGACATTTTTAATGTCTGTTAAATAGACTTTTTCTTGTCTACAGTTTTAAGTAGTGGTCTAGTGGTCGCACGCGCTACTACTAAGCATGAGGTGCTGCATTCGATTCCCAGGTCGTAAAAAGTGTTATTGGGTTCTATGAGGAATTTCTCAGTAGCAGCTCAGAATCTGGATTTGTCCCCGGTTGAAGGCAATCAGCTCACCATTATAGATGGATTTAAACATAACTCTGGTGAAATGGGAATCTACTATTGAGAGGAGATTTGCAAAAGCAAACGTGCTCGGAGTAAGGAAATATTCACGAAATATTCCAGTAAGTGCTGGTAGGGATCTTGACCTTCTTCCGGGCTCTGGAACTATCCTGATAGCCGTGGAATTCTTCTCTACTCCTCATAAGCACCTCAGGACATGTTGCCCCCTTGTCCCTACGACACTATATGCTAGCGACCGTTTTCGGGGGCCCTTTGAGTGTGCAAGTCACTCCCCTGCCATTTTATCTAAGCATATTATAGAAAATTGGCCAGGCAGGAGGCATAATCTTTCCATAGTTTTAGATAACCAGTTCACTTAGGCCACCCAAAGCCATAATCCAATTTCTTTGTTTCCATGTCCTGCAATCGTCCTACACCAACCGGGGGTTATCCTTGAATGCACTTGCATAGTGCATACAGGGATAATCGTCGGTTGGTCGCCTAGCGGGCCTCTGCGAAATGGCTTCGGCGCCTCGTACGCCTTTCAAAGGTCTGGGACCCCAGGGCCCCGAGAAATGTCAAGAGATGTAAAAATATCAATAATACTGATATACTAATAATCCTACTTCCTACTAATATTATAAGCGCGAAAGTTTGTATGGATGGATGTTTGTTACTCTTTCACGCCAAAACTACTGAACAGATTTGGATGAAATTTGGCACACAGATAGTTAATCACTAGCATTAACACAAAGGATACTTTTTATCCCGATATTCCTACGGGATCGAAACCTATGCGGGTGACACCGCGGGGCGCCCCGCGTTGTCGTCACCGCGGTGTGTGCGAAAGTAACTGTCTGTCTGTCACCTTTCTACGCTTTAATAGCAGAATGGATTTCGATGAAATTTGGTACCCAGGTAGGCCATGACCTGTGGGTTAGGACTTAATAATAATAATGGTTTATTGTCTCAATAAAATAACATTAACCGAACCTACTTAATATATATTTTTATCTTATTAGTACGGTCTTGTGGGACAATATTGCCGACTTCCAAGGTGGAGCCGCGGGCAAAATCTATAAGGTTTATACTACAGCAATTTCGTAACTTATTTGGCAAAATACAATTCTTGAATATTTGGATTTAATCTTACTAATTAAAAAAGCAACACAATGTATACAGCCAGTCCCAAGTCGATGGCGACCCTATCTCAATCGTACCTACGAGGAAAACTCGCAGAAAACTCGACAACGTCCCGCGGGTGAAAACTCCTCGATTTAGCTAAATAATGTCGGACGTGATAAAGTCACAACGACCCCCTACCCCCTGAGTTGACTCCAGCAATTTGCAAGGCCTGATAAGATTCACACTCTTAGCTTTTTCAGTATAAATATACAATTTACATTTTTAGGGTTGCGTAACCATAGAGTGCCAACGAAACCCTATTACTATGCCTCCGCTGTCCGTCCTTCTGTCAGCGGGCTAAATCTCATGAACTGTATATAAATAGGTACACAGTTGAAATTTTCACAGAGTGTGTATTTGTATTGCCGTTATAACAACACAATAATAAAACTAAAATAAAGTTAAAAATTAAAGGGGGTTTCCATACAAAACGCGTGTATTTTTCGGCGTTTTTTCCCTTGTGGTACGGAACCCTTCGTGTGCGAGTCCGAGTCGCACTTGGCCGCTTTTTTTCGTCGCAGTAATATTAAACATTAAATATAATTCTCTTGGCGAAACAAACGACATCCCGAGAAATGATAAAATAGTAAATTATGTGGAGGGCTGAACACCTGCATAATGTCCCCGTCAATCAAACAGGTGCGTGAAATTGAATCTCATGAGCGCAAATCACACAACCCTCTATTACCATACGCGATGGTGTCACTCACCTCATCGAAAACCAACAATGTAAAACAAACCATATTTGTATCACCATAAAGTCTGTTTTTTTATTTTGTTGAGTGGATTTCACTGTATGATAAACGGACCGTATTCGCTCGTAATATATTTCATTTTTGTTTAGGGCCGCAATTTCGTCTTTAGGTTAATAATATACAGTATACATAGTCTGTGTTTAAACTGTGGTTATTTCTTATTTAGTTCGCCTTATTCGTTTATTGCGTTCATTCAAATGGGATTGCCACATCACTAAAGTACGGAGCTTAATTATGAATTCATTAGCTCTCACTACGGGTTCTGTACGTAATTGGAATTCATGAAAGTCAACAAGAATATTTGGTTTGAGATGAATCTTGAACATTTTTGAATCGTTGTTTATATCAAAAAAAGTTGTCTGTCACGGATATAAAATTCAATTCTAACTGTCTAACTGAAATAGGTAAATCATACTAAAAAACCGGCCAAGTGCGTGTCGGACCACGCACAATGAAGGGTTCCGTTCGTTCCGAATTTATCCCAAGAACAAACTTAACTTTGTGGTTAAGAAAGTGTTCTCTCATACATCGATATACGTCACGTTGACCGTGACGTATATCGATGTATTCCCCAACCGCAAATATAAATTTGTAATCGCAAACAAAATATATAATAATTATGTTTAAAACTACAAATTAACCTTTTTCGAACTTTTTCCTTTACTTGGGCTGTGAGACTTTGCTTTTCGCCAAAATTTCATGATTCTAGATCAACGGGAAGTACCTACCCTGTAGGTTCTAATTTATTTGCGAGTATCAAAATATGTCGCACATATAGCCGTATGTTTTTATTGCGTTGACTTAGAAGGTCGATTTTTAGAGCTCCAAGGGACCGTAAACCTACGTATTTGACGTTAATTGCAAAGTCCTCCACGCGTTCCTGAGAAAAGGGACCTTGATAGACAGACAGATGGACGGACGAATGGAGAACGCTTTTTCCTTTTGAGTTAACTGAGAACCCTAAAAAGCATAATTATTGTGCTCTCAGTACAGTCTAATGCTCTATTTTAATGTTAAGTATGTCATACCCATTTTATTATGAAAAAATCAGGGATTTCACCACATAACCAATAGGTACTTTCCTACTTGAACCCGAAAATTAATGCTTTAGTCTAAATCTCGATTGTGTATAAACACAAAAAAGTACGAAAATAAAAAAGGTTCGGCCATTCTTTTTTCTCAGACATTTTGACATTCATAAGAAAAAAAAATAAGTAGATCACCCTTTGTCGTCACCAACGAGCTTCTCGCAAGTCGCACTAGTCTTAGTCTAGTGACCATGCAGTTTTTAATAATAATTTCATTGTGATCAGTTGACTGTCCGAGCTGACACAGTAAACGTGACCTGCGCGAATTTTACAACACGTCCTCAAAAATACAAAGGAAAATGTACATTACTAAGCGTCTGAATAAAGTAAAAACTCGTTTAATAACGTTTGGTGATCCATTCAAGTGCAGTTCCGAGGTGATTGTTGTTATAACTGGGAGCCCGGGAATACCTGAGTTCTACAGAGAGTTCGCGGAGCAATTGCATCGTTGTACTCAACTACCCATCTGCGTAGTCGGTAAGCGATTTTGATCCAGACATTATTTTGTAAACTCCTTTAGTTGGGAAACCAATAAGTTTCGAGCGAATGCTGGCCACTTGTGTAACTGGTAAGTGCTGGCTCGAGTAACGTTGACGAGTAATCGAAATTCGAATCGCATGATGCGAGTAGGTAAATTAACTCAATACATTTATTTGCATTCTACAATGTGAACTAAGGTGCTACCACCTTATAAAATACATATAAAATATACATCATTTTAGATCATTGTGGACCCTGTCAGGCACAGCATGATAGGATACAGGAAGAGGGCTATTTATTATATTATTTGATAAAATGTAAATAAAAGTGTATAATATTACTACTAAACATAATCTGCATTCGCGATTTATTTGCCAAAAATGTAATCAAATATGAGTTCATGGAAAATTAACTTTAATTCCTACACTTTAAAGTTCAGTTTACGCTACAACTTCAAACATTTTTGTAAGTTTTTCATTACCTAGTGCTAGTCACTGAAATCAACTTAATTACCAGAAAAATAAAGTTGATATTTGCTTAACTTGAAATAACATCAATTTGAAACATAAATTTGTATAGACTTTATGTGCATCAGTCTAACAAACACGAAGATGACGTTATGATATAACTGTAGTTACAAAATATTAGCCCGTTAGAATGCCAGTGCTCCAATGACCATCTCCCACAGCCCTACTCCCCTCAATACGAGATCAAGACTGCCCTAAAATCTCGGTATCTCAAAATGTTGAAGCTCTAAACTCAATCATTCACTATTTCGTATTCGAATTTTTCAGGTCACGCTGGCCACGACGAGATTGAAAATGAAAAAGAAAAATATCCACGATCATGGACCTTATACAACACAGAAGGTCAAATAGAACACAAACTGGACCTCATCAATAATTACTTTGATAAGAATACCAAACTACATCTCATTGGGCATTCGATCGGAGGCTGGATGCTGACGGAACTCCTGCACAAGAACGAGCACCTAACAGAAAGAATCTCCTCAGTAAACTTATTATTTCCAACGCTGCAAAAGTTTTCGGCAACCAAAAATGGGAAACTCGTGAACAATTTCGTGAGATACTTGCATAGCATTATACTTTTATTCTTGTTTATTATTCAGTTAGTACCAACAATTAGAATGCTTGGCATTAGGTTGTATTTATATTTAAATTCGTTGCCTTCGAGTTATGTGAAGCGGGTGACGATATATCTTAATCCGATGCTGCAGGAAAAATCAATGCTGTTAGCTTATGAGGTTATGGACAGGATACACGAGCTAAATACCGGTGCTATTAACAAAGTAAAGCATATGACTAATGTATTATACAGCGAGGAAGACGCATGGGTACCGATCCATCATATAGAAGATTTAAAAAAGTTTGTACCGCACGTGACGTTGAAACGAGTGAATGTTGAGCATGCCTTCGTTTTAAAATCCTCGGCACTTGTGGCTAATGTCGTGGGCAATTTAATCAACAGTGGAAACACTGTGATGCCCAAAAAAAACCCAAATTAATTCAATAAAGTGTTAGTTATATATTTATAAGATCACGACGTATCTAAACTTTTAATTTAAGTTTTTGTCGTTTAACCTTTATGCATAAATAATAATGACATAAAAGTAAGCTTATAAACATGATAATATATAAAAAATAAAATTAAAACGTACAACTTATTTTGTTTTTTTTTTGTTTTCTAGTATTAGAAAACGTATTTTTTCTAGTAAACGTGTTTAAAAGAAAACATATTATTATGCATAGGATAGGATAGTACAGCATCAGGCATAATTCCTGTCCTGACTCCTGACACATGCTGAACAATGGCAGAACACGTATTTGTTGAATTTTGCTACAATCTTGAGACACACAACATTCATCGCACTTCGTTTCACTATGATCGTTCCAAAACTGAATGCTTCTCTCTCAAATGTTTTTTTTATTCGTAAATTCATTGTTCTTTTTAAAATTATTCTTATTTTGAATTATCTGCCTTTAACTTGTAACAATTTACACTGGTATACAGTGGTTTTGTTGCCCTGGATATAAGACTGATTTTGGATATATTTATGCTCACAATTCATGAAACTATCAATGATTTTGTAAGAATTGCTCTTAATTTTGTTATTTTACAATTTTTATGAACGAAAAGCTGATTATTGTTCAAATTTTGAGATTTGTGAAAATCATAAAAATAAGAGCACAGTCAGTGCTTTCATAAATATATTCTTGATCTGGATACTTGAAAACATGAGAATTTTCACAGAAATCCAGGGCAACAAAAAAAAAAACTTTCTTTGTAGAGCTGTGTTATTTATCTAGTTTTATAACTAGCTTTTGCCGGCGACTTCGTCCGCGTGAAGCAACTTTCTTACACTTTTTTTCCGTAAGAACCATCCTCGTACTCCATGGAATATTCTAAAAAAAGAATTAGCGAAATCGGCTCAGCTGTTCTCGAGATTTGCGCTTAGCAACACATTCAGCGATTCATTTTTATATTATAGAAGATTAATTAATGTTTTTTTTCTAGACTCCTTGTTTTGATTTCATACGAATCTTCACGGAGACAACGGCTGGAAAGCTCTTCTCAGCTTAAGGGTCCCGAAACGATCAATTGCAGTTGTAGACATTTTGACAATCGCTTCATTTGCATTTAGTAGACGATCAATTTGCGCATCAATGTGTATCAATCACGTACATAATCAGCCTATAATGTTCCAACTGCTGGGACACAGCCCTCCTCTCAGTGAGAGGGGGTGGGCCGTATTCCACCACGCGTGCCCAGTTCGGGTTGGTGGATGTCACATGTCTTCGAATTTGTGGTTCTAGGACACGCCGGTTTCCTCACGATGTTTTCCTTCATCGTTTTGAGAGCAGTGGTGATGAAATAATTTACACAAAGCAAAGCGCCTGTCTGGGTACGAACCTATGACCTGCAACCCGTAAGTCGCGGCCGTTACCACTGGGCTACCAGTGTCTCACGTAAAAATTGACAATGTAATTGATCATTTCGGGGACCCGTTAGCTCATAGCTCAAAAAATCTTACAACACGCTAAGAGTTAAATTTTAACCAACATAATTATAGGGAAGCACAACTTTAGAAGATATTAGATATTACATAAAGCGTAATAAAGTTCCTCAGTAAACATAGATACTTGGAGATGAATAAAAGCGTTTGATAAAGTTGGATCGCAACAGGTCCCTTCCAAGAGAGCATATTGTCAATTTCCCATATTGTGAAGTTCCAAACAACAATTGAATCGGGGTCTCGACGTCTCGCCTTCAATCGGATCTAAAGGACTTTATCTTCGATATAAAACAGAGGTAGTTCTGTCACGTAAATCTACTATACCTATGTATATAGCGGCGAATCCAATATATTTCCAGTATATAAATTGGTTACATAGATATAGCTATGTATATACACTGCTTGTGTTTTGTAAGGGATAATCCTGAGCTGTTCGGATGATTGCTTCTTAATCTATACTTCAAAACTAATATTACAGACAGGTAGAATTTGTAAACTTGTATGTAGGGAGGGGTTCATTTTCGATCCGATTCCGTAAATTCTTCCACTAATGGGATGCTACGGTATTGCCGAGTGTCATATGATATACAGGCTGGCATCAACGCGCCACCGGTTACCATGAATTCGGTACATGATTCTCGACGTTATCAAATATACCTATGTATGTAGCGGCGAATTCAATATATTTCCAGAGTATAAATTGGTATAGTAGGTGGTTCTTTTTCGTTCAACCCTAGATTATATTGGTTATTTGCTGCTTGTGTCTTGTAGGAGTTATCTTGAGCTGTTCGGGCAATGGCTTATTTACCTATGTATAGGTACTCTATACACCAAAAACTACATAACAGAAAAAAAGAGGTCGTACACAACAAACTGTATACAATGGGCGGCCTTATCGCTTCTCAATTTAAACTTCTATACTAATATTATAAAAAGGTAAAAGTGAGTTTGTTTGTAGAGAGGGGATAATCTTCAATCCGATTCCGGGAATTAATGGGAAGCTACAGTATTGCCGAGTGTCATACTCGTAGGATATATATATATATATATATATATTACTTTAAAACAATTAATTACTCGCGCATGAAGTCGCGGGCTAGTGTGTATACATATATACAATGTGGAGACAACAATACGACAATAAATGAAAACACGGGCAGTACCCTACTAATGCATCAGAGTATTTTGAAACTATCAAATAAATCATAGCAACAAAATATTTTTTTTTTTCAATCAAACTAAATAGTAGTGATGGGCTGACTATGGGTAGACTGGGAAAGGCATGCGATATATATACGCAGTTTATATATCGCATTAATTGTCGCCTCCACCTTGTGTATTCGTAAGTTACCTATATGTACACACATCATACCTACACTACCTACATACCTAAGCGCGGTTAATTAAAATGAAGTCTCTCTATTTTCAATTTGACTGATTAACTTTACATTATCTTACCAACTTAATTTTATTTAATCAACGACTATTCAAAAAAACCAAAAGAGTCACAAACATTTTCCTCTACTCACTTAGTTTCGAGTACCCACATCCAGCACCCTAATTGCGTCTAATCCATTGCTTCATATGATCGAAAAAAAATTCTACTCAACAACGTAAATACCGCAATGAATGTTGTTGAACTGTCAAAATGAAACCAACTGCTACTGATAGTGCGTAACGCAATCATCCCGCAGTACCCGGCACAAACAGCTGTGGAAACTAGAATCAATAATGAATACAGTATTCAATTGACCAGGATCCCGGCCAGTGTTGGCGGACGCTCGCTTACATATCGCAATGGATATGCTAATGCTGTATGTCCTGAGCCGATTACACGCAAACCCACTTGCTGGTGAGTCTTGATTGTTAGCAAGCATCCTGTGCCAGCCAACACTTGACTGTCTACGTATGTAAACGGAGCATGGTAGTGATGTGCAATCATGGAAATGCTTTACGATAAAATATTTTTGGAAGTAAAAATAGGGTACGAATGGGTTAATGTTTTATTAAAATTACGTTAATAAATGGATAATTTTGCTGTTCTATGAATCTATTTACCTTGATACCTATTGTTGTTGTAAATCAAAAATATTCGGATGTAGGAACGTATTTCAAATATTTAAAATAAAATAATTTATTTTCGCTGCGTTATTTAATATTGGAAATTATACTGGCATTGGTAGTTTTGGGCCGTTTTCCACTTAATTTATCAGTCATTGTTTTTATGAAGCATAATAGATATAAGTATACGGTTTGGTATACAGTGAATTGAATGTTAGATAGCCTTCGTATTTCACTACGTTTGATTCTACTCTATTCTTATTTTTTCTCTATGGCATTTGGTGTCAATGTCATCAATTTGGCCGCTGTCAGAAGGCCAATGTTCCCGTAATTAAAAACGTTCAAAATCTAGTCGCAATCTCATCTCACGACACGCGACAATCAATGTCAAAAACATGTCAAAAATGTAGGGAAATTAGAGGTATTTTTGACAGATTGAGACTGTGATCAGACTGTGAACCTTCTTAAAATTACGATAATATTGCACCTATGATGTGAAATGAAAAATCAAGTGGGTATATAAACAAATTAAATGAAATGTTAGTCCTTGAGACGTTCTTCTTCTGAGAGTGTCGATGGCAATCTAAATGGACTCGACCCAGAATTCGGCTACGTGTTTGGCGCCAAAACTAGCATCTGTAGCGGTATCTACAATGCCACATGCGAACAACGCGTCATACTGACGTCACGCAAATCCTGCATCATTCAATCAAGCAGAATTTACCGCGCAATTAGCATACCTATAAACGTCCCGACATCAGTCGTTGGGCAGTTGCCCGCCAGACACAACACCCCGTCTGGTCGGAGGATGCTCCCTTTTCTATGGAGGATGAGTGAACTTTCCACCATCCATCAGTTCCTGTAACGTGCAGCTGACAGGACACGCAGGACTTATTAAGCGTCCCATCGTTTGTGGAACAGCACCACATTTACATTCCAAGGTGGAGTCGTCTATGAATCTCCTCCTGAACAGGTTTTACTTAGACAATAATAAAAAACGTGAATTGATACAGTTAGAACTCACTGTTTAGAACGTGTTGGTTATAGGTTTTTTTTTTCATTTTTTATTCTCTTCTTGCTACTTACGTCAACATTACCCAGAGATTTTGCAAGTTAATATTTAAATTCTTATTTTCATTTTGTTACCAACTTCAGCAATATAAGCAAATACCGTATAACTTTAAAAAAAAGAGTATCCAGCATACTATTATCTTTCGCTGTATCATAAGTTTCGTGCCAGTGACCGCCAACTATATGAAAAGTTTAGTCAGCAAAGAGGCGAGTGTGGTTTTCATTAGACACCGTCATTTGCATGTTATTCATTAGCCGGCAGAGGGCGTTGCGCTCGTCGACGAGCACGCCCTCTGTGCTCGGAAATGGTCGGAAAAGTACAACGTTCTCTGTTTGACCAAGCCACACTGGCTTTACTGGGAATGGAGGAACAATGTGTCTACTTAGTTGATAACTTTGTTGGGTTATATCTATACCTACATATTCTATTATCTATTGCACAATGTATGATAAAATAGTAACCAAGTCCAAACTGTACGTTGAATATATTTGAAAAAGTAATTGCAACGAGGTAATTGCAACGAGGGAACGATTCTGGGCCGAAAATATAGTTTTTAGAATTTTTGTTAGTTTGTTTGTATGTTTCGGATTGGCGCAAAAATTGCAGAACGGATTTAGAGGTTTGGCACACAGATAGTTTATAACTTGAATTAACACATAGGGTACTTTTAATCCCGGTAGTACGTTCCCGTGGGATATTTTCCGACGTCCAAAAGTTGGTCATCTATATTTTTCAAACGTGGTGATTAAAGGAAGTTCCATAACGACTATTAATTGCGGAGGTCCATGAAAACGATGAGAAGAAAGTCAAAGATTAATATTTGACCAAAAACTTGAATGCAGGTCCTGATCTCTATCGCGAAAGCAACGTTCCAATCGTAGGCTGCGGCGGGTCACTCTTTTAAGGAGATTAACACTCGGCTGATATCCTCCAAACCTTTACACAGTTGCAATAAAAAAAACAAATCTAAAAACAGATTCTGGCATCCTTTACTTCTCGCCTTTGCAGAGTCCCTTTGTAAATACAAAAAAAAATGGCGACGAACTTCGGAATGTTCTGAAACGCTTCGACGAGTGAACTAGTTGCTCAAACTCCATTCCTAGTGGGTAACTGACGGTTAGGCATCGCAGAATGCAATAACAGCGTATACGTGGTCCGTGGCAGTAAGTTTGAGAGGCGGACTGCTTGCAAATGACCGTCGGCGGCCTCAGCAGGCATCTCATGAAACTGTCATCGTAACAACTTGCTCTATTTTCGAGAACCTAAGTTTTGGACTACATTTTTGCGTACACTTACCTTGGTAAGCTCATTTGTGTAGGTTGGTTGTCATTTACCTCTGAACCCTCTGTAGTTTCGTTAGTTTGAGCTATTTACATACCTATAATTTCTTACAAATATTATAATTTAATAACGTGGTATTTGTATATTGATATAACATTGACATTAAAAGCAAATATACAACGAAAAGGATAAATTCCTGAAACTAAAAATGCTTTATATTTTATTAGATATTATTCGACGTTTATTCACATTATTATTAAAACCTAAATAACTAACATTTAATGGGTTTATTTATAAACGATGATTAAAGTAAGGTGACGTTCAAACGTCAAAAATGTCATTGTATGGGTAAACAGTCGCTAAACACTACTTAACTTTAACCAATGTTTATGAATAAAGGGTCAAAAGAACTGTAATCAAATTTAATGTAACGTAAATAATATTTAAAATAATTACTGTAAATTACATAATAAATCAGTTCTTTTCAATTTTCAACTATTTTCAAGGTTTTGTTAACATGAAACGGTAACTGTTTTAATGATTCATTTATGTTTCGAGACCTACCTATTATATTGTAATAAATTATAATTATGAATGGCTGTGACACGCAACTGAATTTAAAAACCGAAATTATAATAACACTAGCTTACGGGTAGTTTTTTAAAGAAAATTAATCAAATTGAGAATTAAAACATAAATAGTTCAGAAAAAAAAAACTATTTACGATCTCTTTGTTATAACATGTTTGGAAGACATAATAGGTAGGTATGAGTATATATTATGTATTATCAGACCAACTAAGTGATAGACCTAAAAGAATATTATATAATGTTAAAAGATCTTCATAGAATCTTACAAGCGACAAAGCCTAGCTTAGAACACAGACATCAGATTTTTCAAATTATTTCTGTAAATAAAATACATATTTTATACATATTGATATATACATTATCGGCTATAATCATCGAACGAGTCATGGGCCGAAACTACCACAATGGGGGTCCCAGAAAACATCCGATGACATCGAGGCCGACCCAGGAAAAGATGGCGGAATGAGCTTGACGCCGACAGGACACATACGCGCCGTCCGGCACGGGCCTGGTCCTGATCGGACGGTGAGCTACCCATTACTCTCCGCCCGCAGGCCCGCGCCTATGGTGGCCGGGATTCTTCACGTGGCTCCCGACGCCCGGAGCGTCTCCCGCGGTGGCTGAGGCGTGAGGTGTTCTCCCTCAGCCTTCCCGCCACATGTATTACAACCCTTAAGTGCAATATCGTTTACTTTATTTATCAACGACACAGTTACATTCATACCCCTTGCAGTCACAAAGACAGACGACGTCGAGTCCAATAACCAATTCCTGGGATGCCAATCATAACGCTATTCATAGTACCTACACCCCTCAAAACATAATCGCTGATGGAAACTGGTTCAAAATGGAAGAAATACTCTTTTGATTTGTAAGACTTCATTTAGAACTCGACCCTTAATTAAAATGGCTGCCAAAAAGAAACTCTGAGACACTTGAAGGCTTATAGGATCAGATATTTATTTGAAGGGCTCTGGTGGAATGAGCAGCGCTTTGATTGCGTCGGCATCGTATCTGCATCACAAAGGCTACTCTTTTTAATTAGGTGACTATTTCGAAGTCGCCCCGCATACAAATGAACGAAGATTAGAGCGATTTCGAGGGCAGTTCAGCATTCTATTTTTCCTTTGACAGTGAATTTAAAGGTTCCGCAGTTTGTTTTTGTACATAATTTAACGGAAGGGTCGATTTGTTTTTGGATTTTCGAACTCATTAAGCGCCTCATAAATCCTCTTACAGCCTTCCTGCATACATATAACAAATTGTTTGTTAGACGTACTGCAGTTTTAGGTCCCCAATGCAAAACGTTTCGACAATTACCTACGTATTATTAGATTACTAAGGACCGATTTTTTAATCGACAGATAATACTTATTCATGGAATAAAATTGACGTCTCTCAGATTTTGTAAAGAAGAACTGTCAAAAATTCAAAATTATTCCTGGAATAAAATTATCTGGCTTTGGAAAAATCAGCCGTAAGTAGCATAGGTATCTAACCGGGTTGACTTAATGATTTTTATGCGATTAATCGTGAATTTCGGAATTGGGAGCATATTAACAAACACTCAACCTGTCAACTATGCAAAAGGTGTGAGGAATTACTAGAGAGTTCGACATTACAAACATACGCGCAAATGTTCAGTTGCGCAAGTGTACCAGCATAGCTACTTACGACCGTTCGATCGATCGTGCCGAATCGGACATCAATCAATGTTATCAAAAGAGTCTTCTAAAGGCTGTTCACAAATCCTAAGCCCGAAAAACATATTTGTTTACATTTTTGGCGAATATGTCGCGATTCTAATTTAAGTGGTCACATTAGTACCACCAATAGCCAAACGTAAACAAAACACACGTGGCTACATTAAGTAGTACCTACTTATGTTATGTACCGACTGCAAAGTTTAAATTCCCGGAACTCAGCTCACCTCGATATTCCATTTCCTAGGTTTTGCGTTTGCACAACACAGTTACTATTAATTTTAAAGCAACGTCCAACAAACGGACTAACTTGTGTACTTTACAACTAGGTATCCATATTTTCACTAGTTAGTAACTATATTTTACTAACACCATTTGTTGTTGTGTATCAAAAGTTGGTTATATTGAAGTGGTTTGAATAACTGAACCTGCCTAGCTTTCTCCCAAACATCCTGAGTTGGCTTCCAGTCTAACGGGATGCAGCTGAATACCAGTATTTTACATGGAGCGACTGCCTTTCTGACCTCCACAACCCAGTTACTGAATAACACGATACCCCTTGGTAAGACCGTTTGTCAGACTTCAGTTTCTGACTACCCGTAACGCCTCTCAGGATCTACGAATCAACAGCCAGGCCCAACGATATGTAATAGATGATCACCCATCCACGAACCGACCGCGGTAAGCATAGCTCAGCCTTCGATCGTCTCGTGCGACTGTTATCATTTAGTCACGAGCCTCTCGATACATATTACGTAGTTATTTATTTATATTGCTACTAAGCGGCAATTTAGCGGACGCCTCTTTAATAATTGATTTTCATGAAAGAACCAAATTGAAAATATATACTTTAATCTACGAGCTATTGAAGACTCGTAATCAGCCTATATTGTTCCCACTGCTGGGACACCGGCTCCCTATCTTCGAGGGGGGGTGGGCTATAATCTACCACGCGGGCCCAGTGCGGGTTAGTAGATGTCACATGTCTTCGAAATTTTGGTTCTAGGACATGCCGGTTTCCTCACGATGTTTTCCTTCACCGCTTTGAGAGCAGCGGTGATAACATAATTTACACAAAGTAAATCGCCTGCCTGGGTACGAACCTACGACCTACAACTCGTAAGTTGCGGCCGTTGCCACTGGGCCACCACTGCTCTCTCTTAAAGACCGAATTGCCTTATTCCAAAGAATAACGTAATATTTCCACAACATCACCGAAGATTGTGTCTTAAAAATCACGAAAAATGATTTGAATAACATTTTATATTCTTGGCTCTTGGGATCGTGCAACAGAATGGCGAAGAATCGGGGAAGAATCAAAGATAAAACCTGTCAGTCGTGGGGCTACGGAGTGAGGAAGATTACTGTCACAAAAGAGGATTTGCCACTAGAATTCGCATTTCAAATGTTATTTATTTACACCGGCTTGCGACGACTCCGTACCTAACACTTGAAAATTTTTGCGGTAGATGCGTCAAGCGTGACTCTGTTTTAGTGTCTGTGATGTAGCAGTGTTTACCGTTTTGCGTGGATGTGACGCATTTTCCCCCCAACTTGTTCTTTTTTTGTGGTTTTTCTTTGCGTCATGTTTACCAAAAATAAACGTATTTTCTCTCTTCTTTTCTTGCTTTACCGTATCTAAACATAGATACAATAAAAGGTAAGCTAAGCTTACCAGGGAAGGTAGGCTTAGGTAAGTGGAATCTATTAACAAAAAAGCTAAAATCGGATATTCTTAATAAAAAGATGAAATCAGAAACATAAAAATCACTTTGTATCTATTTTAAGGACACAGAATAATAAAACTTAACACGTTGACTGCCAACCTACGAGTATACTCGTAGTACTAGATCTGGGCCTCACTGCCAACTACGAGTATTCTCGTAGTTGATTGTATGCGATTTCTAACGAATTCTAGACAACTGGCAGTGAAAGGAGGGCGGGGTTACATTTTTTGGCATTTGAAGTAAAACATTATTTAATCAGAAAAAAAAGTTTAGTAGAAATTTTTTTGGGTACATCACTGTGAAATCAATAAGGAGTGATACATTTTAAAACAATTTTCTACGCATAAGGCAGGTTTTTCAGGACATACCGGACAGTAATAAATTGTTTCTTTGCATTTTTTTTCTTTTGTGCAGACACGACACGGTTTCGTCGGTCTCTGTTTTTTTTTGTGTGAGTGGTAGAAGCTCTAAATAATGTAGTAATTGTAATCCTTCTCGTTTTTTCTGCTCGTGATGACTATACTTTGCAAATGTTTAGCCTAAAAGATTTTCTATGACTTCACCTTTGAACGAAAGGGCATCCAATTTCTTTTCCGGAGGAAGGTTGGCTTGTTGGTTGTAGATCATGCAGGCGTTGTGAATGTCCCAAGTAGCACAGAAGCGCTGAATAGTAGCTGAATCACTGTTCACAATGGAAATTTCACCTGAATAAACCTGCTGAGTAAGAGCGTTAGAGGCGCCTACTCAGCTGATATAACTCTGATTTGGGCACAAATTAATCAGCTGTTAGCTGAATAATGTAGCTGGTTGCACTATATCAGCGTTATTTGAGCATTATTAAAGGTAACAGTCGCCCCAAGAGCTGAATAATGACTGATTATCAGGGTATGTGTTACCTTTTATACACCACAAGGGCTGAATAATAGAGTACTTATTACCTATTTTTCAGCACAAAATACACTCCAGGATACCTTTTAAACTAACAGTAACTCTTTTATGGATCTGACAATTCACAAGTGGCAAAATTGTGAATAATTTTCACCCTACTACTTATTATTTTGATATGTTTTGTGTGAACCATTTTGTAAAGTGTTTGTGGGAAGTATAGGCAAATATATGTTAACGGTAAGTAAAACTTTGTTTTTTTCCTCCATGTGCATGAAATTCGAATGGGAAAGAGAGTTTATTGTCAAATACTATATAATTATAGACGAAAATTTTCACGCGCTCTCAAAATATCACTGTTTACTAGAAAATTATAGTATAAAATAGGTTGATAATATTATTATAAAAAATTAAGTATTTTTATTTTTCCTTTGTAATTTGACAATAAGCTGTTTACGTATAAAATCATTACATTTTCTATTCAAATTCTGTTGTTATTTTCGTTGACTAAACAAAAACAAATTGTTAATATATTGTATACATAGGTTAGAATCTAAAAAATGGCAGACAAGCTATGTGTACCGTAATAAACAGCATGAGCTGTTTAAGTGTCCACTCGTGGTACATGAATCAGTAACGAGCTGTTACGAGTGGTTCTTGTTTTACACAAGTCAGCTACAAATTCATGTAAAGCTTGATAGTGGGTAACATGTACGCAAATAACTGTAGGTAATCATCAGTGAACCGATAAACTCTGCAGGAATTTTAGGGATCCGCGGATTAGGCCTCATCATCATCACATCATCCTATATTTTTTGGATTAGCGTATGTTAATCATGTACCTAGTAAGTATTAAAACTTTCTCGACCAAAGTAGACATAATTAGATAAAACTTTTTAAACAGTGGGGTCGTTGTGAAATGAAAAACTTAGGTAAGGTACTTAAGTACCTACAGTATGCGCGCGATCTAAGTGCAGTCAGAGTAAATGAGTATGAGTCTATGGCGAACATTACACGATAGGTTTTGCAGTCAGTTTTGCCACAGTCAAAATTTTGATTGACGAAAAACCAACCGTCTAATGCGATGATTGACGTTTGTTTGACGAAAATTGTAGGCGATAAAATTACGTCAATCAACCATCATTCATGATTGATGGAAATGATTGACGCTTGCATGACCGTGCTATGAGGTGAGGCGCGGGAGCACCCCCCCTCCTCGCCTTTGACACACCTCGCCTCGCTATCCTATCGGCCGACGTGCGACGGACCGCAGTCGGGTGTGTATCGCGGATTGGACTTATCGTTACTTGCATTCGTGCACAGACGTATTATTTCAATCGTAAACTAATTCCAGTTGGTACGTATTATTTAGTTTTATGCATGGAGCGTTGGGATGGGACAGTCCATACCAGTAGATAGGTAAAAAAGAAATTACGTACATTATACCTATTTAATTATCAATTGTTTTTCTTTTCAGAGACATATTATGGCTTTTAAAATAGTACAGACGATCGAGTATGATGTACCTAAACTGACCATCGTTCCCACGCTGTGGGAATCGAAAGGGATTGTCCGCTGGCCACCAAAACATATCAAATTTGCTATCTAAATTAATAAAAGACGGTCATTCTAGTCCAGGACCAGAATGGAACTCGTACAAATGTGTTTTAAAGAGAAATTTTATACCTACATACGAAGAGGCAGATAAGGAATTGCGTCGAATGGAACAAAATACGGATACCGACGACAATGCCCACTGCAGCGTGCCGGGAACATCGAATCCATGTGCTGCTGATAGCGAAATAAATTTCGACGCATTGGCGCAAGATTTTGTTCTGAAAGTAAATACCATCCCGAAGCAATACTTCCATTTCATTAATAAAATCTTCTAAATAAGTATTCAAATTTTTCGGTTTCCCTATTCCAAAATAAATGCAAATAACAAATGGCCTGAAGCAAGGATTCTCGAAAACGTTGCAAAGTATAGGCCAAAACTCTTTTTTGGAACTTTTGAAGATTGGTAAACCATCCATGTTTATATTCAACTAAATGGTTTCTGGAGCTTCTTCCCAACAAAGCAATATTTTTTGCAAAGGTATTATTATTCCATTGTGCCAGTATTCACCTCCATCGATTATTTTTAAGGTGATTTGTCTGGGTGTAGCTAAAATAGTCCTGGGGTCATTAGGTAATGTATTTGGAATAAATTCATTGATAATTTTTGACAGATCCTTTAAAGCTGTGTGTGCAATATTTTTTTCAATGGCCCATTTTCTTATATTTTCTCGAAATTTTTCTTTTTTATCATAATTACTACATATACTGTCACTGACTGAACTTGCAGAATAGTTAGATCTATCTGCCCATCTATATTCATTGTCATTACTACACAATACGTTACCACTATCTTTTAACATTCGCTGTATACTTGAAGAGTTTTGTCCATCTAAATCTGCACGTGCTTTTACACCAACATTTTCGGATACGGAATCCTCCCGTTCTAAAATTTCATTCACACTTCGACCATTATTCACAAAACGTGTAGCCTGTTCAATGTTCACAGTATCATCTGTGTTTCTATTCAGAATCCTCAAATATTCTGCATTAATTTTTCGGCGTATTCCGCCAGTCCTTTTTTTATATTTCCACATATCACAATATCTTAAACGACGCGATTAGTATACTTATCTATGACACGCTGAATAAAGAAGTCTTCAAGGTCTTATTTAACGGCACTAGTAGATTAATTGTCAACGATAGTACAAGTGTTCAGCTCTCACGGAGATTATGGGTAACATGTGAGCTAATATAGAGCAGTTTGCTTTAACTTAGCATCATATATGTTCACCCATAGTGATCATGTGGGCTTTATAAGAGCTATTATACGATTGCGTGTAACAAGCTGATTAACATTACACAAATTCCACCGTGTGCAGCAAAAGGCATTATATCTTTGTTATTTGAAGCCACAGAATAACTGATTACATTATAGTAGCTCACGTTTTCTTTCTTAAAATGCAAGTCGTCTAAGGGTACACTTGTGGTCTTCAATTCAGAATATAGCTTAGTTAAAGTCCACAAAAATCCTTTAAATTGCTTAAAGCTGTATAATACTGAACTTGTTACCTATATTAACGCTGCAAGCGTTACATTGTGGTCTCCGTGACGCATAATAACGTTCTTATTCAGGTGAAAGCTCACTTTTCACCTATTGCAGGTCGAGTGTACTGTAATAACTCTTCATAAGTGCTAAAATTACCGATGTTACCTCTTGTGACATCTTATAATGCAGTTTTGTGCTACTTGGGGTAGATTTCAAAAATGTGTATCGCTAGTTTTTTGTACCCAAACCTCTTTCTAAGAGCTGAGTAATATGACAGCATTTGGTCTGAAAGATCGATCCCGGACATTCCCTTGTTGTAGCATTAGGTTTCATCGAAACCTAACCGTTTTTGTTTGACACAGGAACCAGAATAGGTTTATGCATATTAGAAATACACAAAACTCCCCTCTTATCCTTCCAGTTACACACATAAACCTTATCAGTTCTCTTTGTAATCGTTTGACCTTTTTTCAGTTTGGTGCTCAACAGAGTTTTAGGGTTACCTTTGCGATTTTGTTACCAAATTATCTACGACTATACTCGTAGATTGGCAATAGGTAATAAAAATCCTATCTCATTGCCATACTACGAGTTAACTCGTAGTTTGAACTAGGTTCCACTGCCAACTACGAGTATACTCGTACCTACCATTTTGTATGGTGGCAATGGGCATAAAGAAAAGTTACTACGAGTATACTCGTATGGCAGCCAACGTGTTAAAGGTCTTACATAGTCAAGGTAGGTAGTTATGGCCCAGTGGAAACGGCCGCGACTTACTTACGAGTTGTAGGTTGTAGGTTCGAACCCAAATAGGCGCTACATGTAAATTATTTCATCACCACTGCTCTCAAAACGGTGAAGGAAAACATCGTGAAGAAACCGGCATGTCCTAGAACCAAAAATTCGAAGACATGTGACATCTACCAACCCGCACTGGGCCCGCATGGTGGATTATGGCCCACTCCTTCTCCACAGATAAGAGCCCTGTGTCCCAGCAGTGGGAACATTAGAGGCTGATATCAAGGTAACAACAACTGAACTTCAAAAGGATCATTTGGATCGGCTACAATATAAAAATCAATACTCACACAATATTATTGAAGCAGGTTTATATTTAAATTGGAACTTATGCAAGCCCACACGTGCCTCGAACGGCTGTGCGTGCCAATTAGTGATGTTAATATGAAGACAATATTGAGCCGGGGAAAGTAAAACATGACAAGCTGTGCTGATGGTTATGAATGGTGCACTCATTGTTTCATTTAAGTATTCGTTTTATTTACTATATTATACTTATAAATGAAGGTGTATGGTGCTCGGAAAAGAACAGGAAACACTGCCAGTGTCTAGAAAAGTAACGGCCTACAGGGTTTAAAAAAACTTAGCCGTTATCTATGCATTTTGTACAACAATCTAAATAACATTGAGCAAAATTATTGCTTTTCTTTTTGGTGTGAAAAGTCGTTTAGTTAGTCGTTTTGTAAGCACGCAAAAGATTGTTCAATTTAAAGTTTAATAATGACATTTAAAACTCATTTTCGTGAAAAAAAACTAAGGAAAGGTTGGAACTTTGGCCCATAACTAGAAGGTTCCTACAAGGTATGGTCCAGAACAAAATAAAAACACGTCTTGGTCTAGGAATATAACTGACTCGCGGCTTCGTGAATCCAAAAAAAGGCAAAATCTGTAGCATCCTTCAGTATTTCCAACAACAAAATCCTCATCATCGTAATCATTTCAAACCTTTGGGGATGTTTATCCCACTGTTAGACATCGTTCTCTCCCAAGGATTAGCACCACAAAACAACCTACCAATCTCGGCTGTTAGCGAGCTGCTAACAATGATGAGTAAAATACAAACGGCCGCAAGTAGATTCATAATCTCCGTACAAATAGAACTGTCTACAAAGCAAAGTTGGTCTCATTCCGGTCAGTTCTTTGAAGACCGGTGTACACTTGGAAATCGATTCCTACTTCACATAACATTTAATCCGTAAGTCCGAGTTCGAGTAGAATCATAATTACAAGTCGGAGGATGTACAATACCCAGATTTGCAGAACAAAAGATCAGTGAAAATAACTGTTTTTAATATGTCAATCAATCTACCTAGTCTTTTTCCAACTATGTTGGGGTCGGCTTCCAGTCTACTCGGATGCAGCTGAATATCAGTATTTTACATAGAGCGACTGCCTATCTGATGTGTACAACCCAGTTACTGGGTACCACGATACCTCTTGGTTTGACGTTCAAAAGTGCTGATTCTCAGCCTAATTTGAATAAATGACTTTTGATTTTGATTTTGGTAGGACTGGTTGTCAGACCTTTTAGGCGTCTGACTACCCTTATCGACTGTCAAAGATCTACGAATGATAGCCGGGACCAACGGATTAACCTGCTTTCTGAGGCACGGAGGAGTCTCGATATGTAATGGATGGTCACCCATCCCCGTACTGGCCGCGGCAAGTGTAGCTTAACCTTCGAACAACCCATGCGGCTGTTATCATTTAACCACGAGGATCCACTATGTATAACCGGATAAGTGTCTATGTATCAACCCACAAAAATGCGAGACAAGGTTTTCGAATAAACGTGTTCAAGCACTGCACACGTTTCGAAATTCCTCACTAAGTTTTCAAACAAGTTCTACCCCTTTGATACAAGTGTTTGTTGTGTAACACATCTACGCTCACGGAAAAACTCAGTGAACACCTAAGCCCACGAGTTGCATTTTTCAAAGCCAGACCGCAACCAAGAGGCTATGGCACTTCCGAAAAAGACTAGTTGGAAAACTATTCGCCGCCAATATTTCGTAGCAGCGAGATTACTGCCCACTAAGTTCTATACGTCAGTTTCAGCAGAAACTAAATTTACTACGAGTGCAAGATGGATGTGTGTTCCGCCTCTCTTGGAATAACTTTAAAAGATTAGAAAGTTTGCCTCGCATGCGGTGTTGTCCTGTTCCGTGTCTCCGCGGACGCATTACGGTGCTACCAACCTAATGTTTACACATAAAAATAAAGTCACAACATTTGTTACTTCTAGAAGTGTCCTTTTACACAGGTACGTGACTTAAAACCCTCTACATCTGTTATACGGTTCGTACCTAGCGGTGTACTTACTTAGTTCGGTTAAGTTCACTTTTACGCGGATGTTAGGATAGTGGAAAAAGGTGTTTCCGTTTGACCTTCTCGAAGATCTAGCTTTTAGTTCATTATATTTTTTGACCGTACAGTCCTACAGGTTAACACTGGACAAAACCAACACTCTGTACATCTAGCAATGATATACTCTGTTCTATAATCTATCTACATCTAAAAATAAATAAAATTGAAGTGTCTGTTTGTACTGTCGAAGTTTCATTTGCACCATTAATGGTGCAGACGAAACTAATTAGTCTCCTCTTCACCATTGATGGTGCAGGTCAATGGTGCATACGGTACAACGGGAAAATAACAGCTTTTTACTAAATGCATACGAAAGTATTTACGGTTCTTATGACAAAAAAATCATTTCTACGAAACGGCTGAACCGATTTTGATGCGACTCGACCGGCTGGATTATTTTCACTGTCAGATGCATATTATAAGCAGTAACTAAGGCTACTTTTATTTTAGACATTTTTGTTTTCCGACACACACGCGAATGAAGTCGCGGGCACAGCTAGTCTAACAGACGTCTAATAGTTCACCTATTATAATTGCAACTTCAAAATGAAATACCACTCTATATTAAACTTCAGCAAAATAGCGAGACAATTTGAAGCAGATTTTATGAGGACACTTCATCTCAACCTACACAGACTACAAAACAATTTGCCTAAGTGAGCGCTACTCTACTCACGTGCCATTCCAGCAGTATTGCATCTTCGAGCAGCAACGTTCATGGCACGCTAGACTTGTTCATAATATTGCGAAGTAAAACTCCTTGCTCATAAATTGACGTCTTCAGAAGTCGACGAATGGGCGTGGATTCCGTAGCTGTGATGCGTGACAGCGGTGCACTATACCACTGTACAGGAAAAGAACAACGCCACTTTCTAGGTATTTAAAAAAGAAATTTTAAGGTTTCGCTTGATGAGAAATTATTCATTTATTGACTTGGATAAAATGGTTAAAAAATCACTTACGAAAATTAAAGACAGTTTATCACCGTATTTAGATTATACACATGAAAGAGAAATTATAAAATCATAATAAAGTTGCATCAAGGTTATTATTTAATACAGGGTTCATGTTTCAAACCATAAGTACTTAAATGTTTCTAATCCTGATGTTTTCATAAATAATTCTCATTATTAGTGACCAAAACGGTGGATTAAGGATTATGATTGTACCCAGGATTGTGTTGTATCTCTGTGTACAGCCGATCGATTCTGTAAAAATCTCACTGTGAAAAGTTAGGTGAAGTGAGCATAGAGTGAGCTGTCAATAGTGTCAACCCCAAGAATTAGTTGGAATGACAGCTCACTTCACGCTCACTTCACCCAAGTGAGATGGTTACAGAATCGATCGGCAGATCACCAATTCATTTCATGGGGAGAGGTAATGGTCTATTTAAAACCAACTATTTTGATTCCGAACTCGAACTTCGAAAAATGTACAGCACTTCTGAAGTATTTTTTGGAATGGTTTCCACTCCTAGGTTTTTATGTTTATGCTGTTCTCAGTAGGAAACGATAAGAAAGCTCTGCACTGTCACTATATCCTTATTTTAGCTCGGTTTATATTTCATAAATACCAAAACGATGGTAGAGCTTTAAACATCTCTACAAAGGACGGTTCATTGCTTTCTATTATTTTAAAATGTCGGCTGGCTTTTTGCTAGGAATAAAAGGAAGTCCTATACCACAAATTGTCTAGATCCCTATTCGCAAATATTGTTGTGATTGATTTTGTCAAGGTTTTGGGTACTTATAAATAAATAAAGCCTCAAAAGAAAGCCACAGAAATTCTAATTACTCTATAATAATAATAATTCATTTTTTTTGGGTTAGTAACAATAGTCTTAACCTATGTGAGTATTTAACTAATAACACCGATAATGTATGTACAGGTGACAAGGTGACCTCACCGACGGGCTGTCATGTCTCCCGGCTATAGCGCGTAGAATGCTGTTGGGCCTACCACGGAGTCTGTTTAGCAGCGAGGCCGCTTTCTTACGTCCGCCGTACAGCATTGAAGCAGTCGGTACGGTGTGCCTAAGTTTTAAATATTATTATTATTTAGTATTTTCGTTTTAATTTAAAAGAGGCTCTTTGATTTGTTCCGGTGACAATACACTATTCAGGTTTATTCAGGATTCAGAATCAGAGATTGTTCATTGACACAAAATCAATAGAACAACAGTAAACACTACAATAAATAAAAAACTTTTATTAATCACAATTCATTTATTCAGTTCAGAGTCGTATATTTTCAGTCACTATTTATTTTTACCTGCACGACACATCGAGTTCACATCAAAAACCGACGTCGGCTATAAAACCACAATAACATCGTAAATCAAACAGTGTTCAAGGAAAATGGCGCCGACGACACCCAAACATGCATTGCTCCACCACATTGTTACCAACGGTCATATTACAATCAAGAATCCGATTCCCGGCATCCCCTTTACGAACACACAACAGCCCCAGGTAGACTTAGAGCCGGAAGAGCTTCCTCCGTTTTACACAGGCTATCCAAGACGGTGGGTCTTCGATTGGAGCCTAAAATGAGAAGAGACCTGTGGGAAAATCAGCACCCACCACCATCCAACTTCGTTCAGCCCCAGGGCCACCTGCCATCCGGACTTGGCCTACATGCCACGTCCGGATGGCACGTGCAGGAAAGCAATCAATCTACTGCGGACCCACGAGCACTGCAAGCACAATCTAGCAAAATGGGCGATTTTTGACCCAAACAAAATCCAGTACGAATGCGATGTTCGTGAACAAACCATGCCCCATATGTTGACGTGTCCAAAGTATTCATACACCTGCACTTCTGAGGAGCTAAAAAAACTAATGGACGAACGATTGGCGTGGCCAAGTAGCCACCTACTAGGCCCAAGTCATTAAGGCGAAAGCATCAGGGTAGCCCGCGAAATTCAATTTTTTTACGTTTGCTGCAGGTTAGTATCAGGTTGTATATTGGTCTAAATATGATTCGCGACCGTAACAAAAATTTATTTACAGAATTATAAACATAAAAATCATCAATACATCTCTCTAAGTTAATATTACCCTATTGAATGACTATTTCATTCAATTAAATGACATTTGACGCCAATTCTAACTTAAGAAATTGTATTGCTGATTCTAATGATTATAACTCTGTCAGGCCATATTTGTTATGGTCGCGAATCATATTCAATCTGACACGGACCTGCACATCGCAAAAACCGTAAGAAATTTTGAATTTCGCGGGCTATCTTACCGCATCCCCCTTAAACAATTTACCATAGACTCGAAAAGAAGAACAGCGATCAAGCATCCCTCTACCATATTGATAACAACGATCATGCCACATCACGGCAATGGGATTCATTCCAATAATGTAACTTGGGCAATAACAGTCAGGTGAGCGGATTACCGTTACGCACACATCGCATATATCAATATGAAAGATAAATAATTGCCTTCTTCCCCTAAAATTGTCTCCGCGGCGACGTTTATTGGTTTGTTTGCGAAGAAAGTTGGCGCCGTATCCTACCTGCGTTATTATAGTTAAGCGAGTGCTACATTTATCGACTGGCGATATTAAATTTGCCTTTTTTCATTCCTCCCCTCTTGTTTGCTATTATTTTCTCACTTCTTTCTCTCGCTGGAAATGACTTAACGTTATGCGAATGCAAATAAACTACACCTTTGTGTTTTGTTGTTCAGACGTGAAATAATTTCTTTCTCTCATTCTTTGTTGTGTTTTTCGTATCTTATTTCTTACAAGACAATTGGGTCTGACTTACTGAGTTTATTATTAAAAATATGAAAGAAATGCAATACATAGCTAACTGTTATGATAATTTACTTGTTGTATAAAGTCAAAAGGAACATTTTCCGTCTGAAAAATATAAATTGTACATGAAGTAATGTAGTTCTTTGTTCTAACTTCAGAAGCTTTTCTTTCAAAAGACGGTTATTGAGAGTAACTATAGAACATAAAACAAATAAAAGATTCAAGTCAAATAACAAACCATAAACATGTCAAAAGAAAAATAAATCAGAAAATGGCCATTTAATTATGTTTATCGGAGTAAACTGAAACTACGAGACGGAGTATAAAGAAGTTAAATAAAATAAGGTTTCCGTGGGGAGGTGAGTACAGAGTGAGACGTCCAGAAAGTTCGGCAGGTTAGCGATAAATCGGAATTTATGTGGGCGCCGCGCCGCGCCCGCGCCCCGCCGCCGCCCCGCGCACGCCTCGCTCGCGCCCTGCCGACGTCGCGCCGCGCTGCATAACAACACGCGCTAAAAGCATTGCTGCTCACCCTTCAACTTTACTTACCTACATCACAATAGTTTAGATACAACCCATTTCATTAATTGCTTTACAACATGAGCTGTGCCGTATATTTAATGAAAAGCTGGGTAAATCATTGTTAGGTTTATTGTTTGTTTGTTTTGTAATACTAAAGTGTGAGTGCGTTGTTACAATAAACAACAGTCAAATTTTAAGGTTGCTCCGCCGTAGAAGATCCGATTTGACGCGGCGTAGTCACGACCACGCCGCCTACGCTGTCGTAGCAGATACCCATGACGTTACGCGTAGTCTTCATTTCATTTTTCTGAAAACTTTGTTGGGCACAGCTTTTTTTCAAAAATTACTTATGTTCAGTGATTTTTTCTTGAAATCATGTCATCGTCAAAAATTCTTAATTTTAGCATTACTCATACTCAATATTCTGGAACCGCGTTACACACGGGAATACGTCAGGGTTGTCACGTTTGTAACAAATATCACAGTGTGAGTAACGTGCAGGAACAAAGTAGTAATATCAAGATGTCACGTCGTGCCCGCCTGACCGGAATCAATTGATCACAAAGTAGCAAGTAGCCACTGACAACAATAAAGCCATCGCTAACGCAGCCGGGTACGCAGACCGGATACTAACTCTCTCTGGAAATACTTAAATTGTTGCTATTTCCAAGACACGGGTACACTGTCTCTACACAATAGTACAAGATACATCAAGTACAAACGCAACCACGGGTTATGTTTCTGACACAAACGAGTCCGCGAAGAAAAGTTTATAATATAGGGAATATTTAGACGGGAAATTGGATTTTAATTAAATAGGGGTCATTGAAATAGCGAATAATATATATTTTCCTAGTGTTTTGACAAACAAGCCAGTGTATTGTGTGCCTATGTAAATGCGTCGTCGTGATTCACACCAGCCGAGGTGATATCTAAGTTGTAACGGGGAAGGAGCCGTTGTTTTATGTATGAGGCCTTTTCAATTCATTTGGACGATATACTCTTGTACCTTTGTCCCTTCCGGGTCAGTTATTTATTGCTGGTATTTCGCACTAAATCTACCGAGTGCGTGTATTTTCATGAGAATCCTCCGGTCGTACGTCGCATCCAATACAAACGACAATCTCGTGGCTATTGTCCGCGTTCAGATTCCTGAAGCGTGCGAATCTACATAACTAATACACGCCCCTTCGCGAACCAAACATGGATGATACCATACCGAGTGTACGTACTTTTACCAATCACGCGCCTGGCATCGTGTGAGATTAGAGATGTAACGGGGCGAATAAATTGAACACCTTACAAGAGCCGACATCTAACATCTGCCCTTGAATTATACACGCGTTTGCCGCTTCATCGCACGCGCTCCGGCGCATAAGAAATTACTGAAATCGGAGATGCGCGTCGTCGTTTATTCGTACGGCACAATAAAACGCTTCATTGTTCCAAATTGGCATTCATGGCGGCCTGCATCTAACTATAAAGCAATATAAAATATTGTGCGACATGAAACTTCATAGTAGTACATAATTTGAAATTCATAACACGTGCAATCGTGAGCGCCGTTCAGCAAAATAGGAAGTGTAATAAAATATTTCTGACTGAAATACTATAACTGAAATAGAGTGCATGCGCCGTAAAATTCACAACACCGTGGCATCCTCACAATACTGTGATATTTTTATTGCTTTACAGCTCTTCATATTAATAGACCGTATTTTATATGCCTACGTGTACGCCCAGTTTTGAAACGTGATCGAATATATAAGGAGGATTCCGTCGACTTCGTTTTATATTTCCGCACGTTTCGTAATATGAACATACCTGATTCAATAAATAGCGTATATAGAAGTAGGTTGGGTACACAATAAAATCAATTAAGTATACAGGGTGGCAGGGACGTCGATGCGCAATCGGTTGCCATGGATTCAGGATTCTGAACCACTCTGCGTTGAAATTTTTCACTGATTTTTATTTTTTTTATTTCCGTGTTTGTACTTTTCTATAACATAATATATCTGATTTTTATTTCGATAGCTGAAGAAAAACGCTAGGGGGTCTAGAATCATGTACTGAATTCATGGTTACAGTTTGCGCGTCGATGTCCCAGCCACCCTGTATATAAATAAAAGTATTGTGCACGTCGCTTGCTGTAGTTGTTAGTGTACGTACATAGGTACGACACGACGTCTGTACGAGTACTTTATTTGAACAGATGGAAGTGTACACGTAAGGTAAGGATTCCCTTCCCCGCCAATATGTTTCAATTTAAACTAAGCCGCTTGTCGATACGAGCTCGCTCCGGAATATCTTCCGATTCCAACTGGATTCCACAATAACAAAAATAATGTTGGAAAAAACTACCAGATGACAATACCTACACAGTATTTGTAAATAAAACAGTGGTGAATAAAAGATGACTGGAGCGACGGTTGTACCGTTTGTATCACACCTAAATGTTATTGCGAACATTCATGTTTCATAGCTTTTCGATGGAGTTCGGTTCAAGAGAGTAGATAGAGTACCTGAGCTCGTGGCTAAATGATAACAGCGACACGGGTCGATCTAAGGTTAAGCTACACTTGCCGCGGTTGGTTCGTGGATGGGTGACCAGCCCATTACGTATCGAGACCCCCTTCATGCCTCGGAAAGCACGTTAAGCCGTTGGTTTCGGCTGTCATTCGTCGATCCAAAAATGTCTGACAACCAGTCTTGCCATGGAGTATAGAGTTACCCAGTAATTAGGTTGTGGAGGTCAGTTAGACAGTTGCCCCATATAAAATGCTGGTAATTAACTGCATCCGGTTAGACTGGAAGCCGATCCCTAGTTGGGAAAATGCTAGGCAGATTGAAGTAGACTACCAGAAAACTTCAAGGATGCTAAAACTGTGTGTGTGCTCAATCGAATCGTTCGGTATATAGCTTGAGATCTAAATTGCGAGGGTTTAACGGTGAACTTTGCTCGAGGAAATAAAAATTTCGTACGACAAACAAGCAATCAGCAGCATTTGCGAACTCGCGCTAAGCAAACACGGCGGCGCGGGCCCGCCCGGCCAAGTGCTTGTCAGAGACTGTTCCAATTCTTCTACTGTATTTTTTTAACCAAATCGTATCGGACCATCCTAAGCTTTAAGCACCTTCCTTGCTTGTAAGAACGGAGATAAATTGTTCTAGTGGTCACGCTGCGCTGGAAACTGGATTCTAAAATCGATTTTCTGTGGATCGTGGGTGGCACTTATTCGAAATAAATTATTTTTATTGAAGTATTTTGTTCGTAAATCAATTATTATATCTAACTAGCTGACCCGTCGAACTTCGTACAGCATCAGAATTAAGAAGAACTAATGTATGAGAAAATGAATTATCTTCATTATTAATTGTTCCCATGTTTAATAATTATGCTGCTATTCGGGGCGGAGACAAATCAAATATCATAAAAATCGGTCCAACCGTTCTTGAGTTATAAATGGTGTAAACTAACCCGACTTTCTTTTATTTATATAGTTTTTTTTCATGGATAGCACGTCGAAACTCTTAATTATAACACCATGATATTGTTTCGAGACCCGCGCTCCAATCTCATATCTAGGAGGTCGGCAAAGTCGGTATACATAATCAGTAGCTCACACAAAAGATTGTTCTGCATTGACTGTTTTGAACGAAACTTTCGGACTTTATCGCACAGACTCAGTGAATCAGTCGAGTGGGGACTATTCATGCGTGAAGGTAAAAAGGATTTGGTAAACAACATTTCGACGATAAAAGTGATGGAAGATAGTATTTTTCTACATTTTACCCGCTAGGAACTTAACAGTATCGCTTTTGAAAATATCAATGAGAAATAGAATTGGAAAGAAACACATTTGTTCGGTATAAAACAGAATCTGCGTCAAGGAAATAAATAGAAGTAAATCTGCTTAATAACAATCTTAAATTCATTCATTCATTCACTGACAGGCAACGCACAGCCTAAGCTGCTGGGTCTAGATAAGCATAAAATATTGCACCTGAGTTAATCACATTATAATGAAGGGAGCTATGAAAAGATTTTGAAAAAATCATCCCCTAAAAGTGTTAAATAGGGGATGAAAGTGTATGAAAAATATCGTACTTAAGTAAAAGTTTTTCGTCACACAGTGGGTGCCTGATGACGGGCATCGTCACCGAGCCTCGCCTAAGAAACGCTGGCGTGACGACTCATTTGGACTCGTTCCTGACCAACTGACCGGAGAAGGCCCGAAATAAGGAAAATTGGAGAAGTATGGGACAAAATAGGTTAACAAAAGAAAAAGTAAAAGTTACTTGTACTTCATAGTTTTTTGGAAATTCGTCCCTTAAAGCTCCGGAGACGTTGCTGATGGGAAACCTAATAAACAACCTGTAATGAAATAAATATAACATTGCACAGAGCGATCACGCCCATACCGAAAGGGTCATCAACCCAGAAGTTTCCCAAAACGAACCTTTGAAATGTACCGTAGTATAATGTTTGGTGTTGTTTTGAATTGCCAGTTCATTAAACAAGCGTCATAACTCATAATAACACATTACCCTCTATTTAGCCTCTCGGGGGTCATAAGTTTCGTTTGCCGACTCTTCCTCTACCGTTGAAACAACAGTTGAACAGTTAGATCTCATTATAAACGTTAAGTTTTTGTTGTAAATATTATTTGATTTATAGCCTCATTTCAAAGTGAAAGTAGTAGTTCAAAACACGTTTAATAATAGTAATAGTAGTTTTGTTTCCAAACTTCAGTACACGTTACATCAATGAGTCAATGAGGTCTCGACCCTGAACCAGGACATCCCTTATGACAGGGGTCGAGGTTTCTCCAGTTACATGAGAAGGCTTAGACTATATACAATTTACAAATAGTTTATAATTTTATTTAGATGTTAATCTTATAGGTTTATTTTCATCTTGTGTTTTTGTACCTTTCCTGGTTATACAGTGATTGGTTCTTTCTACCTTTCATTTCCCCATCATACTCCATTATTTGCCTATCCTTTACCCAACTATTTTTGGGGTCGGCTTCCAGTCTAACCACCAGTGATGCAGCTAGATACCAGTGTTTTATGTGGAGCAACTGTGGTTACTGGGTAACACGATACCCCTTGGTAAGACTGGTTGTCAGACTTTCGAGCTTCTGTCGACCCGTAATGACTGTCAAAGATCCACGAATGACAGCCTAAACCAACAGCTGAACGTGCTTTCCGAGACACGGAGGTATGTAAAGATGGTCACCCATCCAAGGACCGACCGATCGACTACTCCTCCCCCCATCATACTCCGTTGTGTTTTAAATAGAGATGCCTGACTTAAATGGTATCACCATAAATAATTCGTCGACACTAAATGCCTTTTTTCTGTGTCATAAATACCTATTATCGGCAACAGGTATTACCATGCAAATGGCGTTTATTAATTTTGAGCTGTACTTTTTTTACGAAAATAATAATATATCAATGAACCGGTGACTTTGTGAAGGCCGCAGGAATTCGCTGGATACGGGAAGCACAGAAACGGTCGAAGTGGCGGTCCTTGGGGGAGGCCTGTTTACATATATGTCCATCAGTGGAAGTCTTTCGACTGAAATTATTATGGTGATGCGAATGAGCCGTGGGCCAAAATAGTCACAATTGGAGCCCTGACACAGTCAGGAGGTGTCGCGGCAAACCGTCGAAGATGGCGTGACGAGCTGGACAAAATTAACGACTAGTGGTTCACGTTAGCCCTGAACCGCAAGAACTGGAAGTCATTATGTCAAGTCAGTCTTTGCCAGTAGTGGGATAATACAGGCTCACAGCATGTTATATGTTATATGACGGCACAGCCAATTAGAGAACGGTACAGCTCCAGCTTTACGTGTCTTGTCTTGTCTTTACATATTTTTTTTTTTTAATTAGTAGGTACATACCTAAATTTCTACAGACAGGTAAAGACAGGTAAACTAGGGGTGATCTAAACGGTCTGTCCGGCTGGTAATGATCTAACAGGATACGACCGAATAGTGACCGTGAATGCAATCTGACCTCTGCAGCCCAACTAGTGGGGCATATCGATATCGGTAGGTACCTAAAGTTGGACTGGCTGGCTTCTGTTTAAAATTCATACTTATCTTCTATACTTCGACTTTTAATTGTATTCAGTAACTTGACAGTTGAAGGGTTACCAGATTTTGACAAAAAAGAAGATAGTGCGGTGGTGCAAGAATGAACGAAATTTAATGAACTTAAATAATGTAATTAAATGCAAATCTTTTATTTTTTTAATAACTTGTCTTAAAAACGCAATATTACACTATAAAATTTTTTGAATTTGTTATAGTATATTTTGTTTCCCAGCAGTACAACTTAGTAAGAATGTATTGATTATTATTATTATTCAACCACTCATGAATGTCTTTTTTCTTCCAGGACATCTCGGGAATTGTTTAAATTTTTCGAATATTCGACGAATTACGAAAATATTACAAATATTTAGTTTTATTTAAATTAAACCATTTTTATCATTCGTTCTTTACGCAAAATCGTTCACCGCCCCAACACTATTAGTTTTAGTATGGTAACATTATTTTTCTTTGAACTGTCAAGTTACTGAATACAATTAAAAGTCGAAGTATTAAGTCTGGTGTTTTCTTACAAAAATAGTAAATCAGGAAATTACCTGTTACTTTTTCTGTTGACAGCGATGCGGTCGATTTTTTTGATGCAATAAGATTGTTTCCCCTCTTTTTTACCTTACATAATATTAATACATTACATAATATTATTATATTTAAAGTCTGTTAAATTATCCTAAATTGTCCATATATTGAAATCACAACTTACTGTCTTTCTTGGAGAGTTGTATGAAATAACACGGCAATGTAAGTGTAGGGTGTAAATAATGTTTGCTTAGCAATTATTTTAGCCTGACTGTACAAAAAAAGCCTTAGACGCTGAAAATTATTTTTTAGACAGTCTAAGTATGTACTTATCATATTTAAATTCACAACCCACACACACACGTACACGTCCAATACCATGAGCAACAATGAAGCACATAAAATTCTAATTCCAAACTCATAACTCCACAAAATCTAAACATACACAGACATACATACACACAGGTACATAAAACCGAATAGATTACGGTTCCATCGGACGCGAATATTTCTGGCGGTGGAACGCGCCGGCAATGCGTCAAACAGCAATAACGTATTTTTTTCAATTACGGTGCAATTTCCATGAATCATTTTGTGCCGTTGAGCATTCTGTGCCGAACCAGCCGCGATTCGCTGACCCAGATTGGAAATGTTTGCGTACAGTGTACACCTAGCACAGCGCCAATGAATGTTCAGAAATGCATGTGCTGTCTTAATTAGTAATTGATGGCATTATGTTGCGTCTCTAGCTTTTGTGGTGTCGGAATGGCTGATGCTGGTAGGGCAACTAGTATTTTATTAAACTAATAATCTTTTTACCAAGCTATAAACACAAACAAAAAGCCTTAAGTCATTGATTGCCACCGCGGTCACCGGTGTCCGCCAACAATAGATTTTCTATTCTGTCTGTTCTCTGGCAGTCAACGTGTTAATGACAATATACAAGCTAACACTAAAATATATATATGTATGACTAGCGGACCCGACAGACGTCGTCCTGCCCGGGTCCAATTGTGTTTTCAAACCATCCAGGAACCCATTGAAATATACACACAAAACTTCATCCAAATTGTTCCAGCCATTTAATTTATTTTAACCGATTATTTTTCCAGTTAGTTAGTAGTTAGTCAGTAGTTAGTGACAAACACACGTACAGAATAATTATAAGTGTTAAGAAGATGTACAAGTATATAATAAAAATGAAATAAAAAGGGAGGAGCAATCAGCTCCTCCCATTTTTTTTTTATTTTTCTGCGTCGCTGTCAATATAATGGGATAAGTGCCCAAAAGGCTAGCAACTTTACCACATTGGATGGCAATGCTGATTCTTTGGGCTAACTAACAAGCTATGTACCCGATATGATTTCATATCAGCAAATATAACGAACTTTCGTTAAAACTTATATCCCTATAACGGCTTTAGGAGATGATTTTTCAAAAATCCTTTCTTAGAGCTCACCTTCTTTGTATAAGGTACTCTTGTGCAAATTTTCAAGTTTCTATACCCAGCATTTTAGGCTGTGCGTTGTCTGCCAGTGAATTAAAGATTTTTCCTAATTTAACAAATCATTAGCTTTAACCATAAATGCCATCTGCCTAGCCTTTTCCCAACTTTGTTGGGGTCGGCTTCCAGTCTAACCGGATGTAGTTGAATACCAGTATGTTACATGGAGCAACTGCTTATCTGACCTCCACAACCTAGTTACTGGGTAACACGGATACCCTTTGGTATGACTGGTTGTGGGACTTTTGGGCTTCTGACTACCCGTAACGACAATCACAAATCCAAGAATGACAGCCGGGTCCAACGGCTTAACGTACTTTCCGAGGCACGGAGAGGTCTCGGTTAGCTTAACCAGCACCCTAATTGCGTAACACACGATCAATCGGAATCGGTTTAATTTTGACAGTTCAACAACATTCATTGCGTTATTTACGTTGTTGAGGAGACACATGACACATTTTTTGAACATATGAAGCAATGGATTAGCAATATCCTTCAAAATTATTCAGATTGAGATTGATTGTGTGTTACGCAATTAGGGTGCTGGTCGATCAACCCGTGCGGCTGTTATTACTTATCCACGACCCCTCCATAATCATATTAAATTCTGCAACTAACCTGATAGTGCCAAGACTGCCAAGCAGAAGCTGATCACAAAACCAGAGAGCTTTGAGCACACTAAGAAAGCTTATCGTAACCCTAAAGTAGATTGCCGAACCATAATATTAATATAGCATTAATCGGAAAGCCAGCCGCGCGATAGCACGTAATGCATCAATTGTTATCAACTAAGCAACCGCGCTCAAAGCACCCGATCATCCCGTGTGGAGGAGCCAGCCAATATTTGACAAATATGAGCAGCCCTCCCCCACCACTCATTGAATTAATTTCTCATTTCACAACCACTTATCTCCTGAACCTGGAAGTTATTGTAAACAATTACCCATAAATAAATTTCCACCTCGTAAGTAAGTTTGAGGTTCGAAACAAAGAAAATCGAGTTTCCCACCAACACAAGTTGAGCGCGTGTAAATGTAATTTCCCAACAAAGCTTTTTACCGAAAACAGGTAAGTGAAAAAAGGTTGTCTTTTTAACACCTACTCGTACGTCAATAAATTTTGGTGAATTGGCCTGAATTGCTTACAAAAAAAATAGGAATAAGGTTTAACTTGCTTTGAAGAGCTTTTACAAAAGTACCTATTACTATAGAGATACCTACTTGTGAAAGGGTTTTTCAAGACACCGCCATTTTCTACCACCAAGCAATATTACATTTCTTGTGACCATCATTGCCATCTCATACTACTCATCCGTCTAATGATCAGATGCCACTTTTTGTAGGTAGATTCGAAAAATGCCTAATCAAATAGAACTACGACCATTCGACCAACCTCAGAGGCCGGTATCTTACCGCTCGATTATACATAAATAGTCTTTGGCAGCGGTACACTATCAATTATTTATTTATAAGCGTGAGATGTATAACATCATCATATAACATCTAGTTACTAACAAATGTGATTTTATGATCTGGAAAGAAATAAATAATGATGATGATAACACGCATGCTACAACGCAACGCAACGCAACTCATCGGAACGCATGATACAATTAGCATTTTCCGCCTTTTATAAAGGAAAAGGTCATAAAATGGCTTCTGACACTTAAGTACGAGGAGACAGAGCAACTTCTCTGCAGACAAAGAGACATCTAACACACACACACACACTTACACACATTAACACACCCCCACTCGCCACACGCACACACGCACATACACACACATGCATCATTACTTACTCATAACTATACACATCCTCACTCGCCCAGTAACAAACCACTCATTTAGCTCATTCCCAGTCACGCAACTCTTAATTAGTTAGATTCTGGCACGTATACGAGTACCTATCCGGGGAGGCCAGGAGACCCATGACACAAGTTCTTTACTTAAATGGGCCCCTGTCGCCCTTCCGTGTATTAGCATTACATTTTTAAGAAACGTATGTATCTTGTGGGAGAAAATAAATGAAATTTATTATAAAATACGCGAGGTAAGATCGTCAAGTTTACATGTTTTCTGTTTCCCAAAACTTGAAGAATTTTACAGTCCAATGAAAAGCTGCATTTTTACTGCGGTGCTCCTGAAGCAACTACAGCTGTAACCACGTAACTTACATTTTCTTCGACAACAAGGTTCTTCTGATAAATTGTAAATAATTTACATAACACAATGTAGGAGGTAACGAAGGAAGAAGCCGTGGACACAGTTATGAACAGAATACGTCTAACTAGATATAACAGCAGTCTGCTAGAAACTTGTTTCATTAAATTTAAATTTACCGTCTACTTATTAATTCAAAGAAACGCTCGTCGTCTCTGGGATTCAGGGCTGAGGAAAAAACTTGTTCCATTGATATGTCTTATTGTTCAATTTCGGGAATCGCGGATGATTTTTAAATAGCTCGCTAATGTATTCGGAATACTTATTCAGTAAGTTCTTTCTTTTCCTTCCTATTGTCAGAGTTGTTCGTTTTTTTAACCGACTTCAAAAAAGGAGGAGGTTCTCAATTCGACTGTATTTTTTTTATGTTATTTTTGTTACCTCAGAACTCCATTATTTATAAGCCGATTTGCAAAATTCTTCTTTGTAAGGATATACTTCCAGATTGGTCCCATAGAAATTTCATCAAAAACGGTTCAGTAGTTTACGGTTACGGTTTAGAAAGTTACGTAGATTTTTTTAAATAAAACACAAAGAAAGGTTCCCAAATCACTGGCAGCCGTATATTACCTGTCACAGTCTAATAGCAACGAGAAAGTTGACAATCGGAAAATCATATAAGTAAAAATCATATATAAAATAAAATAAATAACAATAAATAGCCTCTTTATTACATGCGAACTTCCTATACTAAGCATTGACTTAAAATATTACGATTACTTACGCTAATTTCATGAATTAAGTTTTTTTTTAAGTTAGATATTCTGTCCCACCGCTAAGCAAGGGGCTCCTCCAAATCCTTGCTTTAGGTAAAGTCATAATCAGCCTATAATGTTCTCACTGCTGGGACACAGGCCTCCTCTCCGTGAGAAGGAGCAGCCCGTAATCCACCACGATGGCCCAGTGCGGGTTGGTAGATGTCACATGTCTTCGAATTTTTAATTCTGGGACATGCCGATTTCCTCACGATGTTTTCCTTCACCGTTTTGAGAACAGTGGTAATGCAATTATTTACACATATTAAAGCACCTAGCTTGGTTCAAATCCAGGACCTACACCTCGTAAGTCGGTGCCGTTACCATTGCTTTCATTAGGATAAGGAACATAATTAATTACCTATTATAAAATTTATAAGATTCAAACGCTTCATTAAATAATTCGAAAAATACGGAAACAATATTCAGATTCACCCAATCTTATCAAGCATCAAATCTTTCATTATCATCTGCATCAACGTTGTAGACTTTCACATCAGCACTTTTTAATGTTTCTACTTATAACCGAGCTAACTTGCTTATTTAAAAGTCCCTCTGGTTCCTCCAATTAATTTCGAGACTTAGTAAAATATATTTTTTACATCGAAAGGATCTAGATTGCCCAATTAAAAGTTTAAGCTTATTACTTCCAACGCCCGCTTTTTGAATACGTTTAATTATTTTGCCTCTTACTCTGCTCTATATTCTGCGAGCAATCGCTTTTAAGCAGATTCCAAATATTGTTTTTGATTTTATTCAGTTTCAAATAGTTGCTAAGTATTATTAGGGCGAACGCCGTGAAGCTGCTAAAGTTAAGTCTTTATAACATAACTGCTAATTATTGAACTGAAACTTACTGTTAAACCTTTAATTATCTTCCTTCTCTGTCACAATGGGGACTTTCTCTTTCTTTAGTTTACCCATTATCCAATTGGAAAATGATCCCCACCTTCAAAATCCAACAGAGTTTCGTTTACTCAAAAGTACATTCGAAATGCACACCTCCAATAATCTGCTAACATGGTCGCTAAAACGGCAATATTCAACAGTTTATCAGCGGGTGGGTAGTCACAAGTGCATTTCCCGGCGTGTCCGTATCGGGGCTAATCGCGGCCCGCTTCCTACCGATGCTGGCCGGAAATTGGCTGCCCCGACTCATCCGCTGGCGAGGACATATGATCCAACTAGCCCTGTTTCTTGCATATTTTACATCATACGAATTAACTTGGAACTAGTCCATGAGATATGGATGTTCATCTCCGTTGCCGTGAGTTTCTGATTGGAAATTTACACTTTTGGTAACACATTTGGCTTCATGGGGAAGATTGTTTATTAAAGAAAGTACCCCATATATTTAGCATTTTTGCCCTTCTACATCATCAGTTCAATCAAATTAAAAGAGTACCAGCTTCAGAAGCATTGGTGAAGAACAGTATGCATGGGTGACAATTGCTACTGCTATCGGCAAGCTTCGGTTCGGTCAGGAGACCTATGTCCTGTATTCGTCTTTGAGCTGAATGATGATAATGGGGCATGCAAATGAAATGCCCGCTTTATAAATATTTTGCCTACATAAATGAATCTAGGTACTCCAGAAAAAGATATATGTTCTTGTAGCAAGCAGGTCCTTTATCTTTATATTTACAACATGTCACTTGTTATTCCATCGTTCCGTCGTTCAGGCAACATTTACGAGCTCACCATGCAGAGCTTCTCGAAGGCGACGCCCGAAGAGCGAATAGTGTATTAAGTTTAAAGTTTATAATATCACATAAGTAGTGGCAAGTTGCGAGACCGTCGCCGACATGCACTAAGCAAACTCATTTCCTTGACAACTTACAAAGAGTTGCTTTCTTGGTAGCTTCGAAAGCACACAAATTGTACGGTTTATTGATTGTAGGTTAAAAGTCACACTTATGGTTTAAATACCTCATTCGACTGACTGTGGCGATGCTTGGGAGATGCTTATGTTCAGCAGTGATCGCCTTTTAGTTGAATGATGATCATGACCATGATTGGTCGAAGATGCGACTTAGGTAGAGACTGAACATGGTGCACTAAGCAAACTCATTTCCTTGACAACTTACAAAGAGTTGCTTTCTTGGTAGCTTCGAAAGCACACAAATTGTGAGGCTTATTGATTGTTGATTAAAAGTCACACTTATGATTTAAGTACAGTCACGAGCAAAAGTATGTATACACTCGGCTTTATTCAAAAGCGATTTACTCCTTTATTTTTGAATGAAATTTTTATGTTATTACGAACATAACATTTTCGAACCCATAGGTTTATGTAATGTGTCGTATTACAACGTTGCATTCGTTATATCACGAAAAAATCATCACACACTCATCACAAGTGTAGACATATTGTGCTCGTAACTGTACAACATTGTACAGCACCCTCATTGCGTAACACACTATCAATCTCAATCTGAATCATTTTGAAGGATATTGCTAATCCATTTCTTCATATGTTCAAAAAATGTGTCCACTCTACAACATAAACAATGGAATGGATGCTGTTGAACTGTCAAAATGAAACTCATTGCTACTGATAGACGCATTACCCCGCTGGTCGTTGCAGCGATGTCTGAGAGATGCCTTTGTCCAGCAGAGGTCATCATAAGGAAGAGCGCTGATGTCTGAGATACAGATATTCTTTATCTAGTTGAGACACAGATGCCTTCAGTATAAAATTAAGAAAACTTGAATTGCCTGTCTGTGGTCCTGTATATCTGATCAAATGTAACATATGTTCTGTGTCAAATAAATTATTATAATTATTTTGGATGTGTTTTTTTTTTCTCAGCTCTTAGGCTGGTTTCAGCTATTGGTCGTCCTGCGGCGTAGTATCTCAACATGGTTGGTTTGATAGACCTGTATAAGAGGCCCTATCATAAGTAACAAGGGAGCGTGCTAGTCATCTGTCACCTGTATACTGAAATAGGAGTCTTTACTAGCTTCGTACGGGTTTATTTTTTCTAATTTATGTATTAGAGTTTTTCTTTTTAGGGTGCCAACGGTACCCTATTATTAAGCCTCCTCTGTCCGTCCGTCCGTATGTCTGTCAGCGGGCTGTATCTCATGAACCGGTAGGTATATAGGTAGACAGTAGATATTTTCACAGTGTGTCTATTGCCGCTATAACAACAAATAATCAAAATAAAGTTAATAGTTAAAGGGATACAAGAAACGTGTTTTTTTTTTGTCGTTTTATACCTTGTAGTGCGGAACCCTTCGTGTTCCGACTCGCACTTGGCCGGTTTTTTCTTCCCATTGTCATGATAAGCTTCTCGAAGATCCCAAGCACATTAAAAATATACAAATTATTCATAAATAATAGTAAAATCGACTAATAATTTCATACGACTGCACCAACCCGCCTGATTACGCACTCGATTTGATTTTGCGATCGTCAAATCTTCTGTCGATTTGATACCCGTAATTAGTTTCGAATGCATAAACAAGTGAACGGGTTTAGTAGTCCAATTAGCGTCGATCGTGTACATACAATGATTTCATTAAACATGCAAATTTGCGTCCATAGTCGCGTATGGCATCGTAATCGGGAGCCTGGTTGTGTTATTGGTTAATAAACAAGGGTTTATTTCCATTATAAGTTCCTCTTGGTACGTGCTAGAATCATTTATGCTATCGGTGTCGATTTACACAGGCTGCAGCTCGATCAGTATGTAACGGGTTTTTTTTTCAAGCTAAATTAAATTAGGTAGCAAAACTACGCTGAGGTAAACAGTGTCGATATCTAATCATGACAAAACAACAAAGAAATTAATTTGATTGATGATTATTGTGGGGTCATTAAACTCACTTGAAATATCAGTTTAAATGTTAAAATATCTGTTTTGTTTTCGTCTTAAGTCTACAGACATGATTATATCTAACACTAGAAAACAAAAGAAAAAAGACTTTCTCAACTCATATTCCAAGTAAAAACACTACTAGCGGTCGCTGACCCCAAAAAAGAACATCACATCTTTTTTTTATTGTTTTTATCGATACCCATCACGTCTGAAGAGTTTCGCTAGATAATTTAATTTGTATAAGAAAAATTGCCTAAATCTTTTAATGGGATGCTACACCGTAAAACTTATTATAGTGAGTATCTATGGTTATGAGGGGATCCTCTAATCAAAATCCAAAATATATATTCTCAAACTGAACATTTCTGCAATATTTAAAAGACTACAACACGATACAAAATAAACAGAGCGCGAGGGGTGGACAACACTTATCTGTACCAAATGCGGTTATTGTCTTCGATAAATTATCTAGTCGGCCAGAACAGAAGGCGTATGGTAACCAAACGTAAAATTTTCGATTATAGTCCCTTTAGCCGAGGAATATCTTGACAAATACCCTAATAAAAAGGCTCGCCGCGCACCCGGGACGTTTGGAAAACCATTTACAAGGTTTATCGTCGCCATGGAAATAATAACTGGAGCCGTTATCGTCCTAAATTGATCTAATTTAAAATTATTGTTATCGCGAACCTTTTATTTTTATTAGGTAGGATCATAATATTTTATCAGTGGCCAGTCACAAAATCTTGTGTGTGTAATCTGAGTGCGATACATTTATGAGTGTTTTCTGTGTTCTTGTTATGTTTATTTTAAATATTTCGTTTGTAGGCTGAGTACTTGACGATTCTAGTATACTTTAAGTAGATAAAAGCTCTCTGTAACTTATGATCAAAGCTAGCAGTCTTAAGAAATAAATACAGGGTGGCAGGGAGACATCGCCACACAAACGTAAACATGAATTCAGCACATGATTCTCCCCTCTTCTCACGTAAATCTTCATCATGTAATGAATCAATCATGAATCAGAACCAAATAGAAACAAAAAAACCAACACATTTTTCGTTTGTACGCTGAATGTTTGAAAATACCATCATCCTTCTATCTTAATAAAAGCTCTACATTCTGTAACTTATGATCAAGCAATAATTCTTTGGAAATCCCATTACCACGAAAAAAAATCTTATATGTAGTAAATTGTAATACTTTAAGTTCTAAGAAATAAATACATTAGTAGAGTGATTTGCTAGAAATACACTTACGTTGGATTTAAGTGGCAGCGCGTTTTGTGCCTTACGCAAGATAGGGTATTATATAAATCTGAAACTACACAAAAGTTTAGTATATTTTGTTGCCAGAATTTAACTACTACTTATAACTCATGGACGCATGAATAAATATAACTACAATAAATAATAATGTATAGTGTCTAGACTTCAAACACTCTGAAATTGGCGCTCTTGTCAACACATAAGATATTTCCGACCGTAGCTATGAATTTTATCGATAATTCTCGACTAAAACTATTTCTATATAAATGTTAGAAAAGAAACAGGAACGGCCGATACAAGTATTTCAGCTAGCCTTTTATCCCGTATCGTCAGCGGAGCGCACAATCATCGAGACTCGGGGAAAGTCGGGAAAGCTCGGGGTCCTTCGCCGTCGCTACGACAAGCTCCTGCGCGCTTCAATAGCTCCTTTGATTGACGCTGAACTTACTAGCCGCACCTAGTGCGAGCAATAATTGCCTTTTGAGACGAGAAAACATTGCTCCAGCGATAAAATATTATTTGTGTGTGACAGGCTTTGTAGTAGAATGTGTACCAGCCATATCTCAAAGACACCCGTTGTAATTAAGTAGACAATGAGAGTTCATATTTGGTGGTGGGCGGGAATGGAGCCGCCATTGTGCTCGGCTCGTTATCTGCAGACCAGCCTTTTTGGCTTTGCACAACAAAGTGGCTGCCCCGGCTTGCGTCTGAAACTGTTTATTTAATAAGAAAGCCTAACGATTAGACAATTGGCTACAGAACGTAAACAAGTGTATGGATGACAGTGACAGGCGACAATAATGTATGTGACAAGGAAACTAATTACAGGGAACCATTGTCCCAACTGCAATAGCAGATGGGATATCTATATATCATATAGACAGATAGAGTCCATTAAGACACCACAGTAAAAATAAAACGAAAATTATAAAATTAAAGAGAGTCCAGAAAGGATCGAGATAAGGCTTCCTTCAGTTGAGCAGCTAATTCTAAAGGAAATAAAAACTTTATTTCTTTCATAAAACAGATACAAAGGACGAGATTATCCGGATTTTAGGGCCGACATCGATTCAACGGCGCAGAAGGCAAACAATCGTCTTTTGTTGTCCGTACCTATAGAAGTTTGGGTAATTAATTACACCGGGCGGCCGTCATTTTGCAGATTCACTTCTCCTATAACGTTCTCCGCAAGATTGACTGATTAGCTACCTCACACCTCATACTGTCGACCCTTTGCGTGTTTCTGTGTTGCGGAGCTGTAAGGTAATGCTTTACACGAGTTTTCTGTACTTACCTAAGTGAAATGGATTAATAGCATAATGTATTGTGTTACTACGAAGCAAGTTAAATTTATTTATATTTAATAACACGTAACAAAGGACTCAAATATGTTAGTTACAATATTTCTTAACATCTACGTTAGTAAACTTAACCTTACACTGCAATATAGTTCATGCGAATCCCTACTTCAAGCTCAACATCGAAAAAGCTCCACCTAAGACAGCAATTGTTGAAAGTGCGATCAGCAATTTGCAATATCTTACCAATAATTCTCATAATTATAAAGTCAATGGGTAATATTCGAACTTGAATAAACTCTACTCACAATTCCTCTCTGTTCTAATATTTACTGCAAAAAATCCACACCAACTTATAAAAGCCAGGTACGCAAAGGAAACCGAATATTGAAAAATACAAACGGAAAACTGCGTGCTACGAGTAGCAGCGTCCGGAGCAATACCTCACTGGCGCAGATACAAAGTAATTGTTGAAGAGAAAAATTACACCAGAGAGAAAAACGGTGTGTTTAAAAAATAATAGAAAAAAAGGAATTGCTTCTGTTATAGTAGCAGGGAACAAAAGGCCAGTTTCATCTATTCCCGACAATGACGTGCCCGTCCAGTCGCCGCCGTGCCGCGTCCGGCTCGTAAACGGCACGTGTACCGACGTTTTGATCAACCTTAACGACGCCGCTTTTTTATGAACTATTCAAATTGACAACTGAAAAATTTCTCACAAAAATATTCACAGATTTTATCATTCAAGCTGCTATGATTAATTTAAAATTACACTTAGTTCAGATATTCGACAAATAAAGGCAATTTCGACATGTCAAGTGTCTGCGAGATAAGATCTTTTTCTCGGAAGCTGGCCGCCGCCTGTGAGGGCGTTACCAAGTGTCTCGCGGGTTCAACTTCGCTCTACTGAACTTTGAATATAACGTAAAATAAATTCGTTAAGTAACAGTCTTGAATTCATTCTTGTGCAATTTAGGGCTGATTTTTCAATCATCTGATAACTTTATTCGAGGAATAATTTTGAAAAAGGAATGAAATTGACGTTTGACAGTTTTTGTATGAAATAACTGTCAAACGTCAATTTCATTCCTCGAATAAAAGTTATCTGGCGATGGAGAAATCAGCCCTTAGTGACGCGAAGGCTTGATTTGTTTTAATTTTTCAATATAGAAATTGCGAATGAACTTTACAAATGGATTTTATTTATTTACAAACAAAAAAGAAAACAATAGTCGACAGAAAGCCAAAATGTTATAAATTAATATCTTTTTTATAAAAAAATATAAATTTATAATGTATTGATACAGCAAAAACATTTTTAACAATCTATATACAGCCATTAAGAATTGCCACACCTGCACATTCATTGAATGACTCGAGCTTTTAAAAAAATATTTTTCATCGATATTCGCCGACTTACGGTTATTTTCAGGTATAATATTCCAGTTTACATAGGTAGAAACTCCATTTTATGCATTCACTAGGCGGGGCAAACGGTTTAGTGTCGACTTCGCACTTTCAAACTTGACGACAGCTGTTCTCACTGAACGACCGTTTAAAGCCTACTCCCGAACTAAAAATGGGTACTGACTCAATGATTAGGAAAAGGAGCTATGGCTAAGTAATAACAGCACGGGTTGATCAATCAGGTTAAGCTACACTTGCCACGGTCGGTTTGTAGATGGGTGACCATCTTTACATATCAAGACCCCTTCGTGCCTCGGAAAGCAGGCTAAGCCGTTGGTCCCAGCTGTCATTAGTAGAACTTTGGAAGCCGTTACGGGTCGTCAGAAGCCCGAAAATCTGACAACCAATCTTACCAAGGGGTATCGTATCACCCAGTAACTGGGTTGTGCAGGTCAGATAGGCAGTCGCTCCATATAAAATACTGGTATTCAGCTGCATACGGTTAGACGTGAAGCCGACCCCAACAAAGTTGGTAGTAGGCTAGGCAGATGATGATGACTAAAACTTAGATCAAACAAAGTTTTCAAAGTAATAAGCTAATTGAAATATTTTGCCTCTTCCCGATAGAATTCACGGAAAACCAATCTCATTTCTTATAATTGGTATGGCTTCAATGATATATATTAGCTTTTACTGAAACATCGTATATGTTTTTGTTTGTATTTCTTTGATAGCTGAAGGGACTCGTGTGGTTCCAAGAATATTAATCCGTTCGTTGTAATATAATGAATAATTATAATATTAGAAACCCGAAATTATATTAGTTTCCACATACATACAAATATATAAAATTGAAATGTCTGTTTCTAATGTCGAAATAACCGCTTTTTACTAAATGCTTATGAAAGTATATTATAAAAAAACAAATTTAAACACTATCAAAATATTTTATTACATATAAAGCTTCATGGGCACTTACAAATGTCTGTTTGTTTGTTTCGGCTAATCTGCGAAACGGCTGAACCCATTTAGACGGGGCAGCAAGAATAAGGGTTCCGCGCAAAAAAATTTAAACTCAATCCAATTGTTTTCCAACATGCACGCGAGCGAAGGCGCGAGCACAGCTAGTTAATTATAAATTCTTCTTTTGCGTAATGGCTTTAAAAATACGTATCAAAACTGTTCCACGAGACATTATTTTCTAGCAAAATTTATTGATTTCTGAAAATCACAGTAATGAGGGCACGCATTTATGTCTAAGGGTCTAATAATAGCCAATTTTCTAAAAATGTCTCCTGAAACAGCGTGACGCTCCTTGAAAAAGATAACTCCTTAAAATCTTGAACGTGATGGTGAATTTGCGTCCGTCGAAAATATGAAGCCAAGGCCCACATCAAAACTGATTTGAATGGAACGCAAAATGAAGGCAGCCGCGCCGCGTCCGAGATAACGGCTCTTCAAAAAAGGGAAATGTTAAAAACAAAATTCAAAAGGGAAAGAGGAAGTAGGTACCTAAGTAAATTATAAAAGTGCGACGAGAGCCTTTTGTTTACGACCCGCTACTGTCAGTGCTGCGCCATTTCCAACCAGAGCGACCGCATTCACGAACAGACTGCCAACTTATGCCTCTAATTCGTCGCTAAAAGATGACATAGTTAGATTTTTTTTTTCAAATCTCCAGTGGCACGAACAATACTGTATACGACACTTCTTTTATCTAAAATAATAAAGAAAATATTCTTGGCGTTTTCTTCCCTGATAAGGAAGTTTAAAACTCGCTAAAACGTTACCTATTTACTTGTCGGTATAAAATATAGGTGCTTACCTAACACGCCAGTCGTAATGAAAGCTAACTTGGTCCCCAGATACTAAAAAGTTTACGACATAACGTAGGCATATAAATATACACTCCCTCTTGTTTTTATAAAACTTTGGGAAAATTGTAATGAATTTGTATACGGCTGCAAAAAGTCATATTTAAAATCCTTGGGGAGTGGTCGCAGATATGTAAAACGGTTTGTAACTAAGCGTATCTGCTTTACGTGCGTATAAAATTGGTCCTGCGCTGAAATTGCGTAACACACTATTAGTAGATAGCAATGGGTTTCATTTTGACAGCTCAACAACATTCATTGCGTTATTTACGTTGTTGAGCAGACACATTTTTCGAACTTATGAAGCAATGGATTAGCTACATCCTTTAAAATTATTCAGATTGAGATTGATAGTGTGGTACGCAATTAGGGTGCTGAATGTTATGCTAGCCGAGAAGCCACGCATTCAGAGTAAAGGTTAGTGTGCCATTGAGCTAGGCTGTCGTTTTCAGGTTCACTTGCAATGTGATCCGAAGAATCCCGAAGAATAAATGAAGTCACCGTTATAATTTTAGACTCCGAATATGTCAACGTAGCGTTGAACGCCACCCATTCAGGTAGAAACGACCTGAAGAAACTCTGAAACAGATTGTGTGCTCTTGGCAAAAGGTTGGGTGTCATGGCGCAACTTGAGAAAGTCCTTCATTAGCAGATAACTGTGATTGGTCAAGATATGATAAGTTAAGTGAATCATTTTATACATGGTCAATTTATATTAGCTAGCGAAACTCCGCGGATATGATCGATATCTAAACACGATATAACAAAAAGAAATTAATTTGACGATTTTTTGTGTGGGGTCACCAACCGCAGTTAGTGTAGTCACTTGAAATATCAGTTTAAAAATCAGCTTTTTAGTGTGTAAACTTCACTGACGTGATGGGTCGATACCCATTTGAAGGATATAGCTAATCCATTGCTTCATAAGTTCGAAAAATGTGTCAGCTCAACAACGTAAATAACGCAATGAATGTTGTTGAACTGTCAAAATGAAACCCATTGCTATCTATTAATAGTGTGTTACGCAATTTTACCGCAGGACCAATTTTATACGCACTTAAAGCAGATACGCTTAGTTACAAACCGTTTTACATATCCGCGACCACTCCCCAAGGATTTTAAATATGACTTTTTGCAGCCGTATACAAATTCATTACAATTTTCCCAAACGTATATGTCAATACGACAAAACTAAAAAAACAGATTTTCTCAACCTATACTTCGAGTAACAACACAACCAGCAGTCGTTGAACCCCAAAAAAATATCAATTCTTTTTTTGTTTTTATTTTACGTGTTTAAATATCGATCCATGACATAGAAAGAAAGAAAAGTGCGTTTATTGGCATTACACAAAATTAATACACCTTAAAACTATAGAAACAGAAAACAAAGATAATATATAATCTTTGTTTTCTGTTTCTATAGTTTTAAGGCCAAAAGGCCTCAGCTCAGCATAATGTCAGACGAGAACACAAATGTAATTTTCAGCTGCAACCCACGAGTGACATACGCTGGAATAACAAACACATAGGGAAGTGTGTGTCCGTATATACAAATCCGTACGTCATACGTGCGTATACGTAAACGTACGTCCGTACATATATATAGTCTGGGTGTACAACAAAAAAAAATTGTATATAAGTAGTTTATCAGCCATCTTGTTACCATAACACAAGCATTAGGTTGCTTTAGCTTGGGACAAATGGTGTTGTGTGAAATGTCCAGGGATATATTATTATTATTATTATACAAATATTAATAAAATAATGTAGATCCCTTAAATATCACTCCGAGCCAAAAATGTATTTTTGTTATACGATCAGTGGAAGCCCAGTGGTAACAGCCGCGACTTACAAGTTGTAGATCGTAGGTTCGAACCCAGACAGGCGCTTTACTTTGTGTAAATTATTTCATCACCACTGCTCTCAAAATGGCGAAGGGAAACATCGTGAGGCAACCGGCATGTCCTAGAACCAACAATTCGAAGACATAATGTACCAACCCGCACTGGGCCCGCGTGGCGGATAGACGGCCCACTAACTCTTACTGAGAGGAGGCCCGTGTCCCAGCAGTGGGAACGTTATAGGCTGACTATGTAAGCAATGCCTTCCAAAATGCTGCTTGCTGGAAGACATATATCTTATCGGGGGGAGTTCCTTTACGAATCGTTGATTTAAGTTATTTAATTTCAGCTCTCAACACAACAGTGATAATTATGTGGATCTGATTGTACACGGTTTTCTGTTCAACAAATTAATACGAAGTAAAGTCGGCTCATGATTCCTGAGTCGCAAGGGTGGGGGGAGGGGGCGGACCACGGAGCGGTTTTCATTAGAGACCCCATTTGCATGTTATTCATTACCTTCCTACATCATATAATTATATTCATATTATTTCAGGATACTAAATGTTTTTATGACCTATTTTGTATCTTTCATTTAAATGCACTTCATTTTTTTTTAGAGGGTCTTTTTTTTTCAATACGGATGAAAGAACATAGAAAACAGCTTTATGTCAGATATTATGGTGTCCATTTACTATTGTCAATTAACTTGATAACATGTCCAGGCCCAAATGAAATTGGGCGGGTCACATCAGCCGCATGCACGATGACCGTTGGGCAAAAGTCTCCACACACTGGGTCCCTGGAGATTGACGGCGCCGCCGAGGCCAGCCTAGAAAGACATGGCGAGATACCTTGGACGCGTACTGCGAGGGCTGGTTCGAGGTGGCACGGGAAAAGAGTTCCTGGAAGGATTTAGGGTAGGTCTTTGCCCAGCTGTGGGCAAGCAAAGGAAAGTACGTAACAATTACTTGATTACTTGTTACGTACCTACTTTTTCTGACAGTCAGGGCATGCATATTTGCCAATCCAATGTGATAAACGACTTTTTGCATGTTGATGGAGTTGGTTGGTGGAGACACAGGCTGGCAATCAGAATCGTAGCAATTTTAATATGATAGCAAAGGTAAATGAATTTTGAACATTGATTGAGCAATATATGAACTACTGCATATTTTATACCTCTGACTGTAGTTATTCATACATAATTTTAATCAAATAGATATTCGAATATTCCGATAGGCACTCATGTTAACATACCAAACACACGCAATGTAGACACAATGATCGAATACACACCGCTATCCATAATATTAATATTAATTTCAATTTGCACAAACACAAGCTCAGGATTACGTTAAGTAAGCCCGCAGTATTACCTACTGCGACATTTTATCCAAATATATATTAATATGGAATGCCTACTGCGATATTTATGTAGGCAGTACAACTCACCCAAGTAAACCGCTGTATTTTCAGAAGAAAACCGGTTGAAAGAATCTTTTATCCAGAAAATAGAATGACGGAGGAAGGCTTTTGTGTAACCTAAATAAATGGTTGTTTAGCGGAAGGAGCATTCAGAATGATTTTAATATAAATTAAGCTTAATTTATCGTCTTATTGGTAATTGTTCGACAGCTTAAAGAAAGAAAGAAAATGCGAAAAGAATGAATTGGCATAAATATAAATGAGCATAAAAGCACCAGGTTAACCGTTTTTTGACAGCTGCCTTAGAACGTTACTATTCCAGATTACGTAAAAGTTAACTTTAAAATGCGTGATAAAATAAATATATAAACTGCGTAATGTTATTGAATTATCTTATTTATGACTTCTTACAGACATTATAATACCGTACGTGTATCAGTTTTGACAAAAAAAATACTAATAACAATTGCTCACTGGTTTGATCTGTCAAAAAACGTTTAACCTAGTGGACAGAGCATAAAGTGCGTTTTTTTAATCCCAGATTTTTAGATCTGATATTTAAGTCTTTTGTGTTTGCGTTTTTTTAGTACTCATAGAAATTCGACATTACACCTGTCAAATTAGTATCTGGGTTTAAAAAACGAACTTTATAAAAAAAAATTGCGATCTAATAATATTAGTAGTAGGGTAATTAAATAAAAACAGGCGAAAGGTGTCGTGGAACACCCTTTTTTCGAAAGACCCTTCGACCGTTCCAACGGAATGGTCGAAGGGCCTTTCGTAAAAAGTGTAGTGTGATGACTGACAAAATGACTTTCTTTGATTTAGCTCTAATTTGCAGAGTATAGCGTGCGATAAGCAACTTCGTTCCAATAATACCTACTTATCATGTTATTTTTTTCTATTTTTGGTACCTAATGGTCTAACGATGTACCTAAGATGCTTCTTACACAACAATTCACAATTTCCACATTTATATCTGTAATTTATATGGTGTAAATAACAAAGAGTATATGTGTTATGTGTTCTATTCTTTAATTACCTTTACAGTAGCTATTCTATTCTATTAATTACATTTACAGTACAAAGTTAAGCTGAAAAATACATTAACACCAACACCAAACAGCTGAATACAAGTTTAAATACCTCTTACATTCTCTTTTGCCTTTTCCCCGTAATCAAGGAACCGACGAGTGTTGCTAATTCATTACATTTTTCCATTAGCTTGAGAGTAATATTAACATTTTACACTATTGGCTAAGTCTTCGTCGGACTTGCTTTATTAAGTTTATTCGTCTTCAAATATATTTTTTTAAGCCAGTTCCTAGTATTTTAACGTTGGCAAGACTTAAAATGGAGTGAGCCTTTGAATAATTTAGTTGAATGTAGATCCGGTAGATTTTGTTATAATAACGAAATTACTGTATTTGTGTCTAATTAAACGGAAATTCCATTTTATATATCAGGGTCGAAACATTGTCCACCTTTGTACAGTTTTTATTGTAATTGAGCATAAAGTTTTATTTAACAAGTAACCACTGCTTCGTTGGCGAAATCTAAAAAGCCCCATTTACACGGAGCAAGAGTCTGGAACTTTCAAGAGCAATAATCGCATGCCATAGAGCACGTTCAATTATTGCTATTCAAGAATTGCATGTGTCGTCTTCTGTTTGCACCAAGGCAATTATTGCATGCAAGTTTTGCCTCGTCTAATCAGAGTTGGACGTCCTTTTACAATTGATTCAAGTATTACCGTTATTAGCACTGCCAAATATTTCATTCAATTTCATTCAACGGCTTCTTTAGATTTTTTTTTAACTTGTTTCGTTCGCAAATGTTTGAATGATAATGGCAGAATTCAATCCAATTTTATTGCACGTACAATTTACACCTATATACCAGTTTTTAACGGCAACTAACTTGCCCGTATTGTGCAACAATTGTACGTGCAAGTCAATTGTTGCCTCAATTGTATGGTATGGCAATAACCTTGCATCGTGTAAATGGAGCTTACCTATCGGAGATCAATGAGCAGATGATATTGGGCTGCATCAATCTTTAACAATACATTCAATGCAAAAAATACTTACTCAGAACAATATAATTTATGTATTTTATTTATGTATTCAAATCTACCTTACAACTATCATTACATGTGTATGTACCCAATGTGACGGTGCGGTCAAGTAGATAATATAGATATTGGTCATGTAGATAATGTTATTGTACTCCAACATATAAAGGAAATTCAGTTTAATTGGCAAGGTATTTATTTTCACATTAATTTGTACAACAAATATTTAATATAGGACCTGCAGTGCGATTCTGTAACCATCTCACCGTGAAAACTTAGGTGAAGTGAGCGTGGAGTGAGCTGTCATTCCAAATAATGCTAGGGATTGACGCTATTGACAGCTCACTCAGAGCTCACTTCACCTAACTTTTCACGGTGAGATTTTTACAGAATTGATCGGCTGTTTCTTAAATGTCCAAATTGCAGTATATGTACCTATGTCACATAATTTAAAGAAATCGTAGTACCAGATAATGCAACCAAATCTTAAGAAACAGTCAATAAATAGAAAAAAGTATAAACATTAAGTAACAGAGTCATCAGTCATGTTCAGAAGATTATTCGGAGCAAGCTTCAGTAATGATGATGATGAGGCACGATGTGGTGCGTGCTGTGTTTCACCGTCGCGTGGAAGCTAGAGAAGGAATAGAATTTTAGTATGTAGACTATATAGGTACTTTGTCATGGTAATCCTGTTCACTGTTCAAGATTTATCACTTTCAGCTGGCTTACAAATGGCAGTTAGACGCATGTATAAATAATTATGCCAATGGATAAGGAACTTATGATTGTGACAGTCCTCTGTTCGGGACAGCAGTCACACGCACACACACACACTTAGTAAAAGTAACGCCGTTTGTGTTGTCAGCGCAGAGGTCTCCGCATGACGTCACAACAAGCGACAGAAACATTGCACTCACCCGGTGTGGTCGTCGCCGTGGTAGTCAACATGTCTGAAGGAGCCGTCAGGTTCCTGCAGGGAGTAGTGTCCCTTGACGACGTCACCATCGCGGTGCTCGTGCTGCGACTTGTGGTCACCGGTATGAGAGTCCTTTACTTCGTATCCAAACTCGTACTTAGGGTAGGTCTGGAAAAACACTTGAGTATAAAAAGTAGAAAACCAACACCACAGTGGGAGTCTTCTTTACAGATCCAAGAAATCACTATATAACGGAAGGAAAGATGGGATCAGATCGTCGGCCAGTTGGTTCCTACGGGATATCCAAGAAGGAAAGAAACATATGTATGCATGATCAATACTTACATAGTAATCGTGATGGTCATGTCCATGTCCATGATAAACAGGCTCGTGATGACCGTCGTGACGATGGATGTACTGGGAGGAATGGCCGTATCCTGAGACCACGGCGATGGCCACAGACAAGACGCATACAACCTGAAAAGAAAGGCGCTGCGTGAGGTATGAAAAGGAACGTATCGTGTTTGGGCTGAGTCATCTCTGCGTTCCAGGGGTGCTACCAAATGCAGCAGTAAACACATTTTCATGGTTCCTGAGGAAGTCCCATTTCTGAATCACCGAGAGAATAATGTTGGTAACAGCATGAGCGTTAAGGACGTAATTTAATCGATGAAGCGGTTATTTAAAACAAATCCTAAATATATTGTCTTCAAGACACTATATTAGAAACTTTCAATTTCACTTCAAACATTAAGGCCCAAGTACACGGCACAATTTTTTGATGGTATGTTATCCGAACCGTAGAAAAGTCATGTGACCTTGTTTATGACACGGTTCTATGGAATATGGCGACGACGCCGTGCCGTAGAGCCCCCGTGTTATCAACCAACTTTCATAGTGATCCATACAACACTGACGACCGTGCGCACGGCGCGTAAACCGTAGTTTTATACGGCAAGAACAGCGTCTGTATACAAAGAGCTTAAGAGCGGTTCTGCCCTGCATCCGATCCGAATCCGACAAATGACGACCCGAAGTAGCCATTTGCTGCAGCTATTTGTATGAGGGGTTGCGCACTACATCCGAACTCAGTCCGTCCGAATTTAGAACATTCCCAATTCGTATTGAACTTGGATCTTGAATTCGGATTCGGATCGGACGTAGTGCGAAACCGCTCTTACACTTCATGAACACTAATCAGCAGTAAACTTTAAATACCTTGAAGAACATTTTCTAGTTATTGTTTTAGAACTGTTGTCACTATTGCAATTCTAATACCAGAACGGAACTGATACATGCTGACAAAACCTCACGTCTTTTATACAACTTAAAATAATACATCCAAGGTGATTGATTTCTCTCTAATTATATCGACCATAAAATTATTCTCGATACAGTTGTTACGTTAATTTACGCATTGACATTATTTTCGTAAAAGTTGTGACTGCATAACGCGTGGTTGCGTGTTGTGGGTAAAGGTCAGTGGTAACATGCAACTTGGATTTGTAAGTACATAACTGATGTGATTGTTGTGCGATAGTTCTGTAACGTATGCATATGTTCGTGGCTGTACATTGATCTCCTGTGGATGACCGGTCGAATGTGAAAGAAAAAGAGCTATGGGGAAGAATGTGTTAGTAGAGATGGAAAGTTAGTTGGGACAGGGATCTTTAATTTTCAAGTCATAACTCAGTGACAGTTCTGACAAATTTGACAAAAGAGTAAGTAATGGTGGCGTTTTTTGGCCGTTCTTCTCCATACTACCTTTTGGAAGGGGCCACTAGAATCAATTCCATTTCCTCCAAAAGTGCTTTTTATGTGCCTATTTGAAATAAATTATTTGACTTTATATGTATATGTAGAATAAGTATGCGCCATGGCTGTATGATTTTCAATAGGGTCACCCACGGAGCACATCACCGTGGGGTCACCTATTTAAAACCATAATGCGTTCCGCGTTTCAAAATTCGAATGGGGTCCGATTCCGCGATGATACTCCAAGAAACAAATGAATTCGCGTCGTCGAAGTTCGAAGTGTTTACATCTATATTTTGTCGTATAACGGTCAGCTTTAAAAACCCGCTGAGTCGGTTATTGTGGTAAATGAATGTCAAAAGGCCTATAATTATCATGTTGACGACCAGCATGGGTATTGAAGCAGCATCATTTCACCCCATATTATGTGGTGTATTAATTAAATGTGCCATCCGCGAGGGAATTATGGAATTTCACATATACTCGCTAAACCAAGCTTATATTATGATCCCTGGTGTGGTGGACAGAGTTATAATTAATGCTGATTCTGAAGCTTTTGCTAAAACTCATTTGGAGTTCATTTTTAAACATTCTGAACTAGTCTGAGATGCAATCGTTATTTAGTTTAGTTATTACTGCATTATTTTTTGGTGACTCCTACCATTAAGTAAATTGTGGTGAGCTTCACTTGTTATCAGAACAGGACTTTCATACATAATCTGCCTATAATGTTCCCACTGCTGGGACACAGGCCTGGTTTCTGTGAGAGGTAGTGGGCAGTAATCTACCACGCGGACCCAGTGCGGGTTGGTAGATGTCTCATGTCTTCGAATTTTTGGTTCTAGGATATGCCGGTTTCCATACGATGTTTTCCTTTACCATTTTGAGAGCAGTGGTGATGATATAATTTACACAAAGTAAAGCGCCTGGCGGCGTTCGAACCTACGGCCTACAACTCGTAAGTCACCGCCGTTACCACTGGGCCAGCACTGCTGACTTTCATGTTTAACAGTAATAAAAAGTATCAAAACATAAGAACAACAACTTTTATTCTAAAGACTCAATAACAATCATATAAACAACTTAACAATCGGTAAGAAACGTGTCCAATCAGTGGTGGTGGTGATGTTCAGGGACGATGTGCTTGGCGTGTCCCTGGTACTTCACGTTAGCGTTGAACCTGTAAAGAAAACACAGTGAATAAATCTCTGGCTCTCTGCTAGCCTAGGCATCTTAGTTTTAATGACATGTCACTCACAAACAACAATATTGTCTAGAATATCTTAGATCGTTTAATAGTCCCTCCTTATGTGAACATACATAAGAAATCCATACAGACGAACCTAGAACCCCCTCCTTCTTAGAAGTCGGTAAAAAATAAAAAGTTCACCATGTAATGGCCTGCACCCTAATTGCGTAACACACTATCAATCACAAACTGAATCATTTTGTTTTGAACGATATTGCTAATCCATTGCTTCATATATGCGGAAAATTTGTCTGCTCGACAACGTAAATGACCCAATGTATGTTGTTTAACTGTCAAAATGAAAGCAATTGCTACTGTTCGTGTGTTGTATAACAATACCATGGTACTGGTCGTATTAGAAGAAATCTTAGTTAAACCTAGAATGAAGTTGGAACAGCCAGTCGATTCTGTGAAAATCTCACCGTGAAAGCTCAAGTGAAGTGAGCTTGATGTGAGTTGTCAGTAGCGTCAATCCCTAGCATTATTTAGAATGCCAGCTCACTACACGCTCACTTTACCTAAGTTTTCACGGTGAGATGGTTACAGAATCGCACTGCAGTACTCCTATACTGTTCCAAATTCATTCTAGGTTCAAATTTCATCAAGGTCAAGGTTTAGGTGTTAACTCCTAGTAAGACCTTGAAATACAGTGTGGTGATTAGGTTATTTATGAATTAAAACCACGTATTCTACATAACGTATATTAAACATACACAATTAAAAGAATAAAAACAATTAACATTTTAGTCGTGGAACCTTTTTTTCGTTTCAGTATTTACTATTTTATTTGCTTTTTTGATTCTTTGTATTATTTTGTTGTCTCCTTTGCTCTATCACACGCTGTCTACATCTCTGTATCTATCGTCCTATCTAAGGTATACTGGAAGAGATTTCTTATGAAATAAGCATCACCTCTGTACCTATTTTTTCTGTTCTGTTTTTCATTGTCTATTTATATGTGTGTACATAAATGGTAAAATAAATAAATAAAATAAAATTATTATACGACTGTAGTGACCTCCTTCCCTACTCTCTTTAAGTAGGTACACTTTAATTCTTTTACTCGTTTTATATCTTCGGCTACATAAAACCAGTCTTCACTAAAAGAGTTCAGCTCATCCCGCTTTCTCCGTCAAGCAATTTTTTTAAAGCATTACCCCATAACACCGATATTCAACTGTTATCTGTAAGCCTCCGTGCCTCCCGTTACGTTTAATCCTTTAACAAACCAGGGGGTCTACTCCGAAGTGCAAAGTGCGAATGTTCGGATCGGACCGACACATGGCCGAACCGAATATTATTGAAAAATGCGAAAAAAGTTCGGATCGGCTCAGTTGGGTCGGGACCATAGTCAATATTCAAAAGAGTGTAGGAGTGTAGGATCGGGACCGACCGAACCAAATAGTAACTTCGTAGCAGGAAACGGCCGAACATTCGGCCGATACTACTTCGGAGTAGACCCCCAGGTTTTCGTCAGTGCCATAGTAACTGACAGTCTGACACACTGCCTGTCACACGTGGTGGAATAACTGTGACAGCAGCTAAGGGATTTATCAGACTTCTGATAAAACAGCCTATATTTACTGGAAGTCACAATCAACATTTTTTTTTTCATGCCACATTGTCGCGATAAAGCGAAGATTTTCGCTGTCGTGACTCGTGCGCGGGGTAATTGCGTAACACACTATCAGTAGCAATGGCAAATTTTGACAGTTCAACAACATTCATTGCGTAATTTACGTTGTTGAGCAGACAATTTTTTCGAACATATAAAACAATGGATTAGCAATCGTTCAAAATTATTCACATTGTGGTTGAAAGTGTGTTACGCAATTAAGGTGCTGGACAATAGGCTGAGCAATACGTCACATCGTGAAGTTTTTTAAGAATATGGTCAATATACATAGTTCGTCGTTGATTGAACACGACGTTTTACCCCGACCACGCGACACGAAAGTTTGCGCGACAATGTGGCAGTAGCATCAGTCCATAAGACCAATCCTTTAAGTGAATCGAAAAAGATTTCCTCTTTGTATAACTGTTCATTATTGCTACGGCTACATTGTCGCGATAACGCGAACTACACTTCAGGCGCTCTCTGCTGTACAGCGAGACGGCGACAAAGCGCACGAAGTATAGGTCGCGTTATCGTGACAATGTGTTCCGCAGTAACTTAGGAATAAGCGAGCGATTATGCTACGGCTTACATAACTAAACTTACATAGTAAACAACATGGTGGTGCTTGTCATGGTGTCCCTTATGCTCCTCCTTATTGTGCTCCTCGTACTTGTGTTCCTCGTGCTTATGGTGCTCGTGATGAGCAGGCTCTTGCTTAGTCGCATGTGTCTGGTGCAGCACTATGCTCTGAGAAGACACTGCGTGTCACACGTGTGACTTTCTTGCGGACGTGCGCTTGCGGCGGCCAAGATGGCGGAGAGAAGATCTGGGGAGAGCAGATTTATTTATTATTATTTATTTAATTTTCAATTATATCACCTTGACAGACTTACCCAAGGCGATGCTATAAGTTAAATATGGATGATGGTTATAAATGGGTTTTTCTAAGCTAAGATTCTAGGTAAGAATGTGTATGATACATAATGTAGTATGAATGTCAAATGTATTCAAAAGTACCCAAGTACGTAACGCGGAAAATAAATATTAAAGAAATATAAACTATTGTTTAATTGCGTTGACGTTGATTTGATAACCATAGACGTTAGTAAACATACAATTAAAAAAAATCCTCTGTAAAAGTGGTCCTTGCTTGGGTAACATCTTGACCTACCACAACAAAGTCTAAATTAGTTTCTAAATATAAGTCACTTCGAAATAAGAACAAACAAACTTATTGAAATTGTATATTCAAGATGGATAAAGTAATTAAACATTTAATATAATACCGATCTGAAACCCATCAAGAATTAAAAACTTACTTTGGCGGCAAACATTATTCTTTTTAAATTGTTGTTTACTGTTCCAAAATTGAACGGAAACTGATTTGGTCATTTTATACTCATTTAAAGGTATACAATAAAAAATTTGGCAAGAGTGTAATTATTAAGAGAAAGAACCTGTTGATTATATGCATTCTGTGAGATATGAGACCTTGGTCAAGGAGAGTGTTTTTGATCTACATTTCTTCACATTCGAATTTTCTGTCGAAGGAACGGTGCAGTGAATGACTTTAATTCAAGTTACCGCTAATTAAGACCTGCCGATCGATTCTATAAAAATATCACCGTGAAAAGTTAGGTGAAGTGAGCTTAGAGTTAGCTGTCAATAGTGTCAATCCCTAGCATTTAGTTAGAATGACAGCTCACTCCACGCTCACTTCACCTAACTTTTCACGGTGAGATGGTTACAGAATCGCACTGCTGCACCCTAATTGCGTAACACACAATCAATCTCAATCTGAATCATTTTGAAGGATATTGCTAATCCATTGCTTCAAATGTTCAAAAAATGTGTCATGATTGTGTCTGCTCAACCACGTAAATAACGCAATGAATGTTGTTGAACTGTCAAAATGAAACCGATTCCGATTGATTGTGTGTTACGCAATTAGGGTGCAGTTTTTGGATCATTTATGATAATAAATCAGTAGGTTTAAATTTTTTTCTGGTGGCTTATGGTTTTATGGCATATTCTGATAATGGCTAATAAGCTAAACTCAGATTTTTTATTTAGTGGACCATATGATAGCTGCGATCGACCTTTTTTGTCATGTTACTACGCAGCTGTCATTTTACTCTAGAAAATTAAAAACGAAAGTGCAGGTTGCACTTTCTTACTTCATGGATCTACATATTTTACAAGTAAGTACGCCTCAAAAAATAAATGAAGATTCTTTATTACGTTTAGTACTTTAGAAAGTTCCTCCAAATTCAAAACTGTTAAGTAATACCTCTCTACTTACTAAAACGAATCTATAACTATAATAGATTCGCTCGAATAGCATTAAGAATGCAAGAACAGCTGACTGTGCAGGACCGAAATGTCCAAATGTTCCAGCATTTTTGGCCATTATTCGCACCGCACATTCACACTACATTCTTCTATGTGACGTCACGTTAATTCAATGATGGGGAATTCGCTGTCCATTGTTTGAGGCTCAATTTTTTAATCGCTCGTGAAAAACCTATCTCAAATTCGCAGGCATTTTAAAACTCGTGATTTTTAAACTGCTTTCAGGCCTTTTTAGTCCAAATAAGGCTTTCTGTGAAATTTCAAGTAAGTAGGCTTACTTGAAATTTCACAGAAAGCCTTATTAGCCTTGATACCTATATCAACGTAGTGACTAATCAAATCAAATGTATGTGTTCAAACAACAGTGGTCCACTGGCACTATCTATAATATGTATGTATTTACAACAAAAAAAATGTATATAAGTAGTTTATCAGCCATCTTGTTACCATAACACAAGCATTAGGTTGCTTAGCTTGGGACAAATGGTGCTGTGTGAAATGTCCAGGGATTTATTTATTATTTATAATAACTAATAGTACTAACGCCACTGGCTAAGTAGTTAGGTACAAAAAACTTAAAAGGTATGTTAATGTGTTACAATATAGTTATCAAGCTTAAATAAAAATGCATGTATGAAAATCTTAACTATTTGTTCCTTCTGGATTATTTCATAGGCATATGAAATAGGTACCTAATCTGCTATGCAGGCTGTGCTATGCACGCTATGCTATGCACTCTTTGCTATGCATGCTATGGCATGCAGGCTTTGCTATGCAAGCTATGCTATGCAGGCTTTGCTATGCACGCTTTGCTATGCATACTATGCTATGCAGGCTATGCTATGCAGGCTTTGCTATGCACGCTGTGCTATGGAGGCTTTGCTATGCACGCTATGCTATGCATGTTGTGCTATTCATGCTTTGCTATGCACGCTATGCTATGAATTATGTGCTATGCATGCTATGCTAAAAAAAATATAACAATAATTACCATTATATTGTAATTTACCCAAATTTCAATCCCATCTGTTTAAGTGAGTTTTAAACAAAGTTTCAGTAAAAATTGTGTGATTAAAAAATTGACTTCCACTCTACATTATTTCCGAGCGCACCGAATTCCCGAATTCCATGCGGTTCGTTTCAGTGTATTTCATTTTATTGACTCAAATATTATGGCATTGTTTGAAAACATTATGCTAAAACATAGTTTTTAAACCTTCTCATATTTATGGTTGGCTATGGCTATGTAGGGAATAAATATCTGCAAAATTGAGCTTAGTAAAAATACACTAATTTAACACACGTAGGTATACGGTTTCGCGGTTTCGTTTTATGAACATAATTTTATTTTATTAAACGTTATTATATATTTACAATTATCTAAAATAGCATCTTGGAACAACCAGCAGTGCGATTCTGTAACCATTTCACCGTGAAAACTGAGGTTAAGTGAGCTTGGAGTGAGCTGTCATTTCAAATAATGCTAGGGATTGACACAACTGACAACTCACATCAAGCTCATTTCACTTGCGTTTCCACGGTGAGATTTTTACAGAATCGACCGGCTGCGGCTGTTCTTAAAGAACTGTAGCGAAATTTGAAAACTACCGTCTGCGCAGCAAAAGACCCCTGTCTTTTGCTGCGCAGACGGTAGTTTTCAAATTTCGAATTATTTTATATTGTTATAATTTATATGATTACTGGCCACTAGCCCCGTGTGTTAAATTCATGTCGCCATTGTAGTGGCACGTTGTTTAAGATAGGATTAGGTAGGCAGTGCCTAGGTGCTAAAACCTGAAAATACTGCTAGTCGGAATAATAATCTTGAGCTTTTTAAAACGCTGACTCTTTCGATCCTAATTTAGCACTGTATTCTATTACAAAAACTCAACTTTTATGATTATCCCTATTATTAAAAAAGAAAAAAAATTATACGTTTTTTTACTTCGAAAATTGGTTTTCAAAGAACTAAAATATTATGGACTAGTTATTACTAGATTACGATGAATGATGATGAAAAGCGCGACAATCCTATTTGTTGAATGAAATTGGTAGGTACTGTTTTATAACCGTCGGCTTCTAGTCTAACCAGATACAGCTGAATACCAGTGTTTTACATGGAGTGACTGCCTATGGCCTCTACGACCCAGTAACTGGGTAATACGACACCCCGTGATAAAACTGGTTTCAGACTTTCAGGCTTCGACAACCCGTAACGACTATCAAAGATCCAAGAATGACTGCCGCGACCAACGGGTTAACGTGCTTTCCGAGGCACGGAGGGGTCTCGGTATGTAAAGATGGTCACCCGTCCACGGACCGACCGCGGCAAGCGCAAGAGCCTCTCTAACGTTCCATTCGTGCAGCGAACTTTCATGTTCGTCCACTAACGTTCCATTCGTGCAGCGAACTTTCATGTTCGTCCACTAACGTTCCATTCGTGCAGCGAACTTTCATGTTCGTCCACTAACGTTCCATTCGTGCAGCGAACTTTCATGTTCGTCCACTAACGTTCCATTCGTGCAGCGAACTTTCATGTTCGTCCACTAACGTTCCATTCGTGCAGCGAACTTTCATGTTCGTCCACTAACGTTCCATTCGTGCAGGGAACTTTCATGTTCGTCCACTAACGTTCCATTCGTGCAGCGAACTTTCATGTTCGTCCACTAACGTTCCATTCGTGCAGCGAACTTTCATGTTCGCACACTAACGTTCCATTCGTGCAGCGAACTTTCATGTTCGCACACTAACGATCCATTCGTGCAGCGAACTTTCATTTGCGAACACTAACGTTCCATTCGTGCAGTGAATTACTCTTACCATCCAATCTACATACAAACATTACACATTATTGGGTTTATTCATAAACATTGTTAAGAGATGTTTAAACTTCAAAAATGTAACGTTTATAAATAAAGGGGAATATATTTACGCATTAGCCTAAATATAGATTCATATCTTAATCCTAAAGCCTATGTTTTATTTTATCGTTGTTTAGTTATCGATAGGCATCCATCGCGTCTGCGGAGTTTAGCTAGCCAATTTAATATAACCCTGTAAATATAAGCAATGAGAAATAGGACCACCTATAGAAAAAAAAACGCAAAAATCTATCGAAGGTTAATACCTACCTACTTAGATCTCTTGAACCTTAGTAGATACTTATTCTTTGTCCCTAGACAACAACACAAATTAACAACGATAAATAGTTCCGCTGTACAGCATAACTATTATCAGTATAATAACTTAAACTAAATTGCTATCCCTTGCTTAGATATTCACTAACGCGTATTACCAATTTGGCAGGGGCCGTTTATGATTATCATCAGGCATTGGGGTCGGATGGCCAATAGTGCTTCGGGAACAAATTGGACAGGGCCGCACATCGGCGGCTTGTGGCAACAATCCGTTAGTTAATGAAATGCCACGAACACTCGTAACGTCAGGCGACGTCACGCCGCGTCGACAAATCGTCCCACAAATAGTTGTACCTATTATATGTGTGGGATAAGTTATTACGTGGATGGAGTGCGTTGAAATCTGTTTGGGAACAAACCCGCTGGACCGTAAAACGCCGCATTATTGGTAAAATACTGAATGTTACTATCGTGAGCACTCAGTAGAAGGTCGTTCCGTGATTAAAAGCATTTAAATCTTTGTACTAAAAACGTTTTAGAAGTAAAACGAACTGGACCCGACCGGGAACCAATAAGTATGAGTTGTGGAGCCTTAAGTGGGCACACTTCCGAATCTGGCGCACTTTCAACACTAACCGAAAGCCGTCAGAAAATATCCGCACAGTTTGAATTATTCACAGACAATATCTAGCATTAGTCATCTGTCTGTTTATTGAATTAACAACTTTATACAAAGTGCAAAAGTTTTACTTAAAACAACGATGTAAGTAGGTAGTCTTATTGCGTGAGTATTATCAAGTTGAAATTACGAGGAGATAACGATGTTCCAAACTGGGAAGCAGCTGAATGTGTTTTGTATTTTTTGTCTGCAGGGAACCGCTCTTTTCATAATCATCGTAGTCTAATATTTTCATAATCATAATGCTCGTTGAAACCAACATCGTGAGGAAACCGGCATGACTAAACCAAAAGTTCGAAGAATCTACCAACCCGCACTGGGCCCGCGTGGTGAATTACGGCCCACTCCCTTTGACAGAGAGGCCTGTGACCGATTAGTGGGAACATTATAGTGTAATAATCGATCTGATTATGTATGTAATAATCGTTAATCATCGACAATCTATCAATGAAATGCTTCTTATTCTGCTTTTCGAGTCGATCGGGTGAAATTGCTGTAAGTACCTAGTATTATCGTGATTCGGTTTAATTGACTGAAACAAGTAAAGTACACAGACCAGCTACTAACCTTACTGAAGAGCCAATCTTTTCACCGCACATTCTCAAGCCACAAGGCTGAAGAGGCTGAAAATACAGATTACCTTCGCCAAGAAATCCCAAGTAACTTCCCAAAACGTCATTTCGCATGCATCAAAATCGCAAATCGGCTTACTAGAAACGGTAGGTTGCACCCGCAGGCCGGATAAGGCAGGTGCAAGGCGGTGATAACGTGTGCGATGTTTACCCGGTATAAATCACCGGTTGCCCGGGTATACGACGAACCTGCTTGCTGTCAATAACAGACTGATGCGACGAGACAGCTAAATGCAGATTCGGACTGTTTGGCTAGAGCCACTTGCCTGAGGATTGGGCTTGCTTGCGTATTAGGTAATGGTATTTCAGAGACATGGTACATTTGTTGGTATGCTTGGTTTTACTTCTTCTGAGCAGTAGCCACTCGTCAAGCTATCACCTATAAGCCGTATCCTCGTTTTAAATATCTAGCCCACTATTTCTAAAAACAACCATAAATTAAAGTCGTATTTCTTGTATGATAGTGCGAGTATTTTGCTTCCTTCCAACTTAAGTACGAGTCACCTAAAATATGATCGTGCCAAATTCAGCCAAGGGAAAATGTTGGTGGACTGGGGGCTTACCCCCAGCTCTTATAGCAGGGTAGAAGTTGAACTGCACTGCTTTTTTGTACTATGACTAAGTACTAAAAAGCAAGGTAAGCCCCCTGATCTACTAGCAGTACTACAAGTCTCAAATACATCAAAAACAAAACACTGTCCACCAATCCGAATAAAAAATGCAATTATTAAAATAAATAAAGAACGCCTCGTGGTCGAAGGAGGTCACCCTTAATGCCAAGGTTCACATAGCGTCTACGTTCCAGCGGCGTCAGCAGTTCAGCATATTACCCCCTTCGCCCACGTGACACAGTAAATCGAGGTGTTTCCAAAGAAAGTTAGCCGAGCGGATTACGGCCGCCGAATGAAAACGGGCTGTTAATGAGCATAGCTAGTTAATTGCCGCAAGGGGGGCGCACTATTCAGTTAAGCATCTTGAATGCTGATAGCAGCACAATGGTGAACGCAAACGAAGGTTACCCACCATCGTTTTCGTCCTACCTTCTGCCAAATTGAGAAATGTTTGGTGGTATGGAATGGCTCTATGTGAATGTTAATAAAAAGTTGGAAACATCTACTTAATCGGTGTACACTGTCAAATATACGAAATAATAATAACTTTCTTCTAATAAAGTTCGTAAATTCTTCACAATCTTAGCTAAAGCAAAATTGCTATGACGAAATACAATGAATTCTACAAACTAAAAAATCGCAAACGTTTTAGATTATTTTTTTACACAAAGATAAAAGGGATCAAAAGAATCCAGAGAGGCTTTCCTAAATGTGACTGGTCGAACAAAGACGTGGGTATAACCAATGTATAGCTATTTGAATAAGATCTTAATATCCCTGCGCTGGTTCTGCTAAAGAGGCTGCACGCCTACGCGCAAAAGCACTTAAATTACACCAACACCCGTTCCCCGCTCCCCGTGACGTACGTAACGACAAAACCCCTTTTGCGGGAATTACGAGTCTGGAAAATAAGCTTAAAATGACGTCAATGAGATCTGGCAGCCACCCTTCAAGCAAATTACAATCTCCAAATTGAACAAAATTGGCACCAACTTTGAAACTCGACTATAATTTGTTGAAACCAGTGCAAAACGACCAACAAGAAACGATAATGACCAAACAAAATGTTTACGCAAGAAATTGGCATTGACTTGCCAATGTTTGGCAAATAGGAGCTGCGGCCGGCCAGCCCTGCGTGTGACAGGAAATCTAATAACCCTTGAACGAGTTTCACGTATAAATTTCTTACACAATCGCTATTTGCTTGTCCCTTTCGGAGTTTCGTACTCATGTATATTGTCGGATGATCCTACACATCAGGGGTTTACGGTAAACGCATGGATTTGTTAGAACAAGTCCTTTTGTCTTTTTATTAGTTCTACCTTCGTAACAACCTGATCCCATATGCACGTAACTAAACAAAATGTTTCTGTCTAGTTCAGTACCGTCGGCACTTTTTAAGGAGCTAACAAAGCTTTGTGCTGGAATCCACGTAGTTTGCACTAGGTGTCAAGAAAAGCGACTGTTACAGTTTATTGTACCGGAGCATTTCCATGAGAGCAAATCGAACACAATAGCAATCAGCCTCTAATGTTCCCACTACTGGGACACAGGCCTCCTCTCTTCGAGAGTGAGTGGGCTGTAATCTGCCACGCGGGTTGGTAAATGTCACACACGTCTTCGAATTTTTGGTTCTAGCACACGCCGGTTGTCTCGTGATGTTTTCCTTCACCGTTTTGAGAGCAGTGGTTATTAACACAAGTAAATCGGATGCATTGGGTAGAACCCACGACAAATTATTGGTAACAACTCAAAGGTACCTAGGTATCCTTAAAACCAACGCTCCTATATGTAGCAACGTAGTTTATGGAGTACGTGCGGTGTGTGTGTAGACAAATGTGTAGCAAGGCGAGTGGCAACCGGGATTGTTCCTCGATATACGCCTCGCCTTGTGTCAATACATTCACGTCACGACACTCACCGACCTCCTAAATACTATGATTATTTCCTACCATCCTACCTACCTTTAGACTAGCTTACCTATGTTAATAGAACACAACATCACATGGTGTGAATAAATAAATAAATCAGACCAAAGATTAGGGGAATAGAGAATTTTAACTGTTAGGTATTATTTAGACAAAAATAAAACGGGAGATAATATTATCTGTAACCGGAATTAAATCAAACGAAAAATGTTTGCGATAACAAGTCAAAATTCTGCTTGCTTGCCACACATGGGGCTCCATAAAAGACATCCATATAGGTATATTATGTAGGACCTTAAAGTACCTACTTAAACACATAAGTATATCGGTTATAAAATAACACGGCCTGAGCATATTATCCCGGCGAAACAATGTTGATAAAAGAATTTCTATGTTCACGGAATGACGTGTCCCCTGATCGTAACTCATCCCGGGCCTCCTCATATTACTTTCATATGTGGCTGTAAGGTTTATACACAACTTACCGCATGTCAGTAGATACGGGACTCATGACAAAAACCGTAAACGATGTGTCATCAGGATAACTGACGCTTACCTACTGTCCTACCGTAGACAATTTATTTTTTATTTTCTCTTTCCTACAAAGGAGTGACAGTCATGTTTGAACTTGGACGGTGTTTTGTAAAATTCCTGAAAAAGATACCTGAAGGCCAATTCTCGTAATTTAAAGCGATCGAAATCGTGAACATCAGAATGACTGGCCAAAATGACCGATCAGCTTTAAAATATTACTAAAATCTAATACCTATTTGCTACTATTTGATACCTTTGTTTAAATAACTGGTACCTAATTAACAACTGAGAAAATGAATTTACAAAATGGGCAGTAGGCGAATACGAAGGCGAATTTAAATTTTGAAGCCCTTACGTGGAGATTCTAAATGTGGGCAGTCATCCTGACATCAGAATGACTGCCCATTTTGTAAATTCATTTTCTCAGTTGTTAATTAGGTACCAATTATTTAAACAAAGGTATCAAATAGTAGCAAATAGGTATTAGATTTTAGTAATATTTTAAAGCTGATCGGTCATTTTGGCCAGTCATTCTGATGTTCACATCAAAATCTAATCGTAGTTCGCAGTCTCATCTCGGCGACAAACAGTTGTCCAAAAATGTAAGGAATTAGAGGTATTTTTGACTTATTGAGACTAAAGAAATTGTAAACCCGACTGCAACTAAAAAGTTCAAAACAAGATCATTTTTCAAGCAGTCTGATGCGAGGGCATAAAGAATTCTACATACTCAGATACAAAGTTTCAATGATACCTATATAATATGTAGATGTCTTTGCTGTAGCTCTGCTGGGTAATAAGGGTGATGTCTTCACCCTTACATGACATGCAGTTAACTAACAGATAGTAAATCTGAAAGACCATAAACGCCATGCCTACATGCATGAGATGTTGCATTCTCACGAGGGCAACTCCGCAAGAAACAAACAAAGCGGACTGCCAACCTTCGTTCTAGTTGGGGAGGAGGATCCAGAGAAGTTGCACAAATTTAAACATCTAAACAAAATTTATTTTTAGTAGGTATCTACTTGCACCCGATCAACTACTAAGCAGCCGATCGATTCTGTAAAAATCTCACCGTGATAAGTTAGGTGAAGTGAGCTTAGGCTTAGAGTGAGCTGCCAATAGTGTCAAAATCCCTATCATTAAAGTTGTCAAAAAATAAAAGACCCGTTTTGACATTTGAGAATGCGTTCTTGACACCTGTCAGTTTCATACCAACGAATAAGTGTTTTGCGAATTTGATCTTTATTAACTACTAGAACTGTCAATGTCAAAACGGGCCTTTTATTTTTTGACAACTTTAGTTGGAATGACAGCACACTCCACGCTCACTTCACCTTTTAGTTACTATACTCTATGACTTCACCTAAGTTTTCACGGTGCGATGGTTATAGAATCGCACTGCAGTAGTACTTCTGCCCGCGACTTCGTCCGCGTGAAATTTCTTCTTCCCCCGAAGGTGCGAAGATGCTACGGGGTGGGTACCCCGTAACATCGCATCGCCTGCCCACGCTGTCACTTCGTTTTAGCGTTCTTTCTTTTTTCATTTTGCTCGGTCTATAGCCTATAGCCTTCCTCGAGAATTGGGCTATCAAATGCAAAAAGATTTTTTCAAATCCGACCGGCAGTTCCAAAGATTAGCGCGTTCAAACAAACCAACAAACTCTTCAGCTTTATTATTAGTTTTAACTCGTAGGTAGGTTCTTTAGTATTGAATAAAACACTCGTACACACGGAATCAGTTTACATTTGGCCAACCACAGAGCATGTAACCTTTTTGGCCAACTTGCCACACACTTAAACACTTGAAACTAAGACACATGGAAATTATAGTTTTACAGTCCACCAGTCCAGTCTTCTTATCTGAAGCGTGCCGGCAATTGTGTCGAGCAGCGCGCGTTCCGCCGACCAGTGTTGCCACTCGATGCCGCGGGGTTGCGGCGTCGCGGGAAATATCTGAACCACGAGTTACATAGTATAAATAGTAGTCTCAAAGGCTTAAATAATTAACAACTTATTTGCAAATGTGGTTTTGATTCGGACCCTGCATTTAGAAATAGGTACAGGGACCTCTTTTTTTTTTGTGGATGGGAAATCATCAAATGACCCCTCCCGCTCTGGGTGGAGCGGAAGGGAGTGTCAGACTTTTACTGACTAAAACCCACCCGTGTTCCTTCCTTAGCCCTTTCTGTTCCTAGGCAGCGGTTAACCTTTCGGAAGATCCCGCCGCCCTGGCAGGCTTCGGCCCTATCGGGCCCCGTCCTCTGCTGACATCTCTTTGAGGCGCGCGTGGAACACAACGCGCCGTCCGGCACGGGCCTGGTCCTGATCGGACGGTGAGCTACCCATTACTCACCGCCCGCAGGCCCGCGCCTACGGTGGCCGGGAGTCGTCACGCGGCTCCCGACGCCCGGAGCGTCTCCCGCGGCGGCTGAGGCGTGAGGTTCTTTCCCTCAGCCTCCCCGCCACCTCCTTCGCTAGCATGACTGCTTCGCAGAAGGAGGTGACTGCCTCCCACTCCCTCTCGCCCCGGACCATGGCTTGCACCAGGGCCGGACGCGAGAGGTCGCCGCCGTTGCCGATCGCCTCTACGAGGACACGGCGGGGCTCCGCCCAAGCAGGGCAGACCTCCACCGTGTGCTCCACCGTGTCCAGGTACAGGGACCTAATATCTAAATCCTAGTAAAAAATTATCGCTACAAGGCTGACTACTGGGTGATTTACCCTACCTAACTCCGTTTGTTAGATACCAGTGTAGATTTACATATGCATCTGAGACGGACGAGACGGTTTACAAATGAATAAGTAATTATTGTCCTTTAGCAACGACATCATACATGGTAGAAACAAAGAGTAGGACAGTTTATTTACAGCACATAGCAGCGGTCTTTCGCAAGTGTAACTGTGCAATGTGCAGGAGTGCAACGCTTTCTTTCCAAAAACATTAATTTCACCTAGTTATGAGTTGCAGAGATTTTTTTGCATAAGAATGAGTACTTAAATTATATTTTAAGTAACTGATGGTTTTCATTTTCTATCGATATAGGTGCCTAGTCAGAAGTCCGGGATCAATCCATAATGCCATGGAACCACGGGTAATTAAAATTACCCATGGACCCGGTAATGGGTCGACCCACCGGGACCACGGGTAACGAGTGGTGATGTATGTACCATTTTAATATCCATGTAATACCTCTCTGCATTATGTGCCATCTAGCTAATCCCTAGTGTAACGATCAACACGTTTATTAGCAAGATACCACTGAGTCACTAGGTCAACCGTGCCTCTGATAATATTGGTTTAAATAAGAAAAAACAGATGGCGCTGACATACTAACCTACAAGATTTTGTAGAAAGAGATGGAATATAAAGCCTTGTTAAGTGTCATAAGAGTAAGTGAATAAAAATATAATATTGAACTCCACGAAACGAAACGCACTTTACTGTTCTGACGTTGGAAATCGTCAATGTGACGTCATCACAAAGCAGCTGTTTTTTTCATTGCGTTACACTCATCTGTGAATATGGCAAATAATACGTATTATGGTGAAAATAGTGATGTTGCAGCTATATTTTTTGATTTGGATAATACGCTAATACAAACAAGAAAGGGGGACACAAGAGCCTGCAATAAGGTACGTAATTTTTTTCTAAAAATATTGTTATGACATTGCCACGGTCATGGATTATGTTCGGAACGAAGTGCGCGCGCTGTCATCGTGGTCCCTATCTCGCAATCGCAAGTTTTTACGTCGTTGGTTGGTAGAAGCGTGGTAGGAGCCGCTGGTTTGCTTGTTGCACCCCGCGTGTTTAGCGTTCACGTTCCAGCGTGTGTTTAAAAATAGTGTTTCATAGTTGGAGAACGCGAGCTCGACGTCCAGATTTAGATATTTTGGAAGAGAACTCACGCTAATTATAAACGTGATGTAGATCGAGCCGCTGTCGGAGCGATTCAACTGCGGAGCCAGCGCTCGTTCAGTGGAGCGCTCACTACTGCGCTTTGTGACCGCGTCGTGTGTTTCGTAATCATGGGCGAGATATCGGAACCGATAAAGAAATGTGTACTTATACTAAAAGCCGCCAAAAGCGATACGGAGAAGTTCGCGGCGCTTTTCATGGTGACCAAACTTGTGAAGAGTAAGGACTGCCAATCGCAGGCCAAGAAAGCACTCTTCGAAGCCATTGGATTCAAGTTCCTGAAGAAGCTGCTGACAAGCAACTCTGTGCAGGATGACTGCCCGCCGTCTGTGTACAAGTCAGTGGCTCTCTCAGTGCTTACCACCTTCTGCAATGATCCTGAACTTGCAACACATCCTGAAATGCTTGCCAACATACCAGTGTTCCTCGAAATAGTGCAAACATCTGAAAGTGAAGACTATGATGATGATCTCATCATTGTCAGTGAAGCATACACGTGCCTGCAATGTATTGCAGAACATGAGGCTGGCCAGAAGGCCCTCATTGAGGTTGGTGCCATCACTACAATGTCAGAAATTTACTCGAATCAAAGTTTCCAGACCGATGAAGCCCTTAACATTCTTGTGAAGCTAGTGAGCAGGTATGGACCTACTGCTTGGGGTGATGATCCTAAACCTTTTCATGCTCTGGTAAATAAAATAGCATTAGACTTTGCCACCGACCAATCGGACAGAAAGTTTGAGTTAGCTACCATCTTGAGTGCACTTCTCTACAGCTGCAACAAATGCACAGTTGTACCTAGCTCCACAGAAGAAACATGGCCGCAGAGTATCTACAAAGCTCTTCATGACATACTCACCAGTAAAATTGGTAAAAACCAGAGGGATCCCTCTCTTAAACTGGCTGCCAACATTGTTGATCTTCTCGGCATTGAGTGGACATTAAATGATGAAGAGAATCCAAAGAAGTTTTTCCTGCTGCTGCAACAACTTTGTGCCATAGAAGTAAGAATGCAACTGGATGACAGGAGTTTCAAACAAGCATATGCCAATTCTGAATTAGTAACAGCTTGCTTTATTGTATTAGAATTATCTATTAATTACATGGCCACAGATCAACTGGACTTGGAACAGAAAGAGAAGCAGTCTGTTTACACGGGTCTCAAGGGCGCCTTCAATGCCATAGTGTCCATGTTGACTAAAGTATTCAATGATAAGAACAAAGATAAACTACCTGACACTGAAAAAGTTTATGTTTGTGCAATGGTCAGGGTATTGGTTGCTTGGATCGCTCAAGAAACAACAGCCATGAGGGAACAAATTTATACCCTGCTGCCGTTCATGTTCTCACTGGCAAATGACTCTTTCCATGCCCACAGAGCCAGGAAGATGGCTGAAAAGAACAAGTCCGAAGGTGAAGCTATGGAAACTGACATCAATCTAATGGGGCAGATTGATCTACTCCGCTTAATGTTGCCAGCTCTATGCCACTTGGTAGTTGAAGACAAGGCCAGAGCTATAGTATTAAACCTTAAACAAGAAGATATTCTGTATGAAGCCATGTGTTTCCACTGGTCAATTGTACATTATAAGAAACCACTTGTACCTAAATCTGAGAGGGGAAAAGTTAAAAATTTACCTCCCCGTGAACTAGACCCTCAAGTATTAGAAGATATGAAGGATTCTAGAGCAGCTATGGTCAGCCTTTGCAATATCTTCATGAACCTGACAGTGCTGGCTCCCAAAGTTGTGGAGACCAGTATGTTGTTCAACACCCTTCTTAAGTTCATCTTTAATGACTTACCGGAACTGAAGGACATACCTGAAAACTTAGTTCTCCATGGACATCTGGCAGTGTTGGGCTTACTCTTACTAAAACAACAAGCTAGTAAAGTGAAGAAGAATGACTTCTCTATATGCAGATACATCCAGTCAACGATCAGATTCCTGTGGGACGCTTACAACATTGATGAGTCAAATGACCCCACTGCCCTTGTTGTATCAATGAGTTACAAAGAACACTGGAATGAAATAGCTGACCTGTGGTTCTTGGGCATGCAGACTATGAGCGGAGTTCTTGAAATGGTGCCATGGATATCAGAGTTTGCCATAGAGAGTGGTTGGGCTCAGGGCATTGCTGAAATGCTGACTAAAGTCAAGGTTGGCACTCTCCCACCCAATGTGAAGTCGGCTTTTGAGGACTTCCTCTGTAGGCTAGTAGATTCCAATGAAACTGTTATCCCAGTGTTGAAGAAAGCTGGTGCACTTAAGATGTGCAGGAATCACAGATTAATGGAATTAGGCAAAAAATTGTTTGGTGATTAAATTATTATTTAAATTAATAGGTAGGTAAAATACCTACTAGTTTTTATATAACACATACGAAATATAAGCATTACATTATAATACATTTTTACAACAAAGTACTTAAAAATTGTTTTTGTAATTACTGTATGATTATTTTAATTAGATATTAACTGTTCACAGCTTCGATTGTTTTAAGAACTTACTGTACATATATTTTATAACAAATTTAATGTCTGTAATATAATATTTTTGACTGGCTACTTACTACTTCTGGTTTTTTTGGATAACATTAATATTGTTTGGTACTCAATAAAGTTTTTAATGTGAACTGAAGTCTATTTTTGATTTAATCTTGTAGAAAGTAGGTACCCAAAGGCATGTACTAAACGCAATATTCTAAAGTTCTAAACAAAACTTTCTTCTAAATTGAGCAGGCAGCTACACACACACAGTCACAGTCAAAATTAGAACTTTAAATCAACTCACAAATACTTGAACATTTTTCCTTTGAACTGCGCACCTAGTAAAATAGAATGTCGTAGATAACATCTAATCTCCGTAGTTGAGGCATGAGATGACACAGGGTGATCGTAACTCATTAAACCGCGCGGTATCAGTTTTCACGCGCAGTGTGCCAACTGCCAAACGGCAGGTGAGTGAACCACGCTACGCTAGAAACGTTGACCCGAAGCTATTCCTGGAGCAGACACTTCCTTAGATACAAATGTCATGCAACAACATGTGGATATTTTCAAGAAAATTAACTGAATTACAGGAAATGTGAGATTGCTGAACTAATAAAAGCAGTGGAACAAGTAAAATAGCTTACATCACATGTTCCCACTTAATATTTTTCATCATACTAGGTACTGACGGACGGTGTTAATTAAGTGTTAATTTAATTAACGTGGGCTTCTTGTGATGGATTATTCGACACTCTTATTATGGCGCAACTTAATGACTATGTAGATAAGTGGATGTGCACTAGTTGCACAAAGTTGCGCCACAACACAATCCTTATTGTTATTTACCTACCTAGGTGGTACTTATTTATTTTTCTCAACTTTCCTCGAGAATAGAGTGGAACCGCTGGAGTTTTTTCTGGAATGAGGTCAAACGTTACATTGTTGGGACAAACGAAGAACATTAATATTTCAGATGAAACCTTGTTTATTCTTTACCCAAGAACATGCTATAATGGGACGCTGATCTATGTCGGATTCGAAGACAGGTCACCTTCCTGTGTTGCGTGATATCTGTTTATTATTTTTTTAAAAGAAGTTTCCAGGCTGGAAAAAGCTCAGAGTAAACAAACCACTCCAGAGCAACCAAGTCAAGTGCACAAAAACACATGTTTCTATAATGAATATGCTTCTCGTTCTTATCACAGCTTTTCACGTAGCTGTAGTAAAATTACTCCTTTGTATAGTAATCGTAGAAGTACAGTATATGTGGGAATCAGCACCTTAATTGCGTAACTCACAATTACAATCTGAATCATTTTGAAGGATATTGCTAATCCATTGCGTCATATGTTCGAAAAATTTGTCTGCTCCATCCCAATGGACTAACGGCCGAACCCAGTTACCTATCTATCACCAGTTTTGGCTTGCTGGAGGTAGAAAACCTATCTATCTCTGGTTTTAACGTCCCAATAATATATATCAATAGTGATCTGTATGATTATATTATACGGGCAGTTATAATTTGTACTGGATACCACCAGTAGCGTGGTGTTACACGAATGGATAGAATAAGAAATGAGTATATAAGAGGAAGTTTGAAAGTGGCACCGGTAGTTGAAAAGTTGTGTGGAAACCGGTTGTCATGGTATGGGCATGTATTACGGAGGAATGAGGAAAATGTCGTGAGGAAAGTTTTGAGTATGAATGTCGATGGCTATAAGAGTAGGGGACGACCAAAGAAACGATGGATGGACTGTGTGAATGATGATATGGTTAGAAAGGGGGTGACTGTCGAGATGGCGGCTAATAGAGGAGTATGGAAGAAAAAGACATGTTGCGCCGACCCCACATAATTTGGGATAAGGGCAGGAGAATGATGACCACCAGTAGCGATCTGTCAATAGGTTGTTTGGTCCGTCCGTCAGTCAATAAGGACAATGGACATGAAACATCGACTACTAAACATGACTAAATGCGCTTATGACAGTTATGTAAAACAGCCGTAAGCGCATTTTCTTAAGGCCTCATGATGTAGAAGAATTATCATAATCAACGCACTCGACAAATGGACTTGCACATAATTCTCTTTCTCTTTTTAAAAAAACGTTGCCCCACACTAGGAATTTCTCCTGTGTCGTGGATGCGTTTACAGACATATAAACTCACATACACAAACAGCCAGACCCGGAACAACTAATTGTAGGTCATACAAATATTTGTTCCGTGCGGGAATCGAACCCGCGACACGCAGCGCAGCAGTCAATCGCTTAACCACTTCGCCAACCGTGCCGTCAAAATTGCAGCCGAAATGATGCTGCCTCCATATTTAAATGTTGTTTATTGTTTTAGGATTAACCCTTTTGAATATTATGTTATAACAGTTCTATCATTGTCCAGATTATAGAGATTCTGCAGCAGCAATATGGGCTGACTCAGGAAGCTGCAGTGGAGAGCGGAACCAACTTCCTCCGAGCCTTCCGAGCCCGCCCCGATGATGACACGTACGCTCTCGATGAGTGGCCGGCTCACCTATGGCGAAACTGCCTGCCAAAGAACTATAGACATATCGCCAGTAAGTATTAATCTTGCTTACTAAAGTATATTTAAGTCCTTGTTTCCAATGATGAAACTTGATGTTAATTCCACATACATATACCCTCAGCCGTCAAGCAAGCTGATTCAGTTCGGTGGTCATTGTGTTACTATTGTCTTTTATATTGTGACAGTTGAAAATTTAAGCGAATATCATATTTATACTTTTGTGAATTAAGTAGATTTCGGAATGGAATCGGTACAACTGAGAAAGTCATGCAAATGTTTGAAATTGTAGCGCAAACTGAACTTTGGGTGTGGGTTTAAAAGTGGTTTTTCCAAAAACACATAGTATTTGTTTACATGTTTGGAAACCAAATCGCGAACGCAATATATTATAACGTTGGTCTAGTGGCCGCGAGTGCAACTGCTATGTGTGGGAACCTGGGTTCAATGCCTGGGCGCGGGCAGTACTATTTAAAGAAATTAGAAGCCTGAATTTGTTATAGTTCGCATGTAATGCTCACTTTTCAATCGTCTTGTCTACTGACAGGTACGTCTATCTCCACCAGTACCCTTACCTACAGCCCTTTCACATTTTAGCTCTGACTGCAGCCCATAGAATTATGATCACCAACCTTATAACAAAGACAATAAAGACCAAAATAAAGACCACTGAGATGCAAAATCAGAGGTAAAATAACTGTGAAAGGCCGATACACCTATTATGTATACGAAACTATAAACACTGCACGCGAAAAGAGCCTTGGACGCAGTTAGTAAATCATGCATATAACACGAAATTGCCTTGAAATCTGAAATCATTCCAACGCAGATATTTCACTCAAAACCTTCATGTTATGAAAGTACATTATGTCGTTTGGCACAAGTAAAATCCATATTACAGAATTTGTCCAAATAACTCCACTTGTTTATGTGCATCGTCATGCTCTATTCCCTTTTAATGTCAGCAGAACTCAAGGTAACATCGAATTAATTAGCCAGACGTAATGCTCATTTTGTGAATTGCAGAAATTATCAAAATGCAACACTAAGTGCAGTTCCTTTACTCAGACGCGTTCTGTAATAATTTGCGCATAAAACGTGACGTAATTAGGTATTTGATTATGCTTTGTGCGCAAAGTAGATAGACAAGGCGAACTTATTAATACATTATCTTCTTTGATGTATCACAGAATCATTCCCCAATCATTTAATTAAGCAACTGTAGGTATGTAGAGTAACAGACACCTACATTACATTGTTTTACATCTACATCAGTTTATGTGCCAAACGGTGACAAAGAGAGTGCGCCGTCTATTACCGACATGTCCGTATACTTCGGCGAAATAGTTTTTACGATTAGACTTGGCAAGGAGCCTAGAATGTGAATGCACTTCTACGTCTGCTACGTCCGAACGAAAGTACAAACCTAAAAGTACCTCCAATGACTTAGCAGAACTGACTACACCTTCTATTAATGTAAACACCAAACACATGTATTGCGTGATGATATATTTTCATCTTCTACGTAAAATGTTACCATTACGTTGCTAAGCGTGGGCGTACACAAGAGATTTATAAACGAACAGTAGCCGAAGCTATAAATAATTGTAAAAAGACACCGCGTAATGAATGGAAATGACGTGACGATTGGGAACACTGAAAACAACCAAGGGGCCCTCCCACGAGCAACTTTTGTGTCAGCAACTTATTTATCTCTCACATCAAATCTATGGGTTTGTATGAAAGTGTTGACTTTGTTGCGTCGCTACATTCGCGCATTTTCATACAAACCCGTAGACTTGATGCGAGAGACAAATAAATTGATCTATGTGTGGGCGCCCTCCCCGAGAATATATAGTACAAATTATTGCTGAGCTTACTCTGGTACAAGTAGGTACTGAAAGATAGTTGACAGTTTTGTGTCACAAATGGTGAAACATCAGGCAGCAATACGATATCATAATATCTCGAATCGACGTGTGCCAAGGAGTTTTTCACCCATTTGTACACAATTTATAAACATTTCATGGCAAGCCGCACGTGTCCTTGTAGACAGTTTAGATAGTGCCACATTTACAGCGATGATGCTCCTAGTCCTATACTTGGATATCCTGTGCGAATGCGAGCCCATTAGGTACACTATTCATTGAAGGAAGCGTCCAACTTCTGAGAAAATAACTAAAATACTTGGGCCATATTAATAGGTAGTAATTTGTCCTCATAAAATAATTGCAGTTCGGTGTGAATATGGTTCTGCTTTCTAATTCCCAAAATTATTTATGTGCCTCATAAACTCCTTTCATTACAACATTAGAAAATAACGATTATAACCCTTTCGTTAGGTTATTTGGTTAAATAAAAATAATAAACTCCGTTATTCCACGATAAATGCAAAGCAATTTAAATATTTACATTAAAAATATCTCTTAAAAGTGCAGTAATTTCAACAATAACACACAATAACTGTCGTTATTTTTCTAATGCTTTATTACAAAGAGTAGTGCTTTTTGCTGTTCCTACATAGATAGTTATTCAAGCAGTGCATTTTGTTTCTTTTACAGAAAATATATCAACCGAATGGGTAAAATTAAGGTTTCAGTGTTTGGCTCTAACACACGAAGTAATACACCTCTTGGAGACACTGCGGTACGTTGGTTACATTTTATTTACATTAGTTACATGTTATGAAGAAATATTGACCAAGGGATATCACTAACAAATATTTCTCCATGATGTAATTTTATGTTATTTATTATTTGTAAATAATTTTAACTGGCAATTTCTTTGGTGTTTTATACTGACTTCTCTGGCCAAGTCTATGTCAATATAAAACAAAGAAATGACTGCAATTATAGCGGAAACAAACGTTGTTCTAAGATTGAGAGGAGTAAAGCTTAACTGTGATAAGGAAATAGTTTCACGACCTCTACCTAACCCTGTTGGGATTGTAGGTACGGCAGTCGTGTATTGAAATGAAATATTTTATTATTTTCTTTCTTTTTTTATTTAAATAACGATTGATCTCAGAACAATTCACCTGCTACCACTTAAATTGTGCATGGTGTTATGTGGTACTAAATTGTTTTGGTCATTTTTCAGAAGCGTTTCATGTCTAGCATCGCTCACGTCCTGCCCACTTCGCATTTTCACTAATATAACGATTATTTTTAGATTATTTCGTAACTCTCATTGGATCGTGCATGCCACATAAGACTATGAATAATCAGCGCAATACTGATTTGTCAATATCATAACAAAGTCAGGACCAAAACGTTGTGGAGGCATAACTTGACACTTGTAAACAGTAAAAGCCCAAAAGCAGTTGTAATTAAAAGTAAATTTAGAAATCACGAGAAATAGATACAACAACGTTCTGCACAAAAAGTAATAATAGATACTTCACAGATGCCTTTGCAAGTGTATTGGGCTGGCTTTGAGCGCATGTTGCTAATAAATGACTTGTTTTTCAACAGTTCAGTGTTTGCTCAACGAGTGAGTAAACTCGGGGCGCCGCGTGCGCAACACTTAGGTTTGAATTGTATTTGTAAAATATATGAGGGAGTACATCACGGCGAAGGTAATACATTACCTCAGAAAATTCAGTTAAACAATGGAGATAGTTTTGGAATTTTTTAGATACTTCCCTCTTGCATAATCCGAAATAGTTACAACACTGATTCGAAGAGAGTTATTAAAAGTATCTCCATTGTCTTTTTAAACCTAAATAAATATGCTATTTTGAGATAACTTTATAAATTACTAAAACGTCATACACATTAACTTATTCAATATTTTCTCAACATAGCGTATCCCTAGTTCTTAAGTTTTTTTTTTTTATTTCCTGTGGAATTTATATTGATAGTATGAATTGCACTTGAAGTAATGTGCCAATTTCCATGATGTGTGTGTTATCTTAAATTCTCTTGCTAAACTGCAATGATTAGCCTTTCATGTTTGAAACTATAGTACCTACTTATCTGTGTTTCATTTGTTTGAAACACGAGAGTCGTAACCTCGTTGGTGCGGCTAAAGAGATCGTAACTATAATTTTAGTTCCGTTAATTGTTGGAACAATTGCAGTATGCAAGACCATTTGGCTTTGTTGTATCATGTGCTGAGTTTCAGCATGAAAGGCAGCTAGAAATAACCAAAGGCTGGTGAATAAATGTGGACAGGGAGGATTACTTACTCGGTCTGATCACGAACGGGCCGTCTCGGGCCCAGTGGCAGAAGATTGAACGGCTAGGGGTCCGCAAGTACTTCGACTGCTTGCTGGTGTCCGGCGACCTGCCGTGGGAGAAGCCCGACCAGCACATCTTCTTGGAGGCCTGCAAGATGCTCAACGTCGAGCCTCGCATGTGCATCATGGTTGGAGACAAGCTGGAAACTGATATCAAAGTCAGTAGTCATTGTTGTTATATTATTTCGATTTGGGAAAAATAATTACTTTATATTGTAGAGTTGAGTTGCTCATGGATTCGTGATAGTCGTTACGGGTCGTCAGAAGCCCGAAAGTCTGACAACCAGTCTTACCTAGTAACCGGATTGTGGAGGTCAGATAGGCAGTCGCTCCATGTAAAATACTGGTATTCAGCTTCATCCCGTTAGACTGGAAGCCGACCCCTACATGGTTCGGAATAGGATAGGCAGATGATGATTAGACTAGAGTAGACTTGCTCATGTAGGTGTTAGTACTTTGTGAGATCAAAGAACATCATCAACGTACATCCATACTAATGAAGAAATCAAGACAATGTTTATGTTCTTTCTCCACAATTAGCTTACTGCCAGGTCTTAGAACCCAGCAATGCATAAATATGTAAGCTGTCACGCCCTTTACGCCTGGAGGCTTTTATTTGGGTAGTAAGTTTTTTTATTTACATTTTAATTAATTAATTATTTTTTAGCTTGAGTACGTATAGTTTTTATTATATTTGCTGGTATATTGGCGTGGCTAGCTGACATATTATGGCAAATAATTAAATTGTATGTTCTGGTTTTGTAATGTTAATTACCGAACATAGGTACCTAGTATTGTACACAATCAAGTATTTTTTTTAATTGAACAGACAGCTGTGCTGCTGGGGAGTTTGTTGCGCCACTTCTTCTTCCCAGCGATAGCACTAGGAAGTGGTGAAGGGTGGGCGTTTTTGGGGGACTGTCTTTTGTACTGTGTTGAGCAATAAAGAATTGGAATTTGAATTTTTTTGAATTTTAATTTTGACGTTCAAAAAGTGCTGATTCTCAGCCTAATTTGAATAAATGACTTTTGATTTGATTTAATTTAATATTATGAATGCGAAAGTAACTCTGTTTGTCTGTCTGTTTTCACGCATAAACCACGGAACCGATCGTTATGGCAAATAGGTAGCCTGTGACGAGAAAACCGACCTAAACACTAGTATTAACAAAAGGAAAAACTGAAATTTTGTCAGCCTAGGGTATTTTAGGAACAGTCACATGCAACTTTTCATCCTGGATATTTGTATTCAAAAATATGAAGTACAAAATACACGCAAACGAATTCGAATACAGAAACAGCTAGTACTTAATCTATATTTTCACAGTATTACGCAAGACTTGAAAACTAATTGTAAACAAGGTCGTTACCATAACAACGTCCTTGGGTCGCAGGGCGATAGGCAACATACCTTTCATGGCAGCACCGCGAGAGCATCGATTTTACGCTGTTGAGCCCACGCCAACAATCGTAACATTGTTTAAAGTTCTGCCTTCCACGATTCGAACAGAAAAGTAATGACAGATTGTTTAAAGCTGTTCTTCACTTTAAACACAACTGTTTTTTTTATATCAGTCTTACCGAATATTAGCACTGTTTTTTTTTTAATTTCAGGGAGGAATAGAAGCTGAACTAGGAGGTACGGTGTGGATTCCGCTGCAAAAGGACATGGAGTCTTCCGATCTGCCAGACTTCACAATTGACAAGGTTACAGAGTTGCCAGAGGTGCTACCGAACTCACCCAGAATGAAGCGCTCCGAGCACACATCTAACATACCCTGCTGATATCTTTATTTTTCGATGGCTGTAATATTCTACCTTTGGCAATGACTTTTTGGTACACTCACTTAATGATCTGTGAACAGTATTCAAACAAAAGTACAAAATTTTGTTTACAGTACAAATGTTATAGGTTTTAGTTACGACACTCATATTTATATAGCATAGAGATTCTAACACGAATTTATCTTATGCACAAGTTACCATACATTGCTTGCATAATCCGTCTTATATACTTATCCAAGTATTATGTTAAAAGTTAAAAATATTTATTTTTGTCTTGTAGGTAAGAATATAAACGCCTGATTACTTTTAAGGATCTAAAGAGGCATATTTTTAATGCATATTTTTATAACGAGATTTCAAATTTTATTTTTTAAGTTCTTTGGTTGTACTCTAAGGAAACTTCTTAAGAGACTGTCTTATATGTGATACTGATAGTTGTAAATGTTCCTTGTAAGATATCTGCCTCGGTTTGTGGCTACTGATTACAATTATCGAAAATTACATTATTATATGGAGTTATGTCATATGGGTGCTCACAAAGTGATATGGTTCTAGGTGTTGTGGGTCTATCTATAAATGTACATTTTCGTATAGAGATAGCTTATATGTCTGTAGACTGATATGTGTATGATGTACATAATATATCTTAGTTGTTCCTTGTGTAAATCTCTAACTTAGTTAATAAGTTAGTCTTATGACAAACTACATTTGGTAGCAAACTTCTTCTATGCTTAATCATTTTTTTAATGCCTACCTGTGCCATGTTTTGATTACATAATACCTTTACATAAAGGTTTTTTTTTAGTTAAGTAAACTTGTGTATTCTACAATATTCTTTGACACTTTGCATCTGCAAATTATCCCCACGTCCTAAATCTTAAGTGAACTACACAAAGGCATGATCATTTAGATGGTTAATAAAGAAATTCTGGGTATATCCTTGTTTTATTTATACATAATATACTAATATTATAATAAGGCTGAAGAGTTTGTTTTGTTTGTTCAACACTCTAATCTTTTGGATTTTGAAAATTATTTTCAAATTTAATAGCCCAATTCTTGAGGATGGTTATAAGTACGTTTTAATCATTTATTTATTTAATATAACGCTACAACCCTTACGAGCAAAAAGATAAAAATCAGAAAGAGGTAAGAACATTAAGCAAAAAATAGAAGTAACAGCATGGGCGGGTAATGGGATGGGTCGAGGGCAGAGGGAATTTTATAAAAATGTGGCTGTTATTTATACATAAATACATACTTCCAAGCAAACAAAGTCGCAGGCAGAAGTTTTTTAGAAGAAGGCAGTTTAAAATAAAACACTATAAATAAAACTGATTTCTTATATCTCAAACTAGTCCCTACTAACATTCACTACCTATTGTAAGTATTAATATTATAAAATTAAGCTGTTCTCAACATCTTGGCTTCTCGTTTCTCTCGTAAATCCTTCTTTTGCTCTTCTACAATCTTTTTCCTCTCTTCAAGGAACTCGCCATATTCCTGGAAATAGTTAAGATTGTAATGAAATACTGGAAACCAAGTTGAATGGCATGAAATAGTAGAGACCTATGTACAGGTGTATTGGACTGCTACAGGCTGATGATGATGACTGGAAACCATGCTTCTGGCACAGTTTACACCGTTCATGGTTAAAAATATGAATGCTTTTAGATCTTATTTTAATGTTAACTTCCCAAACTACAGCTAATATACAATAGGTGTGTCATAAATACTACTTCTGTGGGAAGGCCCTATTTTTTTTTTTTTTTTACTGACTTATTTTGTGTGCCACTGTTGAGCAAAGGCCCTTTATCCTTCCAAAGCTTATAGCAATATAAAATCATTGCAACCCACAAATATCCGGTGTTTAGTGTGGACCTACTTGATGACCATTACAATAAATGGTAGTTTTTTTTTACTTGCTTGGTGGAAAGATTGGGTTATTTATGTTGCTAGCTCTTTTTTATAGTATCAAAATATTGTCCCATCAATTTATATCTTTGAGGCTTTTTTACTGTTATCAATAGTTATTTATTTTAAATGTTGAAGTTGAAGATTTAGTTTTTAGAAAAAAGCTTTGTTTAAAATTGGAAGACCAATAAAATGGAAGAAGAAGAGGGACAAAGTGTCCGAACAACAACACAACATGTCTTGTATACTTTGTCTTTTACAAAGTATTCATACCTTTGGGTCCAAATCCTTGACTATCTCTATACCACAAGTTCTTGCTGTGGCTATCAACATGACACAGATCTCTTCCAAAGATTTCCACTCAAGTGGTGGGTCCTGAGACTTTATTTTTGCTATTTCATACAAATGCTTGTATGTTATTTTTCCACTAGTTTCCTTGACTGAAAATAAAAACAAAAAGAGTAGGTAATTAATACATATTTATTTTAAGTCTGCGTGAGACTTTAAGTGATAGCATTGGAAACATGATGGATCTTCTCACTTTTCACTCAAAAGGAGTAATGTGGTCTGTAGTAAAAAAAAACTGAATCTGACTGGCATGTCCTGGTAAAGGACTAAAACATTATATGTATAGATATTAGTGAGGGCAACCTACCAGGTTCCATAGCACCTCTACTAATACCAGCAGCTTGCTTCAGGAAATACGAAGCTGGAGGTTGGTGAATAACAAGTTGATAGGAACGATCAGCATTCACTCTCACTCTCGTCGGCAAAGGTATACCAGGCTTTATGTTCGCCGTGCGTTCATTGAAGTCCTTGCAAAACGCTGCTATATTAATATTACGCTGAAGTAAATAAAAATATAGGTTATGATTACAACATTGGATAACTTATCAAATATACTTTATAACGAAGAAATCCGTACTTGACCAAGCATAGGTCCTAAAGGAGGCCCTGCCGCAGCCATACCAGCGGGGATATTGGTTCTTAATTTAGAAGAATGGTCAATTTTATCCGCAACTTTCTTCATAGATTTTAATCGAGCAACTGACTTAGACATGGTGATAAATGGAAATTGCGATACTTTCGAAACTCTGCTTTTGTTATTCTTATACAGTTTACTTATTTTTAATAAGTCATAATCGAACAGAAAATTGAAAAAACAAAATAATTATTTCTCCGACTGCACACTGATTTTGACATTGACAGAACCACAATTTTAATTTGATCATTTTGTCAATTTTGTCATCAATGATGCTAAATATTGTAAAATCTTGTTTACAACCTGAAACGCAGCACAGCTGACAATGACAAGATAGTGATGGACCATAGACCATTCTGAAAATTCCGATTGGAATCCATACACATTATTTTAAATGCACCATCATTCCACAATTAAAGCACTAATGGAATGGCTTTATAATTACCTGTTGACACTTAATTTATTTCTTTTACAATTTTTTTTTTAATTTACGTATTTTTTAACTGTTGTGATGGCGAATCGCAATATTATCTACTTTTATAATCTGTAAATCGTGTGTTGTCACTTGTCAGATTTGCATTTGTCACCACTTGTGAATAGTGGCTAAAAAATAATTTATATTTTTATTTTGTAAATTAACACGTAATTTTATTATCCACGTCAGTAATTACATATTCTTAAAGATTATGGTATTTTGCACAACACTTGTAGTGGATCGTATAGAAAGATATGTGTATAGGTCGTGAAAAATAATTAATAGTTCAAAATGTGGTCGTTTTTCTCTCGGGATCCTACGAAGGATTTTCCTTACGAAATAGGAGATCCTGTGCCTGGATTAGAAGATAGAAGTGTGTGGACACTACACAAGGGCAAGAAGAGAGGCACGCAGGATGAAGTATCAATATTTTTATTCGACGTACAGAAGCATTCTGAGACCCTTTTTGACATAGCTAAGGCCTCCCTAAAGAAACTAAAGACTATGAGACACCCTAGCCTTTTACATTATTTAGATAGCTGTGAAACTGAGAAATTTTTATATGTAGCTACTGAGTATGTAGAGCCTCTAGCCGCGCACTTAGAGGAACCAAAACTTGAAGGCCCACAGAAGGAGTTATTTCTTTCATGGGGCATATTTCAAATCACTGTAAGTAACCATACTAGAGTTAATATAAACCGTTAAAGTTAATATACCTTGCTTAATTATTATAATATTGCATCATCAATAAAAAGTATGGGTTATTAATTAATGCTTGGCTATGATGGACCCGCTGACAATGTATGAATCATTTTACTAACAATAATAATCTGGCATTCTTCGTGTTACAGAGAGCATTATCATTTTTAAATAATGATGGCAATATGAGGCACAATAATGTGTGCCTGTACTCCGTGTTTGTCACTTTAGCGGGAGAATGGAAACTGGGTGGCTTCGAGTTCCTTACTGCCCAAGGGACGGATACAGCCAACCCTATACCTATCAAAATATTGCCAGCACTTGAATTATATGATCCTCCTGAGAAGAAGGATCCTGCTAAATTGAAAACAGTTACCAAGTGGTTAGTATGAAGTTGCTAACTCTTTACAATTTGCTATTGATCTATGGTTGTTCTTGATCTGTGAGCACATTAGAACAATCAACAATTTAAATTTTTCATTGACTTTTTTAATTTTATCACAGGGAAAAATGACAGGAAATATCTTAAAAACAACAAATAAGTAAATGTGAAGAAAGTAAACTTATAAACATGCATCTTTCACAGTTGAATAATTTTCTAATAATTATTATCTTATCTACAATCTAATAATATTTGTAAAATCCATGACAAAAGTCTGTGTAATCACTAAGTACATAATAAACAAAATAAAACAAACAAACACCAGAACCCTTTATAACAAAATAAAATAACATCACACCAGAGGGGCAATTCTCGTGATTTAAAGAACATTCACACTCTGATCTCAGTCTTAATCTGTCAAAAATATCTCTAATATCCGTCATTTTTTTGAGACTGTGACTAGATTTTGAATATTTTAAATTATGAATTGGCCTTCCTTAGCACACCCATATTTCGCCAGTTATGTTTAAATCTCATGTAATACGGAGCGAGCCTGAAAAATTATGACTTAATATTGTGTCTTTATTAACAGCTCTTCAGACATGTGGGGATTAGGGTGTCTAATATGGGAGGCATACGATGGACCCCTAAAGAACCAGCCTGCATTGAAAACAACGGACAACATACCAAAGCAGCTATGCACATTATATTGTGAACTGGTCAGTGCTAACCCTGCATCCAGGCCGAATCCTGCTGATATTATTACAAGGTAAGCAGGAATATTCCAACTTGGGGGAAACCTTAGCACAAGAGTGGAACAGTACTATGTCAAGCAACATCAAGATTTACAGCAGTCCTTGCTAAAAGTTTCTGTTTAAAACATAGATGTCAACCTTATTTTGTCCACTTTGAGTTTGTTTTTTTTTTGAGCCCCCAATTTTTTTACTTACCGTCTGTCGCGAATCTGAGACACCTATTGCCACGATTATATTTAAATGTGTAAGGGCTGATTTTTCAATCAACAGATAATTTTTATTCATGGAATAAAATTGACGTCTGACAGATTTTGTATGGAAGAACTGTCAAAAATTCTAAATTATTCTTTAGATAAAATTATCTGGCATTGGAAAAATCAGCCCTTAATTTAATTTATATATTCGTAAGATAGGATATATAATTTTCAAGTCTCTAATGCTCACGAGGGGTGTTGTGTAATCGCCTATGTTGAGAAACTATGGTTTAAAACAACCAACTATGATTACCAACCTGTCTGCCAAGTATGGGTACTGTGGTACCCATACTTGGCAGACAGGTTGGTGGTCAATTCATTGATTATTTATTAGCACTTATAATTGATGTAAAACAACAATTTCATGGGCCCAAACTTTTGTCTGTTTCACCACCTCTGGATAAGTTTAGATTTCACACAAATTCTCTTCCACTATTTTTATTAGCTGGCTGGATTCGGAAACTGTAAAATAGACCCTAAATATTCCATTCAAATAATTTCAGGTGTAGAAAACTAGGAGGGTACTTCAAAAATGATCTGATAGACACTATGCTATTTCTTGAAGAGATACAAATCAAGGACAAAGTGGAGAAAGGCAAGTTCTTCGCCACATTGAGTTCTTACCTGGACAGCTTCCCAGAAGCTGTGTGTGTCCACAAGATTTTGCCGCAGCTGTTGACAGCATTCCATTATGGAGACGCTGGGTCATTCGTTTTGGCACCCATGTTTAAGGTAATAATAATCAACTCTACTGTTTTATACCATCATCATCATGTGCCTAGCCTTTTCCCAACTATGTTGAGGTCAGCTTCCAGTCTAACCAGATGCAGCTCATCATCTGTCTCATCTGCCTAGCCTTATCCCAACAATGTTGAGGTCAGCTTCCAGTCTAACCAGATGCAGCTCATCATCTGCCTCAGCTTCCTAGCCTTTCCCCAACTATGTTAAGTTCAGCTTCCAGTCTAACCAGATACAGATACATACCAGTATTTTTCATGAAGCCTATCTGACCTCCACAATCAATTTACTGTTTTATACCTATTTGTGTCCGGGAAAGTAGGACACTGACCAATAAAGATTTGGACCGCATAATCATTTGGCTTGTTTGAAGAATTTATAAATGGATCAATGCTTGCTCTATTAGTTTATTAAAGATTAAGAGCAAGTGTTGTCACAAATTATACTTGTGTATGTAAATATTAAAACATTGCTTCAGCTGAATAAATAATAATCGCTTCAAGAAACAAGATCCTTGTGTAGCTAATTCTTTTGACTTTTGATATAAGTAATTCAGTCACGAAAATTTATTTCCTGTGGCATACAATAAAATTGAAGCAACAAATGACTTGCTGAGAGCTGAGAGATGGTGCTACATACAGGGTGTAAAAAGACCCATCACATAGCCGCCTTTTACGCATTCTGTACTGTTCTGTACATTGCTGGGAAATAACTTTTATTTTTGGTGTGATGTATTGGTAGTGTGCAATGTAACACATGCAAAACATTGTGTTTATGGTTGCATGCAAAGGTACAGGAGTCGTCGGGATATTGAATGTTGTGTTATAATATCAAAAACTTGTTTTCGTAAAAAACGTCAGTAAAAGTTGGAATTTTGACCTTCAATATTTGAAAGGTCAAAATTATTTTTTTACGGAGGTAACCTGGTATGATCCAATACAAAAAAATTATTACAATGACGGGGAGTAGGTACAAGTGGCTCTCGGCTTCGTTAAGTGTCTTTTTACACCCGTTATATTGTTGCTTCAACTTATGGTTTGCTAGCCCGCAGGCAATTTAATCGCACTGTGTCAATCAGGCATCGCTGTCCAGCAGGAGAAATCGAGGTTAATTTATGAAAGTGATCTAATTTATTTGTACTTGTTCCAGTTGGGTAAACTGCTAGACGATGCGGACTATCAGAAGCAAATAGTGCCGTGCGTAATAAAGCTATTTGCCTCCAACGACAGGACAACGCGATCCAGACTGCTTCAACAACTGGATCAATTCATTATGCATTTGCAGAACTCCACTGTACGTAACTAGATAGTTACGTGCATTTAAGTATCAAGAAAGGACGGCGATATCCTTTATTGATACTTAAATGTATGTTTAATGCGCCCTAGACAGTAAGCTCTACTGCCACTATCTAGCTGCCTGGCTAATATTTTCACCACGGCATGGGTTGTTCAAATATGGATACTTCTCGTTTTGTTGTGGTTTATCGCCCTGCTTTTGTAAACAAACGCGTGTTTCACGCGCCATATCGAATACGGATGTGTACGAAATTCCGTCATTGTTACGCAACAAGCATACTTATATCTACGAACGCGTATAAAACCGTATTACTGATATCTACGAACCTGTAACATAAAACCGGGTGCTGTTGTGTTTTTGGAGATACTAAATATTTTTCATGAAATTTGGTCAAAATATTAGTGAAACCGAAAAGCTTAAGGGATTGACCCATGCCCTGTCCCATGAACCACATATGGTTCAGGTTGATTATTTAACTATTGTGTTTACTTTGTGGACAGTGAAACTTTGAAAGAGTAAAATCACAATTTTTAAACATTTCTATATAATCCTCATAATCATCAATAATTCTCATTCTTCACTACTATTGCAGGTAAATGACCAGATATTCCCTCAAGTGGTGCATGGCTTCTTGGATACCAACCCCGTCATCAGGGAGCAGACGGTCAAGTCGATAGTGCACCTGTCGTCCAAACTAAACTACAACAACCTGAATGTGGAGGTTCTGCGACACTTCGCTCGACTACAAGCTAAAGATGACCAGGGTGGTATTCGGTAAGTGACTACCATTGTAAAATTTTATGGGCAAATGTCATCATTTTCCAAATTCGTATTTTTTTTGTGTGAAAAATGATAGAACTGCCTTAGCTTTACTGTGAGAAAACACAGATAATACAACACAAAAAATTAAATAAAGTTAAACAATGCAGGATACGAATAAAAACTTTTTTATTTCGGGGCAGAACACTATATTATAGTCATGCACGACGAAGTAACGAAAAGCTGATATAAAAGGATCGAATATAATCCCGTTTTTTTTTTAGTTTGTTATATCCTTCATACTCAGTTGAGTTCTTGCCTCTTCTTTTTATCATAATAAGGATACCGCATTTACAACAAAAAAAAAAATACTTTCACCCAACACATTCTCTATTTTCCCAGGACCAACACAACAGTCTGCCTAGGCAAGATAGCCCAGCACTTGCACCCTCAGATCCGACAGAAAGTCCTAGTATCAGCGTTTGTACGCTCTACCCGGGACAACTTCCCACCGGCGAGACAAGCCGGGGTGTTGGCACTAGCTGCCACGCAACAGTACTTCTTGTTAGCAGAAGTCGCCAATAGAGTGCTGCCTGCGTTATGTCCCCTCACTAATGACCCGGAGAAACAAGTAGGTTGCATTTTATTATTCGTATTTTTGGTAAGGTAAATTGTTCATTAAATTCTATGTTACGTAATGAAAATGGACATACAAATACTGTGATTGAAAAGTAATGTTTATGTGTCCCAAAGGCGATAAAAGTAAAAAGTTTCGTTTTAATCTGATAAGTTGCTAATCGATAAAATATCGTAGGTATTCCCCAAAGGAAACAAATCCTATAAAAAGAAAAATTGTTTACAGGTTCGTGATGCAGCTTTTAGGACCATAAAAGGTTTTCTCGGCAAATTAGAGAAGGTATCCGAAGACCCCAGTTTGAAGGAAGGAATGGGTAAGATACCACTTGTGCACTTCATACATTTTGCTGACTTTTCTACATTATAGTAAAAACGCTAAAACAGGTGAACGGATTTGGATTAAATTTGGCACACAGATAGTTTATAACCTGGATTTAACATAGGACACTTTTAATCCCAGCAGTGCTTTCCCGTGGTATATTTTCTGACAACCACTCCGGCGAAGCCACGGGCGAAAGCTAGTGTATGAAAAAATCAACATAATACAGAATGTCCCATACAAATAAAATATCCAAAACTTCCTGTGATATTACTGAGGCGTCGAATGCTCAAAGTTTGTGCTAATAGTGAACCCTGCTCAAACTGGGCGTATGCGCAATATTTTCCCAACTTTCAGCCCATCGTTCCTACGTCACGTTCGATTAACAGTACCTATAATAAACAAGTACGCTAGACTTCATACTATCTATGACAAAATGAAGTAATTTGATTTTCGCCATTTTGGCGCTGACAGCAACGTGAGCGGCGGTGAGCGCCCGTGGAACTAATATTTTTGATAGCTAGTTTTACAGGATGCGCATACTCTCATGATAAAAATGTTCTAAATATCTCGTAGTAAACACAAAATACACAAAAAAAGTCTTATTCTACGATCTAAACCTAAATCGTCATAGACGTATCAAAAAAAACGACGGTCATTTGCGGCAATGGCAATGTATCATAATATGTAGTTCCTGAGACGCTCGAGCCGAAGCTTTAAATCGGCACCAAAAACAACTGTCAATTCGTATAGTATATATTTTTAGTCCAGCGTACTTGTATAATATAGGTCAGTGACAGTACCCCTTCGTTTCGTACTTATACTCACCGTCATTTATTCTACAGAGGCGGACGTACACACAGCGACGCCGTCCCTCAGCAACGCGGCGGCGACATGGGCGGGCTGGGCGGTGACCGCAGTGACCGCCAAGTTCTACCGCTCGCACTCCGACACCGCTCGCGTGTCGCATACCAAGTCTGTGCTCTCTAAACCTGGCTCTCTCGGTAAGCTTTTGACACTTTTTTCGAAGATTTGATACTAAACACTGATAATATTTAGACACCGGTCTTAAATTTCACCTTATGTCATAATAACTTACCACAGCACAACCTACGGACTGGTAGCGAAGCGCCTCATTCGATAACAACTGAAATTCGATTATTTTAACTATAGCATGGGCTGAAAATCAAAGCGGCGCGTAAAGTCATCGAACAACGGAAATTTCAGCCGTATGCCATAGTAAATAAAATCGACTTTCAGTTGTTATAGAATTAGTTACTCCGTCATTCTGCGTTGACCCATGAGCATAGACTCTGTGAGGACAATCAGTTTGCAGAGTGCCAACAGCTCTTGACGAATATACCAATATTAAAAACCCTCAATTTATTTTAATTCACGAGGAAAGATTTATAATATTCCTTTCTCTCACAGAGCAACCGTCATCAAGCAGTATGTCAACGACGACATCATCAGTCACGTCAATGACGTCACTGGAACACAGCGAGTCGGCTTCCGACTACGACCCAGACCATTGGGACATGGCGGCTTGGGGAGAGATCGACTCCAGCGCAGGTATGTTCTCTGAACTCTCGATTCCATTTGAACATGACGACGCGATGACTTATTTTAAAGTTAACCGTCGGAAACCAGACAAAAAAATATATAGAAATTTACACAATTTCTTTTGGATTTCTTTATTTTATTAATCAAAAATACACGTTTGAACGTAGCCGTACGGTAGAAGTACATATAAACATTACGATACAACACACAACTAAGTTAGTTACATACAGGGTGTCAGGAGAACGCTTCCGAAGCCAGAACGTAGATTATATACAACCTTTATGCAAACGGATACCACTAACCTTTCGCCTGAAATTGATTATTTTCGCGCGTCACGTGGACTTGGGGTCGTCAGCCGCACAGCTGTCGGCGAGCGCGCGCGCACTTTGAACTTGAGGTCACGCGCAAGCGTCAGATGATATTTATTTACGAATACATTGCTTGTTAGAGTTGTAAAGAAAAAAAATGTGTTTAATAGCAAATAATGGTTTAATTTAACTGTTCTCACAGCATAGTGTACGAAAAATGCTAAAAAAAATAGGTAAAATTGTTCATTGTTTTTTCTCATTTTTTTATGGTATCTTATCGAGAATCAGTAGCCCTATCACCTGTCTTCGTTTTCGGAAGCGTTTCCCTGCCACCCTGTATACAACTTGAATATTCCCTAAAGTAGGAGTTGGTTATTTTCAGGAATACTTTAAAAATATCGTGTATTTTATACATTTTGTACTATTTCATATACAATAAATACTGATAAAGTTACAATATACACACTGTTCAATAAAAAAAGGTCGCAGCAGTTTGCTAAGATTATTTATCTTATAATTATCACTAATTTTCTTGATATTCACAGCTTTGAGATGGCAATCTGTAACCAATGAATTAATCTTATGTTAATATATAAAAGTTTAAGTATGCCTAATTTCATGGTTTTTAAGTTTTCTACTGAACATAAACCTAACTAATATGGGATACATAATAAGCAGTTCTGGGCTGTTAAAATTATTCAATTACGATTACATGCTTAGGTTGTAGAATTTCGCAAATGTGGTGTTTTACTTTTTTTAAGATAAATGGTAAGTTTTAAGGAAAAATGGGTTGCAATTTCCTCATTATAGTTTTCATAAAAGTATGTGTTTGTTTACGTTAGGTACCGGCGCAAGCGTAAAGTCGCCCCCAAGCAGCGGCAGTGCGCAAGCGACGCCCGCGCTCGCCGCTCTGTGCGAGGACGAGTGGGACAACGAGGAGTGGGGCGAGCTGCAGGAACAACCCGTGAGTACACTACTAAACTGTTCTGTTCGAAAAGTATCTGATGAAAATGTAAACAAATAGATCTGAAAACGTACCTGTCTGATGGCTCTTTGTAGTGCCACTTACAAATTGCATGCTCTGATTTGATTATTTGAATACTTAAATCAGAAATTCTAATTTTTAATTACCTTCTTGTTTTGCATTCGACAACGGTGGTTATGTTTAGAACCTCAATTTACGTAAATGAGTCACAATTAAATAATGTAAGTATGTAATTCAAACAATACTTATTGTTGTAAAAAGTGATGAGATATAAAGTTGAAACCTTCTAAATACATATGAATGTGTTACTAATTCCCTTTAGTGAATGATTGCGTAAGAATTAAACCTGATTTACACTTTGTTTACACTTTCATCCCATACTTTTGGAACAGACATTAATGAAATGATTTGCTGAACTCGAAATACGTAAATGACAGGTCAATATACAATTTTGATGTGTCCGATTGCCCAGTCCTTTATAATGAATCCTTTTTACTGTATATTATAATCTAAACCTTATATCCTCTACACAGTTAGCAGAATCCGAGTTAGCGAGTCCATCAGAAACATGGAACAACTCCCAATGGACGGACCCGGTGTTCAACAACGCGAACGCTACGTACGTGCGCGGCGGCCGCTTAGAACACAGGCCTACAGCGCTGACATCGCACCAGAATAGCAACGACTCTCTCGGCGGCTGGGAGGACAGCGAGTTTGAACCTATAGAGGAGAATGTTGACGGTATGTAAACTCTTGGTTATTATCCTATTGTGTATCCCAGGCAGGGATATCATGTGCTACAGACACTCGTCTTTTGTTTTTGTTTTGATCTTACCCGCGTGCCATCTGACCATTTCACCAATAAAATCGGTGTATATCTTATGTATAAAAGTATTATATTATTATCTCTGGTATAACCGACGACATGGTGCTCCGATTGCTACGATTCAATTGACTCTCATAATGTTCCGCTATTCGAATCGCGACGTATTAATGTGCGGAATTCGTTATGCGGTTTCTTATTATTATTTTCGCGGCGGAGGTGTGCTAAGACCCTGATAGATCCTTCAGAGTGACGGTTCTTGAGTTCACCTTCCGGCGCAACCAAAGCAGTCAACCCTTGACTATCACCCTCGCTGACAAGGTCATCTTTCCACCACGGCATGAAACCCTTTTAGTCTGTCTATATTTCGGATTCCATTCTAACTGCTTTTCCTAGGAAGAACGCGGGTCAAGTAACAAGTAGTCAGGGCGTCACGGTGTCAACTCAAAATAGCCTAAGCAGAGTGGCTGAATATTGGTATTTAAATTGATCTCATTTGGGCTTCATTTGATATTAGTCGTGCATCGAGGCTGCATTTTTTGTTAATCAATTACTTAGTTAGTTTTTCACGGCTTTTACCGCTTTTGTGGACAAATTATACCTACTTGCAAAAACTCAACCGCATTCCAATTTATTTTTAATTTCTCCTAAGAAATAGTCTAAACAATACCCAACACAAATGTGATGTATGTAACACGTATTAATGATGGTGCAAAAAGAACGTGTTTCATGAACGTACTTAATTTCACAGAAAACAACGCCTCAAAAATGGACGAGATGCGAAGAAAGAGAGAAGAGAGAAAGCTTCAGAGGCAGAGAGAGATGGAAGCTCGTCGTTCGGCTCGTGGTCAAGGACCTATGAAACTGGGCGCTAAAATCACCACCGCTCCGCCGCCATTTTAGTTTACCTGCGCAAGCGACGGACACATGACTACACGGTGAACGATATTCCAAATAATTGAAATTGGGACTTTTTCAAAAATACATTTTTGAACGTCGTCTTAATAAGTGTTTAGCTGGGGAGTTGGCGTTATTCTAGACTCTAGACCAGTGACACTGTGGCATTCTATTAGTCTTTATTTTTGTGGGTCTATGTCTTGGAATAGGGATGGCAACACAAAAGTATAAAAGGCGACAGGACTTTGGAGACAAAAATGTCTTTAAATAACTACAGCGGTACCTCTGGTCTTTGCGACTCTTAGGGATAAATCTTGCCGGTAGCATAAGTGCCGAGAGGGCCTTATAAATAACATTGACCAAATGTGAATCATAAGGCTTTTATTTAAAAAATCAAATTAAGGCATGATTGTCCTACTCACGCTTCACGTAGCTCAAAAGTGGCCTTCCCTGCTCCAAACATTCCTAGCATATATCTCGATTCTTGGTATATTTATATTTGTCGGATCTTGGCTTTTAAATGTCCAATAAAATCAATAAAATAAATTAATTTTTATCACCAAGTAGATAACAGACAATGTTAAAAAAAAATTGACGTAATTATTAGTAAAAATGACTAAGCTAAACTGATGCAGACTCCTTAAAATCGTCTACCAGCTATTATTTTCCTATAGCAATATAATAGAATAATGGATTTTGTTTAAAATATGCATATTTCTAGAACCAAGTTTTGCGTTATTTATTTTTAAATACATCACTTATGTCTTATAGTTAAAATTTTACATTAGGTATGTAAAATTTTCATTCAAATTGTATTATTCACATATCTAACAGATTACTGAATATTATGAATGCTATATTATAGTAATAGGCTCTACAGATTTCTGATAAAATACCTTTTTTGATTATTGTACTACATTTAGTGATAAACTGTGAATCAGGAGTTCGGCGACTGTTTTTATAATAATACAAAAGGACTGCTTCGACGATCGAGATGTAATATATACGCCTCTTTATCACAAACATTAAACTATTCAAAATAAATGAGTATTCATATTTGTTTTGTCAAGTTTACTGCAACGACCCCCTGTGATAAATTTCGCTTGTGACGATTATCGTATCTACTTCACTTTGCGCACACGTTAACGACATATTAACTAATATGCTACTTCATTCATGAAACTCAATACTGGTGTAAAATTAACAGATAAATCAACCGCCCGTAGATCGCTAGGTGTGGGCACAGCCTTAAATAAAATAAAAATAATTCCATTCAATCGTTTGTGAGTGACGTCATCATAGTGTTCTGATTGGTCGATATTAGGGAACAAGTATTGTAAATTGATATGCACCAAATATAGAGCGCTCAAGTGAGACTAGACGCCAATAAGGCATAAAGTAATATTTTCAAATCGTACGTAGCGAGACAATCGTAACGCTGGACGAGATTTTTGACCTATAGTGGTGATTTTTTAATTATATCGAGATATGATATTGAATTTTACAACTTTTATATAGTCACGTGATTACATCGACAGCTTTATAATTTTGGGACATCCCTAGTTGTCGATAAACACGTCACTATTAAAAAGTCGATGATACATAATCGATTGCCATGTTTTCCTCTAGCTTGTAACTTTGCGTATGATATTCAAATAAATGTACAGATATTATAATGCTTCTTTTCCTGTGGTATGGGATTTGTGCAATCGGCAAATGAGGGTGTCAATTTGATGTAAGTGCTTGTATGGCGAGTGTGCGTTTTTATTAGTTATCCCAGTACTTGAAATTGGTAGCTAGGCTAAGTGCTTTTTCATACTGTACGGCTGATGGGTACCCGACACTAACCTATATTATATTATACAAGTACGCTGGACATCATACTATCGATGACAAAATAAAGAAATTTGATTTTCAGTACAGTCAGTACGTGTGAAAGCTTGCATACTTACTTACAGACTGACATGCTATACCCCACGGGGTACCGAAGTCAGCGTGTGAGGGCACAGTAAATGAATAAAATGAGTGAGTATATACCGGGTGTCCCAGAAGACGACGTCGAGCCGGAATCGGGTAATAGGCCAAGTCATAATATTTATAAAAAATCTAAGTCGTGTATTTTAAAAATTATTGTCATTTAAAAACAGTCGAGAGAAAATCTGCAAAATTTACCATGAGAGTTTAGCAAGTGAGTTGTATATTTTTCTGATAACTATTATGACTTGGCTTATTACCCGACTCCGGCTTGACGTCGACTTCTGAGACACCCTGTATACTACACACATACAAGTCATTCATTACCTGTCTCCACTCCTAGAAATAGTTTGAAAAATGCTGTGCAATGCAACTGAATATTATCACGACTCCTTACGATTTCAAGTATACGCTATTTTATATGTAATAATAAACGTATATTATAAATATGATGTATATAATATGAAGTATCAGACTGAACCGGTCTATGATTTTTATGTATTGTATTTCGCATTCTAAATTGTACTTATTTATGTATTTTGTCAAGTGTAATACAATCAAGTCTTTCACCGAGTTTTACACTATCTTTCCTAATATCCCTTACAATCCAATTTACTCGGCATGTTTAATAATATCCAAAGAACTATAGGTATACAAAAACCTTCATCAATTTTATATCTGCACAAACTACATTGCTGCTTGAACAGGCACTAGGACTCTCTTTCGAAGTGTTTCAAGTATTGAACTTGCGATGAAGTGCACCCTAATTGCGTAACACACTTTCAGTCACATTTTGAATAATTTTGAAGGATATTGCTAATCCATTGCTTCATGTGATCGAAAAAATTATCTGCTCGACAACGTAAATAACGCAATAAATGACGTTGAACTGTCAAAATGAAAGCCAGCTACTGCTATAGGCCAACCGCTTAACTGTGACGTCGCCTGAGGTAGCAGCGCGGTGTGGGGGGTGTGGTGACGTGATGCGAGAGCTCAGTGATTCGTCAACTTGTGACAACTATCACCCCTCCCGCACCGCAGCTACATCAGGCAACGTCTCAGTTAAGCGGTCGGCCTATAGTGTGCCAATGTATTTTTCAACAACAACAAAAAACAGCATCTAAAAATCAGGACTTAGCTGATAAATAGTCCCAACATGTATTCTTCTCGATCTTCATGATAATTTGACGTATAAGCAGATATCTCGGTACTTACACGTAAAGCTTCTACGTATTAGTTTTATTAGTAAAAATACTATATGATTAATAGAGAAGTATGGGAGAAAAAGACATGTTGAGCCGACCCCAAATAAATTGGGAGAAGGGAGAATGATGATATGAGAAAATATATAGTGTAATAGAATGATAATGTTGAGACTAGGAACGTATTCTTAGACCAGTTTTATTTTACTGCTTAATATTAGAGAGATTTGAAATATATTGATAAATGATTTTATTTTGTAAGTAGGTTTGTACAATCCAACAAATACAGTTTGATCACTTTGTCTAGGAAAGTGTTTGCTTCTGAGGCTACAGAGCAGGTGGGGTTATAAAACCAGCCTTGTGCGAAGAATTGACATCTCATTGAATGTGTGGTAAACGAAATACTTATTATATCCGCTAAATTTACACTTCTGTAAATAAAACATGTAAAATGGCTGTTTTTGTTTTTATTTTCATTACCAGCTGCTCCGACAGCCCTTGTCCTCTCCAAACGTTCCAGCGTCCAAAAATCCCATAGAAAAAAGGACATTAAGTTTTTAGCGAACTGGTAAACTTTTTTTTTTCTGTAACCTTATTCGGCCTGTTAGGAACATTTAGTTCCAACCTAACCTGAAACAATTGGTCAGGGAGCCCTTGCTTAGTTACTGAGACTTATTCGGCATTAAAAGCCACACCAAACGCTTATTGTGACTGCAGATAATCCATTCTGCATTACGTTTAAACGTGGGAACGGTGTCTAACCCAACTGGATCCTTCTGTCGGCTTCTAATTGCCAAATCGGTCCAGCCGTTCTCAAGTGATGCGCTTACCAACGAACAGCATTTCATTTTTAATATATAGCTTATGCCCGCGGTTCCGCTCGCGTTAATTTAGATTTTGAGTATCTATTCAGGTTGCTGGGCAATAATATTATTTAATATTATTATTTATTTAATTAAATAATAATATAATTATTATACAGTATGTTAACTAACAGAGGGCGTTCCCGTTAACCCGCAATAGTATAGCATCCATACATGCTAAAAAAAATATTACCATTCGAAAAGAAAATGTTTTATTTTTTTTTAATATTAAAATATTCACAAAAAAATGTTAAATTGATACGTAAAAGAAACACTCTGTGAACGCGTACTTGAAGGACGGCAACGTCGCAATTTATTTATGAATGACGGGCCGCGTGTGCGGCGATCTAATTGGTTAAACAGGAGGTTTCGAGATTATTGTCAATTAATAATTTTTTTGATTTCGGATTATTTTATGCTTATTTTTCTATGCTGATATTTTTATTTTAATCTTTTAATGATATAGATTATCGAGTTTAAGGGAACGCCCTCTATTATTTAACATACTGTATATTATTATTTATAATAATGATATAATTCAATCATGATTCGAAAGACACGTAGCGCCATCTAGCATCCTAAAGAAATTGTTACCGTCGCTAGTTATTGTTCTTTTCCTCGGGAACAGTATTTTTTCCTGGATGAAAAGCACCCATGTGCTTTTCTGTACCCCTGCCAACGTGTATGCAAAATTTCATGATGATCGGTTCAGTGGTGTAGGCGTGAAAAGGTAATAAACAAACTTACTTTCGCATTTATAATATTACTTAGGATAATCCCACTAAAACACAAACTACAAGACGCTTTGAAATAAAACTAAAACATAAAGCAATAATGGTTTAATGATGCAAAATTTTAACACAAATTGTTAGTTACAAAATATTTATCTCTTATATACTTAGATATTTTAAGTACATACTTGCATGGCAATAAAATCAACTGTGTACATATGAAAACTCAGCCAGTCATTTGTGAAAGTAACACAGTTAATGGCCGACCGCTTAACTGAGACGTTGCCTGAGGTAGCAGCGCGGTGCGGGAGGGGTGTAGTGACGTGATGCGAGAGCTCAGTGATTCGTCAACTTGTTACAACTATCACCCCTCCCGCACCGCGCATCTACCTCAGGCAACGTCACAGCTAAGCGGTCGGCTCATAGGGTTACATTCCGATGATGCCTCACTGCAATACATCGAGAGCTGTTTAGGGGTATATCCCGATGCCTAGCATGTGCGTGCTCGTCTGTACGCATGCATTTGTTTCAAATGGAAGTGACAGCGAGGTAGCGAACTAAGCTGCGATCGCGAGGTATCGCAGCGAGGCGTCTTCGGCATTTTATTGTATAGGTACCCTTAGCGCAACTGACTAGGTTTTAACTAAATTAAGCATAATCTAGCGTAACAACTAATTAGCAACATAATCAAAACAAACGTAAGTATTTTTAGCTTTTCTATTAACAAAAAAATAAAAAGCAAAACAATATATTTTAAATGTTAAGCATGAAAGCTACTCCAAAAATATTACAAAAAGGTCTTTACATGCGCGCTTTGATGATAAAACTACGTCTAAACATTATGTGCTAGGATATCCATAATCAATTGGTCACCCCATCAAATGGAGGTATCACCACTCAAGGTGTTAACAACTTCTGATGGATAGAAGAATTGACCCTGCGACCGTAATCACACGAACGACCAAACAGAAACCACAACAAGATCCATTAGGCTTCACGCATACCAAAGAGGAGGAATTTTATTACAATCAATTATAAAACTTATTTTCATTGCTTTAAAGTACAAATTAGGACGCCCAAGACCGTTTGATGAATCGTTCGATGTTTGTTCAACTTTGCACGTTAAGAACACTAGTAGCAAGGTTTATTATTGAATGAATATCTGGTCTGCGCTGAGCCCTTTGTGATCAGAAAGCGTGATGCAAGTGAGTAAAAATTAAAAGTGCTTTTATAACTGCAAACAATAAGTCAACAACATTATAAATAGAAGAAAAAAAACCGAAATCGTATTTATAGATTCACCGCCCGTTTTCTAAAAGCCTATTCTTGTTCCCGATTAGGAAAAGTTTGGTCAAATCTTAAGGTAGCTACAATTATTGGTTTATCAAAATATCAATAATGCTACGGCTACATTGTCGCGATAAGGCGATCTACACTTGGGGCGCTATCTCTCGCACACCGCTTGACGTCTCCCTGTATAACAGAGAGCGCGGGAAGAGTGGTTTGCGTTATCGCGACAATGTAGCCGGCATTACGAATTATATAAGTTGAGATGAAATTTGACAAAAGTAAATTGGCTTTCTGAAAACGGGCTCAATCATTCGCGTGTGCGGCTATTTATATTGCATTTGCTTTTCAAAAAGCATTGCTAATTTTTATAATAATGACGCATCAGACTACACACATTGATGATATATATTTACTCAAACACAGCGCCGCACCCACAAATGAACGTATCTATCAAAACATTGTCCTCAGTATTACATTAAAAGACAACCAATGCACAACCTTGGTTCACCGAATTTTAATTATGCAAATCCGTACACCGACAGTAGAATGCAAATATTATCTTACCTCCAGACTCTGAAAGCCTATCAAATGTTCTTTTTTTAAACTTCAAGTAAAGTACTTTGATTGGCAGTTGTTAAGGCTAAGCGCGCACTGCGATGGGATTTTTTTATCGCATGTTTATGCGAAATAAAATCGCAAACGCAAATATTTTTTTTAAGCGAATTCTGAAGCGATTTTTTTACCGCAGTGCGCGGACTATTGCGCGGCGTATATTGGCGATTATTTTCTGCAACGATTAAATTATGTGGTGCGCGCTTAGCCATATTTCCGTCAACCAATCACAGCTGCTAACATCAAAATATTTTATAGGCCTTTCAGAACCCGGGTGTATGCAAAGATTTAAATCGTTAGATTCGCCCGACCGCGTCAAAAGATGGTCAAATTTCTGTTTCGTTGACAATGATATTTAAATAGTATAGTACATATTGTCTCGGGCACTTATACTAACAATCGTATCTGTCGTTCCATGCGGGATGTAAGTACGCGCGATCTAAGTAGCGCGAGGCCATATCTAAAGATTTAAATCTTTGGGTTTATGTCTGTCTTAAAAGACTCGGTGACATAATTTCCGTACATAGAGATGGAATGATGGGTGCTGGCTAGAAGTGCCGTGATGTCTGCTCGGCCTCTTGTGCTTACTTACAGTTTAGAGCGCAGGTCGGATGTCCCAGCGGCTAATTGTCAAGAAGGGTCCTCGAACCTGCAAATTTAATAATAAAGATAATTTATAAAGAAAGCTTAAGTTCTAATAGATTACCACGAAAAAGCAGCCAGCCTATATTTTTCTCTTATATCTACTGGACATCAAGATTCGAGGCTTTCGCGTTCATAAAAAGTGCGAGTAGGAAAGTGAATATTAAGTACGGGTTTTCTAAGACCTCTGAGTCTAATGTTGTCTCCCTCCCACGTTTTATGACCCTGCCTGCTTACTACGTTAGTGTTTAGTACAGTCGAATTAATCTCATTGGTATTCTAACCTCAATCGCTCTTCACGTGACACAATAACATTGATAGGTGAACTCGAAAAAAAAACATGCACCAATCTCTACACATAAATTAATTATTTATTTATAAATATGTAGTGACATACCGCATATTCATGGCGTTAGAGTTTCCGGGTTCTGCCTTATAGCCCAGGGTCTCGTAGAACTTGATCAGTTTGTCTTTGCAGTCCAGGGACATTTTGTAACATCCCAACTCTTGGGCGAGTAGGGATACTGTCACGACGATCCTGGAAATAACACATTAGAAATTAATTAGGACGCCCTCATGGTTTGATAAATTGAAGGCAAATTTTCGTAATGTAAAACGTTCAAAATCTAGTCGCAGTCTCATCTCGACGACAAACAAAAATGTCAAAATCTTGATTAGAGGGATTTTTCACAGATCAGAGACTGAGATCAGACTGTGAATGTTCTTAAAATTACGACAATTGCCTGTCTGTTATGAATTTGGCACAATTTCATATTTCACCGAAGTTCAAAACCGCATGATATTAAAATAAATAATCATTTCAATTATTTGCAATTCATTAATTTTTTTTTTATTATTTTAGTCGATACAGCCAATGGAATAATAGCCAAGAGTCTCGACTTGAGGAGGTTCTTGTTGGGCAGCTGGATCAAGGGTTTGATTCAGAAAGCGGTACTTCTAGAGACGGCCCGCATTGTTAGGAGGTTCCTCTCGCTGGAGCCCTGACCGCCCGTAGCTTGGACCCTGTTTCCGATACCGATGGGCTACAATTTTTTTTTTAATAAATTTAATTTATATTCTAATATTTAAAAATATAATTTATGTGTAGGTAAATAATGAGAGATGAATTATTTCAGACATTAAATCCATATTGTTGGTATATTATACATATTACCACCTTTTTCAAAACGGAAGGTAACGCTCGTTTGCTAATTTTCTACCAAACACTAACCGGTGTTGTATAGATTTGGCCCCTAGCCTTATTTGACGGCTAGTGAAGTAACTTGTCATCATACATAGTGTAGTACTATTTTCTTAAGAATTGAATTGTAGGCAAGTGACAAAGACTTACAATTTTCCCAACTGCTTTCCTCTGTAAGTATCATTGACTACCACATCTTCTAAACGTCCGCGCTGAAACAAATAGGTAAGTATATTTTAAAAGTTACAATGCTATATTTGAACTAAAAACTCGTTATTGTAAGAATAGCATCAATTTCATTGCGAAAACTTGTTTAGGCATTATGTCACAATTGGCAGAGGAATCTAAAACTGGTGTGACCGGTAATATTCAGAAATATTTTCCAGTGACTGCCAAAAAGCATCTTTATGTATATAGTTTTACACATAAACGGGATTGGGTCATTAATCCTACTATCCTACTAATATTATAAACACGAAAGTTTGTAAGGATGGATGGATGTTTGTTACTCTTTCACGCAACAACCCCTGAACGGATTTGGATGAAATTTAGCACATAGGTAGATAGTTTATAATCAGGATTAACACATAGGATACTTTTTATCCCGATATTCCCACGGGATCGAAACTTATGCGGGTGACACCGCGGGGCGCTGCTATATATTTTCAACACTACTTTCGTTGACCTTGACATAAGACCATATGGAGAAAATTTGCAATTCGCACAGGACTTTAAGCCTTAAAACATGGGTAACAAAGCACATGATAACGTACCACAGAGCAGTTATGTATGAACTTCTGTTCGATGGTGAGGGTGGCGGCTCCGATCAGCTTCGATATACGTGTGTCTTCGATGACTGTGACGTAGTATCCACCCGACTGCTTCATATTCGTGAACCGCTCTGTAACATTCGTTGGGTGTTTAGATATATAGTTTTTTGACAAAGTTTTACTATGTCTAACAAGTCATAGAACTATGCAAGGCTACACAAGAAAGGGATTACAAGAGGGAGTGAAAAAAAATTCACTCTCTTGTAATCCTCTCCTTGAAATCATTGCTAGGGCTCCAACGACGACGTAAATACATCAGGGAGGGACTAATGTGTACACAACATGGCTTATACTATCTAGGTGCCCTGGAATGAGTGGTGGTGCAGAACAAATATTATTCTACGACCCCCCCCCCCCCTCGGACCGCGCCTGGTTACCCTACACACAACTATTTTCTACTCCGATGTTTTGGTCTGTTTCTTATTGTTATTTCAATATTATTTCAATGATTTTATTGCACCTGTTCTAATACTCTACATAATAAAGCTGCGTAGGTATGACATTAAAGGCAGTAGGTATCCATTTTCAATAACTTTAAGAACACTAATGGAAAAATAATTCACATCCACCCAAATAGAGGTGATATATTCACCGTGGTGGCACAGTAGAAACGGCCGCGACTTACGAGATGTATGTATGTTGTAGGTGTAGGTTCGTACCCAGCACTTTGTGTAGGTAATTTATTTCATCACAACAGCTCTCAAAACGGTGAAGGAAAACACCGTGAGGAAACCGGCATGGCCGATATATGACATCCACCAACCCGCACTGAGCCCGCGTAATGCATTACGGTTTACACCCTCTCACAGCGAGGGAGGCCTGTGTCCCAGCAGTGGGAACATTATAGGCTTAATATGCTTATGCCTATTCGCTTAAATTGTCAACGTTGTAAATAAAGATCAGGAACTCGAAACATATAGAAAGGTCATTATCATTACGCGGGTTTCGCCAAGGTCGCATACTTAAATGCCAATAAGTTTCGCATACCAATGTAACCAGTTTACTAGGACATCACAATACTGAGAACGAATTTTATTACAACGACTCTTGTGTTTGGCTCGGTTATGTAACCAACAATCAAGATTTTTATAAGATAGCTTCGCAGAACAACAATAATAAATTCATTCATGTGCCTTTGCGTACTTTCAATTTCAATGTCGTTTATTTAAATACAGCATACAGCCTCATTCAGCACCCTAATTGCGTAACACACTATCGATCTCAATCTGAATCATTTTGAAGGATATTGCTGATCCATTGCTTCGTATGTTCGAAAAATCTGTCTGCTCAACAACGTAAATAACGCAATGGATGTTGTTGAACTGTCAAAATGGAAACCATTGCTACTGACTGATAGTGCGTTATGCAATTACCCCGAGGTTTTTTTGAGACCGCGCTCTATCTAGGGTTATAGTAATTCCCCTACGAAATGTGTAACTATAGGAAAACTAGTAAGCTACTGCCTGCTAGTTGACTTATTACTTTTCCGATCTCTCCTCTTCTGAACATGGATAAGAAAGTCATAAAATAGATCAGTACACATTTATGGAATACTAGGTTTTGCCTGCGACTTCGTCCGCGTGAAGAAACTTTCTTACATGTTTTTTCGTAAGAACCATCCTTGAAACAGGCTAACTGTATAGTTGTTACGAGTATATCTGAGGGCCTGGAGCATGGAGGTCAGAAGTATCCACTAAGGTCTGGATTTTAATATATCATGGAGAATTTAAGATAGCAGTACAGTACCTACAGCAAATGTTTCATGTGTCTAAATTGCAAATAATTAACACTATATCGTAATAAGTATACGCTCGGTGGCATTTAAGAAGTATTGCGTACCTATTGAAACAAGTTTAGGTAACGACTTTTCAAAGAGATTGCGCAGTTTTTGCATTTTTGTTACTTCGGTCATACTCAGTAATTACGTGCAACAATATTTTGATGCAGATTACGATAATTGGAGCAATGCTATTTGACTATTTCTTATGAAAGCCTTGAAGAATATTATAAGGATCCACTCAGCCAATGCAGACCGCATTGAGTAAGTGGATCCTTCTAAATATTATTGCTTCATGATTATGACGAGTTAAAAGCAGGTCATACAATTTTTATATCTTTAACTAATGTAATTGGCCAAGGGCCGTTTTTATGTTAAAGTAAAATAAATAAATACATTATTGATAGCACCCTAAGTAGCCGTTAGGTTTTCGAGATAGTATGGCTTATCAAATCGAAGGATGTCTGGAATTTTTGTGATGGATATATTAGGATTTAAGACGTCGTAGTTACCATGATGATAACTCTTGGTACAGTAAGATAACTTATAACGGGCTGGTTTTCGCGCTCTCTCTCTATCAACTTATAAGCGCGTATTTTGCGCACGGTGCTAAGGATAACTGTCACCTGATTATCGTCACTTACCATCAAACTGCTTCCGCGTAACATTGCCGACGCTGGTCAGCTGTCCAAGCAACTGCAGGAAGCCCTTATCGTAATCTGAGCGCTGCAGCGGCCTAACAACCATCCAGTCCTCGCCGGGACTGGAAGCACTGATCTTAGGCTTGAATTTGGCCGGGCTTTTGTCGAAGTCCAGCCGCTTCAGTATCTCTGGGGGGAAGAGGTACTCGGACGGCTTGCCATCCTAGAAAAAGAATATTAAGTTAGATTTTAATGAAGGCACTTAAACTGGGGTATGCGGTCCGGGAAGGACTAGCGGTGGAAGGCTCATTATTTCGGGTTCTACGTATTTATTGTTAGAAATGTCGATTTCAAAATCAAAAGACATTTATTACAAACTAGGCTGAGAATCCGCACTTTTTGAAAGTCAAAATTACATAAAACAGTCCGCTAAAACGACCACACTTCACCACTTCCTAGTGATTTCCTTTAGCTGGGAAAACAAAGTGGTGCAACCTCATTCTCGACGCATTCTCAGCATTTGACTTGGAGCAAGTAGCATGCTAAATAACTATGATGGATTGAACTTTCCAGGAGGCTGTCTGCTGGCTACAAAAATGTAAGTGCCGAACTTTATCTCCACTTCCTAGGTTGGGTGGGTCTTTTTAACACCATTGATGTTATTCAATAGCAGAGTTACAAAAATTTTATACAGAGTGGGATATGCTGATAAGGTGTATGGTTACAGATTAAAACTATAAATAGAACTCAGAATAAAGAGCAGGAAAATAGAAATAATGGTATTTACTAAACAGGTTTTATGTAAGCAAGGTAAAGTTCTTATGAAAAGTGGTCTCTGAAGCTAATAAGTTAGTTATTCCATAAACTTCAGGCTAAGAATTTTCAAAATTGAAATTACTATACAGGTTGGCAGGGACATCAATGCGGAACCTGTTACCATGGATTTAGTACATGATTCTGAACCCCCATGCACTAAAGTTTTTATTCAATTATTAAAAAAACGAAAAATTATTGGTACTTATTAAAAAAAAAATCTAGAATGATGTACTAAATTCATGGTTTCAGTTTGCGCGTTGATGTCCCTACCACAAACAATATACAATATTATAATATAATATATTATGTATTATTATATTATAATAGGTTATATTTTACAGGTTTTTCAGGAAACATTTCTCCATTTCAGAATAATAAAAGGTATTCTATTGTGATTGCTTATCTATAGAATATTATTAAAATAATCAAGTTAAGTGATCTATGATAGCAGATATTGTTACAGATCTGATAGATAAAATATTACCTACATTAAATAGATATTACCAAGAAAATCAAAAGAATGTAAGTATTGTTTTTATCTTATCTACACATTTAATCAAATCATAATAGGGAATTGAAAGTGCTTTATTACTAGGATTTATTAATCCATATTATTATTAAAGGGTTACCCCTTCTTGTCACAAACAAAATACCAACATGATTGAATAGATTAAAATATTTTTTAAATTAATTAATTTAATTTTCAAACCATTTATTTCATGCATTTTTTTTAAAGTTTAAAGAGAAATAATATCTCAAAATCAATCAATCAAAACTAATTTATTCAAACTAGGCTGATAATCAGCACTTTTTGATTGTCAAATCTATTCAACAGGTCAAACTATAAAGACGTGTATTATCAACTGTGAATAGCTTAAAAAGCTACAATTATTTGTAGCGCACAAATGTTGATAAAGCAGAGTAGTATTGTTGATATTGATGTCCAGCCAGCAACAGTTACCAACAGTGCTAGTAATTATTAATTAATGACATAATTTTGTTTGTAAGCTGTATCCATTAATGTTCTAACTTCTATGAACTAATATTAAGCTTTAGAAGCTTTTGAAGTAGAAATAAATTGGTTTTTCTAATTTAAGAATTTAGTGACAGAAACTTACCACATTGTTATATTTCTCCATACCCATTTTCACTATAGTTTGGTACTCTGTATATGTACAAAAATTAATATCTGCACATGCTTAAGGCGAGAAAAGCCTCGCTGTTTACGTAAAACAAGTCTATTTGTGTACGTGGCTCTTTGTTAATGGAACGCGCACTTCTATTTCGTCAGAAATTAAATAAATACCATGCCACGACAGGCGAACAACGTTACGAGAACGACGTCCCTGAAAATTCTAAAGAATTTACTAAGTGAAAGTAATCTCGCCAGTCGCCGACCACAGCAGTGACAGGCGTGACAGCAGCTCAGTTCAGTCAGTCAGTCAGCCGGCCACTGATTTGACATTTGATTTCATGATTTGACATTGACATTGACTGACAACGAGACGAGACAGCTATGGTCATTGAGATAGGACTTTTCTATGTCAATGGCTATGGTGCTAAGACCTCTGCATAAGGAATAGTCACAGAGTACTTTTATGGAATAGTATTCCTACCTCTATGGCTCAGACCTAAGTTATAAACAGTGAAATCGTTTTGTTTTTACACTTTTACTTATTCACTGTCCAGTCGATTTTCTTAAATGAAAACTACTATCGTATTCATGAAAAATCATTCTTAATATCAACGTTTAGCTTTGTATAAGAAAAATATAATGAAGATATTGATCACTGCCGTAGTTCCGAGATAAACAGTACTCTGTGGTTCCGAGCTCCTATAGTATACTGTACTCTTTGGTTCAGAGTTCCGACTCAACTTCTAAGGTTTTCCAACTTCATGTATCGTGGTCGTGAATGATTAATGACAACGAACTAAATGAGTAAAGCTAATAAATCAATCGTTGTTTTTCTAGTCATCTACTTCTTTTAGTCGATTGGCTTCTTTTCGTTGTCACCTCACTGTAGCTTATGTCATTACTGTCAAACAGCTGATGAACCTGAAAATGTTATTTTGATGAAAAATAAGGTTATACAATAAAACTGAAGTAAATAAATGTACATTTCGTAACTTAGTTATGTGATAATATACTGAAAGTGACAGTGTACGTAAAGTTTTACAGTATGGCATTGTGTAAAATCAACACTTTCATAAATATAATAAGAAATAATAGCCAGTACCCTGCCTTATGCAGAACTTTAATCAAAACAAATAATTTTAACTATTCCAAACCTATTCTAATTGGGTCACAACGCTGGCTGTTTCATGAAAGTCATAGAAAAGGCGGGTACGATACAGAACAGAATGCTCCAAACTTAGAACACTTGAAAAAGGGTTTCAAGGAGCTGAAGCATGAGCTAAAACTGTTTGGACAGGAAGTGAAAGATTTAATTGAAACAGACCCTCTGCTTATTGCTAGACCAGGTAAGTTATTAAGTTGTTATTTTCTTTTTTATATTGTTGGCATAAACTAAACAAAAAATATTTCTTTAGATACTTAGATAAGTGAATTTAAGTAGATATTTTCATTTCTTAGTTTTAATCAAATTTATAAGTGAACCTCTATAATATTATCCAGTCGTCCAGTAATTAAAAACAATTGCTATTTATAAAAAAAAAAGCTTGCGTCACACTCAAATTGATTAATATAAAAGTACTACTTTTTGTGATCCTCATCTCTCAGTAGAGGTACCTACTCTTGTTTTTGTTTGTTTGGTAATGAACTGTAACTTAGTATCTTGGTTACCATCATTTTCTTCTTCTTCTTCATGGTGCCGGCAGGACTTTTCTCAGATCTTGTTGTCCCAAAACTTGATAAATGATGGTATGTAAGTGTGGTGACACTTACATACCATCATATTTAAGATACCTTATCCCAACTTCCAAGAAACTCCTTTGTAAAATAACCCAATATATTATTATGGTACTTTATTAGAAAACCATGTCCACTGTCTACAATATTTAGATGACATTTGGTGTTATTATTTATTTTACTGGTGCATATACATATATTTCCAAGTACTACTTTAAAAAATTGATGGATGCAAATCTTTGAGAAAAAATGTCTAAGTTTGTAAAAAAAATCCCAGTAATCTACTGAAACTAAGTACTTATTTCATACAAATATTATCTAAAAACATTATCCTAAACTAACATTATCCTTCTGCACCTATCCCAATTTATTTTGTGTCAGCATTTTGTTTTTTTCCATGTCTCTTCCCCACCCCAATATTCCCCTTCCTTTCTGAAATACTAGTTTGTATTCTTCTTATAATTACAATCATAATTTCCCACTATTATTACCATGTTTTATTTTCGTGCAGCACCCGATGAGCACCCTTGTGTCACCCGACGCCAATCGTCGGGTGTCACAAGTGTGCTCAGACTAAGCTGTTGATGGAATTTTATTCTATGTGAGGTCTTATACCTACGATAAATGCGTTGTTCAGACAGAGGTGACTCATGACTGGTGATATTCAAACACACGCGTTATACATAACAACTATCCGGCACCGCGTCTGTTCGACCAAACATGGTTTTTTTTTTCCTAATCTGTAAGTTGGATGCTACTGAGTGCACAGAAACGTAGACGCAAAATATGGCCTTCGCGTAGAATAGAAACTACTGATTTTGTTTTAAATATAAAGTAGCATTAGTCGATTAGTCTTATAATAGTCGATTTTTTCGTTTGGATAATAATGATGTGACATAATAAAATATAGTCTGTGGCAGGTACATTCAAAACTTAAATAACCGTTCACAGAGCATGTAACCTTTTAAGAGACGGAACTTAGAACATTCGGTTTGAGAGAATTGTTAACCTTTTTTAGCCAACCTTAAAAAAAAACATAGCTACCAACACATGAAAACTATAGGTAGCATTGACAACTATGACAGTGACAATCATGACCTTGAAGGGTAGAGCTGTTATAAATAGGGATGCGCAACGCATCAATATACTTATCGATATCGATAAAATGCATTATATATCGATATCGACAAAATGCATTCTATGCAGATAATGAGGCTCTAAAACTAATTTATTTGAAATAAAACTCAGATTTATATGATTTCAGCATTTTTAATTTATATTAGTAACATGTGTCATTTACTTCGGTATCAGTGAAGAAAATAGATGATAAATAAGAAACTTAAGAAAAAAAAACTTTTGCTGGTTTTTTATACTCAATCTCCAACAGAATCCTATCTTTATTTATCATCTATGTATTTTATATTGGGGTAAGGGTAGGAGGATGATGCACTTTATTTATCATTGATAATAATATTACAGTATGTTCTCATGTCACTTTGAGGCTATGGAAACAAATTTAACAGAAATGGAGCAGCAACCCCATAGCTTCAATCATTAAAAAAAAATATAAATGTGCTATTTGTGAAAAATGCTTGAAGGTTGAGGATCCCGACGATGACCCTATGTTTAATTACATAAAATTATGAGAATGGTGGCCAGAGAAACTATCTCTAACATATCCCACAAAAAACCTGTGTAGGTTGGTTGAGGCAGCCTGTAAAATACTTGAAAATGAAATGTTGTCGTGTCTGCATTCTTTAAATATTTGCCAATTAACAACCACAATATCTATCGCCAACTGTGATACTTCTTTTATAATATGTGAAGAGAGTTAATGTGCTGGATTAACCAGAATATAGTTGGTAAGATGCAGGGATGTCTTGAGGCTACATTTAGTTCTTTTTAATTGCTCCACCAACTGCTGTTCCCTTGGTGTTAAATCTGTAAAGATAATTAAATATAAGCAAATTATTTGATGAGACTTGTAAACATTTCCCCGCGTATAAAACGCAGAGATCTTTTCTATTTGAAATGAGCTAAAGAGAACAAATTAACTCAAACAATACAAGAATTTCTTTCTATCTGTCTGTCTATTTGTTTGTAACATGAGAAAAGTTTAATGGATTATAATAGAGGGCGAGCCTATTGGTATCAACTGGGCACAAATCCAGACTCCGGGCTGCTACTAAGAAATTTCTGTTGGAAAAACTCTATAATACTTGGCCCTACCCTCATGCTCAGCAATACAAGTACAATAAGTATTAGTGTAGGCACAAATGTTTTAAACCATTTGTTCATTAGAGTTTTAGCTAATCTTGATTGATGGCTCGAGGATCATATTACAGAATTTGAATGATGCTATTAATTTACAAGTAGGTAGTGCTATTTGGGCTTAGTATCTTAATTAGTAATTTTTAAGTTTTTTATTAGTAATTTTTAAGGCTTAGTAATTTTTAATTTCTGAATTGTTTTTATGTTTTCTATAACGGACGCTTTTAACGTGCACGTCTTTTCTACATCGTTCTCACATGGTTAATTTCAACACGAATGATGTAATCAAATATTTTGTAAGAATTTTATGATTTAAAAGAGTGTCCATGGAGTTTCTTGCCCGTTCTTCTCCATAGGTACCTACGCTTTGGAATGGGCAACTAGCTTCATCTTTCTGACTGACCGACCCTTTGACAATTCAAAAGTGCCTGTAATTGGTTTAGTTGAATTAAATGGTTTGAGTTGAGTTGAGTTGAGTTGAGTTGAGTTATCACATTTAGCAATAGGTATCGGTACTCACCGGGTTGGATCCAGAGGAAACTTGGAAAAAAGCAACTTATTTCCAGTATGCCAGGCCTCCTTGATACCGCAAATTTCACATATTCTATGACCCTTACCCATGTTGATTCACAAGTTTGTGTCACTTGATATTCACTGTACTGTACTGTACACACATAAATAGTTAAATAACAATAAAAGAGTCAATTATAGGTATCGCAAGAGTCACTAACATTAAAATAGTCAATATCTCGTTAAAACTATGTGAGGATGAAACGGAGGAACAGGTACTCGATTCAACGTTGTACATTTAATCACAGAAATTATTCTGCTATGTTATATTCCGAAATCCTACAGAAAAAGGAAAAACAAACAGAAAAATCACAAAACAAACATGACGCGACGGCAGACATGTTTGTTTTGGTTAGTTGACTTTCATAATGTAATGTTGGTCACCCTGAGTACTCTGACGTGTTTTTCTGAATGTTGGCTAAAGAAGGTTACAAATTCCCTACAAAAATAATTTGTTCGGAGTTTCACAGGACTGTAACCGTTGAAGTCGTTGAGCTAAGATTAATTTGCTTCTTTCTATTTTGTTTTTGTTGATCCATCCACAAGTTTTATTATTAGTACCTACTAAGGCCCGATCGGTAACTGTCGGACGTTGTTTAATTTATATATCGGTCGGTCACCTAGATCAAACAGAAAGGGCGAATGTTTTCAAACATAATTTTGAGCGATTCTTCTTTTGTATCTCCTGATAAAGGCATAAAAACCATTTACAAGAAATTCCAAAACTTTCTGGGTCGCGGAGTAGAAAATAACAGTGTTAAAATTAATGACGATATGTTGTCTGCTGGAGCAAGCACAACAGCATCTGATGATAGTTTCATAACGTCAGCTTCATCAGTGGATGACCTTATGGCGATGTCACCAAAGCGATATAATGATTTGTTGGAACACAGGAACGAGACCAGCGATCTTCTCACCGGATCAGACTTTGATAGCATCTGTGATGTAACTATGAGAGAGGTACCAATGTCAGACGATATGTTTATTGATGCCACGAGTTTAGATTACCTTGTTAAATGTGCCGAATCGAACCGCCATCATAACCACATAGATCGAGGCAAGGAAAGTTTATTTGTGAAATTCGATCCACTATACGCACGTCATAAGTTAGAAGATGTGAGTTCTGTTAATACTGATTCAGGAGTTGACTCCTCCGAGTGTGATGTGGGCTATGAAACAGGCAGCACAGTATCGGCGTTTACGGAAACTAATGTAGTTGCACCTAAACAATCCCAGTCTACAGGAGCTATGGCTTCAATTAGCAAAGATAAGCCCATGCAGGTAGTACCGCCTGTAGTAAACAGTGGGAATTCAAAATCAGGTGCGTGTAATACTAGGTCAACACCGGGCCTGACGCGCAGCGTCTCTGCTATTCTGACTCCCTCCAGGGGGGTAGCTACTGAGAGACTCATCAGCATATCAGGCAGTACTCCACCAACTGCAGCACCAAGAAGTCCTCGTTACCACCACAATTTTACATCACAAGATGTGGATCACCTTCACACCCTAAGAGTTATTCTTCAGAAGCAAGAACAGGAGGTATTGCAGCTCAGGCAACAGAACAGAGAGCTCAAGAGTACACTAGAAGATATGGAACACAAATACAATAGGGTTACAGAAGATTTGGAGTCAAAAGTTAAGAAATTGACCGATGAAAGAAATAACTCTGTTCAGAAAGAAAATATATTACAACAGCAAGTCAGTGACAAGATTATGAGCAATAAACAAATGAGCATTGTCATGGAGGAGTATGAGAAGACTATATCTTCATTAATAGAGGAGCAGCAACATGACAGGATTGTGAACCAGGAAACTTTGGAGAAGGTCACTTCCGAAAGAGATCAAGCTTTGAACCATCTCAGTAATATGGAGAGTTCTTTTAATGATCTCCTCACCAAGTATGAAAAATGCAAGAGTGTAATATTGGAAACAAAAGATAGAGAGAAAGTTTATGAACAGAAACTGGCTGAGTATGAGGCCGCTGTCAAGAAGTATGAAGAGTTGTATGGGAGTCTAAAACAAGTCACTTCAGAAGCACTTTCTAAAGCTAATGAAACTCTGGAGAACGTCAAAAAGAACTATAATATTGAAGTAACTAAGTTAAATGCTACTGTTAAGAAGCATGAAATTACTATAGCTTCGCTACAAGAATCATTGGTACAAAAAACCAGAGACAATGAGGAACTAATGAGGTTGTATGATCAACTCATTAGTGAAGTGCATTGATATTATCATTGGAACTATAAGTAATCCTTATCTTCATTTGGTGCTTTCACTCATTTCCATGCTTTTATAAATGTTAAAGGGCTGCTTTTCTTAGCTGACTTCTCACTGTGATGAATCTCAACTTTTTATGATAAATTGTTAGTTTTAATAGTATTATTTATTAGTATTTAGTTATAACTTTTTATGACATTATTTGTATGTATAAAATTTGTGATTATGTTTCTATTAGTACACATTTTTATGACAACAGTATTAGTTTTTGACTTTTAGACTTGAAAAATATACTGAATACTGTACTGTATTTTTTGACACAATTTTAGTAAGATAGTTAAACTACAAAATTCAAATTAATTGAATGTCTATACCACCTCAATCAGTACAATATAATATATATTATGTTTTAGACTTTAACCTTTGAATAATCTAATTTTGTATTTATATCCACCAAAATTTTAATACTATATAAAATTTGTGTTCCCTGTATTATTATTAAACACATAATTTAATATATAAAATGCTCCCAATGTGATAAAATTTTATTTTAATAGCAGCTATTAGTAGCAAAACAATGTCATACATAAATGTGCAGGTAAGACTTATTAGTTACTTCAAGTACCTAATGTAAAAGGCATTAGAAAACCATAAAAGAGGAATGGAGTAAAATATAAAATCATGTTAAATATAATTGATAGAAATGCCTTTCCAGCCCTCGTTACAAAGTGTTTTATGCCTTTCAAAAACTGTAACTTCTTCATAGGTAACATATTTACTAACCAATAAGACTTTCATATTAGTTACATGTATGGACACTTGTAAGAATAATTAAAGATTTGTTATTTTAACATACAGGAAGGAACAGTTGCGACCAAGCGATGTTGTTTCTGACTGCCCTATCTGAGCTGGTTATTCCGTTTATCCACCCTAAGGTGGAAACGCATGTCCGAGAGTCCACCCTAATCCTATAAATTCCGTTTGTCCAACTAGGCTCAGGGTAGATTCTCGGATTTGCGTTTCTGCGTCTCCACCTTAGGGTAGATAAACTGAATAACTCATCTGAGTATGTATCACGCAGATAACATTCACTCTTCAATTTAATTCAATGTTTATTGCATCCAGAATCTACGCATGCCGGTGGTAATTATAAATCAATGGAATCAATTGTGGACCCTGTCGGGCGCAGTAAAATCTTAAATAGGAGAGAGGAAGCGCGCTTTTATAGTTTTCCTAATTATTAAATGTCCTTATTATGCCCCCCTGATCACCTACACCTTCCTCTGTCTCTGTGCTTTATTCTTATCACAAAATAAATTAGACATAATGTACGTCTAAATTATATTCGATATAGTCTTTAAATTTGTTACTCTAATTCTAAGGGTGTTGGTAAAAGCATTTCATTGTATTAAATACTTGAGTAGTAAAGAAGTCGTTATGTTTTTTTTCTTTACTTTTGTGTTCTCTGTCAGTCCAAGATGTGCATTTGTACTTAGATAATTAAACCATTTGTATATTATGTCTTTGGTTTTAATTAATTCCTAGAAGTTATTTCTCGGTTCCGTCCAAACTGAAAGGAGGACGTGGGGGCTGGCGAAAGATGGAAGGACTGGTCCCTCCACTCACCCTATCTTCTTCGAACCCGCCGAGGCCTACGGGTGGGACAGAAGGGGCTAGAGAAAAAAAATACACTTAAATAAATTCGTACTATCCTTTTTTCCCAAAAAAAAGTCGGCTATAATCTTAACACAAAAAATTGACTGTTGCCTCTAAAAATCAACCAAGTAACGTTTCTAAGAAAACAACTGTTAACAAATTTCCACAGCCATATCTTCGTCTATTTCCAGGTGAAACGGACCTAATCTGGTGTTTCAACGAGCCCAGTACCCTGGACAAGTTCGTGACGACTGCCGACAGTGACCACAATGAAGGGTTCAGTAAATGCAGCCTAGAGATGAGCACCGCAGGCCGGGCGCGCTTCCATGGCTACCTTGACGTCAGAGTACCGAAAGATGGACGGATAAAAAAGGCGGGATATTGTGCCATGAGGTCTAAGAGAATAAGAGTGAGTATATCTAGTATCTAATTAATACATACATACATAATCAGCCTATAATGTTCCTACTGTTGGGACACGGGCCTCCGCTCTGTGAGAGGGAGTGGCCGTAATCTACTACGCGGGCCCAGTGCGGGTTGATAGATGTCACACGTCTTCGAATTTTTGGTTCTAAGACATGCCGGTTTCCTCACGATGTTTTCCTTCGCCGTTTTGAGAGCAGTGGTAATGAAATTATTTACACAAAGTAAAGCGCCTGTCTGGGTTCTAGGTTCGAACCCACGACTTACAACTCGTAAGTTGGGGCTGTTATCACTGAGCCACCACTGCTACAATCTACTTAAATTCCAATCTTATATTCATAAATGCTCTGACAGACAATGTACGGACGCCAGCAGGTCAAGCTACCCGAAACTGTCAAATTTTCCCAATCAACCTTGAACCTTAATGCTTTAGCGATAAAGTTGAAAATCTATTAAAGAAATTTGACAGATTGTAGTAGGTTGATGTGCTGGCGTCTGTACAGCCTAAACTGCCGGTCGATTCTGTAAAAATCTCACCGTGAAAACTCAAGTGAAGTGAGCTTGATGTGAGTCGTCAGTAGTGTCAATCCCTAGCATTATTTGGAATGACAGCTCAATCCTCGCTCACTTCACCTAAGTTTTCACGGTGAGATGGTTACAGAATCGCACTGCTGCTCTAGCCCTAGAATATTGAAATTTTGCACATAACACATATGCAACAATTAGTTAACGAAAGCAATAAATAAGATTTTTTTTAATTCATTCCCTAACGGGGTTAAAAAATAGGCATGAAAATTTGTATGGAAGTTCTTAATTTTTGCCGAAAAATCCCATCTAGCACACACACGGCTTGTAATAACTAAATCTTGATAAGAAAAACTATAAAACCAATATATTAAACCTAAAAGCGTGCAGTAGGTACACGCACGGTTCTCCAGTGGTGGTCTAACGCAGGTGTACAATATACGTCTCTGCCTACCTCTTCGTGGCATTCAGGCATGTTATATATGTTTGTTGTAAAAGCGTAAGTACATTATCGAGAGTTTTGAGTATGAATGTCGATGGCTATAAGAGTAGGGGAAGACCAAAGAAACGATGGATGGGTTGTGTGAATGATGATAATATGGTTAGAAAGGGGGTGACTACCGAGATGACGACTAATAGAGAAGTATGGAAGAAAAAGACATGTTGCGCCGACCACAAATACATTTTGATTAGGACAGGAGAATGATTATATCGTGTAGGTACCACATCGGCGCTTAACAACAGGCGGGGCAGTGGCCAAACGCGAGCCTATCAAATACAAAGAGAACAAGTTCACTTTTTGCCCTACTTACCCAAAGAACCAAATTATACGCCGTAGCTGCATGTGCCCTGCATTGCGGCATTATTATGCCACGGAGTAATGCAGGTGGATACGCTTCCGTCAATCGTAAACTTGCTCGAAGCACTGCAGCGCACTATGCGAAGTTACCTATTCACGAAGTATGTCTGCTTTATAGATCTTTGATTTTGACAGCACACGTTCTGCCTGCTGAGCTTGAGGTAGGTACTCAATTAATAGTTACTTTCGTTACACGACACTAAAAAAACTTCATAGCGAAAGTGGGTCATGATGTCGATAGCCATATAGCATTGTAGGTACCTAACTACTCACCAACTTATCACGCGTATAACAATATAACGTTCTGCTATCTGCAACACCATGACCAACGTGTATTTTGCGTATCACGCGTATCACAGGCGTGATGTGCCTTATACTTTTTTAATAACTGTGTCTATATCCTATAACATCTCATAATATTGAAATTTTACAGAAATCATTCAAGCGCCCCACAACCTTCGACTGGCACCTCTACAATACTCTAGTACTCAAAGTCAGGGGCGATGGCAGATCCTATCTTCTGAACATATCCTGTGAAGGTTACTACGATATTACGTGGAACGATATATACCACTATGTGCTATACACAAGAGGTGGACCCTACTGGCAAATCGCCAAGGTATGTATAATTAAGTAACAACTCACGACGTGTCGTGAATGCATTAGTAATTGAATAATTATATTAATGAGTAATTACATAGTCGCTTCCAAGGCTTAACCTACGCTACGGCGCCGTGAAAAGATATTCAAAGCTGTTTTCTTTGGAAAGCTAGAGCAAGAAATTAATTAGAAATCTATCATCATCATCATTTCAGTCGAAAGACGTCCACTGCCTGACATAGACCTCCCAAGCACCTCCACTTCGACAGGTTCAGTGCTTATCGCATCATTAAAAAAAAAATTGAAATGTATATTATTTTAAATTTCACAAATTAAAATTAGCCACAGAGTTTTTACAAAATATGGAAGTATAAAAATGTCTCTGCCTAATTTCAATCTATTTCAATGTTTTCAGATACCATTCTCCAAATTCGTACTAGGATCAAAAGGACGTCTTCAGGACAAACAAAATAGGATGAGATTTGACAAAGTCACGCACTTCGGTATATCGTGCGGAGATAAGATCAACGGCCGATTCGATTTAGAAATCGAATACGTAGGTAAGAATGCATTGTCTACCCAACGATTAATTAAGAGATAGATAAGGTTTATGGTTAGACCTCAGCCAGAGGAATAATATTCGTTGCCAGTGGCCGCCCTAATCAAATCATTAGTGGATGCAGCAGTGGGTTACAATCCCGATTTAGCTAACCCATTTACTGCAACGTTATTAAGTACCTAGTTACGAAAACCAGTGTTACCAAGGGGTATCGTATTACCCAGTAAAATAGGTTAGGCAGTCCCTCCATGTAAAATACTGGTATTCGGCTTGACTGGAAGCCGACTCCCAACATCATTGAAAAAAGGCTACGCAGATAATGGGGTACGCTGCGTGCGCCACATAATGATACAGTAATTAAAATAAGTCAATAGGCGTTTCCCGCTGTGAATGGGTTAGTATTCAACCCATTCAATGAATTCGTTAACTATGTTCGTACCTAATACTTATCTTATTAATCTGACATACTAAGTTTATTTTTATATTTTCAGGTTTGGAGTTTGATCCAACTCATAACGAAGAATTTGCCTACGAAATGTACAAAACAGATAAATACATTGTTGGAGTTTGAATATTAAAACTAACCAGTTATTAAATACTTGTTACAATAATTGGAGTTATTTTTATTTATTTATTGTAAATTGGAATATTTTACAACAGCAGCAAAATCATGCTGCGGAAAAAAGCATCATGCTGCGATAGAGGTAAACTAACGGTCGCGCAATTTTATTCACTTTTAACAAAAACAGACTCGCTCCGGTAAAGGAACCTACGAATAAAAAGCAAAAACAAGGATGTTGCCTATGACTATGACCATTGCTTCTATAAAATACATAGAAAGCTTAAATACAGCATTCACATTAGGGTGATTCATATACATATATGATTCACATAACCGAACCTATGTCCAATCTTGTACTCTTTGTCCACATAATTTTTTATGGACCTAATTTGTAGAAACATAAATGAATTTAGCGAAAAATATAAAGCAAAAACGCAGCTTAAGATTTTTGTTGGTTGTCATATCTCAGACGGAGAAATCCGGTGCAAATCATATTGTAAAGAAAGTCATAATAGTTTCACAAAAACCGTAAACGTATAAAATCACTATAGAACATAAAAGATTATTTTTGTACATCCCTAATCAAATGTCAAAATAATAAAAAAAGGAAAGGAAATGCATTTTCGTCATTCCATTTCCATATTTAGCATTTCTCAACTCTTGTTGTCTTGCTCTTTCTCACTAAAATTTTAGTTTGCTGTCCTGTTGTCATTATGAAGAACAGTCATTTCATAGACAAAAAAGAGATAACGCATCTGTGGCGTAAATGACTGATGTCATCGCTGTGATCATTGTTCATCGTTATTTTCCTGCACTGTGAAGTGATGTTTATTTAATTATTAAAGTCTGTTTCGTTACCCAATTCTCGTAAATTGTGTATAAAATTTTCCTGTAATTGTTATTATTTTAGTGCTCTACGGCTCAAGGATATTGCGGTAGGTTATCGTATGCAACCAACGCAAATTGTAACTTTATGTTCCTATTCATTGCACCTTGCGTGGGATGTTGACCATTTCACATATTTTAACATTCTCGTGTATATTTTAAAGTCTAGCGGATTAGACATAAGCGTATTAAGGAGATTTTGTTTTTATTAATCTAATTAAGTTAATGATATTGCGCAAACCAGTTTGTCTTGAACGGTGGGCTTTTATGGTGCCTAGTGATATTGCAACCTTTCATAATAATGTTTACGTACTTTCAGGTGAGACCATGTGAACATTATAAAATAAAAGGAAACTAGTTCGGGAATAGTGTAATCAGTGTGTAGTACCATGTCAGGTACAGAGCAGAATATAGTGAACTCAATGCAGCAATTATCCGTGCAACCAAACATAAGTGGTCCCACTGAAAAACCTACGCAAGTTGTGACACCTGCTGTCAATAGAAGTCAGCAGGCATCAGCAGCAAAGGTAACCCCTGTGAAAGCAAATACTGTCTCCCCAGCGATAGCCACTATAGACCGGTTATTGAGTCTGGGAGCCAACATCCCACCTCCCCCACCAGTGATCACTCGGTCGTCAGACATGGACCCCCACACCATGGAACAGCTTCGAGCTGTCAAAGAGCTACTCACAGCTCAAGAGGAAGAAGCACAGAACCTTAGAGACATCAACCATGAGTTAAGAGAAAGATTAGAAGAGTGTGAAACAAAAATCAAAAAGTTGTCTGACCAAAATGAGGAGTATGCAGACAAGGAAAAAGCTCTCTCTCAGCGTGTTGCTGAAAAAGTAAGAAATAATAAACAAATGAGTGTGGTTATGGAGGAATATGAACGCACTATATCTTCTCTTATTGGAGAACGTGAAGCAGAAGGGAAAAGATGGACTGATGAGAGAGTCACTCTTGTCAGAGAACGTGATGAAGCTGCAGCTCATCTTGCATCTATGGAACACGCATTCAATGATGTCCACACCAAGTACGAGAGGTGTAAAGTTATCATTCAAGGATACAAAAGCAATGAGGAAATGTTAAAGACAACAGTCGAAGATAATAATGATGCTATTCAGAAATTAGAAGCGAGATACGAGACCTTGCGACAGCATGCCATGCAGCAGCTTAACAAGGCTAATGCAGAGCTTGATTCTGTGAAGAAAACACATCAACATGAGATTCTTAAATTAAATGCTATGCTTAAGAAAAGTGAGGTGCATGCATCCTCCTTGCAAGAATCATTGGCACAGAAGATTAAAGATAATGAGGAACTCACAGCTATCTGTGACGAGTTGATCAATAAGGTTGGTTAATAATATTCTAATCATGATACTTATACTCATTCAACTTTCATTTACATAACTAACATGCATTTTGTATTTATATGCAGTTGACTATAATAATATATTAGTGTAATACCTATTACACAAAACATTGTGAACTTACTTAATGAAGCTAGTACTGTTACCAATATCAGAAATTAATTATTATTTTTTTATATAACAGTATGTAGTGTAATAATAATTTAATTGTACTGTGCAATCATTTTATCTGTTTTATTTTGTACAATTTTTATATTATAAGTGTAAGATTTTACTACCTTGTGACATTTGAACAGTGAATTTGTTTTTCTTTTTCAATTTCGTTTTTATTTGGTGCCTGACTGTATGTTTTGTGCATGTTGTGCTCATATAATTGTCATAAAAGTAATGAACCCCACTATGTAAAGCTTATAAGTATTGGACCATGCTTTTATACCATTTATAATGAATTTCTGAGAACATATTTTCATAAGATTCATAATTAATGTAAACTTATCCAAAGACATGGTTACAGTCTGGTGTGTCTCTGACTATTGCAGTCACAGAGGACTAAGGTCAGGATATCATTACTTTATGGTTACTACTTTATTAGTTTCTTCCGACTAAACCCTAGCTGCCATATTTAATTTTGAAATTTTCTTTATGTATAAAAACGTAGGTATTTAAAGCTATAAGCGTGCTTAAAGTATAATTTAAACAAGTAACTTGATATTATTGTTTATGATTAGTATTAGCTGTTAAAACTATCAGAATTTGCAGGACTAATAGTTAATGTTCCTCTAGTCTTTGATCTTTTGAAATTGGTTACAGTTACTTTATTATGTTTTTTAATCATTGTACATGCAAGTAGATCAATAAAGTTACTAAAACTGCAATAATTTTATAAGTAATAGTGTCCCACATCAATCAAAGCTTATTTTTGCAACAATATTAAAATAGAAACAAATATAACTTTAACATATTGCTTTTCAGCTTGTTAGTTAGTTCCATGAAAAGCAAATACCAAAAATATGAGTCATTAAAATATAATTTTATTGCAACAATTGGACTTACAATTAGGTTTATTTATTTCATGTAAATACATGAGTATTTGAAACTTAGAAGTTAGTATGTGCCTTTTTGAAATTAAATCTTCACCATCCATATCCATTCAGTCCATGATTATTCATAAATAACTAGACACCTACAAACTAGAATAATTTCTATCTCAAAGCAAAGCCTAGGCTAGCCTAATGCTGCTGAATAGTTATTAAAATTTTATCATTATGTTTCGGCCTGATAGTATTATTTAGTGGATGAGGTAAAATAAATTAACCCTACTAAAACTCGATACATTATCCAAACATTCAACATTCCACAACATTATTTTTGTAGATCTTTAAACCTAACAAAATAAGAGACACTGAAAACATAGCGGTCAAGTGTGAAATAAAGATCATAATGTGTCATCAACATTTTCACAACTATGCATCTCATAAGAATCCCATTTAGCCTGAATTCTACATTACAATTCGTTTCGTTTTAGAATAAGCGTAATTTAGTTAATATTTTACTACAACATATTTTTTTATATCTTTGATTTTCGCATAAAATTAACTGCAATTTATTCGTATGAATAGAATGAAAAAATAAATGGTTTCCTTTTGTAACTGGCTGCTATTTATTTCCACATAATTTTAAATACATAGATATCCCAAAATATCCATATCCTCCCAAGATAGTGTATTGAATTTCTAAGGGTAGTTAATAAAAATGTTTTTTATAATAATAATTTATTTACAGTTTTCAAATATCATTAGTTAACACTTAGCTACATAACTAAAATTTTATGGAAGACTATACAGATACAAAATGATTGTAGAAAAAACGAATACAATGTTTACATCAAAATCAACATGTTTCAGGATTTGTTCTTTAAAAATTTATATGTGTCCTTACTAACTAAATAACTGATAGCTGAGACTATCGTTGTGGCGGCTGTCACTCCACACAGGGCTTGAAGTGCTGGGTGGTCCACATAGCCAAACACGGGAGATGCTAGTGTTGTGCCCACCTGTAAATTGAGATACAATATAATATTATACCTACTACCACAGTTCATACTAATAGCCTGTTTCACGTTGTCCAGCCAGATGGCCACTGCTTATAGATTTTTTATCTCACGAAGCGACGCAACGCACTCTTTACTTGTGGTAACCAAGTATACAAACACGCTGTAAATGATTGTGTAAGCCGTCCGAGACAATGGCGAAGTCGGAAGTGCGTGTTCGTGTGCTAACGCTACTCGTCTTCACGCACACATTCACAGCGTGTTTTTACACTTGGTTACGACAAGTAAAGCGCTTGTCGCTTAAGGGCTTATTACACTATCCAATTTTAAGCAATGCTAACAAGGAAATCGGCAGATGTAATCGCAGTAAGAACAGTTCTAACTGAACTGTTCTGCTAGAGTGTTCCTAGTAAGCATTGCTTAAATTGGATAGTGTAATAAGCGCTTAAGTATGATAAAAATACTATACCATGTAAAGTAAAAATGGAGCTGGTGAAACAAACCGTAAGTACTACTTAACAAAAAAAATCAGACATAATAGGTATCTAACTAGACTTCTATTCTTCTGATATTGTAATTTTATTTCCAACGCCAGATAATTTTATCAGAGGAATAGTAATTTTGAATTTTTGACAGTTCTTACATACAAAATCTGTCAGACGTCAATTTTACTCCACGAATAAAAATTATCTGTCAATTGAAAAATCAGCCCTAAGGCTCCATCTCCAGCTCCACGGGCAAGAGAATCGCGGCGATAGTCTCGCCGCGATGATATCGCCGTGTGGAGACACGTTCTAAGGGAGTGTATAGAAATACGTGGTACGACGATAATATCGCCGCGATTCTCTCGCTCGTAAAGACCCCTTAGAGACATAGAAACTCACAAGTAAGAGTTGCACAGCAGTATTCACTTTGCTGATGAATGTGGGAGCTAGCTGAGCAGTGGCGTGAGTCACGTCGAAGTACCGGCTTAGTGTTCTCTGTAAATTAACAAGAAAAGATAGTAAGAAAACACACTAAGTCCCTTAGAAATACCTTCATTATGGGCTGGTTTTTTGAATAGTCTAGTTTTTCGATATTGCTCAACATAAAAGAAAGAGACCTTCTAAAGTCCTAATTTGATTATATGTAATCAAGTTATCGCTAAAGGTCATCTCTAGAGACAGATTTCCTGTACTCTAGTTTCCTTAAAAAAAAAAAAGATAAACGAGATCTAGACTATGCATATTATACACGTAAAAAACTCACAGGGGGTGGTAAACTCATGTATCTGATGACAAATGCAGCTACAACCAATGCAACATCTCGGCTGACTATGAGCAGTGTCAGCGACAGCGGTATCAAGTTCTGATATGTCAGAGATATGAAAAGAGTGCCTACGAGGACTTTGTCTGCCATTGGGTCTAGGAAGGAGCCCATCTTTGTTGACTGACCCTTCCAGTTTCGAGCAATCCATCCATCCAGCTGGGAAAGATAAGAAATAAAAGTTATAAATATTCATAATACTGCAAGCGGTCACTACTGTGCTGCACAGCATGAAGGTATAATGAGATTTCTTTCAGTAAGTATGTAGACTAGTCCATATTACCAGCAGTGGCATTCAAAGAGATTTTAGCCCGGCAGTGGAAAAATTCAGGTTTGTTTATTTTTTTTGTACAGCTGAAATCTTATATTTCAGCTTATACTGGAAATGTAGCTATGGCATTGTGCATACATAATTTTACCATGGGTGTAGGTAGTACATTTATTAAGGTCAATAATAAAGGGAATCTTACCAGATCTGTAACACCAGCAAACACTAATAAACCAAGTGCAACATTATAGTTCTCTTGAAATATAGTGTATCCCAAATAAGGAGACATTCCTATCCTTGTGAAACATAAGATGTTGGGTATGGTGAAGACTTTCTCCTTCTGTAAATAAATAGATGTTGTTTGAGTATACATTTAAAACAGGACTAAAGAAACAGAAACAATTCAAAATAGGACTACAGTTTTGAGCAATTTCCTCTAAAAATAATTTAATCAAAGAGGGTATGATTGAAATGCGATTTGAAATATTTGTGTAATAAAAAAATGTGGGTATCGCTCGCAAATCTGTCAATGCATCCATAAATCCTCGCCTTCCCTATTATACAATATCATAGAGTAAAAAGTTTCAACCCAGATTTTAGTCAGTGTTCTAATTTTATTAAATTAAATTCTAAGAAGGCCTATTGGATGTTCTCATTATTTTATCATGCAAAAAAAAATTTTACTTATCATGTCTCTGCTTGAGATAATAATGAAAAACTAAAATAGCAAAAAACAATAACAGATTCAAGACTCCTGTCACAAGCTATCAATCAAAAAACTTTTGGGCTTATCACAGGTGTGATAGGGATACAGGATTATACATCCACTAAACTTGAAACTGTTAATAAATACCTCTACAACTTCTTCAATCCTTTCTTTCACTTTTGCTTTGGTTTCAAGTATATCTTTTATGATATACTCTTTCTTCACTCTCAGTTTTTGTCCAGTCACATCCTTTTGATGCCTTATATCCCGTACAATCTCTTCACTTCTTTGCCGAATTCGGTGTTCTGTGTCTTTTAGTTGTTCTTTTTTGTGCTCAAATGCATCCTTTAGTGCATGGGCCTTTTTCTCTAGGGTTAGGAACGGTTTCTTGTCGTCAGAATAGTACAAACATGACACAGATGAAAGTGGTAAAGGATGTCTTATCCTTCGCCTTGTATTAGAGAGGACGGTAACATACTCTCGGATCGAGACAGCGTAGTCATGTTTGATATTGGGCCGGTACAAAAGCGAGACATGTTTTATAAAATTGTATCTTGACAATAGTTTCATAATAGCTGTATTGTACACCACTAACTAAAGATAAAGATGATATTACGTCAATAGTTCTTCATTCAATGCAAACACAAAACGGAAATCGTTTTTTTATACATTGAAACAGAAACAAAATAATCGGCGAAATTCGTCAAAAAATACTCTTTTGGCTCTGTCTGTGACATTGACCTATCTCAATGGTCTGTGATCCGTGATTTGTCACTGTCAGTGAATGCCATATCTGTCAATACCATGTCAATACTCAATGCTCTTTGCGGCTCTTTGGGTGGCTAGTGCTGACCAACGCCTGCGCATGAACGGATTTGCTAAAAATCATGTTGATGTTAGTCTAGTCTATTCTTTGTAAGATATTTTTTACAAGAGATCTAAGAAAGACCTTAGATCTGGCATCAGCTCAATCTATGATCTTGGTTAGAGATTATGCTGTCAAATTGATTGTATGATGCTAAATTGACGCACCATACATTTTGTTTTGAGTCAAACAGTAGGCTATCTCATTCATGTAATTTGATGACGCACCGTCCACCGATCATGTTGCGGTGCATTTATGTTAAAGTTGAAATGCTAAAATGTATTATTGTAATCTTTGAACTGCGCGTAGCAGTAGAATGCGCTCTTATTAACCTCGCGTGACACGAACTAGAATCTAGATGCGAGCGTATCTGATAGATAACGTAGATATTTTTTGTTGACATGACTATTTCTGTTTCAGTGCTTACTTTAGTCAGCCCCTTTTTAATTCATTTGATAATTTCGTTATAATCTTTAATTTTGAAATCTTGACAATTCGTAAAACTTGAATTGATTTATAGATGAAAAGTAATACTCGACTAAAACTAAATGATGGTTGCCTATCCCTGCGAATGTGGGAAACAATAAGAAATTGAAATAAACGAAAGACATTATTGTTTATAAACTTACCACGTAAGAAATTCTGTACGGAAGACGAGGCGGTATGGTTGAAAGACTTCAGCCTGCCTATTGCGTGAAAAAAAAAAAGAAATTTAATGTCAACGTCTCAAACCATTGGCCGAAAAAAAAAAATAATGTCAACGTGATGTCAACTGACTTCTATCATCTGCACTTTGTGTTATTTTCAGAGATTGAGTTATCTTCGAATGTTATGAGTTTTTCTAATCATATAACAATATTCTAGTAACCACTTCGGTAAAGATTTGTTTTATAATGGTTTTACCAGGATAACCGTATGTGATTGTTTTCAAAAGGTAAGTTTTATTGTTATTGTCTATTTATGTTTATTTACATAACGCTAAGACCTCAAAAGCTATTTATATTTAATCGTTCGATTAAATTAGGACTGCAAAATATAGCTAAACATTTGATAGGAAGAATACAGTGTCAGGTATGTAAGTAAAAGATAAAAATAAATCATATCTCATCTTTTAAACTTAGATTTTATTTTGGTATACAATTACATAGACCTACCTTTGTCTTTTGTCTACTGCTTTTATAAGAAAAACATAAGTATATATTTTCTAGTAGCTATAAAACTGTTTTAACAAACTTATGCACAGGACTATTTTATTGTAAACACTTTCAAACTTTAATTTCGAAACTTCTAATTAAAGAAGACAGTATTTAGTGCTACAATTAAACACATTATTAGATCCCACTTTATAGCAGTAGGTAATAAATAAAAATATTTTATTTATTAATTTAGGATCTCCAACAAAAGATGTACACAATATATGACACATAAAATAAAGGCCAACATCAGGTATTATTTTGAGCATTATAAGTTGTGCCTCATAGTAACAGTAAAATTGACCAAGTCAATGACTTGTGACCCATAGTTCAGAGGCACAGATAACACGACATAATTATTTGTTTACTTAACAAGGTAGTTCATGCTGTCTATCAGTTATTATATAAGCAACTATTTACCTAAGCAAGTACTGCATTGGTTGTTTATCAGAAGTGCCTAAAGATTTTGCCTTCCGGTGTATATCATAGTTTTTATTGATACAGTACTAGTACAGGGGGTATTGTGACTGTTACTGGCGGCCTTATAATAGGCCTTATGTCAACAGTATACTTAAGGTAATAAATTGTGCACAAATAAATAAATATAAAGTTTGTTGAACTATGTGGTGCCATTGCTTCTGAAATACCTACTTAGATATGATTGGTTTAGAATGAAAAAGGAAACAGAACAATAGTCAGCTGTTAGCAAAAAGAGGTATGGTAAATAAAGATAATTAGGAATTGTTTTGAATTCAAACATAAGTAGGGTGTATAATCAACTTATAATGTTCACACAGGCCTCTCTGTAAGGAGCTGGGTGACTCCACCATAATTTGTAAGTTGCTGATACAATTGCTTGTTTCAGAAAAAAAAAAAAAAATAAGATCCTAAGATGAAGGAAGAAGAGCTTATGTACATATTAAAGCTTCTAGACCAACTTTCTCCAGAAGTATTTGACGTAAGTTTGAATCATAAAAATAATAGTATCTAAACATATTTAACGTTTGGTCGTCATCATCTGCCTAGCCTTTTCCCGGCTATGTTGGGGTCGCCTTCCAGTCTAACCAGATGCATCTGAATACCAGTATTTTACATGGAGCTACTACCTATCTGACCTCCACATCCCAGTTACTGGGTAATACGATACCCCTTGGTAAGACTGGTTCTGGCACGGAGGGGTCTTGGTATGTGAAGATGGTCACCCATCCACGGACCAACCACGGCAAGCCTAGCTTAACCTGATCGATCGACCCGTGCGGCTGTTATTACTTAGCCACAAGCCCCTCTTTAATGTTTGGTAACATATGTTAATATTAATAATTTTCTGTTCTCAGGAAATCATACAATTGTACTATGACATAGAAGAATCAAAACCATGTAAAGAATTTAGCAATGAAACAATAGAATTTATAAAAGTAAATCTAAAAAATAATCCCGTGACAACGGCTACAATTTTATCATACATACAAGAAAATACTCTCAAAGATGACCCTAATCTTAACAAGATACAAATTCTTTATTTGGAAATCTTAAAATATGAGCTAAATGAGACAAATTCTATAGATAGACTGATCACGTTAATATCATTAGTAAGATGGAATGACACTTACTTGCCACAGTTCGTCAATCAAATAGTGCAGCATATTTCTGAAGAACATTTCAGACAATACAGAAAACAAATCTTGCTAAGCCTCATAACACATGAAAAACCAGAGCTTCTATATATAACTTCAGATCTCATGCAAAAGAATGAGCCACAGAAAGAGTTCAAACTGACTCCGGAATATATGCTTGAACTGTGCTACCAAGACAGAACACACTGGCTCTTGAAAGCAGCCCAGGTGTACAGACAACAGGTGCATGATATGAAGAATGTGACATTCAAAATCAATAATTTCACTAAACAAATTCTCATTATGGTGCTCATAGATCTCACCAACAGCGCTGAAACATTTGATTTAACGTCTCTGGTTCATCAGCTTAGTAATATATTTTCCATTTTGGATACATACATTACTGCTGATGACCATCTACAATTTTATATAACAGAAGTAAAAAGAGAATTGACTATTATAAAATTTTGTTTGGAAAACAATTGTAAGATAATGACCACTTCTATATTTAGTCAAGTGTTGGCACAGAGTGCTCTAGCCGTGATATCTCAAGTATGTAGACTTTCGAAAGTAGATAGGTATAAGGTTTCGAGACTTTTAAACACAAACAATGACTTTATAGCAGAGTTGAAAACTTTGAAGAATAAGATTAATAACAAACCTCAAGAAAAATGTGGCTCCAATTGGGATGTAATGACTTATAACAGCTACTGTGCAATAACAAAAATAATTGATACAATAGTGAACTCATCTGAGGGTGTAGAAGGCTCTCAAGGAACTGTGTCATCCTTGGATGAACTAAAACGTCTTGTTTTGTCAATTCAACCATTGCAGAGCTGCATAGAAGTAATTGAAAATATTTTCTCCTGTCTTTTTCTAAGATATGACTATTTTTCCTGTCATGAACACAGCCAGGACTACCCTTGTGGAGCTCATTCTGATTGTTCCTACTTTTATGCGAAGAAGCAAACAACAAATTCTAAGAATGGTGGCAACAGTAATGCTGGGTTTATGTGCAACTCATACACCACCCAGCTTGTACTGAACACTTTGAAACTATGTTTGGAGAAATTGGAGGAAAATGTAGAAGTGGACAACGAGCAGGAGATTTCGATGAGGCTGAAGAAATTGGTGAAAGTGGTGAACCACTCTATATGGAAGCTACAGTTGGTGTCCACACTGTCCCCGGACACCAGCCCATTGCCTCTAAAGCTCTGTTTAGACTATGTAGAAGTAGACGAGAGCAGCGAGGACGAAGCTCGGGAGATGGATTTGAAAGTGTTCAGGAAGAAACCTAAAACTAGACGAAAGAATGCAAACCATGCTAAACATGAGGTGGAGCAAGTTATGTTTGCATCCACTGTGTCAGACGAAAGTGAGTTTTGTTTGCTTCTTATTACTGTCCAAACTGACAATTCGTACAAATACTCATTAATGATATTTAATATTTTTTAATTCCAGCATATCCATCGAAGAAAGGCAATGGTATTGACTTCATATCAATAATGTTGGCGAAACCGACCAGTCTCGTCGCGCTCGCACTTTACCATAATGACTTCTCCAAAGCTAATCAGATTTTAGAGGTAAGTGTGTCATTCCATTACCTTAGGTACACCTATACTCTGTCCACCAGGTTAACCGTTTTTTGACAGCTGCCTTAGAACATAACTATTCCAGATTACTTTAAAACGCGTAATAAAATAAATATATAAACTGCCTAATCTTATTGAATTATCTTATATTTATGACTTCTTACAGACATTATAATATTGAACCCGTATCAGGCTTGGCAAAATACACATAATTGTTCACTAGTTCGATCTGTCAAAAAGCGATTAACCTATTGGACAGAGTATAAGACCACTTCTGTGCTTGGCTCTCCTGGGTGCAAAAGTTTTGAAATTTCAGAGACAGAAAATAAGAATCTATCAATATTATAATCGATTGATAGTAAGATTTAAAGATGCAACAAACGACTTTTTCAATAAAACACTCTGATATGTAGATCATAGTATAGTCGACCTCATTATTGCTTTACCACTTTAATGTTAAATGTCACTTACACGTCATAAAACGACTCCATATAGACTGAAAGAATGTGACAGTTAAACTGGATGTGGAGGGGAGTTGCCAAAAGCAATAACATTGAACTTGGCTGGGAATTGAACGCGATATCTGCATGTCACTGATTAAATTCGCACTAAATAGGATACACGTATTATCACACTCACTTTTACATCCTGTGCGTGTTTCTAAACTTTAAAATATTTTTAACAATAAAAGCGAAATCTGGGATTGTCCGAAACGTCCGACATAATTTTTTGTGTCGTCTAAAGTAATCTTGTCATTGAAATGCAATCGATTATTTTTACAAGGAATATTTAATACACCTTTATTGAAAAAAAAAACATTTAATGTTTTTATATTTATTACTAGCTTCTGCCCGCGGCTTCGCCCGCGTGGATGTCGGAAGTTATCCCACGGGAACGTGCTACCAGAATAAAAAGTATGTGCTTCCCCAGGATGCCATAGTTCAGTGGTTTAGGCGTGAAAATGTAACATACAGTTTCAAGTTCAAATCCTCCCCTAAAAACCGAATTACCCCTTTTTGCCCCGTCAGGGGTAAATTTTCGACAACTTTACATACTTATTATTAATTATTTTCTGTCGAAAGTATCAATACTGAGTTTCGAGTTAATCGGACCGCGCATTCAATTTCTTCCACACAAACTTCAACACCCCTATATCCCCCTTTGAGGGGTAGTTTGAAAAACTAATAATGATGAACTTTATTGCTTACTTAGGCGAGTATTCATGCCAATTTTCAAGATTATTATAAACTTTATTACTTACTTAGGCAAGTACTGTTGCCAAGTTTCAAGTTTATTAACTAAATTAATAAGATTTTTCATATAAACTGTATCCCCGCTTTTCACCCCCACAGGGGTGGAATTTAAAAAAAAACATAATAATTCGTAACTTGACTCAAAGATTATTTATACCAATTTTATAATTAATCAAGCCACTTATTATAATCCTCCCCTGTAAAATTCAACTACCCCTTTTCATCCCGTTAGGGGTAGATTTTCGAAAAATCCTCATACGTGTTATTATTTATTTTTAGTCTTAAGTACACACACAGTACACTGAGTTTCGAGTTAATCGGACCGCGCGTTCAAATTCTTCCACACAAACTTTAACATAACACCCCTATACCTATCCTCTTTGAGGGTTAGTTTTGAAAAACTAATAATGATTAACTTTATTGCTTACTTAGGCGAGTATTCATGCCAATTTTCAAGATTATTAACCTAACGAATAAGATTTTTCATATAAACTGTATCGCCGCTTTTCACCCCCACAGGGGTGGAATTTTGAAAAATCATTTGGGATGTGTTCATAACTTGACTCAAAGATTATTTATACCAATTTTCGAGTTAATCAAGCCACGCTGTAAAATCCTCCCCTGTAAAATTGACTACCCCTTTTCAGGCCGTCAGGGGTAGATTTTCGAAAAACCCTGATACACATTATCCTTTTCTTTCAATTTTAGGTATAAATACTGAGTTTCGATTAAATCGGACCGCGCGCCAAAATTCTTCCATACAAACTTTGAAACCCCCCAATCCCCTTTTAGGGGGTAGTTTATAAAAACAAAATATGCCCAACTTCATAATTTACTTAGCTAAGTATTCGTGCCAAGTTTCAAGTTTATTAACTCAAGGAATAAGATTTTTCATACAAACAAAATCCCGCCATTTCACCCTCTAGGGGTGGAATTTCGAAAAACCCCTTCTTAGTGGATACCTACTCTTCACGAAGAATACACCCTCCAAATTTCATGTCTCTAGGACCAGCGGTTTAGGCTGTGCGTTGATGTCTCAGTCAGTCAGGACTTTGAATTTTATATATATAGATACTGACAAGAATAGTGTCTCGGCTAGGATTTTCAAGATGCTGTTGTGTGTGTATAAAGTCTCAATTTACTAGGAATCGTTGTCAAAGGTGGTAAATTACGAGGCTGATTATACTGTTACACCAATCCCGTCTGGGAATACAGGTGTGATGTTATTCAAATTAGAGACCCACTTTACTGTAGTAAGGCTAGGGGCTCGAATGAAACACCAATCTAAAATATATTTAGTATATTTTTATTAATCTAATGTAAAACTACATCGTTTTAATGAAATGTTCAAATTCCTCGTAGCATTGTTTCTCCCGTTCACTAGGCTCGTATCGTATTTCTCCGTTTTTGTTTTTGAATACACCAGGCGGGTAAGCAACCACATACTTCTTTGCCTCTTCTATAGTTTGTCGAGGTTTGAAAAACTTACAACAAAGGCAGCAACAGCACCAACCTATAAAAATGAGTCATCATGATCAGCTACCTATAGCCTTTTACCAACTATGTTGGGATCTGCTTCCAGTGTGACCGGGTGCAGCTGAATACCAGTATTTTACATGGAGCGACTGCCTATCTGACATCCACAACCCAGCTACTGGGTAATACTATACCCCTTGGTAAGACTGGTTGTCAGACTTTCGGTGTTCTGACGACCCGTAACGCAAAAATTTCGAATGACAGCCGGGACCAACGGCTTCACGTGCTTTCTGAGGCACGGAGTGGTCTTGGTATTTAAAGATGGTCACCCATTACGGGCCAACCGCGGCAAGTGTAGCTTACTTATGTTATTATTTAGCCACTAGCCCCTCAACTAGAAAAAAGAGTGTACCTTCACTCTTTTTTCTAGATTCTTTAGTAAAAAACCTGTCCATGATGTAAGTAGCCTTGTGATCTAGCCATGTGTTCTGTGATTCCGCCCCCTGTTTTACGGCGTGAAATACAGACTTCGCAACCGAATACAAGTACCTATCACATAAAATCAAATTCTACAACATAACTTTTTCTTTTGGGACTTCTTTGATTCCAACATAGTTGGGCCGTGTCGGCGAGAATAGTAGGGGTTTTCCTGTCAGCACAGCGCGGTGTGGGAGGGGTGTGGTGACGTGATGCGAGAGCTCAGTGATTCGTCAACTTGTTACAACTATCACCCCTCCCGCACCGCGCTGCTACCTCAGGCAACGTCTCGGTTAAGCGGTCGGCCTTTAGTATCGATCCGTTCCTAGTTCAGCATAATGATTTCAGCTATACCTATTTAATATTAATTTCCACATTGTTTCCTAATCGCCAGTGAGCAATAGAAGCAAGTCCTTGACTTCAAAAACAATGTTTACTTCAGTTGTTTGTTTAGGTACTACTTTGACCTTGCCACGCTCTACTGTAGGTATTTATTATAGGTATTATATCCTTACTAGCTGCGCCCCGCGGTTTCACCCGCATAAGTTTCGATCCCGTGAGAATATCGGGATAAAAAGTATCCTATATGTTAATCCTGGTTATAAACCATCTGTGTACCGAATTTCATCCAAATCCGTCCAGTAGTTTTTGCGTGAAAGAGTAACAAACATCCATCCACCCAATTAATAGTAGGAAGTAGAATTATGTTTTTATTGAGATTGGTCTTAATCAAGGCCGATGTGTGTGGAAACGCCGGGAGGGGGACTCCCTAGGAGGACATAATATAGTACCTACCATATACCTTATTGGAAACGTTCTTCAGAAAGGTCAGGTGCGTTGTACTCGCAACCGGCGTGCGTGACCAGAAGGCCAATTCTCGTAATTTAAAACGTTCAAAATCTAGTCGCAGTCTCATCTCGGCGACAAACAATTAATGTCAAACACTTGTCAACATGTAGGGCAATCAGAGGTATTTTTGACAGATTGAGACTGAGATGAGACTGTGAACCCTCAGATGTATGAACGAGGCAAAAGGAGTATGTAAGGATCGTAGCAGACGGCATTCCGTAGTTTCTGCTTACCCCCATGGGAAGAAGGCTATGTATGTGTGTATGTGGTGGTCTTGATATAGGTACCTACTATTTTTTTGACCATAAAGTAGGTAGGTATATTTATCATCGGGTGAATGTCCCGTAGTAGGTAAAAAAAATATATTAGGGAAGTAATTAGGTAAGCATATATTTGAGACCAAAGGAGGAAAATATCCAGTACAAATATTTTAATTAATGCTTAAAATTGTATGTACAGACGCCAGCACATCAAGCTACTACAATCCGTCAAATTTCTTTAATAGATTTGCAACTTTATCTCTGAATTATTAAGGTTCAAGGTTGATTGGGATAATTTGACAGTTTCGGGTAGCTTGACCTGCTGGCGTCTGTACTAGAATCATGTACTGAATCCATGTTTACAGGTTGTGCGTCCATGTCTGTGCCACCCTGTATTATTATTAATGTGGTTTACCAGTTCTAAACCAAGTGCATTTTGATATTAACAATAATTGTATTATAAGTATTAATTAAAATATTTGTATTAGATGTTTTCCTCGTTTTTGTCACCCTGTATCTACCACCTAACACCGCCCCATGCTTTTGCGTTCTCTTGAGACCGCATTCACGATACCTAAGTAGGTAGGTACCGGTAAAACGGGGTGAACTGGGATGCAGGGGTGAATCGCGACGAAACTTTAAAATGGATCTGAACTTTAAAATAATATAGTTTGTTGCTACTGTTTTTTAATTAAAGATTAAGTGTCCTTGACACTTAATCTTTAATTAAAAAAACAGTAAACACATTAGAGTCTTTTCTGGCAACCAACTATATTATTTCAACGTTAAAATCCATTTTAAAGTTTCGTCCCGAATTCCCGATTCACCCCTGCATCCCTATTCACCCCGTTTTACGGTACTGTGGTTACATCTGCCGTTTACGCAATGACTGTAACCCATTAACGTAATCAATTATTTAATTATACAACCAACAACATACGTGTGCACTGTGCGCGAACAGTTTATCGCTTGTTTACGTTACAGTAGGTATATCTCCCTCGAGAGTAGGTATACTAGGTTCCCAGATTATTTCTGTTCCGCTTACTCAAATCGTCTAGACATACTTTAAAACTTGATTCAAAAAATGTAGCTAATAGTTTTCTGGCGCAGACCTGCACCCTATCGTAACACACAATCAATCTCAATCTGAATAATTTTGAAGGATATTGCTAATCCATTGCTTGATATGTTCAAAAAATGTGTCATTGTGTCTGCTCAACAACGTAAATAACGCAATGAATGTTGTTGAACTGTCAAAATGAAACCGATTCCGATTGATCGTGTGTTACGCAATTAGGGTGCTGGCGAAGGGCAGCGCAGTGTGGTTTCCTTAAAATAAAGTAGAAAATATTTGTTATTACTTAGTATGATTCCACTGATGGGCAAAGCCCTGGGCCTTTGTTCTCGGATTAATCTGACTAGCCTTTTCCCAACTAAGTTGGGGTCGGCTTCAAGTCTTACCAAATGCAGCTAAATAGTAGTACAGTGTTTAGTGGTATAGTATTTTACATAGAGTGACTGCCTATCTGACCTCCGCAACCCAATTACTGGGTAATACGATACCCCTTGGAAATACTGGTTGTCAGATTTCGCGCTTTTTCGCTTAGCCATCATTCTGACTTTTTTTCATTTTGCTCGGCCCCTAAGGGGACGTCGTCCTCGGGTAGGGTTGCCTTCCTCAAAAATAGGCTATCAAACGCAAAACAATTTTTTAAATCCGACTGGTAGTTCAGAGATTAGCGCGTTCAAACAAACAAACTCTTCAGCTTTATTATTAAGTAAGGATATAGATTAGATTTACCTCTTGTACAATACAAAGGTATAGCAACACCTAAGTAAACAAAGAACCATATTTGGAAGATCCCCCACAGCCGGGCGATCAGGTCTCCCATCGACTGACGTTGTCCTTTGTAGTCGTCTAACAAACACTTCACTGCTAGCATCCCTATGCCGTTTACCTCGGAGCAATTAGCAATACCACTTGTCAACAAAAATATCTTCTTTAACGAAGTTATGACACCATAATCCTTTAAACTAATCGCTGAAAAAAATAGACATAGCATTTTAACTGAAGTCGGATCACGCACAGTGAAAGGTTTCATGGTCGGGATGAATATTTACGCATGTATTGATTTTAACGGCAGCTTAAATAAGTTTATATTGCATAGTATAATATCTCGAAAAAAACTCTAATAGACAAAGTTATTTCTGTGGTTGTAACCGAAAATATCCCGTATCTCGAAAACTATTAATTTAAATAGCAGTCACTTAGAAACACTATAGTCTTTTTAATTAATAATGAGATCGGACAATGCCCAACATGATAATGTGAATTGTTTTTTTTTTCAGCCCTCGGTTACAGGGCCACCTCTAATATTATTTCGTAATTTCACTACCTACACCATTGTTTAGTCCTGCACAGCAGGATAAACTTTTTCAATTTTTATCGATATAGTGTAAATATTCTCCAAGTAAAACTGGCCGTGACAGGCTGGACAGGCGGACATAACGAAATTCCGATTCCGCAACCGTTCTCCTACGACTGATTCGCCATTGGACTGTTCGTCGACAGGATGATTCATTTATTTCCGTTTCCCCTGCAGAGTCGGACCTACGGACATTTCGCCGACAGAACCTTTCATCTACGTTACTTTCGACGACAGGCCTTTCCAGCTACAGAATGTTTCACGACTCGACGATAAACCTATAACTCTTTTAACTACAGACCTTTCCATCTACGGAGAATTCAATCTTAGACAAGCGATATTACAAAAAATACACATTACATATCTTGGTCTTTTTCTCTTTTTTGATTAAATGACAATTTATCAAATCCTCGGAGCCAACGCTTAAGCGTAAGCGCAGTGAAACAGGGTATAAAAAGAAAGAATCAAGCGGCATTTATCAGTAGATGAAAGGTTCTGTCGGCGAAATGTCCGTAGGTGAAAGACTCTGCTGGGGAAACGGAAATAAATGAATCACCCTGTCGACGAACAGTCCAATGGCGACTCGGTCGTAGGAGAACGGTTGCGGAATCCGAAATTACTCATTTTTTAACATTGGCTACGGAAACTTAAAATAGCATTACAAGACATGACTCTAAAACCGTCTTTAATGAGTCGTGTTAACGTAGACCACAATCATGTTCAAATACATGATGAATCACGATTGCTTTACCAGCATTTAATTTCTTTCACGACTATCTTTCACCAGTGCGTCAGTTTTCATAACACGTTACAAAGAGAGCGTGCAATTTACCTGATTTACGTATGTGATACGCATTCTCGGCCCGAGATTCGTTGTTCGCCTCATCATAATACTCGTTCACTAAGTTGTCGTAATCGTATACCGTTTCGTTTTCTTCTTTTATAGCTCTTTTATTATTGTTTGTACTGACAGTAGTAGGTCGTAGCTGGAATTCAGATAAAGAAATGTTTTTAGGAATATAGAAATTTTAAATATTTATCTACTTACATGTAGGTACTATTACCTACAGGATATAACCCAATGCGGTAAATGCGCTTATCCTAACTTAAATTATATTAACACCTAAAACTTATTATAAATAATGCATTCCTTGTGAATTCACTTAGAGAACAACAGAATAAGTTCGTCCCACTCGCTATGAAGTTGAGGCGAGCGCGCGGTTCCACTAGCAGTGGCGACATGACGACACGGTTGGCGCAGTGGCTGAGCGATCGACTGCTGCGCTGCGTGTCGCGGGTTCGATTCCCGCACGGTACAAATATTTGTATTGCCTATAGGTAGTTGTTCCGGTTCGGGCTGTTTGTGTATGTGAGTTTAAATGTTTGTAAACGCACCCACGATACAGGAGTAGTTCCTAGTGTGGGGCAACGTTTTAAAAAACAAACAAGTGGCGGCTGCCATCGTCACCACATGTGCCTGTCCGGAACACACAGACTCACCAGCTCTAAAATAACTGCATTATGTACCTTCCCTCTCAGTAACTTAAACATAATATGAGGTGAGTGCAAGATCCCTCCTAACCCTTAGCTCATAATAGACTGCCTCGTTATTGTAGTGGTTGGTTGCAAGCGCTACAGAGCATGAGACCCTGGAGGTCTACTCCGAAGTGCAAAGTGCGAATGTTCGGATCCGACCGACACATGGCCGAACCGAACATTATTGAAAAAAGTACGGATCGGCTCAGTTGGGTCGAACCATAGTCAATATTCAAAAGTGTAGGAGTGTAGGATCGGAACCGACCGAACCAAATAGTAACTTCGTAGCAGGAAACGGCCGAACATTCGGCCGATACTACTTCGGGGTAGACCCCCTGGTTTTGATTCCCAGCACCCTAATTGCGTAACACACGATCAATCGGAATCGGTGTCATTTTGACAGTTCAACAAAATTCATTGCGTTATTACGTGTTGAGCAGACAAATTTTTCGAAGTTATGAAACAATGGATTAGCAGTTTGCTTCAAAATGATTCAGATTCCGATTGATTGTGTGTTACGCAATTGGGGTGCAGGTCGGGCAGTGTTTTTGGGTTTTTCAATCTGGAATTTCTCGGTATCAGCCCGGAGTCTGTACTTGTATCCCGTTGATGGCAATAGGCTCGTTCGTCTCGGTCGATCGTTAGGGGCCGTTTCGTTTGGGGTAACTGGCGAAATGTGCGTGCACTATAGGTACATCTCTAACCTTACCCTTCAGGGAAACAAGGCGTGATGTTATGTGTAAAATTAAATCTATATTTTTTTTAGTATTTTGGTGTTAGTAACAATAATGCTTATGTAAATAGGTTAGTATTGTTAGTTGTAAATATATGTATTTTTCTAGAGTTTAGTTCATACAAATCGTGTACGAGTATTATTCGTTGTCACTCTTTGCTAGTTATTTATTGCGTACACATTAGCATAATATTGTGTTTTATCTACATATAATCAAATTAGCTTCCTATTCTTCTGCCCGAGATTTCGTGTTAAATTTCTTGTCCCCCCGACCCGCCCCGTCGCATCGCATCGCCTGCCCGCGCTATCACTACTAGCATGATGTGAAAGTCAATAGCCTTCCTCAAGAATTAATTGGGTTATCAAATGCAAAAATAAATTTTTAAAGCCGACCGGTAGTTCTACAGATTAGCGCGTCCAAACAAACTCTTCAGCTTTATTATTAGTATACAGGGTGGCAGGGACATCGACGCACAAAATGTAACCATGGATTCAGCACTTGAGTTTGAACCCCATAGCGTCGAAATTTTTCGTCGGTTATTAAAAAAAAATATTGCTGTTCCATACATTTCGAACGCGTAGGTATTGCACTTTTCTATGAAACAGAAGATTTTTTTTTTAATAAACGAAAAATTTCGACGCTATGGGGTCTAAGCTCATGTGCTGAATCCATGGTTACAGTTCGTGCGTCGATGTCCCTGCCACCCTGTAGATAAGCGTAAAAATAAATTATACGAGTGTGCTTTCAAACTGTCTACCCTAATCTATTAAATGCAGGCCACTTGTTGATTATAGCAACATGTTACGACGACATGTGCTATGCTATATCTAACATTTTCAGTCACTCTTTGTATAGGAAAGAGCCCGCATAGTTCTGCGCACGCTTGCCTCATGCGGTCAATGATGCCAAGCTAACATCTGAGCACACAGAATACAAAGACTGAACAATATGTATTGTTTAAAAATACGATTTGTTAGCAAGGAATGTTGAAATTCATGTTCCATCATAGACCTCGTCCATCGCTTTGCATCAGGCGTGATCTAGGTCAAGACCAGCACCCTAATTGCCTAACACACGATCAATCGGAATCGGTTTCATTTTGACAGTTCAACAACATTCATTGCGTTATTTACGTGTTGAGCAGACAATTTTTTCGAACTTATGAAGCAATGGATTAGCAATTTGCTTCAAAATTATTCAGATTCCGATTGATTGTGTGTTACGCAATTGGGGTGCAGGCCCGTTTAGCAATCTAAAATAAAATAAAAAAATCAGCTCAATCGGATACCGGAAAGTGGATCAAACGGGATTGAAGATTTTTATTTGGAGCCTATAGGATACCTACTGTCGTGTCATTTTGTTTTTTTTTGTTGACAGAAAACATAGTAAGACCTAACTCCGTAGTGTCACGTTTCCGCTTCCGTTAATATCCTGGTAACATGACGCTTTACGGGGTTTGGTCCTATTTTCCGTTAGCATTGATGTCAGCTATCGATTTATATCCCAAGTAGCACAAAGGCAGCTATAATTGTTCACATTTAGTATAAATGTGAGCTTCAAGAATTTGTAAATAGTTATTATAGACCACACGTGAACCTTAAGCATTGAAAACTACTAGAAACTGTATACTTTATTTTTAAAAGTGTAATAATGTCTTATTGTGTAACTTTTGGTCTTATAGAGGATGAATACGACGCTTTTTTACAGCTTTCATTTTACAAGCTGCATAACAATATTTCAACGGAAGCGAAATACGTCAATTGCTGCTTTAAGGACTACACATGCCATTTAGTATTGCTAGCATTATAATAGAGTTCATGTGAATGTCAATGGAGGCAAAAGATTTAATGAGGTTTACATCAAGAGTATTAGAATGCTAAAAACAATACATGTTTAGACCTTTATCCTGCTAATCAGCCTTGCTAATGTGCTGTATGAAAGAACTTTAATAGGTCACAAAAACGCTTAAGGTATTTATGTGTACCTTCATAAATCACGAATAGCAGGAAGCAGCAGCACAATAGCAATAGGGAAGGGATAGCGGTCAAATTACAATAGCCTAACCTTGAAGTTTTATCTATTTCATTATTTTCATTTTCATTGTACTTATCTACCTAAATAATATTGTCTAACAAATTAATTTATCATGCATTCGAAAATCGACCGTTCACACTGGTGTAGGCTGTAGACTAAGTAGCTAAGTTTAACGTATTTGAATGAGGATCTCTAAAACTTTTAGAATTTACAATCGAATTATGTACCGGTTTTATAGTTCTGATAAACGGTAAAAGTGATTATGTGAACTATTAAAGATTAGAACAATAGCCTAGAACTAAATATGAGTTCACGAAACCTATAACTTACTGACATTTTCAGTATAATGGTACACATGTGAACCTCTGTACCGTCAACATCATTAATTTAGAGTTTCAATGGTTCACATGGCCGGTACCTATACGCCACCATTTTACATGACTGATAATGATAACATAAATTTAACTATTTAAATACACATTGTTTATTTACTTTGATTTTAACACTTTATAAAGAATTTTTATGGCTTTTTCATTCACATAATGTAGAAATAAACAACCAAACTACAATTAAATAACATAAAAAAGGGAAATATGAATATGATTTTTATCGTCACCGATGCAATATTTTTTATTTAAGTATTAAAAATGAATTATTTTAAGGGCGCGTGAAAATTTTAACACTAAATATGTACCTACTTTGACAGTAAACTTGCATTACCATTAATATTTAATACAATTAACGAGTAAAAAACAGCATATGAAGATTATCCAAAATTAATTTGTATAATGGCGAGCGTGCGGTATGCGGTGCGGTACGGCGTGGATCACAAAATTATTTTAGATATTATTTGGAGGACATGTGAACTAAACTCCTTTTAACGTAGAATTTGGACACCAAACTATGTAGAAACTACGATTTGATAGGTCACTTGTTCCATCCAATGATGCTCTAGCCTGCCTAAACAATCACATTGGCTCGCTTAAATCAGCTTTTTACACTACTGTTACCTCTTAAATTGCTATTGTAATGCCACTATTCTTCCACTATTCAGTTTTGTGAACTCAAAGCTGCATTATTTGTGCCCATTTAAGAGGTATAAGAGCGGCATAGCATGCTATACTGCTCTTGTACTGATTGATTGTACAGCTTATAGTACTAACGTTACCTAGCAGCCTACTACTATAACCCCTTCTGTGCTACTTGGGATAGGTTTCACGAGAGGCTGCCATTTCGAAAAAAAATTAAATAGCGGACAGTTAAGTATGCCAGAAACCTTCAAAGCCTTATCTTGCTAGATTTGATTATCTACAGACAGACAGACACGAGGATAGATGAAACTAAATAAAAGCTTGTAATAAAATTATCTGTCTCAACACGAGAAAAAAAAAAAATTGGCTTTTCTGATTGACCTTACATATTAACGCTTTAACACGCACACACACTGCCAGACAACAGACACATAGAAAATCTATTGTTGGCGGACACCGTGTGACCGCGGTGCCAGTCAATGACTTAAGAATTGTCACTTTTTAGAATTCCTATTTGTGTGTAAGTAGTTTATATAGCAGATGATGATACTCACCGGTCCAATAAACGTGGTCATTACAGTGTTAGATTGGTCGTTCACAACTATCATAGGCAGAATTTCGAACGGCTGTTTCGCATATTTCGGGAATATTGTTAAGCCTCGAGAATGCGCCTTTCTCGCCATCCTAAAAATTATACGGGATCTTTTAATCCATCTTTGCATATAAAGACCCCTCCGTGTCTCGGAAAGCACGTTAGGCCGTCGCGTCGGTCCCGGCTGTCATTCGTGGATCTTTGGCAGTCGTTACGGGTCGTCAGAAGCCTGAAAGCTACGCTTAATACCCCTTAGTAAGACTGGTTGTCAGAACCAGTCTTACTAAGGGGTATTAAGCGTATTACCCAGTAACTGGGTTGTGGAGATAGGTACTCGCTTCATGTAAAATATTGGTATTCAGCTGCATGCGGTGAGACTGGAAGCCGACCCCAACCTAGTTGGGAAAAGGCTAGGCAAATGAGGGTTGCAGTGACATCGACGCGCCACCTGTTACCATTGATTCAGTACATGATTCTAAATCCAGTTGAAATTTTTCGTCGGTTATTAAAAAAAAATATGCTGATCCATACATTTTGACCGCGTAGGTATTGCACTTTTATATGACAGCTGATTTTCATTCTATGGTGGGTCGACGAATGCATCACAGAAGAAGAAATCCACCAGAGACAAACATAGAACCCTTAACCCTTACTCGTTACAAGCCCGATCATTAGATCAATGGAATGACAATAAACTTGGTGCTACCGATACATACAAATGCTGACCCAGTTTCGTTATTGCTACATGCCAACAAGCGCTATCAGCTAGTAGGTATTTAAAAAAGTCAAGTATGTATATTGATTAAATTAAAAATAGCCTCCACTGGACTGGACAGTGAGTCCCACTTAGGGACTAACCACACTTATTCAGCTTTGTTCAGCTTTTGTCCATACAAAATCGTTGTTTTCTATGGGCAAAAGCTGAACAGAGCTGAATAAGTGTGGTTAGGCCCTTAGGGTAACCAGCATTAGTCCCTTAGGGTACCATGTTTGCTGACTGGCTAATGATTTTACCAAGATATGAGGGTTTTCGCTCGCATTCGTCACGTTAGTGCAAATAAATGTTTTTTTTTTTATTTCTTTCTTTCTTTTCAATTAGTTCGTCCAGACACAAGGGATGAATCTAAACTCCAACCCGCTACTAGTCATAAGCCTCTCCCAAATTTCGGAACAGCACCCGGATTCCGCCTTTCGCACACGATAACACAACGTAAAATAAGCCAGAATATGGGAGGGACTCCCATAGTCTGGCCTTATAATAGGCCAGACCTATGAGAGTCTCTCCCACTGACTGATCTGGCTAGAGAAGAAGGAGAAAGAATATACACAAAGTCATCATACTCATTCAGTTCTCTAAACTTCTCATTCTCGTTCTCTAGTTTAAATTCCTTCAACTCCTTTTGCGCGATCATCTCGTAGTCTTCCTCAGTTATGATGAGGTCCACCTTATAATCGGCGTCATCTTTCAACAGGACGTTGAACGTGTCTTGGATGACGAAACCGTTTACATTTATAATGTTGCTTATACATATGGCTAAGAACCAATACATTTACTTATTAATGCAGATTATGTTTTTGTAAATAATATTTACACTTAACTTAACATATGACATCTATCTGCTGTTTGTCAAAGTTCTTCATGACAACTACCTATTTAGTTTTTTTTTTTTAATCCGTCTTTATGATACTCGAGTAATAAGGTTGTCTTTAAGCTGCCATAAATATATATTTTACGCAATGTTTATTTTCCACCAAGTAAAACATAATTTTAATAAGTATCCTGTTGAATTATTTTATTTTCCTGTATAATATTCAGTATTTGTTATTTCTATTATTTCAGATGTTCGACTTAGCGGACTCCGAAATAGCTACGGAAGTAACATTTACGGAGCAACTGCGAAACTTAATAGCTAAGATAAAAAACATTATTTATTATAGAGATGACACTCGCTACCCAACCAAAGAACTATCAGCTTTATCTGTCGTGTCGACGGAGGTTATGGGCCTCGTAGAAGGCTTCCTGGCCTCAAACAGAGCGCCAAATTCTTTCGACATTATAGAGCTCGGTGCTCGGCACCCACATTTGCAACTGTATAATCATCAAAACGCCCCTTTCATTAATGCGGTCGACATATTACTGAGCAGTGGCCTCAATAGAGAGATCACGTATGGCTTAATAAATGTAGTAGAGAGAAAGCTAGCTGAAGTTAGAAGCTGCACTGATATAGCAGCGGTCAAGAAAACGAACTACATACGTTTCGTAGAAGACATAGCTAGCGTAACTTTCGAAATATTCGGCAACACTGAAAAGTCTTTCAATTTCATCGACAATATTTGTGGGTTAATAACAGATTGTCGAATACCTATAAAACATAAAGAGTTCTGTAAACTAAACCAGTTATCCAAAGAATTAAGACAATCTTGTGACGATTTGATTGATGTAGTAACCCCAAATGAGTCCATCGAGCTTGATCCAAACTTATTACAGAAATACCATCAGATTTATATGAATGTCGTCGCTGCATCTGATAAAGACTTGTGCAACATCTGTGAGGTGTCTCGCCAAGGGAGCAAGAAAGCGAGAATACCGTATCTACGAATGTGTTACATGTATTGTAAGACCGTCTCTCAGTTAGAACAAGAAGATAACCGGTCTGTGGACAGTGGCTCCGACCAGCCTTACTTCTCCGTGCTTGAGCGCCAGCTCCATGACATATTCGGCAACATGATCAACAACAAAGAGATTCCTGTTACCAATTTAGAGCCCATTTGTAAGAAACTAAATGTAAATCTTATACCGAAACTCATCCTGAACTTTTGTCCATCAATTACGTTGGCTGGACCGCCAAAAGAAGCAAGCGAAGTTAACTTCAATAACCTACTTCATGTGGTGTACGACTTCAAAAACCCAGAAGAAAATTTGTTTCTGGATCCCGTTACCAACTTCGCTCCTTTACCACGCTCACCTGATCCGCAGTGCCTTACATACGTTGTTCTACACAACTGGGTCTTAGCTCACATAATAAAGAAAATCCATACGTCACCGAACGAAAACAGCTTACAACAAAGTATGGATGCTCGTACGAAATGCTTGAACAATTACATGGAGTTGGATCGCTTCAACTGCACAAAACATTTGTTTGGTAATAACAAGTATTTAGCATCCCTACACACGACTGTTGACCTGGACAAGCTGTTCTTGTTCATGCCTCAATTGATTGAGTCTGGGAAGATTCTGAAATGTTTGAATATCATAGACTCCTTGTCAGAACGACAGTTAATGTGCAGTGCCAATTTGTCGAATTTGAGGGACTTGATCCTGTTTAAACTGGCAACAAATCCGAAAATTCTCAGCAATTGGAAGTATTGCCAGTACCTGAAATGTCCTGAGTTGAAAGTGGACCTCATTTTGAACAACTTGAGTGTTTGGCCCGCGGACGGTGCTTTAGAAGTCTTGGATTATCTGCGTTTCCTGCTGAATCAAGACCTTTTAGATGACGGACTGTATGAGCGGTGTTCTGATTGGATAATCAAAATACCTTTGTATGATCAGGTATGGTATCTGTCCTAATTTTTTTTACTCAATTTTGTGTAATGAATATTCTGATTTTGACGTTATTATTTACAGATATCTGCAATAATGGGAACAAATCACTGGTACACCATATACGAACGATCAATCGAAAACCCTGAGAGTGTCATCGAAGTTCTCATGGACAGTCAACAGGTAAAAAATAACTATTTAACGTTATAACTTTTAATTAATGTGTCTTTCTTGCTTTGCTATAAATACATATTTTCTTTTAGTTCAAGTTATGTTTGGAGTGGGCCGACGCGCATGAGGTGTCCGAAAACATGAAGAATTTAATTGTAATGAATCTTTTGAGGCAACTGTTCGAATATACGAACCAGGCCACACCAGAATTGGTCCATCAGCTTCTACTAAGACTCCCAACGTCTCAGGCTATGGACCTCATACAAGACGAGATGTCCAAAGTACGGAACGTAGAAATACTACAAGTGTGTGTCGACTTCATAACCGAAAACTCATTCGACTGGAAGTCTTTCGAAAACATCAAGATAGGACTACTAATTATGCTCGAAATTGACCCGAACTGGCGCCATCTGTTCTGGGATTTGATCGAAAGTCCTTTAATAATGATTGAACAGTTTCTAATGAACGCGAAGTTAGATGTGTTGACAAATATCATAAATAAGATCTCGCCAAGTTTGAAAAAAGATCCGAGCGGTGACAATCTCTACTACAATATAAAATCGATCGAAAGCTTAGTTATATCGCGGAATGCCGTCGACGCGTTACTAAGATTTTATGCCGAAAAGGCTTTGGATATGAAAAATCCTCGAAACGTGTGCCCAGCGCCTCAAAAACCTTCAGACGACTCGTTACTGCAATCGATAGATTCTATAAACATTGAGGCTGCCAACATGCCATTTGTGATGCCCGAGCAAGTGCCGAGCAAAGAGCAGTGGGCTGAAGACTATTCAACCGACCGATGTATGCTGTGTCATACGTCTATGTTCTCTATGATCATTCGAAGACATCACTGTAGGCGGTGTGGTCGTCTTGTCTGCCACGCCTGCTCCCGACATAGAATGCACGTCCCGACTTACCCAAGCGGGGTCAAATTCAGAGTATGTGACGACTGCTACACACAAACGATGAACAAAAAAGCCCATTCGGAACACGATATGATGATGAGTAGCAACTCTGATTCCGCTGGTAGTGGGGTGACGTGTATGGACTGGTGTTTGTCTACCAATGCTAATAGAAATGATGCGGTTAGGACAGAGTTTAGTTACGAGTTCACGCCCAATGTGACGCTGTGTCTGACTGTTATGAAGATGCATTCTATTAATTTGGATTATCCAAGGTAAGTTGCTAGACCTATCAACTAAGAATTATGACAGTTTTAACTCATTTTCCCGTAATTCCGGAAAGTCAACACCGCGCTTTTACCTACGCTTGTATTATGAATTCAGAGTCAAATCGAACGTCATTTATAGAAACTAGGCTGAGAATCGGCACTTTTGGAACGTCAAAATTACATAAGACAGCGAAGCACTAGGAAGTGATGACGGCGGTCGTTTTGGGGGACAAAACGCCCGGCGTTATCACTTCCTAGTGCTTTAAATAAGTTAAATTCATTGCCATTTACTCAACTATCTGCTATAGGTTTATGTATTCGTTGTTATAAGTTGATTTTTGTTTGAGGTTTGTAATAAAAAGGTCCTATAAAATTTTGTTTGCAATGGAACTTGACCTGTGTTATGTAGGGCATTGAGTTTAATGTCCCAAAACATGACAGTTATCTGAGATTCTGAATTAAAGTTTTGCAGCTTTCTTGTAGATCTTTGTACCTATCGATTTAGAAAAAAAACTGAAATATGCACTATTTTTTGCCAGGTTCCTCTTAGACCGCAGTGACGAGGTAGCCCGTGAGTTATCGCACGGTGGCGACGCGCGTCTTTTAGTTCGCGCTAGACGTTCGTTACTACTCGCCGCTGCAGAGCTATACTCCAGGACCCCGCAAGATTCGTAAGTGGCACAGTCAAGTCTTATATATCTTCCTCAGTTTTTATTTTTATCCTATAAGTCATTCTAGCGTGCAATGAGCAGATAAAAATAACCCTTAAGATGACGAACATATTTTGGATGTGATTGTACCAAGGCATTCGCGCAAAAATCTCACAGCTCTTTTTGAAATTGTTCCTTCCTGTTGTTTGAAGCTTTATATTCGGTTGTAATTTTGACAGGAATGCTGGAGGTCGCGTGGTGGTAGCAGAGACGGGCGCACTGCACGCGGCGCGCTGCCTGGCGCACGCGGACGCCATGGCCACGCTCGTCACGCACCAGGCGCAGCACCTCGTGCCGCACCACGGCGCGCACCCCAGTCAGTGTACACCACGATACATACGATATACAGTTCTGTTTTGTGTCCTTAGAGTCCCAACTCGAAAGTTCATTCTGTATCAACCAAGTGATGGCAAAATCGGTGAAACCTGGTAAAAAAAAATATATCTCTCTACCAAGATTTCAATGAAACGAGTCAAGATAAAATTTTTGATTTTTTATAAATACTGATTACAGCTTATTTTATCATTATCTTAAACCAATCCAGGTAATTGATCAAGATCCTGGATGTGCTCAGGATTATTATAAAATCAAATCTTCATTTTCTCAGTCTTCGGATTATGACAAAATTACAAAATCTTGGTTCCAACGCCAGTCTACAAAATTAAAAATACTATTTGAGTTTCTTTTTTTTTTGTCACTGGCAATCTTGCGTGCTATGTAAGTGTTGATGGTGAACCTCATTCATTACAAATCATTAACAGCGCTAACAAATTAACCAATGTTCATTCTTCCCACAGGTCAAATTGTAAGATCACTTCTAGAAGCTGAAAAATGGGAACTAGCACTAGAAATAGCCACGAAATCAGGCCTCCCTCGAAACAGCGTACTAGCCGCTTGGGGAAAAGCGTGCCTAAAGGCTGGCTGCTTCAAACAAGCCAGAGATAAGTTCGCACACTGCTTCAAAAACGCTTTAAACGTATGTGCTGAGGTCACAGAAGAATGTGAATTCGGTAAAGAGGCTTCTGAATCTCAGTTCATTAATCGAAGGCTGCATAGTATGAGGTATTCGGAGCGCACGAGTTCTATGTCGAGCGTGCAGTCGGATGGCCGGCCGCGGAGCAACCCGCCTCTGCTGAACGAAATTATTAGCATGCTTGAAGATATGAACTATCCTGTTAATCAGCAGCTGCTAAACAAAGCTGAAACTATCAAGGTTAGTTAGTTGCTTTGAAGTTATCACAAAATCTCGTGAAATTATGCTGTAGTGGCCTCCTCATCCTTCCCATCCCATCACCAACTTTGTTACCTCGTTTCTGAAAGTATTTTTATCTGAAGGCTAATTTCCCGTAATTAAAAACGTTCAAAATCTAGTCTCAATCCCATCTCAGCGACAATCAAAGTCAAAAACTGGTCAAAAATTTAGGGATTTTAAAGATATTTTTGACAGTTTGAGACTGAGATCAGTGGGTCAATTCTAGTAATTTTAAGAAGATTTCAGTCTTAATCTGTCAAAAATACCTCTGATTTCCCAACATTTTGACTAGTTTTTGACATTTGTTTGTCGCCGAGATGACACTGCGACTACATTTTGGACGTTTTAAATTACGAGAATTGCCCCTCTGTTCTGTCAAAGCTCTCAGCTGTGTTACTCCTGTCAACTTATCAAGGCTTCACTACAGATTTACAAGGCATAGAATTTCGTCCACAAACCATTTCACCTTGCTAAAAAATATCCAACCAATATTCCTAATCGTTTCAGTCAACAAACGAGAAACTAACAACAATGAACACCAACAAAAAGAAGATACAACTCACCGAGCCAGCGTTAAACATAATGCATACTTTAGCCAGCGTGAAAAAGATAAAACAGGGAGACTACAGCGACTTCCAGACCGCGACAGTGCAGCCAAAGAAGAGCTTGGCCCAAGGACTTTTACGAAGAAACAACAACCATACGGAACCAAAAATAGACCACCAGCATAAAAGACTAGACCCATTCTTTTACAAAGAATGCGTGTACTATTTAACGAACTATGGGTCGCATACTGCAAACATAGCGTTTTTTATGAAACACAGCAACTTGAGTGAAGTAATCAGGTACTGTTATGATAACCTGGTCGATAAGGAGACGTTCACGGATTCTGTTTATATGGAATGTTTGAAGAAGGAGAAGGTGAATGATTTGCTGAAGGCCATGACTGATATTGATAGTACGCTAGATATGTGGGCGGTAAGTTGGTTGGCTATTTATTATTTCTTTAATTTCCACTCCTATAGTAGATTTTTCTCATATATGACCCCATTTTTTGTATAGCACCCTTAAAATCCATGAAAATGGCGCCTTTGTCGAAATATACCAAACACCTGCTCTTGGATTAAAATACAATTTCGGCATCAACAGCTCAGTGCCCCGTGAAAAATAATGAAAATCCCGCCTAAAGTTGTAACCAACATCTGTCTCTACAACTATTTCAATATCAATGCCACTCTTTAACTGTACCAAGCTGCCGTACTGCAGCTTGGGACATAAACTCTGCCTATTTCTCCAGCTTCCCAACCCCGCACTATTGCCCAGCGAAAATGCGCGCGATAATCGACTGTAAATTAGCTTGACTGTATAGTCTGATTTTCTGAGGCATACCATCAACACGAATGGCTGCAAAGTTGCGCGGTCATGGTCTGTATTTTCCTATTTCTCTGTCCAGGAATACATAATGCACATCTGCCGCACGCTAGAGATGTCGAAGCGACTGGAAGCGCTATACGCTGTGCAATGCGGCAGTGGGCAGCACGCGCGCGCCGCGGCCACGTGCGCGCTGCTGTACGCGCGCCCGGCGCCGCCCGCCGCGCGCCTGTACTCCGCGCTGCACGCCAGGCAACACCATCTGTGTGCCGCGCTGCACCATCTGGCGCACTGTGTGCCCGTGCCTACCAGTTAGTATACTACTACTTATGAACACGCGGTACAGTGTTGCAGTGGTCAGTATGTGTGTGTTACTGTACGCGCGTGTGAATAAAAGTCTATTTTTTGTGACGTTCAGTAAAAAAATATATTTCATTGTCGGATTTCTTTGGACCTCGGCCTCGGAACGTTCCTATTCCATATATGGAATATGGAAAAGGAATGATCCGAACTTCCGAGAGCCTGGTAAGCCCAGGTACGCACGGGTGATTTATGAACACGACGTTTTTTTTGTCGCGCACTGTATTTTCTACTCTTGGTGTTGAGCCGAGCATTGTGAATCAAACAGAGTGCATCCCAGCGCGTCAAAAAACATATTGATGGATTTTCAACTCTCAGCACCAAGCAGTACCTACGTTGAAAATGCAGTCCGCTTTAAAACAATCATCCGTGGGTACGAGGGCTAACTCAACACTGCACTGCACAACGGCTTTGCAATCAACTATCGCTTCAACTGGAGAGTTTGAATCTGGTTCCCTGTTCTAGAAATGTGTTATAAATAAAGTAATTAAGTTTCATCATTTGTTCCCAGAAACAAGTGACGCACGATCCTTCCACTTCAACCTGGACAAGGTGACCATAGACAACCTCATGACTTCTATTACACGTCAGATTGAACTCGCAAAGTATCTATCATCGTGCGAAGCAAGTGGGAGACTCACAGAGAGGGTCCTAAATGAGGCAATACCTATACAGAGTGCTCGGAAAGAGTCTGAGAACACGGATGTAAGACCTCTAACGCTATTTGGGTCTAATACGGACAAAATAAGACTTGTAGCTGTCGTACTGGCTAGTGGACCTACGATTGAAGTGGGGTTCGAATTAGCTATCAAGTAAGTACTTAAATTACACTCTTACCGTAATATTCTGATTATTAATTTTAATAGTCTCACTGTTGGACCCTGCTGGGTAACACACTAACAGGGGGCTTACCACCAGCTCTTATAGCAGGGCAGAAGTTGAACTGCACTGCTTTTTACAGTTCCGTAGTCAACAAGGAACCCTTATAGTTTCGCCATGTCCGTCTGTCTGTCTGTCCGCGGCTTAGCTCAAAAACTATTGGTACTGGAACGTTGTAATTTGGCTTTTTCAGCGTCATTAACGTGTATACTCGATACACGTTAATGACGCTGAAAAAGTGGTAAAATAAAATTTTCAAAAAAGCAACAGTTATTTAGGGTACCTCCCCTACATGTAAAGTGGGGATGATAATTTTTTTTCGTCCTTCCCATATTGTGGGATATCGTTGGATAGGTCTTTCAAAATATTAGTGGTTTGGGAAGACCGTTTTTTGATTAAGTAAACCGTTCGTGACTTTTCAAGGAAAACTTCACACATAAGTGGACTTCAAGTTTACGAGTAATAGTCGACCAATTGTATTTGACTCGAAAATTTCGAACAACCCCATAGAATTCCTCAATTTTTTTTGTGACAAGTGAGTAGCTCTGTGTCCTGTATTTAAATTCAAAATACCGGCTAAGACAAGTTATTATCCAAATCTCAAAAAAAAAATTAAAACTTTCCGTGCAAAATTGTCGGATCAGGTGAGGATTTGTATTTATTTATTTATAAGTAGGAGAACCAACTGCTAAACCAAATAATAACAATTGTATAAGCGACACAGAGCCAATTACAGGTTCTCACGAGTAGACACAGAGAAGGTAGTAGATATCTTAGTATCACTAAAAACTAAGTAGCAAGCACGATAAAAATACGAATAAAATGAATTAAAATAAGCAATAAGCATTGCATAAGCATACATTCAGACGCCATGTTTGGCATTAGTGACAATGGGGAAAAATTAAACTAAAAAATACATAAAAATCTTCGCGCTGTTAAAAAAGTTCATTCAGTCGCCGAGTGCGTGCAGAATGGGCTTTGGTGGTAAATGGGTCAAAAGAGAACTATTTACATATAATATTATAGTCCTTGCTCGCTCGCAACATGTATGAGTTTCAGTTTTTTCAGGAATGAAGATAGGTGGATTAAATCTAACTGATCTCTGGGGGACATTGAAATGCAATTTATGCAGGAGATCGGGACAGTCAATTTCGTTGTTTAGGATTTTTAAAAGAAAAGTGCAATCTGCAAGTCGGCGACGATCTAAAAGTGGCTGTAAATGGAACTTCTTGCAGAGATTTAAGTAGTTATCAGAATGATAATATGGTACACGTAACCGAAAACAAAGAAAACGAATAAATCTTTTTTGTATACGATTTATGTATTTGACATAACATGGGTTCCTTTGTGACGCATATTCAAGATGACTTCTGACAAAAGAGCAATAGAGAATTTTAAGGGGCTTGGCCTTCTTGAAACACCCAGCGAGTCTCATGACAAAAGCCAGTGACTTCGAAGCCTTTGCTACTATTTGCTCAATGTGCACGTTAAATAAGAGTGAAAAACACCTAGGTCACGTACACCGTCACACCTCTGTAATAGCTGCCCTTTAAGTATATACGTTGTAGGGAGAGGGACGCGTTTCTTGCTAAATGAGATTACTGAACATTTAGCAGCGTTCAAATCAAGCTTATTAATTAGACAATACTCATCCAATCGCGCCAGGTCACTTTGAAGAGCATCCATGTCGTCATCTGATATTATTGCCGAGAAAATCTTCATATCATCAGCGAAACATAGTAAATTTGAGTTCTGGAAACACGAGTCAATGTCGCTAACATAAATAATAATAAGTAATGGACCCATTAAGGAACCTTGAGGAACACCACTGGGAGCTGAAACCCAGCTTGACATGTAGTTACTGATAACGACAGCTTGACATCTATTGTCAAGGTATGAGGTAAACCAACGTAGTAAATCTCCTCTGATACCATTATTGAGAAGCTTGGTTTTAAGAATGTTGTGGTCGATTCTATCGAAAGTCTTACTGTAGTCAGTGAAAACTACATCGACCTGTGCCCCATTATCCATTCTGTCGGTTAAAAAGTCATTGAACAAAGCCAGGTTTGATATAATTGACCCTTAAGAAAACCGTGCTGAGAGGGGCTAAAAAATTGACTCAGTGCTGCATAAACTTGGTTGTAAATAACCCTCTCAAAAACTTTAGGTAATATGCACAGTTTTGAAATAGGTCTGTAATTAATTATTTCATTTTTGTGCCCCTTTTTATGTACCGGAGTTATAAAGGCCGACATCCAGATTTGGGGAACAGAACTTGAAGAGAGCGATTTTTTGAACAAATGACATACTGGCAAGCAAGGCGATAGTTTTAGCACATCCAAGCAGTATATTAGGTGATAAGTGGTCCGGACCAGCAGATTTAAACGGATCAATTTGACTTATTAATTTAACTATAACATTTCTAAGGTTAATCTCAATTATGTGGATATCCGAGGGTATTATGGAATTTATAGCAGTTGGGGGAGGACAAAATGTTGCAGACACATCATTGGTAGGATCTAGAAAACTGGAATAAAAGTGGGAAGAAAATGCAATACAAATAGACTCGGGAGAGGAAACCGTCACATCACCATAATTAAGGAAACTGGGTAACGCATTTGACTTAGACCGCTGCTTCACAAAGCTCCAAAAGCGTTTAGGATTTTTTTCGATTGAGGCTTCGGTTTCTGCTAAATAGTTGGCGTATAGGAAGTCAAATTAGGTAGGTAGTCATGTTTGGCTTTTAGTTAGAGCATGGTACGAAACTATCAGTCAGCGAATACGATCCACACTTGGCTGTTATAAAAACTACGGAACCCTACACTGCGCGTGGCCCGACACGCACTTGACCGGTTTTTTGTTCTACCTATGACTAAGTACAAGAAAGCAGTGCAGTTCAACTTCTGCCCTGCTATAAGAGCTGGTGGTAACCCCCCAGGAGCAATGATTTTCATTTTGACAGTTCAACAATATTCATTGCGTTATTTACGTTGTTAAGTACAAAATGTATAAAAGTGAGGTGATTATAGGAGGAGGATTTTTGCAATGCGGTCTTACGTCAGCTTTCACACTTACGAGGTTTCGAACTCGCATCTTCGTCGTGTTTGTAACTACTTACGATTTATTTCCAGGATCATAACTGAACATAAGCTGGACTCCATGAACATTTACATCCACGTAGCGAGGTTTCTGGTGCATTCGGACAGATTTATGGAAGTCAAGACGTTGGCCAAATGTATACGAACGTCAAAAGAAACTGCAGCTAGGTAATAATAATAATCATTTTAAAACGTCATTGTATAATTTCCTTTCCCTAGCAATGTTTTTTTCGATAAGTAAGTTTTTAAAAGCTTATAAGTTGAGGTATATTATACGGCCACATGAGCCCAAGAAATCTATGAAATCATAGATTTCTTCAACAAATCGACTGCTGCAATATTTTTTTCGAATTTATATCTATTCCAACAATTTTGGAATCAAAAGCTTATAAGTTGAGGTATATTATACGGCCACATGAGCCCAAGAAATCTATGAAATCATAGATTTCTTCAACAAATCGACTGCTGCAATATTTTTTTCGAATTTATATCTATTCCAACAATTTTGGAATACAGTATTAATAACTTTTAAAAATATAAGATTTTTTCTCTTTACGTAAAGTTAACGTCAATATTTAAGTGCATTAGGCCCAGGCCCGTTAGGTCGTAATTAGAGATCGGATTACATACAACTTAAATTATAGAAAACAAGCCCAAATATAGACGATCATTAGATTTTGGGTAAAATATGCAATTACCAGAAAAAATTGCCAAAATATGCAAAAAATCCTATCTCTACTATTAAACATCTACCCCTTATTTATAACGTTGCTTAAAGTTAAGTAAGTAACGGTTAGCGACTGTCTAAACATACATTTTTTACGTTTAACTGTCTCTTACCTTTATGCAACATTTATAAATATAGGGGTTAATATTCCAATTTATATTTTCCAGTCTAATGAGTGATCAAGTATTGGAATCTGGTGTAAGCGCAGTTGTGGCTCGCTGCGAATCGCGTGGGCAGCTGTATGACGAGCAAGCAGAGATCCTTATTGGAGACATACACAGCGTTACTATAAAGGTATATCAACAATAACATGGACTATGTTCCTTCACTGATAAGTGATAAGTAGTTCTAGAATGTTCAATTAACTGAGTTTTTACTGAGAAATAAGATTTTGATAGTGGCTTAGTAAGCGGGCAAGGCGCCTATTCTACTTCAAAGGACAATGCCCATCCTTGAATGGAGCTTTTGACTTGTATCACCTGAAATATGTTTAGGACAAAGTTGGATATGGTTCTTAACATATCTCAGGCGATACAAGTATCTATCGCTGGCGCAATAGTATTTTTGACAAGTGTAGCACCTAGGTGTGCTTTTCAGACTGTCCGTTTTTAACGAATTCTAAAATAAATCACATTTTCCCAGATATCCTGCTATCTGGTATGTCGCAACGTAAGTAGCGCTTATATTCTCGCCGCGCGCAACGACCGAACAAACGACCTCCGTCGAGTGTTACAGGAAGCCGAGCGACTCGGCAACGACCAAGTCAGGAACGCCTGCCTCAAACGGCTCACTTCGAAAAACGTACTATAAACTATAAAGGCTAACGTAGATTGGTACAAGCCGCACCACATCGCAACGCATTGCAAAAATCGTCCTTCATCACTTTCGTACATTTTCAATTATGAACCAACGCACACTCTAGACGGGCTGCACTTTTTTGTATGAAAATGCGTTGCGCTGCGGCTCGTTGCGGCTGTAATGTGCGCTTGGCTTAAAAATAAACTGTTATTTATCGTAAAATGGGGTAAACATGGATACAGGAATAAATGGGGCCAAATTGGGACCCCTTAGTGTTGTGGCAACAAACTATATTAACTATGACTGAAATCCCTTTCCTAGTTTTGTCCCTATTCAGGGGTAACCCCCTGAATTGATTTGAATCCCTGATGCGTCTCATTTCATTAGTCTTTTATAATGAGGAAAGAAGATTTGAAATGTAAATATAATAATTGGGTATTCAAGTTGGGTGCTTATATCTATAAGAAGCCATGTATAATGTAGCATACGGAAATTAAATTAATTGACCTAAGGTCTCAATGTAATTTGGCTAAAAATAACAATGTTGCAGCTGAATTAGGTGATATTCATGTATTTTTCACATTTACAACATGGCTCATGAATATCAGTAAAAAAAACACTTCAGTCCTGTTTAATTCATATACTCAGTCATGACTTGGTGCAATAATGACTAGCATTTTCAAATGTGATGCTATAAAACTTTGTATAAAATATAAAAAAAAAGTAATTATCTTATGTTTGAAATCATAACTACCAACATTTATAATTCGTAACCAGTATTATTTCTGATGGGGTGTTCATTTAATTGAATAAATTATGGTTTAATAAACTCATATAAGTAATAAAAAAAATGTAATATATTTTGATATAAAGTGATATGACTATAAGTAATCAGCATGTTTAAAAAATTCAGATATTATTTTGATTGTATTAATTATAAATGTATTGGTCTCATATTGTGATATCATTGTAATTGTTAACTCATAATCTTGAACTCATATTATTCTATATAAATAAAGTTTTCTATGATTATTGTTCGTATTTTCATTATTTAGAATTCATTTAAAATTACATAAAACTCTCATTATTTTATCTCATCCCCAGAAATAAAATAATACAAAAACACTGCTGATAAAACTTTATTGGGAGAATATAACATAAAGTATGAATGATATAAAAATCAGGTGCATTGGACAGATGGTCAATGACTGCGTCTGCATCACTAGCAACTGCAGGCAAGACTCCAACTCTTCAGATCTCACAGAAAGAGAAGAGCACACTTCAATGGACCTCATCCTACCAGCTAGGATATCACGGTAGTGTATTAAATAGCAAAGTTCACATTTTGTTCATAACACTATATTGCGCACTTAATTTTCAGTCTTGACACATTGTCTGCTTCTAAACGTGATTACTGTGTAGCCATTGCTTTTTTCTTCGGCTTTTTCAAACGTTTTAATCCATTTACGCTTGTTTTCAGTAAATTGGAATATGCAGTACTGAATGTCTCCACATCTCGCTGTTCTACAACTGTTGATATTTTTTTACTCTTTGATTGTGCCCGTACCAAACACTTGTATTCTGGATTTTTCACTACTGGCTTTCCATCACGAGGTTCCGGTTTAGTACGACCATCATCTGACACAAGAATAAAACATGTTAGTAGTACTTACACTATTACAAGCAATACAAAATCAATCTTCTCATTATATTAAACTTACATCTTTTCATAGTCATAGTAATTGATCCCGCAGTACGTGCTTTTTGAAACAACTTTGTCAGCTCTACAAGGAACTGAAAACAAAAATTGCTTTATAAATAATAGAAATATGGGAGAAAAAAATTTGTTGTACATAATGAGTGATGAGACTTACCTCATCATTACCCAATAAAACCATGTTTTTAGTTGATATTTAATATTTATATATGTTGCGTTAATTAATGTTATAATTGTGGACTATTATCTTGGGTACAAATTGCACATTTTACGAATAAATTATTTGAACCATTCCATTCGCACAATACCACTAAATACGGGACACGTTGACAAGACAGTAATGACATTTCAGTTTTAATGTTGCCACTTTACTACCAAAGATTTTTTCATGATTGCCAAGGTTGACATTAATCGACTATTAAAGATTTTCAAGATAAAAATGGGATAGGCAGATCACGATTCTTAACTACCTAGTGCATTGCGTCTAGTGGGCCAAGTTGAAAATATATTACAGCAATCAAAACCAAAAATACCACTTCTTTTTTCACTGCAGTTAAAATATACGATATCATCAACATCTAGGTAGGTACCTATATAGATATACAAATATCCATTGTGTGGAGACACCGGAGCATAACGGCGGACTACCCATGAAGTACCTAATAGGTACCTACCTACTGATATCTATTATTATACTAGCTGTTGGCCTGTTGCCCGCAACTTCGCCTGCGATCCAACTTGAAAAGTAGCCTATGTCCTTCTCCAGATCATGGTCAACCCATGTGCCAAATTTCATCCAAATCCATTCAGCCTTTTTAGCGTAAAAGCGTAATTCTAAAATATTCCCATTAAAATACAAATATTTATGTACAGACGCCAGCACATCATGCTAAATTGTCAAAATTCTTTAAATAGATTTTCAACTTTATCGTAAAAGCATTAAAGTTCAAGGTTGAGTGGGAAAATTTGACAGTTTCGGGTAGCTTGACCTGCTGGCGTCTGTACTTAGGTATAACTGAAGCTGTTACATATCATTGCATGAGCTTTGGAGGTCAACAGACGTTCAGTTTGTTACCTACTTTCAGGGATTGATTTTTCCTGATAGCATGCCTCGCCTACCTACTTTATTATTTTTATCTAATGAAAGTTTCTCGATAGGTACCTACAGTAACTATATAAATAACTAGGCAATCTTCTATTTTTATATAGGTAAGGATTCTTCTCCAATAAATAGGTAGACAAGATATAATGTGTGTAACACATTTGACATAAAAAAGTTGCAGCAAAAGAATATCATATTTCATAATTATTATGTAAGAATCGTATCGTATCGTAAACATAACAGCGAGAGCCGCAGACGACACTTTTGACACTACACATACAATACAATACATAGGTAGATACATACAAGTTATTCAACCTAATCTAAGTAAGTAGTATTATTGCAACGCGCTGCCCCGACAGTCGGTCGACGCGACGGCACTCTGTCCTCTGTCCTTCAGTCTCAACTTTGCGTGTTAACCGGAATCTTACGATTTTTTTTCCTAACATTATTGGAATTTGCTCCTAAAAAATGTCCAATCACGGTAAGAAATAAGAATTTTTACAAATTATTTAGCACTCTCGTTCGTTAACTATCTCCTTTCAATTAAATTAATATATTAATTTAACTCATCATTCAATGACGTTAATAACAGCTCCAAAAATCGACCATTACAACAACATAAATAATAGTTGGTTATCGTGTCCCTGAGTCGAGTTCTATGTCAACCAGTACAAACAGTACATAGGTAAATATGCAATGTAGAAGCAAATGTACCTATGTAGGTACATAATATTGCACGTACTATTGATGTAAGTGCAATCAACAAAATCATGGATAAAAACAAAATAAAAGTACCTACACTCCATAAAGCGCCTAAAAATCAACTTCTAAGAGGCTGCTTTCTAATAAAACATCATGCTATCTGCTGTTGACACTTTTTATTTAATGTGTGATCGTACTAGGTACTTCAACCTTGTAAAGGATAAAAGATATGACAGTTTGAAAACAATAATCACACGTGCACAATGTAATCATATAAATAACAGGGTTAAATTATAATTTAAAGGTTAAGGGCACCAATTTACTTTGAATAACTTTCTCTAAAGGTACATATAACTGAGTAGTTTACGAGTAATACTTACCTATTATAAATACTTTTTGTTAGCCTGTATTGTCTCACAACTGGGCAAAGGTCTCCCCCAAATTCTAGCAGGAACTCTTTTCCCGCGCCACCTCGAACCAGCTATCGCGGTAGGTACGGGTCCAGGCCATCTTTTTCTGGGCCGGCCTTCTTCAGGCACCCATTTTGTGGAGTCTTTTGCCCAGGGTCATCGTGCATGCGGGTCGCGGGTGATGTGACCCGCCCAATCCCATTCGAATCTGGCAGCCTTCTCTCCTACATCCAGAACGCAGCGTGGTGTTCCGAATTCTGTCCTGTCTTTTTACACCAAGAATGCTGCGTTCCATCACTCTTTGGCAAACTACAAAGCCTAATTTTGCGACTCGGTGAGCGACCGTCTGAGCACAATATGTAATATTATTGGTAAACTTCGCAGTTCATAATTTATTAAAACTGTTTTTATAGAACCATTCACTAGAGAGCAGTGAGGGGACAGCGGGACACACTTGTGAATTGGTTTGATGATATCAATTGAGAGGAGACTTCATATTGTTCCTATAGCAAATCACATTGTATGTTTATTATTGACCTCGTTTTATTTTAAGAGTAGGTATGATTGAGAATGAATGTGTGGACCATAATGTACCTATGGGGATCGACCAAAGAAAAGATCATGGATGAGTGAAAGACAGAAGAGGTTGAATATGGAAGTAGTAACTGACAGATATGAGTGGAAGAAAAAGACAGCGCTGATCTCAAATATTAGGATGTGGGCAGCTGGACTGAAGGATAATGATGTCCTGTCCTTGGTGTAGCGTTCCCCATAATGCTACCTAAGCCCTCTAGTATTGTTGGCTGGGTAAGAAATAATGGTCTACTTCTTCGTCTCTCGTAAACGCCATCAGCTCTGGCGGCAGTCCTTTTTGGCCCAGGGTGGTACTAAACCCACCCAACCCATACGCTAAGCCTCGAAGATACCAGCAGCACGCACCTCTTTCATCCAATCTGTCCATCAGCGGGTTAATTGCGTAACACACTAACAGTAGCAATGGTAGCATGTTGACAGTTCAACAACATTCATTGCGTTATTTACATTGTTGAGCAGACAAGTTTTTCGAACATGGAGCAATGGATTAGCAATATCCTTCGTTGAAGAATCAGATTCAGTCAGATTGTGATTGATAGTGTGTTACGCAATTAGAGTGCGGGTTGGGATCAGCCGCGGGATGCTCTAGGCCTAGGCCATAGACAGGCTGCTAACCTTCACTATCACTTGTTCCAGTTCCATATTACGTGACGGCCTCAGTAACTGCCGCCGGTGTACTTGGCGGCGCTTACTTAGCGTATCGTCTGTCTCAAGACAAGCCACCGAAACTACCAGATACTTGGGAAAGAGTCGGGGTTCTGAAAACGATCAATGTGTACCCGATCAAGTCGTGCTCACCTGTTTTACTGAACACAGTTGAATGTACTTATATGGGATTAAGAGATGGATGGCTCCGAGACAGGTTTGTATGGATATATGCTTTAAGTTGTTGTTTGTTTATGTGCCTCTTACATGCATAGGTACATAAGCCCACGCCTTATTTCCATGGGGTAGGCAGAAACTACAGAACGCCACCTGCTATGATCCATACATTACCTACTCCTTTTGCTTCGTTTACGTTCATGCATGGCCATACACGCACGCCAGTTGCGAGTACCTACTACGCACCTGACTTTTTTTTAATAATTTCACACCTTATTTTTATAATTTCATATCTAGGTAATTTGATAGAATTTAATTGTGCTTTTGTGTGTTGTGCTGTATTTTTTGGGCACTGAATAAATGGGTTATCTATCTATCTATTTGCTGCTTTTCAGAGTCCTGATGGTTGTCGATGACAAGAACAACTTCATAACAGCGAGAGGTTACCCTGAACTTCTACAAGTATCCCCTACTATAAGAAATTCTGTTCTTACTTTGAATCATGCAAACATGGAAACCATGAGCGTCAACCTAGCTGAGGTAGGTTATATAAACTAATATTACAAAGAGCTAAAATTGGTTGTTTGTTTGTAAGAGGTAGAAGGTTTGGATTAAACCGATAGCAAACATTCTTTCACTGATAGAAACCTACCTACGCTATTATCGAACGCCTTAGGAGTTAACCTACGCCTATACTTTTATGCCATAGTTGCGGAAGGAAGTCGCGGTCAGAAGCTAGTGGCATATTATTTCGTCATTGAAGTTCTAACAATGCGCAAGTCATTTTAAGCTTTATCCATTGACATTGAAATCTCAAAAGCGCATCGTATCGACCAGTCAAAACATGGGTTCAAATCATCACAGAGTTCATTTGTTTAAATAATTAAACACAATATGGCCTTAAGCGTAAATTACATTAATTTCATACAGTTTTTTCACTCTCCTGTAAAGTAGCCATTTTTGACTTCCGTACTGTTAGAACTTTACTGACGATTTCTTATAACACTTTGTTTTAGTATCACAACGATTATGTCGTATTTATCTTTCTGAATCTGAACTAATATAAAATGAAAAGATTTGAGTTTTCGTACGTTTGTTTGTTACGCTTTCATCCTAAAATGGCTGAACAGATTTGGTTGAAATTTAGCACATGGGTAGACCATGTCCTGCATTAGAACATATCCCGATATTCCCACGGGATCGAAACTTAACCGGATGAAACCGCGGGGCGCAACTAGTTATCAATAAGATAAACAAGGCTATTTAGGGACTTTCAGGCTTTGGTTAATAGATAAAGATTTTTATTATTTTATTTTAGATTGTAGCTCTACAAAAACCTAAAACGGCAACTGTATGGGGTGATCCAGTAAGTGTGTATGATTGCGGCTGGGAGGCAAGCGAATGGTTCTCGAGGTAAACAGTTACGCTTTATCACGACGTAGTTTATTTTCGTGTAGGAACATTATTGTGCTATAAGCATTGCCTATTTACTTCTGAGTTATCAACCTCGTGTACCTATTTAGCTCATAGTTGATAAAGTTTATCAACATGACTTTTTCCAGATTGTAAATACTTACGTATTATTATTACAAGTTATTGGTACTGAAAATGTAATTGCATTTTACGTTAGATAGGTACGTAGAATGCAATTACATTTTCAGTACCACATTTTTGTAGGATGGCTAGACTATAGGCAGCATCAATGCTCTAACCGCTCTTAGAGCGGTTCTGCACTGCATCCCATCCAAATCCGAATTCAAGATCCGAGTTTGAGTGTTCTAAATTCGGACGGACAAAGTTCGGATCTAGTGCACAACCCCTAGCATACAAATATTACTAGGTATTTATGGCTACCTCGGACTGACGATGACGTTTCTCCGATTTTGATCGGATGCAGTGCAGAACCGCTTTTAAAGTACCTATGTAAATTGTAATCTAATAAAATATGTTCCAGATTGATTGATCGCTCGTCCGTCAACTACCGCTTGGTTTATTATGCAGCGGAAAATTGCCGTAAATTGCGTGGTAGCACTAATAAAATGTACAAATTCACGAAGAACGATACGGTAAGTCACTTATGAGTGGCAGCCATAGGTCGTCTTTCATTTTGCCTTTCCCTTTTTTGAGTTCCGTACCGCAAAAAAAAACAGAACCCTTATAGGATTTTTTTAAGCAGCCTGTCCATTTGATTTGAAAAACTTTTTGAAAAAAAGGCTGTGGACATGAATAAAGACTTGCATAAAACCGGTTATTCCCTTTATCCACCCCAAAAAAAAAACCACTCTAAGGTGGATAGGTACGCGGAAACATATCCGGGAATCCACCCTAGGCCATAATGGATAAACGGAATTTGTAGACTTAGGGTGGATTTTTGGGGTGGATAAACGGAATAACCCCATAAAACCTGATTCTTATGCTGTCAAAAGAAAATTTCTTACTATTGCTAGTTACCGCATGGCTTAACATCCCGGGTCACATACTGATATAAGATAAATGGGTTCTATGCTATCAAAAACTACTTAAAACAGAGTTGATAACAAGATTAGTATACACCATTATCCTTAATCTTGATGTGGTGAGAATGAACATACAGCAAGTTACTGTAGTACATGATACAGTAACTTTAATTAAAAGAATAACTATTTATTCTTTTAATTAAAGTTACTGTCAGAATACCCTATGGTATTCTTATAATCAAACTTAGTCGTAGCGCATTCCTTGAAACCAACTTTTTCAATCATCCTAGCATGTTACAATTTTTTATAAAGTGCCAAGAAATGCATTGGATAGCTATAGAAATGTAAAACTGGTGTGTGCATTTTTAACAGACTTCAAAAAAGTGATTTTCAGTCGGTATCTAATAGGGAAGCTCGTACGGTGATTTTTTTTTATTATTTCGCTTGGGTGGCTCTTTCGAGTTACCTTCAATAATACGTTTTTATCCACTTGGTGTATGTTGACATGTTATTACACTTCTTTTCAAGTAGTGGTACATATACGAATTTGTGGGGTAGGTACCACAACTAAAAAGTATTAAAAAAAAAAAACAACCGACTTCCAAGAAAATCACAACAATAAAAATATGCAGCATATAATGTTCCCACTGCTGGGACACACCGAGGCCTCCTCACTTTGAGAGGGAGTAGGCCGTAATCCACCACTCGGGCCCAGTGCGGGTTGATAGATCGCATGGCTTCGAATTTTTAGTTCGGTATAACAATAGGATAAGTAATTGTGTCTCATTAGTGACAATTGAGCTCAAATGTCAGTTTGCTCACAATCTTGCCCTTCACCGTTTTAAGAGCAATGCTAATGAAGTAATTTACACAAAGTAAAGCGCCTTTCTGGGCCGTACCTACCTACGATCTACAAGTCGGTGAAAACCACGACAATACAAAACCAAAGACGATTTTCTAATAGCTAGTTTTACGTGTGCCCAAAGCAAAATATCTAGAAAAATACCATGTCGGTTGTTTTTTTTTTTTCATTGGATCGATAAGATTAATTCATTAGTTTATTTTCTTTTCAGGGTGCTCTCCCTGATGAAACGGCTTTCAACCTCGTGAACGAGGCTTCAGTCCAGGACTTGAACAGTCGTCTTGCATCGGACAGTCAGGTTACAGTGCGTAATTTCAGACCTAACTTCGTGCTAACTGGCGCTAAGGCTTACGACGAAGACAAATGGAAGTTCCTCAAAATCGGCGAAAATATTTTTGAAATCGTTAAACCATGTTTTAGGTAAGGGTTATTTTTTATCAAAAGTGTTTGCTCTTAATTTTGTGTACCTAAATAAATGCTTTGTTTATTGTTTTTGTGTTTCTTTCAGATGCGTGTTGACCACCATCGATCCAGAGACAGGAGTTCGCAACTCCAAAACTGAACCATTGACGGAATTGAAAAAGTAAATAATGACCCAATCAGCTTTTACCGCATTGCACAGCCGATGGTTTTATTCCCCATTCAATCTACGCCCGGTTACACAAGTGAGAATAACACGGTTTTTTTCTAGGTATCGTCAAGCCGTCACCGCTGACGAACGCAAATCGTGTGGGAACTCACCGCGCATGGGGCTGCAGATGGCGCTGCGCTGTGGACCAGGCGGCAAGATCTCACTCAACGACCCTATTTACGCGGCATAAAACATTTTTGTTTCACATTTTTTTATCAACGAACCTTGGATGTTTCAATCAGGTTAAAATCTCGAAATGTTATAACTTATTTAAGAAATAAAAGAGGGAAATGGTCGTAAATTACTTTAGTTATTAATTATTGTTAAATGCGTACAATTTGAGCCGCGATTCTTTTATCGTCGTTGTCACTGGTTATCTGTAGACGGGCGAAGGTTCCTCCGCCCGTACCTTTGGTGAGGTGCTCCGGATTCACCACGACGCAGCCATTTACTTCCTGAAAGACAACGATAATATGAATAGCTAGTTTTTGCAGCTTTTATTCGAGTTTTTTTTAACCTCTATTGTTTTTGTTTTTTTTTTAATAAAATTTATATCATTATATTTGAGTTTTTTTTTCGACAATATTGAAGACATCACTTGATGGAATTTTAGGGGCCTCCTCTTCCATCGTGTGATGTCTTCAATTCAAAGAAAAGTCGAATGGATTGAGTAATGTGTGAGGGACAATATGGAGTGAACCATGTCGTGAAAACGTACTTCCTAGAAAATCTCAGGTATCATTTGACAAAGGCATGCAGAAGATCACAATACATGTAACGTCATTACTATACAAACCTTGACAAAGTATCTGAAGTTAGAGGGCAGTACTAGGACGTGCGGTATGCAGGACATCTGCGCATGGGCAGCCCATAGTGCGGCGTCGACGGCCAGGCCTTGTGCCGGCGGCCACAGCGGGTAGTATGTCTGTTGCATCAGGATGTGGCCGGCTAGCCGTGAGAGTTTGTCACCGCCCATGCCTCTGTAATAATTAATGTATACAAAATATTGTAAAACATTTTAAAAGTAACTATGGAGTTTCTTGCGCATACTTCTTACGAAACTATGTTTTGGAAGGGGCGACGATGTTCAAAAATGCCTTTTAATGGCCACTTGAAATTCATGATTAGACTTTGACTAAAAACAATAAATAATATATATTCTTATACTTAAGTTTTATGTCTAAAGCAAGACCAAAAAATAAGGTGTATTAAAATAATTTTAGTTTATAAAAACAAAGTGCAGATGTATTTATTCCCTGACGATTGCATCCCTTTTCATTACTAGTGGGACTACCAGCATCTGTAACACATACAGTTCTAAAATTCTAGAATAATAACAAAAGTATATATTTACAAAGATATCTCTTCTTGGCTGATGTGCATGAGTATGTCTGTGCTGGTAACACCAATAACTATGCCATTGATATTTAGCGTGCATGGGTCGGGCACGAAGTGAATGTTCGTGTGTTTCCGCCTGCTAGGGTACGCCGGCGTCGGGTAGATGTTCACGTGGAAGGCGTCCTTATTACTAGCAACTATGTATATCTTAGTGTATGGGCTGCAAAGAAATACTAACATTATCATCCTCTTACAAAATAACGAAGAAAATAACTAACATTATGTAGAGGGGTCGCTTCTGCTTACCTTGTATTACTTAATTCACCTAAATTATCAATTAATTTGTCGAAAAATGACTTGAAAGTCTCAGCCATAGTATTGTCTTTGACTTTGGTATGTTCGCTGTCCAAAAATGGTCCAGTCATTATAACTACATGAGGTTTGTGTGTCGTAATGTATGTTACTAGGTCTTTCAAAGGTTCATACGCCATGTTGTCCGATGTTGTGTATGGTCCTGATGCTATCACCATTGACATTTTACCTAAAACATTTTATTATTTAAACTTCTTTGTATCCATAAATGCAGTGCTAATACAGACAAATAGAACACAGACTCAGGCAAACAGCTAATATGAGAGATAATTATGTTAAAATTGTTTCTCATAACGACATACCGTTTAAAACATTCATCATATCTGCCTTATGATCTGCAGTAGGAGGCGAGCCGTCGCAGAACACTTCGTGAGCTACAAACTTGTCACCACGCGTATTTACTCCTCGCATGACAACAGTCTGACCAGGAAATAAAGAGTACTGCTTCACACTGTCACAGAAATAATAAGGCTATAAGAATTATGCTATTGAAAGCTTTATATTACAAAAATATAAAGTGTTTATTTAGGTCCAAGCAAGTTTGAACAAGAGGTAGGTATTCATCATCTGCCTAGCCTTATTCCAACTATGTTGGGGTCGCCTTCAAATCTCACCGGATACAGCTGAGTACCAGGATTGTACATGTAGCGACTGCCTATCTGACCCCCACGACCCAGTAATACGATACCCCTTGGTGAGACTGGTTGTTAGACGTTCGGGCTTCTGACCACCCGTTACGACTGTCAAAGATCTACGAATGACAGCCGGGACCAACGGCTTAATGTGCTTTTCGAGCCACGGAGGGGTGTTGATATGTAAAGATGGTCCCCCATCCACGGCTCATCCGCGGCAAGCGTAGCTTCACCTGATTAATCGAACCGTGCGGCTGTTATTACTTAGCCACAAGCACCTCAAGTAGAAGTAGATAATAAATCTTTAATATTCAGTACATCCAAAAGGGTGAATTTACGAAATATATTCAACAAACTTGCTCAAACAAACAACATGCAACCATCATTGTTACACCTAACTCTTATCCTAGCTGGCAAGCTCTAGTCCACCGGCAGATGGCGTTATAACCAACTTTCCAGCTACTTCAGGCTGATCATGGACAGCTGTTATCACAGTGATAGGTGCACCGGACCGGCAAGGCGCCACCACCACCGCAAGGCACCGTATATTGACTATGGCAATAATTTAGATAGAACGATGGCCAGAACACGTGATATTAGACTTGAAAACGAAATAATGATATCATTTACAATGCTTAAGCTCTTTGATTGCACAGGCGTCACCCAGATTAGGTCGGAAACCCTCGGGACACCCAGATCTTACACAGGTGTTCTCAACAGACCAGGAGACTTAATAGGCTTCTGGAGGGAGGTGGGCTGGTTGGAATAACCACCGACGGCCGCCATGGCCCACGCACAATGGTCCACCTAAAGGACTAAGTGCGGAAACCAAACCCATAACATAGAACAGAACATATCATTTACAAAATCAGCACGCCTACTCTCAAACTTTAGAGGATCTCTCTTGCTTGCTATCAAAATAAACACGTTTATCAATTTGAATTTAATACAGACTTGTCCAAATCCACTGGCACTGTTTGACTAAGTGACTGATCCCATGTTCCTTGGAGGATGACACTCTTTGGGTTGAGCCTGGCGTCCGCGTCACACTCTATGCGGCCCACTACCGATACTTCAGCCTGTAATTTGATAGGTATAAACTCTATACAGCTATATTTTTATATTAAGTTTTGGCTATTATGCTGGCTTTCCACTAGAGTGCGAGGAAATAATCCACCAATAGAATTGCTCCGTAAAACAGTTGAATGCCATAATTACAGAAACAATTAAAAAGCCATTGTATCTCGCGTGGATCCACATTCCAGCATACAAAGGATTAATTACAAATGAGGAAATTCTTTTTCCTAGCTCACTGCACTGCTGCCTCATACAGCTCTAGTGGAAAGCCAGTTTTACTGGAAGATTATGAGCTACCTGTGTTTTACACCTAACTGATGTTACATCTGAGATTCCACATTTCTTCATGATACATTGAGATAAGTACCGAATGTTGTTATCAAACATACTAGCTTTTTCGTGAAGAAGTTCAAATCCAAACCTAGAATGGAAATGAGAAATATTATATTTAAATAGGTTATAGGGTAGGTCTCAGGGTGTGTGACAAGTATTTTTATTTCAATAAATTATTAGCCAATTTGACTTTAGTTAATATTTTATAAATTTATTACTAAGACTGCGGCAGTAATCAATAAAACACAATTTATTAGCCTGTCATTATTATTCAGGCAGTTAAATTGAATGCATAAGAATTACCTAGTAGGCATTTGAGTTCGTGTTGCAATTTTTGCTTGGGTTGTATACTCTTACAATACTTACATAGCTTTGGTGTATGTATCACCATCATCATTAGGGGCTTGTGTGATTTTCAGATTTAAAATGTCATTAGGGCCACAGGGATCAGCAATATTCTGTAATAATTTCTCATCACCATAGGAGTGTACTACAGCCCCTGTATTTGTTCTTGATGCATACTTAGCAGATCCACTGGAATAAAATGTATGGGCCTTTCATTTGTAAGAACTAGAAGAATAGGAAAGGTAACCTGGCAAAAATATCTGTACACCTCAACTTCATTGCATAGAAATGAGCAGCAAAAGCCTATGGAATAATGCTTAATTTGACTAAGCGTTTTGGGATGGTGCTAAAAGCAGAATGCTCATTGTCATGACCTACCTAACCCATTGATGACTCAGCCAGCCAACATTACAATTTTATGACGAGTGTCTTCTGACAGTAATCACAAACTTGTAATGTTGGCTGCAGTGTATGCAACTCTTGCTATGCCAGTGTAATAACCCAAGAACTCCATCTGGGAGCCATTATAACATTAGGCGGGACAGTCCCATGAATAGCTTAGTTATCCAATCCAATATTATAAGTGAGACAAAGATGCTTCTAGTAATAGTAGGTAGAAGTAAGAGATGTTTGAAGACTTTTTTTTTGAAAAAGAAGATTGATTTCAATTTGGTTGTATGTTGCTGGAGATATACAAAAATAGCTCAAGACATAGTAATAAATTAGTAAGTGTAAAGTCCATCAAAGGGATTGGTTGCCCAGGAGTTAGCAGTCCAGAAGACTCAAGTTGAGGTCAACACATGTTTTAGCTTGGATTTTAGCTTCCATAAAAAATTACTAGTTTTGCCAAACTTACATAGTTGGTGAATAAGTGGCTGGACATAAATCAGTTGGTTGATTCGGTGCAGATTCAATTTCAATTTTAACTCTCTGAAAATCATTAAAGTTGCATTTCATTTAATTCAATTACATTACAATCTGTATGAAACTGCTTCAAATAATTAATTATTAACTAGCCTAACTTTATTGACATGAAAAGTTAAAATGGACATGTTACAAAACAAAAGTACAATATTTATGAAGATGCAGATTAAGTTGATGGCTGCAGACGAGTATGGATCTAGTCATGATTTGTAGTGAACATGAACCAGAAGCAAACTCGCCCACAAATATCATCAAGTTAAATGGTACGCCCCCTAAAATTCAAGGTCCCAAGGTTGAATCTTTATGTACATGTCAAAACTCTTTTAGTATTACTAGCTTGACATGGTAGGTAAGAAAACAATACAAATTAAATACAATATTGTAAATATATTGTTGCAAGTCTGTGAACGTCTCTTGAAGTAAATGGAGCTCTGTCCATTTTCGCCGCTGATAGAAATCCTACAAGCGCTCAATGAGTGTAGATCTAGTCACAGAAATTATGCACTGCGGTACTAGACATACACCCATTAGGCGCAAGTAGGTGGCTCCAACCTTCTTTCTTCAATGATGTGATCAATGTTCAATGATACCTGTAGAAAACATTTAAAAACCAACTATGCGGGTACAAACATTTGCAATGACAACAAAATTTACTGTAGGGTTTAGTAAAAAATATAGTAGTTGTTACTAAGTAAATGTTTTGGTATAAACATGTAATTAATAATGTGCTTAGGTTATAATCTACTGAAAAAAAAATGATAATACAAACAGCATACTGATAAGTAACTGATCATACCTTTGGTGTTGTGGCCATATAGTTTGATAGAACTTCATTGTCTGATCTGTATCAACGCTAAGGATTGTTGATGAAATACAACTCATTAGCTAACCTCACACTAAAAAAACAAACAATCGACAATAAACCGTTAATTAGACAGGCGGCTACTGAACGATAAGAAATAAACTAAAAGTTACAAATACTTTGGTAAATAATGAACACGTGGAGCATGCGCATTAAAAAGGATACTGAACTGAAGCGGGTGCCCCGTAAACCGTCAAACTTGTGCCGGTACCCACTTGTCCGTTTTCTTTAGCGGTTGCGTTGGAACGATGCGCCGCCCGCTTGGAAAATTCCTTTCTCACGAATGTATCCAAGATGTCCAAATTCGGCGATGCACCGTTTAGATGGTTTAAACTGAAGGCCATCCATTGTTCAATGAAAGATTCAGCGTCGATGTTGTATTCTTCGCATAAACTTACGCCTTAGAAAAAGAAGTGAATAATGGAACAACCTTGAACATTCATTTTGAAGCGGTCTAAAGTTATTCTCAAAACTTTTGGTAAAGTTGATGAACACATAGATGCACAAGTTTATTGCTTATCGCGAATTATTTGAGTACTCACATTTACTTATGACTTCTTTAGGCACATCTAAACCGAAAAATTGAAATTGCTCAGTCACCAATTCTTCGGAAGCCATTTTCTGTAAATTGAAAGAGCGAATGAAAGGAAAGGAAGCAAAAGAGCGCCAACGCCAATCAAAAAGTTTGCGTGTGTTTCGTCAAAGTTTTGACCACAGATTAGGTGGCTTGTTTTTTTTCCTGTCATGGCAACACTTTTACATCGGCGTGGTGTACACGTACCAAAGTCAGTTGTTATTGAAACTTCTCAATCCTTTTGTATTAAATTATTCCAGACAGTAGGTAGTTTAAATATTGTATATTACTGTGGTATGTTCTGTAAATCTATTGAAATATGAAGTGCAGCCTTATCAATATCAATACACTTTGCTGTCCACAATCCTTGCCCAGAGCGATGACTCCTTTAGATTAACCTAATAGAAAAAAACCGGCCAAGTGTGAGTCGGACTAGCGCACCGAGGGTTCCGTACAATTTAAAATTATTAAAAATATTTTTATTATATGATGTCATTATAAAGGTAAACTGCGGTTTACAATTTATGACGTATTAAAAAAAAACTACTTACTAGATCTCGTTCAAACCGATTTTTGGTGGAAATTTACATGGTAATGACATGGCATTCACATCATAATAATTATATATTTTTTTGTTTTATCATTCTCTTATTTTAGAAGTTACAGGGCACATTTTACCACTTTGGAAGTGTCTCTCGCGCAAACTATTCAGTTGAGAAAAAAATTATAATAGAAACCTCAATATCATTTTTGAAGACCTATCCATAAATACCCCGTATGGGTTTGATGAAAAAAAAAATGTTGAGTTTCAGTTCTCAATCAATCAATCAATCAATCAATCATTATTTATTTGTGAACACAGGTATTACAATAAGATCTTAAATATACATTTTGGTCGAGCTCTATGTCCTACCAATAAAATTGGTGTACAAATATTCGTTTTTTCCAGTAATACGTCTGAATCTATAATATACAAAGTCACGTTCAAGTAAATAATTTCAATTAAATGTTTTATTAATACACAATAATCAATTATAATTTATTTTTAAATGCATGCCAATGGTAAATTATAATAAAGGGCTAGTAATGTCGTATTTCATCATATTGTAAATAATGTCAATTAAATGTAATATTAATTAATAATGAGTCAATTATAATTTATTTTTACATGCATGTCAATTGTAAATTATACAGTATGTAACAAAAACCCTGTTGTTCCTTGTAGGAGCGTATATATATACCTATAGGCTTACCATTATTGAAGTTATAATTAAAAAAAAAACAATGGTGGCCGAACATTGTCCATAATCAGATAGTTTTTAAATTCGATGCATTGTTACAAAATGTTTATAACATCTGAACTTACAAGTACTAATGGATCTTAGCCTACGGTCGATAAAGATTGCCGCCGCCGGCGGCGGCCCCTTTGATTCGCGATAGCTAGACAGGTTGGCGCCAACCGCCAAAACACAAAGCAGGCGGCACGCACAAACTCCCTTTGAGTACGACCGCCACTAGCCGATTGTCCCCCTCACTGTCCCTCAGTCGCCCGCGCAACTTACGTCCGGACGGATGTATCGTACGTTGACAGAAAAAGAACCAAATTATTGTGATTTTGTGAGTGAATTCTGTGTGTGCGTTTTTTCCAAAATGTCTTATTCAAATGAGGAATATTGTAGTGTAGCAAGAACGTTTCGCAACTCCAAGGAACATAACTTTGCGTCGACTATGGCTTCCCAACGTCTCCACATACGGACGTTCAACATTGGGTCTGTGCACGGTCGAGACCAACATCGTATCGCAGGATAACCGAGGACTCGAGACCATGACATTGAGGAAGAAATCCTCGTGATGTTTGAAGAAGACCCTACGGAAGTACGTGCTTTGTGGGTAAACAAATTAATTTTAAAGTGTTAGTTATGTCCACAAATGACTAAATAGTTACTACGTAACAGATACTTCACTTAGTAGAAAATTAACTACTGCTATAAAAGCCTACTCCGTCTCGTCAGCAACCGCTGCATGCTAAAATGTGCCTAAATACTCAAACGTACAGTTGTGATTGCTTCACACCGCGCGATTCCCGTATTATTATTATACTCTTTGGCGCGATCCCACAGCACTGAATTTGGGCCGCAAACGGCCCGGACCGCTCGGCCGGGCAGTACGTAATTATAACGTGCAAGTACATGGAGTGACGGAGGCCTGGTTATGTGTTTATTGTAATTATCAATCGTCAAACTTGATAAGGCAACTTTTTGAAAAATTCAAACTAACGTTCCCAAAGTGTTATCTATCAGTCAAACAGCTGAGTGATGTGAACGACACGTGACGAGTTCATGACCTTAGTGTAGTACGGTAGTGTGCGGCGCGGCGGGCGGCGACAAAGCGACCGGTTGCTACCTATTTCTCTTTGCAGGGGTGAGCAATCAGTGTTACTTTTCAAATATTTATTATAAAATATTAATTTTGATTTTTTTTTTTTCAATATTTTTTTAATTGACTTACGTAATTACCATCGGATATCGATTCTGAAAACGTCCCTACTTGGAACAACAGGGTTTTTGTTACATACTGTATTAAAGTGCTGGTAATGTCATATTTTATCATTTAAAAATTCTTCGATAGAGTAATACGTCTTATCTATTAGAAATGAATACAATTTACTTTTGAACTTGCGGACACTATCTTCACTTCTTAAACATTTTGGTAATTTATTATAGACCTTCGGAGCCACTACAAAAATACTGTTTCTATAAAGTGCAGTTCTGGATCCAACTGTTTGTAGCCGATCACAACGGCGCCGGCGCTGACTAGTTACTCGATCAAATTTATGTGAATTATTTTTGACGAACATACATGTTTCATAGATGTACAGCGACGGCACAGTTAATATTTTCGTATTTTTAAAAAACGGTTTGCAGCTGTCTGTTGTCTGCAAATTATAAATAGCTCTTATGCACCTTTTTTGGCACTTAAATACCATATCTTTACCGGTGGCATTACCCCAAAATATAATTCCATATCTCAATGTTGAGGCTACTAGACCATAATACGCCGTTAGGGCTGTTGCTCGATTGGCCGTTTTACTTAACATATGCAAAGCATAGGAATGTTGGTTTAGCTTACTGCATACTTTGTCAATATGTGAATTCCATTTTAAAGTGTTTTCTATGTCTAGTCCAAGAAATTTAGTCACATTTGTTTCATTAATAATTTTGTCCTTGCATTTAATATTTAAGTCCAGATTGTAATTTACCCTTTGTTGAAATTTCATTAATACCGTTTTATCAAGATTTATAACCAAATTATTATTTTGCAGCCAATTCACAACTGATAATAAGGTAGAATTAATCTCAGCCTCTAATGTGCTTACCTCGTCACTATTAAAAAGTAAAGTGCTGTCATCTGCAAACATTGTCATAGGATACGATGATGCTGTCGGAAAGTCATTAATATAAACAATAAATAGTTGCGGCCCGAGTACACTGCCTTGTGGTACTCCATAATTTACCTTTCTTTGGCTAGATTTATATATGATTTCGTTTTTTTTAGAAATTCTACTAATTGTCGTTATTTGTTGCCTATCACAAAGATAAGATTCTATTAAGTTTGATATATTTCCTCTTATTCCATATGCGTTAAGTTTATTTATCAGTATTTTATGGTCTACGCGATCAAACGCTTTTGACATGTCCATATAAAGCGCCAGAGTTGGTAGTCTCTTATCCACTCTACCGCTAACCATGTGCAAGAAATCATAGATGGCCATGTCAATAGATTTGTTTTTCCTAAAACCTTTCTGGTTATCAACGTATAGGCTATTTTTCTCAAAGTAAGAAGTGAGTTGATAATTGATTGCTTTCTCGAATATTTTTGAAAATATTGGTACTAATGCTATAGGTCTGTAGCAGGACATATCTTCTCTGTTGTCTTTCTTGAAGACAGGCTTTATAATTGTTATTTTTAATTCTTCTGGAAAGTAACCATGGCATATGCACATATTGATAAGATGACTCAACACAGGAGCAATTATTGTGGATACCCGTTTAACAATGTTCGTACTTATATCGTCATACCCAGTGCTATACGTATTCTTTAGCGACATAATAATTTGGTCGATTTCTGATGGTATTGTAGGCGACATAAACATTGAAGTAACTGTACTACTTATTTAAACTAATGTACTACTTTCTAAGTATGGGGCACCCCAAAATTTTTTTTTCTTCTATTTTTGTGTAAAAATCTTAAAGCGGTTCACAGAATACATCTACTTACCAAATTTCAACAGTATAGTTCTTATAGTTTCGGAAAAAAGTGGCTGTGACATACGGACGGACAGACAGACAGACATGACGAATCCATAAGGGTTCCGTTTTGCAATTCGGCTACGGAACCCTAAAAAGATGAAGAAGGAGCAGTGGTGGCCCGCAAATTACGAGTTGTAAGTCGTAGGTTTGAACCCCGACAGGCGCTTTAGTTTGTGTAAATTATTTCATCACCACTGCTCTCAAAACAATGAAGGACGTCTGGAGGAAACCGGCATGTCCTAAAACCAAAAATTCGAATTCATGTGATATCTACCAACCCGTAATGGGCCCGCGTGGTGGATTACAGCCCACTCTCTCTCACCGAGAGGAGAGGAGCCTGTGTGCCAGCTGTGGGAACATTATAGGCTAATGCTGAATAGAAAAAAAAGTGGGCCGTCACGGGAATAGATGTGAAACGAATCGAAATTGATGGCAAGACAATAAACTAATGACGGAGAAGGAATTATGACGGCACAGGAGAGCGTCATACCGTTTTCCGTCACGGCATACGAGTCGGTTTTACTCCAAAGGCGCGCCTACAGATATTACATCAAAAATATTGACACGAGTCATCCAATAGGCGTTATTCTACAGGCACCGGTATTCGAATGCAAGTAATGTGGACGCCCCTTTACAACAATTTTCATAATCGAGTTGTGAAGGGAAATAATGCTAGGGTAAAAAATAATTAGTATTATTATAAAAACAAGCAATTATATTTTACTTGAAAAAAAAGAACAGAAAAATTTCAAAAGAATAATTTTATTTAGAATTTCCATGTTTTTCATGCCAGTGATATTACAATCAATGAGGTGAAAAGAGTTAGGTACAGACGCCAGCACATCAAGCTACTACAATCTGTCAAATTTCTTTACTAGATTTTCAACTTTATCACTAACGGATTAAGGTTCAAGGTTAATTGGGAAAATTTGACAGTTTTGGGTAGCTTGACCTGCTGGCGTCTGTACAATAATAATAATGTAGAATGAAAAAAAAAACATGTTTATTATACATTAATCATGTAGGTATGCAAATAAATGTAACAATATGGGTAGCTTTAACTATTCTATAACAATGAACATCCAATATAAGGCCTCTGCCTCGAATTTTGCGGGCAGCGGGGCGGCGGCGGCGGCGGCGCGGCAGCGGTGCGGGCAATGCATACCTTGATACCTGTTCTCCAAACTAGCGGGCATATCGCGCGGCACTATATCGGCGTAGTGCTGTGTTCGTGGTTGTGTCGTCGAGATATTTGTTTTTATTCGCGAAGTGAATGTCTGAACGACGGCGACAACGTCTTTTTCATTCAAATTTATTCCTAACGCTCGATTTATTGTACGCACAAGACTGCAATGCAGACGCGCGGGCGGTCACCGCTTGACTGGAGTGCACCGCTCGTTGCCCGCGCCCGCGCCGCTACCGCGCCGCTGTATTCGAGGGCCGGTCCATTTGATTATACGCGTAAGATCCTGCCGCTCCCGCGCCGCCGCCGCCGCCGCCCCGCTGCCCGCGATATTCGAGGCAGAAGCCTTAAGTTTGGGAAATATTAATACTTTCATACCAAAATAAATTGATGTTACATTGGCTTAAATCAAATAATGATTACATTTTTATAATTACATAAAATAATAATAATAAATAATAATGATTACATCTACATTTCAACATGTTTTTTAATATTATTAAGATCTTTGGACATGTATATGAAATTTACAAGATGGCATGGATTGAACTTCTGCTGTGACTACGCTGTTTATGCATAAGTTGGCCAAACCTCCTCGGATCAACCCACATGTGTATGCAACATACTGAAACAGAAAAACAATCAAAAGATGAATTATCAAAAAAAAAAAAAACTGGATTGAAAAAGTTTCAGGCAGTCTTGCAGCAGAGTCGACTGATTGGAAAGTTTTTAGTGCACTATCTTTGGGTTGTTCTCAAAAGCTTTTGTTTAATTTGAATCTACTAAGGTTTGTTTCCTATTATCAATCAGTACTTACTCTTGGCGCAGATTCCAGGTACTGATGGCCATTCGAAAAGTTTGTGAGGAATCTAAATGCATTATCTTGTAGGACATAAACACCTTGGTGATTTGTCCGCAAGTTGTCTATTTGCTTTTTATAGATACATGTCCAAAAGTCTGTACAGATGAACTTCATGGTATCCAGTTCATCTTTAAACCTGGGCCATTCTCTAGTTAGTCTTTCCATTATCTTATAGCCAGTAGCAAATCCAATATATTCTACGACAGACAGATCCACCTCCTGAAACACCATGAAAATTCCCGTTTATTTTGATGCGATTATATGGGATTACTTTATTTTAAAGCCAATAAGATTAGAAAATGTTAATACCTTTTTATCTTTGAGGGTTTCCTTAGATTGGTCTAAAGCATAGTTGATTATTTCGGAATGTAGTAATTCAAACACAATGTCGTCAGCCATTGGTAATCCCTGAAGTTCTCCCATAGACAGTACAAGTGCGCCAAAATTTATATTTTATAATCTAATTACTCAGAATTATTTCTTTTCAATACAGTTATTTAGAACACAAACGTTCTAAAGCGAATAAAATGAAATTATTGTTCTGTGATCCACATTCCACACTCAAACAACTTTAATTTTTGTGACATTGACACTTACACTTCAGCAGTGACTTGCGATGCGCGATGACGAGAGGTTTTATTCGGTTGTTCGAACATCTCGATGGTTCTCGATTTTTTCGACTTGGACTCGAGTCCGACTCGGTCTGTTTAAGCTGTTTTGCGACTGGCGCATGGCGCGTTCATTCGAGAGTTGTTCATGGATGGTTTAGTTTCGCGAGTTCTTGACTTGCGTTATGATTGGGAATCCAAACTAATTCTTTCTACGAGAGCAATCGAAAATAATCAATACCGCGACGGGAATAAAATATAAGTAGTTAACTTAATTACGAATAATTAGATAGAAGGGAATCGTGAAAATAAATAAAACATATCGAAGGTTCTTATATTATGTATAATGTGTTTTTTTTATTAATTAAGTAGATATGTATGTAGCATTGTAGCGTAGTTTTTTAATCGTATTAGTAATCTACCTATTTAAATTTAAAGGTAAAATCAGTCGGTCACGGGATAATCAACAATCTTAACCAAATAACAATCACAAAATCGTTTCAGAAAAGTCATCTCTCTTATGTAATAATTTTTATTTCTAGTCTTTGTTAATAACAAACAGACATATTACTTATTTAGGTAGCTACTTATATAAACGGTTTTATTTTAATAATAATAAACTTGTTGACTGATTTCGGTGAGGGTGACCGAGCGAGACTCGGTGAGTGAGAGTGATGACTGATTCGAACAGTCGAAAACTAGCGGTCGATTCCATTGACTCGAGACAATCGAAAAACATCTCGATTGTTTTGTAGTACGGCGAGTCGATGGTTGACTCCATGGTTTATTTTTAGGAATCCGATTCTTTCAATTGTTAAAACATCTCGGACTCGCCCATCACTACACTTCACACATAAAAATGTACTCTGTGCAGTGTGCTACACATTATTGACATTTAAGAGACATGGCAGAAGTCAATCAATTGACACATGACCATAGGAACATAGGAATGTGACAGAATAGAATTTCGGAATGGTCTATGGTATTGGTGTTGGTGGGTATTGGTATTTGGTTATTGGCGGTTTGGGTGGTGGACATGGGTGAACAAGGGTGAGCTGTGGGTTAGCTTAATTATTGTAAATGCTCCACACATGGGCACGCGAACGAACAGTGCGGTGTGCGTAGCGTATGAGCATAGTATGGGCAACTGACAAGTTTGACTTTGGATACATTCACGAGTTGTCAGCGAGTGTTTCGCGTGTATTTTCTAATATTCACGACGTGCATATCTAAAGGAGAATTATACTGTGGCTAATTGTATGCTCAAAAGAAGGGTAATAATGAGGGTATTATTTTTTATGTAAATTTATCTTTCTGTAGTCATCTAATGCAGCGGGTCAGACCAGCTTACTATACTGTTTCGATGTTTTACAACTGCCAGGCGTCCCGGGATGGCTCACGGTCTCCTGACTTCTTGAGTCGGGAGGTTAAGCTGGTATTGCGGCCTTGCTAAGAGAATGAGAGTGAGTGAGTGAAGCGAGCTAGAAAATTGGAGCATCCTGACTCTTGTAAGATCTCAAGAATTGAACCGCGCCTGTAGCTTCTTCTTCTTAGCGAATCGATGGCAAAAAGTTCAAACATCTTTGGCCCAAAATTCAATTGCGCGAGTGCTGTTCACTGGCGCAGTCCTAAGATCATCAAGTGCACAGATGACAGTTGCGCAGGAAAGTGGACCTGCCCGCATGTAGCTTAAAGTTTTAGTAAGCCATAAACAAATTACGTTGAAGTAATTTTCATTACATTTTATGAATTATTTTAATTGCTTAACCAAAAACTGTGTATGTGGTGTTAGCCTATAAGTAATTGTTACACTTGTTAATGTAGGCATACAATTGAAATGAATATAAGTGTTGTGTAAACAATTGTTGGCTAACCAAATAAATAAATAAATAATAAAATAAATAAATTACGTATTCATTCATTACGGGCCTCATATCAATAAGAATTTGGGGTTTTATACATTATTTTACGAATTTTTACTTACACACGTGGGTACACCTCTAGCTTGAAGAATTCGTATCATTGATACGGATGATACAGCGGTATCTACGCCCCTGAGTGTGACGCATCCATATCTAACCGTTCGAGGCGCTTAGTGTGCACGGCTCATGCGCGTGCGCAGGTGTGGATACAACTTAAGCTGTAATCCAATCCAATGTGGGTAAGCCTTGGTTTTTCTGCCTCTGAGAAAGAAAAAGGAAGAAAGAAAGAAAATACATTTAGTTGCGGCAAAAATGATGCATAAAAAAAAACCCTTAAAAAAATAACTGAACTGAGGAAACTGATCAAACCTGGTGAACCTGAAGCCGCGTCCCCACTAGGGCCACGCGGCTCCGTGAGGCCGAGTCTCACGAGTTCTTATAAATGGGGACGCGTTGCAAACAATAGCAGAAGCCTCATGTCGCTAGGTCTGCCCGTATATGTTAAGACTCTACCATTTAACAGAATCATGTAATACTAGATTATTATGTGGATCTCTTCTGAGGGGTGTAACTTAGGCAGACGTAGCGAATGATAAGAAATAGTAGGTGATTTTTACCTTTGTAGTTTATCTGCTTCGCTTGTTAATTCTTTATGGAGATAGAGCATGGAATGCAGATCAATAAGACTTGAGAGCAGGGGCCACTTTCACCATCTGTAGATAGATATTATCGATGACACTGACACTTCGATATTTTGAGCATCAAGCTATTGGTATTTACTGAAACCATATGTCAAATATTAGGTTTTATTATTACATTACTCAACAGCTGGAACCCGGTATGGGTTCCCCCCCTGGAAGCTCACTTCCAAGGGGCACTAGTATAGGCTTTAAGGTCAAGCGTACCCTTTCGAGACGGTGGGCACTCTCTGGCCCTTCATACCGTCTCACTAGTATAGGCTTTAAGGTCAAGCATACCTTTTATTATTACACTACTCAACAGATGGAACCCGGTATGGGTTCCCCCCCTGGAAGCTCACTTCCAAGGGGCGAGACGGTGGGCACTCTCTGGCCCTTCATACCGTCTCACTAGTATAGGCTTTAAGGTCAAGCATACCTTTTATTATTACACTACTCAACAGATGGAACCCGGTATGGGTTCCCCCCCTGGAAGCTCACTTCCAAGGGGCGAGACGGTGGGCACTCTCTGGCCCTTCATACCGTCTCACTAGTATAGGCTTTAAGGTCAAGCATACCCTTTCGGAACGGTGGACACTCTCTGGTCCTTCATACCGTCTCCCTAATATAGGCTTTAAGGTCAAGCGTACCCTTTCGGGACGGTGGACACTCTCTGGCCCTTCATACCGTCTCCCTAATATAGGCTTTAAGGTAAAGCGTACCCTTTCGGGACGGTGGACGCTCTCAGGCCCTTCATACCGCCTCATTCATCATTCTAATACTAATTGAGATCTCAAGAAGCTTTAGTCTTTCATGTACAACTACAACATACACACTTTGCCAACCTCATTGGTTTGCATGGAATCATCATTCAGCATTTCTGTAATCTATTGAACTATGGGTTCAGTGAATAACATAGTAAGTACTTAGAGAGATTAATTTGATCTTAAACATTAGATACTCAGCTTTCAATACAGGGATGCCGCCGGCTCCAACCCCGATACAAACTCACTATCATAGACACGGCTTTTGACTAGTTAAAACACTCAGTTAAGACACTCAGTTAAAACATCGACATTAAAAATACTGGTTCTTACCGGGTCGGACTGATTTGACAGGTTCTATCGATGTTGCCAGTGCATAAAGTTATTGTTGTAATGTTGCTATGTCTGATTATTATTATATTTACATTCGCGGATCATAATCTTCTAAAGGTCCGCGACACTCCCGGCCGGGAAATTAAAGTAATGTTATTAGGTTTTGCGTCCACTCTCTGATCTTCTGCAGAGCTCTCGTGGCCGCAACTCTTCTTTCCTTTGGTACTTCTTTGTCTTTTTTCGTATACTCATTATTCTTATCCTCATCGATCTTATCGTCATCTATCTTATCGTCACCTATCCTCCCGTTAGCCTCTACTGATTCCTCACTATGTATTGATGTATCTTTGACACAGTTGGTTTCGTCTCTTTGATCATTTATAGTTTTACTGGTTTTTCCTATATCTATAGGTTCCATAGCGACAGAGTCTACAGATTGAATGTCCTGTGTGTCGAATCCTTCACTTCCACTTATAGATTCGTTATATACTCGAATAGATTCACTTCCACCGTCTTCTATTTCCAGAGGATATAGATGTGCTAAAGATCTTGTGAATTCCTTGTTACCTATTTTTACATTAGCTACTCTATATAGTCCATCTATTCCCTTTTGAAGTGAGACTATCGCTCCTACTTTCCATGTTTCTCTATTTTTAGAATCACCTCGCAACTGGACGATCTGGCCCACTGCTGGTGCGATTTTCGTAGTTACTCTTGGTTCTTTGTGTGAATGCCAAAAAACCTCTCACGAAGACTGGGTAAATATCTGTTTAGAAACATTTCTTTGAATTCTTGTAAAATGACTAATCCTTTCTTCCAACCTTTAATAAGATCAGTTTTGGTTACAGTACCTTCGTTGACCAAGTTTTCAGGCGAGCTTTCTACCGTCATACATTTTCCCATTGTAAGAAAATCTGCTGGTTTTAAAACTTGTTCTAGCTCTGAGTCTACGCTAGTGAGTGGTCTCATATTTACAGATGCTTCAATCTCTTTTGCAACTGTAGTTAACTGACTGTGTGTCAGCATGTGTTTTCTCAATGTTCTTTTCATACAGTTTTTAACTATACCGATTAGTCTCTCATAAAAACCCCCGAACCACGGCGCCAGTTGGGGTATGAATTTCCACTGTATTTCTTTATTGATATAGTATTGTTTTGACAGTATTTCAGACATAAGTTTGAAATGCGTGGCATTGTCTGATGTTATGAGTGTTGGAATGCCTCTAGTAGCTATCATTATCCTCAATGATAGTAGGCCTTCTTCTGCCGTTAGATCTTGAACGACTTCTAGGTGTATAGCTCTTACTGCTAGACAGGTGTAAAGACAAAACCATCTTTTGGTTTCTCCATTTTCTCCTTTCACCAAAAGGGGTCCCATGTAGTCCACTCCTACGAAAGTAAATGGTGCACTATAGTTCACTCTTTCTGGCGGTAGCGCTGGTGTAGGTGGAAGCTTAAAAGGCCCCCCACCATGTTTCACGCAATTCGAACATTGTCTCAGAAGTTTCTGAACTTGACCTTTTCCTTGAGGGATCCAGTACGATTGACGTATGATGCTCAAGGTGTGATTTACACCCACATGATAATTTTCATTGTGTGTTTTCATTATAATGTTATTGGTAAATTCACTCTCCTTTGGTATGAGAATAGGATAGCGTTTTTCAAAGGTCCAGTCTGCATTCATCATGCGACCTTTACAACGTAAGATACCATCTACGTCTTTAAATAATCTCAAATTGCGACTTAAATTAGTCTCTTCATCGTTGTATTCATGTGGGAAATATTCGGCTTGTACCTTTTTAATCGTTTCAAGCTTGTTTGACAATCCACTCGTTTGTGCTTGCAAATTTCTTTCTCGTTCTCTCGACTTGTCAATATTCTTTTCCGGTGTATCTTGACATTCTTTATTAACATATCTTTCGACTCGAGGTTCCCTCGAGAGACCCTCCCGGGACAACAGGTTTACGGACTTTGCCTCGCTTGTAGGCCAAGTTTCGGATCCTTGCATCAGAAACGTAGGTCCTACTAGCCATTTATCTCTGTCCTCTTTTGTGCTCACCGATCTTGTAGCAACATCCGCAGGATTAAGTTCGGATGGAACATATCTGATTGTCATTCCTTTGTTTATCTTGATTTCTTCAATTCTCCGTGCAACAAATGGTGGCAATAATTTATCTGAATTAACCCAGTCGATAACTGTTTGACTGTCAGTCCACAATGTTTGTCGTCTTATTTCTATTTTTAGGGAGTCGACTACATATCTCATTAAACGGCTTCCAATTAGTACTCCCAGTAATTCCAATCTAGGTATCTTTAGGTGTTCCTGGTCTTCTTTGTGTAATCCTATTTGTAGGAATGCCTTTTCTACATCGGCTGATAACCTTATTTGATGCGATCTGAATCTAATTAGCAGTTTAGTTAGGTCTTCGAGTATCATCGGCCCGCAATATAAACATTCGTTTAAGCTTTTATGTCCATTAACTTTAGCCGATGCATCGTATACAATTCTAGTTGGTTTTCCTGGCTGTTGAACACCGTGATGTGGTAAGTAGTGTACAGGTCTATCCTCATGTGTAGTTTCACTAAATTCGGGAACTATTTCAATTATTCTTTTCTGTCGCTGATCTTGCAGCGTTTCATCATATGACTGTATTGATTCGAAATTCATTCGTTTGATTAAGCTCTTGAGGCGGCCGAATGCCATTCCGAAGTTACTGGTCAGATTAGGCGGGAATTCTTTCCAAGGCCAGTGCACGTAATACCTTCCTACGATAGGTTCGGTAGTATCATTGAAGCTTCGAATCGCTTCTTCTTCCTTTGTTATTTTTGGTGAATCTGTTATCCCGATGGAGTCAAGATCCCACAGAGAGGATATGTTCGCTTGATATATTGGCAGGTCAGGTTTAGTTAACTTCACATCTAGCTCTGTTTGGAAATATGTAGTTACCGTTAAAGCCTCTTTAGTTTCCGGGTTCATTAATCCAGATAATATCCAACCGAACTTGGAATCAACTAGATACAGGTTGTCTCTGATTTGAATCTTCTTAGCTTTCATAAAACTGTAGTAGTAATCGTTACCTATAAGAATATCAACTTGGTCAGACGAACTATCATCACCTAGCAATTCTTTACGTTTCCAGTTACTAAGCTCACATGGTGCAACTGGTATTCCTTTACATATCATTGGTATTACATTTGCATAAATTGATCGTTTAGACATGTCTCGGGTTTCTAAATTCAGTCTAACTACCGTACTCTTGAGTTCTCGGGGAGCTTCTGCTCCAAAGGTAAAAACAGATAAGTTTTCTTCTTCCTCAATCGGGAGATCTAATTTGCGTGCGATTTTTTGGGTGACGTAGGATCTTTGTGACCCAGAATCCAACAAGATTCGACATTTAACCTGGTGGGAAGTATCTCCTTCCTTTGAGGCTATAGCAACTGCCGTTTGCAGCACAGTGTCCCCTTTATTGTTTATTGCTGACAGCGTAGATGACTTTACTTGAGAAGGAAATTGATTGGGACACAATGCTCTATTGTGTTTCCCACGTTCATTACAATGAAAGCATGGCCTGTGTGATTTGCAACTTTGGATGCTATGGCCAGGACGAAAGCATTGATAACAACGGTCTTTGATCATATTCTTTCTATCTGAAGAAGTTTTATATTTATCGCATTGGTTGTTGAAGTGGCTACCATTACAGAATATACAGCTTAACTTCATCCTCTTCCTTTGAGGCTCTGCTGATGACTCGCCCTTCGACGACCTTGTTCCTTTATTATTGCTCCTACTATTTTCCTTTGCTTCAATGGGATGTCTCCTGTTCTCTTGTGTAACATGCAGCGTTTCCACAGTGTAATTTTCAAATACCTTCGGGTTTCGTTCTTGTGTTATTCGACTAGCATCTTCACGAGCAGTAATGATGATTTCCAAAAGTTTCCTCAGCTCTTGAATGGAGTTCTCAGTCGATTTCATCTTAAGTTCATAAATTAGGTCTTCGGGAAATTTTTCGAAAATTAGATGTCTCAGATGATTATGGTTTATATCTTCACCAAGTGACTCTAGGACTCTTAAATGTCGTTCTATGTTGTTTAGTACTTTCCTGCACTCATTTGTTGTTTTATCAACAGTTTTTACTTTAGTTAACGCAGAGTAATGAGCGTCGACTAAATGGCAAGTCTTCCCATATCTTTCTTTCAACGTCCTCAAAGCAATCTGGTAGTTGGCGTTAGTAGTGTCAAAACCGTCAATAACCTGCTTGGCCTCCCCTTTTACAGATGCTTTTAGGTACAGTAACTTATCGACATCAGTGATGTTTCTGGCGTCGATGTTAGAACTGAACTGGTCCCAAAATTGATGCCAGTTCAATACGTCCCCGTCGAACTCAGGTAGGTTTAGTTTTGGCAGGCGGCTAGAAATGCTGCTGGCTTGGGTGGCCCCCTGTTCGACTATATTGTTTCGAGAAGAAAACATTTTAATTTTCACATTCAATTCGGCGAGGTTCTGTTCAGCTTCAAGTTGAACTTCGCTCATTTTCCCTATGTCGTCAGTGGAAGGTATATCAATCATACGAAAGTAGTTAGTGAGGTCTTCGTTAAATCTCTTTAACGACGATTCGAGTTTAACCTTTATAATTTCTGCGTCATATCTTGTCTCATCATTATGTATAGAGAGGCTGGAGGATAAGCTAGACTGATGAGCGATTTGATTTGCTAATAGTTGCAAGCGGTGCAACAATAATTCTTCCATATTTGCACAGGTCCTGTAACCGAAAATTGCATCACACCCCTGCTGTTTACTAAAATGCACCGCATAATCGTTTTTTTGAATTATTGTTTTATTACACAACAAACAATAATAAGAGAATTCCCCTTTTCTCATAAACTTACTCTAGAAGTGTATGAGTTTATGAAATAAATTAAAGCCAAACATTGTGATTTGATGTCATTACCTCATTTGAAATAGTCTCTATTCAGATGTTTGTGAAATTCTATCAGTGTACCTACTTATCACTATTATTTACTTTTAGTTTGTTAAAAGTTCTTCAAATCTGAGTTTGGCAAGTATTTATTTATAGGTAAGTACTCAATAATTACTAGTAGGTACTCGCTACCTCTTTTGTTTTCAAGTAAGAAACATTTACTTTTAAAAGATATAGATATTCTACATTTTAACTAAATATTCTCTTGTGATATATCTAACTTTTAGTATTGATCTTACCCCCCTGTTATGTGAGGTGTAATATTATTTATGCATTAGTCATATTAACAATCTCATTTGGGTGCTTGGTGCTCGCTAAACTTTCAAATAATTAAATCATCAGATTTCTGCCAGTGTCAGTTACTAAAGGCAAGTAAGTAAATGGGTAATCTTTATTTGAAGAAACTTATTTCTTTGTAATTTGTATGCACGCTCATGGCATAAAAATTTATAGGGTATGGTTTCATCTACCAATCTTAATAAAAGTCTATTTACCTCGTAGTAGTGTAGGTAGGTAGGTATCCGTAGTTTCGTCTACGCAGCGGATCGTACTCAGAGCTATCCTTTCCGATAGGTAATAGGTCGTAAAATAATAGCCCAAGTTGGTCGAGGTGTTTTCTGTAAATCCCCGATTATGACATCAATCCTTATGTTTTTTACAAAAACAATATGGCAATTCTCATGGGCCATTTGGTTTTTATTAGGATACGATCATAGATGACGAAATCGCTATGACTATGATTATTTATTCAGATCGAATTTACAATTCACTCAACAGTAAGTTCAATCGTTCAAATTACATATATTCATATCAATAACTTACCAATAGATTCTAACTTTTTTGGGTCGGTGAGTCCTCTTTGGTTTTACGACAGATGACAATATTTCAGCAGCAAGGCAAGGTATTCATTCAAACTTTCCTCGCGGGTAAATAATCCGTTCCATGCGTCACAAACTCACAACACAAGTAAAACTTTTCCGACCATAGAGTATAATAATAGTGTTGCCGATATTAGTGGGGTGATAGTTAACAGTATAAATCGTAACGACAATCGATTTTCCTTTCGAAAATAGATTTATCATTTATCGATTAGATTAAAATTCCAGACTTAAAATTAAACATTATCTCGCTCCTAATTTTATGTCAGATACATTAGACATCAAGTTCACGTTAATCGAGCGTTAAAGACAAACCTAAATTAATCGAAACCACAATCGATTTAAGCAAGCGTATTAGGAATAATACAAAACTCGATTCATTGTCGTACATCCGTCGGGACTAATACGTCAGCTGAAATACTCTTAATTATTTCTTACATTATTCCTAACTGAATGGTAACTTTGTCTAAACAAAAAAGAACTTAAATTTTATTTAATTCAAATTCAGATGATTTCATAAGGGTTGATTTTTCATTCTAAAATTGGCGCGTCAATTTTGTTATTTGACAGTAAAATGCTTACGGAATGGACGAACTTCCGGCCGGATCACGACAATCCTTCTTATAAAAGAAGGCATTGAGTAAATGACATGTTACGATTCAATATAACTGAATAAAATGATATAATTGTTTAATTACGCAACTTGTGTAATTGCAACGTTTTCTTTTGAACAATAATTATTTACACATTCAGGCAACTAGTGCCATCTAGCGATTCATTCGGAAAACTTCAGTTACAAACAAATGTTATTAAACTTTACAAATTTATGGTAAAATAATTAAAACATGATAGATCTATAATTCGTCGTGGTGTCGGTGGCCTCTGCTCCATCCCGTGTGCTCTGTTTACATTAGTGCATACTGCAACTAAATCTTTATTCACAACTTCTAGTGTGGTTTATAAAGCTTTAAATAATTATCTAAATGATAATTGCTACTCTCCACTGTTGGTGATAAATTGTCAATTCATTTCTCTCTTACTCCTGGTCATGGTACTGCTGCCATGCCTGCATTAGGCTCTCTTGGCACTCATAGTATTCATGAAACCAGTTTCATATCCCAGCATCTCCACCATGTCGCTAGGTCTGCCCGTATATGTTAAGACTCTACCATTTAACAGAATCATGTAATACTAGATTATTATGTGGATCTCTTCTGAGGGGTGTAACTTAGGCAGACGTAGCGAATGATAAGAAATAGTAGGTGATTTTTACCTTTGTAGTTTATCTGCTTCGCTTGTTAATTCTTTATGGAGATAGAGCATGGAATGCAGATCAATAAGACTTGAGAGCAGGGGCCACTTTCACCATCTGTAGATAGATATTATCGATGACACTGACACTTCGATATTTTGAGCATCAAGCTATTGGTATTTACTGAAACCATATGTCAAATATTAGGTTTTATTATTACATTACTCAACAGCTGGAACCCGGTATGGGTTCCCCCCCTGGAAGCTCACTTCCAAGGGGCACTAGTATAGGCTTTAAGGTCAAGCGTACCCTTTCGAGACGGTGGGCACTCTCTGGCCCTTCATACCGTCTCACTAGTATAGGCTTTAAGGTCAAGCATACCTTTTATTATTACACTACTCAACAGATGGAACCCGGTATGGGTTCCCCCCCTGGAAGCTCACTTCCAAGGGGCGAGACGGTGGGCACTCTCTGGCCCTTCATACCGTCTCACTAGTATAGGCTTTAAGGTCAAGCATACCTTTTATTATTACACTACTCAACAGATGGAACCCGGTATGGGTTCCCCCCCTGGAAGCTCACTTCCAAGGGGCGAGACGGTGGGCACTCTCTGGCCCTTCATACCGTCTCACTAGTATAGGCTTTAAGGTCAAGCATACCCTTTCGGAACGGTGGACACTCTCTGGTCCTTCATACCGTCTCCCTAATATAGGCTTTAAGGTCAAGCGTACCCTTTCGGGACGGTGGACACTCTCTGGCCCTTCATACCGTCTCCCTAATATAGGCTTTAAGGTAAAGCGTACCCTTTCGGGACGGTGGACGCTCTCAGGCCCTTCATACCGCCTCATTCATCATTCTAATACTAATTGAGATCTCAAGAAGCTTTAGTCTTTCATGTACAACTACAACATACACACTTTGCCAACCTCATTGGTTTGCATGGAATCATCATTCAGCATTTCTGTAATCTATTGAACTATGGGTTCAGTGAATAACATAGTAAGTACTTAGAGAGATTAATTTGATCTTAAACATTAGATACTCAGCTTTCAATACAGGGATGCCGCCGGCTCCAACCCCGATACAAACTCACTATCATAGACACGGCTTTTGACTAGTTAAAACACTCAGTTAAGACACTCAGTTAAAACATCGACATTAAAAATACTGGTTCTTACCGGGTCGGACTGATTTGACAGGTTCTATCGATGTTGCCAGTGCATAAAGTTATTGTTGTAATGTTGCTATGTCTGATTATTATTATATTTACATTCGCGGATCATAATCTTCTAAAGGTCCGCGACACCTCATGAGGCTGGGCCTCGCGGGCTTTGAGGCCACGTGGCCCATAGTGGGGACGCGCCATCACGCTTACAGTCACACTATTGAGGTGATAGAGAAACATAAATTGTCATTGTATTTGTGCAGTAGAGGGATTCTGTAGAGAGTAAAGCGTTTTGTGAAATCTCAGCCAAAAAAAGTCCACTGCTGAGTCCTCATGTAAGCACCGCTTCAACGACACGGGTTCCCGCTACCATGGTATTTGCGAATTCCCGTGACTACACCTTGTATGTATGTACCTCTTAAACTATCGGTCCACCTTGTCTTTAATATGAAAATGAATCGCTGAATGTGTTGATAAGCGCAAATCTCGAGAACAGATGAACCGATTTCGCTAATTCTCTTTTTAGAATATGTATTCCTTGAAGTACGAGGAAAGGAAGAAAAAAATGCAAGAAAGTTGCTTCACGCAGACGAAGTCGCGGGCAAAAGCTAGTTTGTTAATAAATTAATAGCTATCTATGAACAAGTAACTGATATTTGAATTAAAAAATAACATATTCGATTTGTTATTAATCTCTTGTTAAAAAGACTAAAATTATACTATTAGAAATATTGGAATTCGATTCTAAGATGATTCGTATCGGATGAAGATTTCGATTCTTTAAAGTTTCACCATTCAGCTTCCATTCAGTTACGCAATAACAGTCATAAAAAAAATTGTACTCTAGGCAACCCTGACTACGTCAGCTAGGAGTAGAAAAAAATGTAACAATAAATAAATAAATAAAGATGGCGGATTGCGTCCTCATTGCAGTGCTCCGAGGTACAATATATTTTTATGAAGATTCTAAATAGCCTAAGTGGTGCAAAATTTGTAATAACAGTGCGATTGTTAATTATTTTATATGACATTTTAAGTTCTTTCAAAGTAAGTGAACTTTTTCATCACAAATGGACGGAAATAACATTATCGCTATAAAAGATGGCGATCCGACGCGACCTGCTGAAGTCGAAGCGCCATCTGCTGTAGATGTGCCAAAACAACAATTTGAAGGACTTGTCAGAAAAAAAAGGAGGCGCGGGAAATCTAAACGCAAGTTAATGAAACCATTTTCAAAAATTCCATGGAAGAATGATCAATCTAAAAGAAATAACAGATTTCGGAAGATTGTATTGGCAAAAACGCATGCCCCATTTAATAACAACCAATTTTTGATGGAAATACATAAACCAGAGCCAGAAAATTCATTTCATATTCTACGAACACCATCAGCACGAACTCGCGATTCAAGTTTCAGCGTAGATTCGGAAGAAAATTACTTTTTTTCGCTGCCTGAAGACGAAGAGGAGTACTTGACAAAAGAGTTTTCAAGTGTTTATGAAGATGCTCAAAGTGAACGTTTGTCAAATATGTCAAAAGATGACCTGATTCAGGAATATCTTTTATTGGAAGCCAAATATGATAATCTCGTTAAAAGGACGGAACGATCCAAAGCAAAGTGTTTAGAAGAGGATAAAGATATTACAGTCAGAGATGCTTCTGTTACGGATAGGGACAGTATGTTAACAGACAGAGACACTTCAGGCACCTCCATTGGTTCTAGTGCTGTGGATGAGCAGTCCTTCAGTGAGTTTATGCAGCGTATTAAGGAACAAGAAGAACAGATACACTCTCTACAGTTGGACAATGAAAAGTTGAGACACGAAAATGAACATTTACGTCAGCATACTCATGATTCATCAAGTGCAGACTCTGAAAGTGATAGTTCATCCTCTTCAGATAGTAACAGCACTTCCAGCAGGAGTGCAAGTCCTGTAGCAGAGCCAGTAGCTGAAGACTACTTGGTTGAAGACTTGACTAACGAAAATCATGTTCATGTAAATGGCCAAAATGAAGAGACTGAAGGTTCGGGAACCACATACCCAATGGTTAATGGCTGTCATGATTCAATTGATTAAAACAGTTTTAATATATATTAAATAGGTTACTTGTTAAGTTCTGTAATAATGTTGAACAGTATTTAAGTATCTTTATTCTGCTTATTCCTTATTTACAGTGTATAATTTTACTATAAATTTACTGGTGAGAATGTGTGGATTTTATAAGACATGCATTTAGTGACTTCTTATGACACTTGGCACCCTACTGTACAAATGCCCTCAAACATTCTTTCCTGTAAACACTGGGAATATAAATGTGAGATCTCATTTTAGATTAGTGAAATTATTCTGTGATATCCTTGTGGATATTTTATGAGTAGTGATTAATGTAATAAATTGTTTTTAATTCCAATAGATCTCACTTTTATGTTTATACAGTGGGACATAATAATAATCTAGATATAAGTAAAAATGTTGTAGCAAGTAATCATTTATTTTGTATAATTATATATTCTTATATTTTATGGTTGCTGTTGGACTTGTTATGAATGAGTATTTTTTTTTCTGTGTTTTAAACCAAATTGAATGTGTCAAGTAATTTGTAGAAATAGTTTTATGTTATTTATAAAGCCTATACTTATATTTTAACAGAGTTGTAATAATTTTCTGCTGCGCCATTAAAATACAGTAATATGTCAGAAGTATAATGTGATGTTATTTACCTAAAATACTACACTAATATTTGCCAAATCCAGTATTCCAGAATGAATTAATGTCGATTTTTTCTGGAGTAGCAAAAAAAAACAGTTTCAATAGGTATTATATATTATTTATTAAAAAGAAAATTGTCTTTGAATGAAAATAGAGTTTTTATTCACTTAAATAATAACCTTTTCGGATAAAGATAAAATATTGAAACAAATAAAACAATATAAAATAATTTACATGGCAACGAAAGTATAAAAAACTTCAATAAAGAAGTGTTTATAAAACTAAATAGCATGTTGCAGCTTAATTCTATGCCAAATACTTAAAAAGTAAATAGATTATTATTCCGTGCAAAAACGTATCCAGCAGTGCGATTTTGTAACCATCTCACCGTGGAAACTTAGGTGAAGTGAGCGTGGAGTGAGCTGTCACTCCAACTAATGTTAGGGATTGATACTATTGACAGCTCATTCTAGGCTCACTTCACCTAACTTTACACGGTGAGATTTTTACAGAATCGATCGGCAGGTAGTTAACTGGGTTTTTAGGATTCCGTAAATTCAAAGGAAAAAACGGAATCTCTATAGGATCACTTTGTTGTCCGTCCGTCCGCTTGTCTGACCTCAAGACCCTTTTACTCAGGAACGCGTGGAGGTATCAAGCTGGAATTTATATCAAATACTCGGGTCTACCGACCCTTGGAGCTGTGAAAATCAAACTTCTAAGTCAACGCAATCAAAAGATACAGCCGTTTATGCCGCAAATTTTCGACACTCGCAAGGGAATCAAAACCTACAGGGTTTTGCCGTAAACTCGTAGGGGTGGGAATTTTCCCGTAAACTCAGAATCTTGAAATTTGGTTCGAAGCAACGTTTTATAGCACAGATAAAGGAAAAATTGCGAAAACCGTGAATTTTTAGTTACATCATATATAATAAAAATATTTTTAATAATTTTAAATTGTACGGAACCCTCGGTGCGCGAGTCCGACTCGCACTTGGCCAGTTTTTTTTCTTGTGGACTTACTTTTCGTCCTATAGGTCCATGAGGGCACTTATGTTATTTATGTTGGTCCCTACTCTGGTCGTAGGTACAGACGCCAGCAGGTCAAGCTACTCGAAACTGTCAAATTTTCCCAATCAACCTTGAACCTTAATGCTTTTGCGATAAAGTTGAAAATCTAATAAAGAAATTTGACAGATTGTAGTAGCTTGATGTGCTGGCGTCTGTACCAAAGTGGTAACAAGTGTTGAAACCAAAATGTGCCTCCTGTATCAAGAAATTAAACTAGCTAGGGTATCATTTCAGTTTCAATTGAAATAACAATACCTTCGTGGAAAAAAGTGGGTCCATGAGAAAACACCCAGATAAGTAACACATGACCTTAGACTATAAAATATTATACCCTTTTTTTTTTTTGTGGATGGGAAATCATAGCTCATGACCAGTAACATTTTATTGTTTCACTAAAGAACATATTTTGCTTGTCATCTGATTGCATTCTTCGCAAATAGAGCCACAAGATGCTAGAGCAGTTTTGATTGATTAACAAATAATTAACTAAAATACTACAGAAATAGAGTTGAAAAAGCGGGCAAGATATAATTCCGTCCGGCATGCGCGCGCTTACTTTCCTCGCAGCCATGCTGGCCGTCGTGAATTCTTGAATGCTCGAGCGTGCGCGCGTCTATACTTGCGAATAGTCGCTGTTGCAGCACATGAGTACATACTCTAGAGAGACAAAGCTTCTTAGGAAGGTGGTCATAATCACTAGGTACAGTAATGAGCACCAATATGTCAACCCTTGGCAACTTTCAAATGCGATTTTTTCGTGAAATAACGAATGCAACGTTGAAATACGACACATTAGTTCACATTACACATACCTATGGGTTTGAAAATGCTATGTTCGTAACAGCATAATATTTAATTCAAAAACAAAGGAGTAAATCGTTTTTAAATAAAGCCGAGTGTACCTATATATACTTTCGCTCGTGACTGTACCTACTCTGTATGTTATTAGGAGCCGTTGCGAGCGTGCGGATTCCTGAACATCCGCTGTGTCCGTCGAGTTTACGCGGTGGATTTTGCTTGAGCATGCTCGAGCAGTTGCCGCTCTGTCTGCGCTGACTACTTAGTTTATTAATTGGCGGAAGTATTCGATTGGCGACCCTTTCGAATCAAATTAATAGGTATTATAAATGTGAAAGTTAGTATGAATTATGTAAAAACGCCTAACGGATTTGGCTGAAATTTGGCACACGGAGATAGTTTATAACCTGGATTAACACATATGATACTTTTTAAGCCGGTGGCATTCCCGTAGCAAAACCTAGTGGTGTCATAAAAATGTTCTTTTTCGCATTTGAGTTGGTTCGAAACCCGGTACGGGCACGCGGCTTTTCAAAAATGTTTGAAATTTAAAACAAACACGAATGGTTCTTTGAGCACAAATTGGTCATCTCAACATTTCGGTTACTTGCCCTCGAGGGCCCGTATCAACTCTCGACTATACTACATATTCTAAATACCCACACTGCACTTAACAAACATTATACTTTTTCTTTTTTTGCCTTTGATTCTGGTGCATTGGGATTGGCACCTTTATAAAATTGTTTGAGTAAAGCCATTGCCTCAGTAGCCATTAAATTCCCAGTCAAATTATAATTACGTTCATAAAAGTTACTTATATCTAACACAGTTTTGCCGCCAAATCTGTCGTTGGCACAACCATATACCACTTCTTTTATATATAAGTTGCTGAGTGCCGCTGCACACATTATACAAGGTTCAACTGTTACATAAACTGTAATATTTTTACAGTACAATCTGTAATCAATATTATTGGCTTTACAGTAGTCTACGACTTGATCTATACAATTAATTTCAGCATGTCTTGTTGGATTGTGTGTAGCATTAACACTATTCCTAGACTCAGCAACGATATCCGAATTTATGACAAAAACACAGCCTACTGGTACTTCTTGAGCTGATAAAGCTTCTGATGCTAGCTCCAGAGCTCTATTCATGAACTCAACCATTGTTATTAAACTATTAGGAATAGGTTCCTGGAAAATGTTGTGACGGCTCTCACACTGAACTGCTTCAAGTGCAGACTGGACAGATTAAATATCTCCAAGCTAGTCTAACCAAATAATAATAATCAATATCTTGTATTCTTAACTGTAGAGGTACTTGACCTCAATAATCACTTAGGTAAGGGTACCACAATCTAGTTCTTCAAGTGGCAAGTACCTACAGCTTTCTTTATTCAGAGTCTTGTTGGTAGTATTGAAGCAAATTATGTTTTTCAAGATACTCAGTTGCTTTCTCTGGCCATTTATTATTATTTACTGCTCTGGGGCTTGGATGTGGCAACTTCAGAATCTGAAATAGGAAAATACATTAATTAAGTACTGTGAAAAATTATCCATGAATGCAAAAACTCATGAATCACACATTCACAATTATGTTCAATTGTTCAACCTCATACCTGGATAGATCTTGAGGATGGGTATTTTTTTAATGTGTCTTTTGCTCGAGTTTCACAAAAGTTTCCAATTGCAACTATCTTTTCAACTTCATACAGTTTTAGAATTTTGCTGAATACTCGATCACAGATGTTGTACAATTCTTGCATTTCACCTTTCTGGAAATTATTTATAAACATACATTAGCTTAGAAAGCAAATCAGTGTTGTGATGTTTCTGTCAACTTCTTACAATTTTTTTTTAGTTCATATGCCTTCGCTTAAGTGGAAACAAGTTTTACAGGGTTTACTAAGGCCCATATTACAGAACCTTACTCAAGACTCAAGCATTTCTTAAAACTTGTTAAAATAGGTAATACGGGCTGGTGTCCGCAACTCCACGTCAATGCGCGTATTTTGTGTACATAGTCATTTGATTGGTTGAAACTAGTTGTACGGAATGCTTGAGTCTTGAGTGAGGTTCTGTAATACGGCCCTAAGTCTTCTTTATTATGATTTCAGTATGTACTTAGTAACTAGTTTGCAAGCTCTCTGCTCATCTGGTCCTGGAATGTTTTAAAATAAAAATGGTAGGTAATTTAACACTTGTTTAGAAAATTAAGATCTCTTACTTTGAATTCACCAGGAGTCACATTGCAACCTGAGGCAGTCATCCACTGCTGAGGTAAGTAGTTATACACAAAACTAGTTTTGAAGAAATTTTGTGGAGTTCCACATAAAGATTTAAGTAGACCCCAAAATCTCTGGCCACTGACCTGGAAAATTAATGGAATACAAATAATACTGATGAATAACATTGTGCATGTACTTATCTCAAACTCAAAGCATTTATTTCAAAACCATTTACATTTAGACACCTATCACAAATAACGATAAGAGAACCAGCACAGCTGGAATACACTGTGACAAAGCTATCAGAATACCTTACCGAAGCTTACCACGCATGTTGTAAACTAAGGACGCCACGAGCCAACAGCGAGAGAAATCCCTGGTGGAATGCCGAACTTGGTAAACTCAGACATGCCTTACGGAAACAATTCAACAGAGCCAAAAACACCAGACTCCCGGAAGACTGGGAGATATACACAGAAACCCGATACACTTACAAAAAACAAATCAGAACCGCCAGAAGGACAGCATGGCGGAAATTCTGCGAATCCATAGAAACCAATAATGAAGCCGCAAGGGTAAGGAAGATCCTATCAACCGACCAAGACCGAACCCTCGGCACGCTGAAAAAACCCGACGACACATACACACTAACGGACCACGAGACCAGCAAGGTCCTTCTGGAAACACACTTCCCAGACTGCAAACTCCTAGAGGACAGGACCTGGGAGGACGTACCGGATTGGACCCCAACGGAACGGGACTGGACCTGTGCCCACAGGCTAGTAACGGAGGACCGGTTAAAATGGGCTATCAACACCTTCAAGCCATACAAGTCCGCGGGATTGGATGGCATTTTCCCAGCCCTACTACAATGGGGGCTCGACTACATTACACCATGCCTGATGGAGATCTACCAGGCCTGCATAGCACTCAGATATATACCCCTGGCCTGGCGCGAAGTGAAAGTCATCTTCATACCCAAGCCAGGCAAAGCCGACTACACGCAACCCAAGGCGTACAGACCCATAAGCCTCACATCCTTTCTACTAAAGACCCTGGAGAGACTATGTGATCGCCACATCCGAGACGGTCCCCTTAGGGCAAAACCACTCCACAAACAACAGCATGCGTACTCCACAGGCAAATCCACAGAATCCGCGCTGCACAGCGTGGTATCCAAGATTGAATGCGCAGTGGACCACAAATGCTCAGCACTAGCCGCCTTCATTGATATCGAAGGCGCCTTTGACAAAACCACATTCAAAAGTATCAGCACAGCCTTAGACAGACACGGTATAGATCCGTCTCTGAGCGGCTGGATTACCAATATGCTCGAACAGAGAGCTGTACAAGTGACCGTAAACGACACCACAAGGGCCATTGTGGCAAAGGGCTGCCCACAAGGGGGCGTCCTTTCGCCGCTTCTATGGAACCTGGTAGTAGACAGCCTGATAAAGGCACTTAACGATAAAGGCTACTTTACCGTAGGCTACGCCGATGACCTAACCATAATAATAAATGGCACACACGAAAACACCCTGTGCAACCTAATGCACCAGGCACTGAAAATAGTAGAGAACTGGTGTAGTACACACCAACTATCAGCGAACCCAACAAAAACCGAACTGATCCTCTTTACAAAAAAGAGGAAACTTGCTACACTACAACTTCCACGATTCTTTGGAACTACCCTAAGCCTATCAACTGAAACCAAATATCTGGGCATATTTTTGGACAAACAGCTGAATTGGGCAAAACACATCAACCACATCACCACAAAGGCCAGCATTTCCCTGTGGCAATGCAAGAAAATGCTTGGGAAAAACTGGGGGATTAACCCCAAGACTACCTACTGGCTTTACACCACAGTTATCCGACCAATTATCACATACGGCTCACTAGTCTGGTGGCCCAGAACAGACCTGAGCACAGCCCAAAGAGATCTCGAAAAGCTACAGCGTTTTGCTTGTGTGGCAATCACTGGCAGCATGAGAACTGCACCCACCGCTGCCCTACAGGCCATGCTCGGACTGCCTCCCCTACACCTCATCGTGCGGGAGGAGGCGACCCTGTCTGCCTTCAGACTCCATATATCAGGAATCCTGAGTAAAGACTCGAGGATCAAGCACATACGCCTAAAAGACGAGGCGATCAAACGGCAGCCAATGATGGCATCACCCTGCGACAAAGCCCCAAAGCAATACTGCTTCCAAAAGCACTACAACATAGTGCTTAAAGAGGAGCAGTGTGACTACTCAGGCCCGGGAGAGCTGAGGGTTTACACGGATGGATCAAAGACCGACTGCGGAACTGGAGTCGGAGTCTTCTCACACGACCTCAACATAAACATATCCAGCCCGCTAGGAATGCTCAACACGGTCTACCAAGCAGAGTGTGTGGGTATAATACAAGCGGCCCATGCCATAGCAGCCAGGAGAGTTACGGACACTCATGTTCGTATACTCTCTGACAGCGCCTCAGTCCTCCAATCCCTACAGAAGGGATGCATCACATCAAATCTTATACTAGAATGTCACAAGGCGCTTGAACAGGTAACTGTATCGAACCGCAACACAGTGACACTACAATGGATAAAAGGACACAGTGGGTCACTAGGTAACGACGCGGCTGACGAGCTGGCCAGAAGGGCATCCAGCACGCCAGTCTATGGGCCGGAACCAGTCGTACCCATCCCCTTCAATCAACTACGCAGGTGGCTACAGAAGCACACCCACGCACAAGCAGAGAACTGGTGGTCCTTGGCACCAGGCTGCAGGCAGTCCAAGGAAGCCATGCCATCACTAGATGGCAGGCTAACCAAAAAATTACTACGCCTGGACAGGAAAGGCCTGCGCCTGATGACGGGGACCATCACGGGACACTGCTCACTAAACAAACATTTCCACACGATAGGCATAACGGACAGCCCCCTGTGCAGAGCTTGCATGGAGGCTGATGAAACCGTCGCGCATGTGCTCTTTGAGTGCACAGGCGTCACCCAGATTAGGTCGCAAACCCTCGGGACACCCAGATCTTACACAGATGTTCTCAACAGACCAGGAGACTTAATAAGCTTCTGGAGGGAGGTGGGCTGGTTGGAATAACCACCGACGGCCGCCATGGCCCACGCACAATGGTCCACTTGCAGGACTAAGTGCGGAAACCAAACCCGTAACATAGAGAACCATTTACAGGCACTTTCAAATTATCAAGGAGTGTTGGTCAGTCAGAAAATCGAAAGCTAGTTGCCATTTCCAAAGCATAGTCGGTTGGGGTTTCATGCCTGTTCTTGTCCATAGGTACACGAACAGACAAGAAACTGCATGGACACTCTTTTAAATTATATTGTTTCAAAAAATTTTGTTAAGTATATCATGAATATTTATTTAACAAGACGTACACATCTTTTGCTCGAGCTTATAACGGTTTAATGATATCTGATATGATACCATTTTTTCTTTCATATCACTATACACTTATATCTTTCTACTATAAGTATAGCTGAGGCCATAGTTCAATTATATGCCAGTCAGCAAGGCACCAAAGGTTTGCTAGAGATGTGCAATATGATAAAAATACCAACTAACATTTATACTTACTTCAGTTCTACAACAATCAAAGCCCAACACAGGACGAGATTTGATCACAGTTGGTGGTTTCTGCACTGGCCCACTGATGCCCAACCAATCTCGTACTGACCTTATTTCACCAAATGGCACCTGTTGATATAATCAAATGTTTTTAAGTGAAGCCTTTTTCATTTGTAAAATGTAGGTTCAAAAACTAGTTCTACTCTTGCTCAAACATTTATATTTTTGATTCAAAGTAAAGGTCTTTATCATGATTACATAGTACTTCTATGTAATCATGATAAAGATCTTTTAACATTTTTGAGTATATGAGGTGGTCCTTACTCCAGTCTGAGACATTCCCCAAGGTCCAGGATTCATGCCAAAGTACATAATAGGCTTTGCAGTATTGCAATATTTTCGCACATACATTTCAAATGTATGCCTTGCATAAATGGTTGGATTATAAACAGCTTCTACTTTTTTGGGCATTTTAAACTGTTCAAGAGAAAGATTCAATTCGTCTATTAAATTCAAAAAATCCTCGCTTATATCCTGAGAACTAGAATCTCCTAAACTACTTGAGAAAAACGATGATACAACTTCTGGTTCCATTGTATTTTACGTGGTATATTATCACTTTGAAACACTAATATGCACTAAAACCTTTATCACTTACTATACGAATGTATCGATGTAATCTTGATATCTGCTCATATGCATTATCCGGTGAAAAGGCATCGCAGAAACGCATACAAATTCAAAACAAACACACGCACAAAAACACAGCCCACTGAGCCCACGGTCACAGACAGTGACAGCACCACTCAGCACAGCAGGCATGACAGCCAAAATGACAATGACACTGACAGTGACAGCATACGTAATTAGAATCTGCCCATTGCGATCAATCCTAAACAAAGAAAAGTTACTTTAAGAGATCAATGGAATCTGCCATGCTGCCAGTGGTGCTGTCGGGTCCGGGTGGATTTACCCAACAAAAACTCCGAACAAAAAATTCAAACTAAAAAAAAACTAAACAAAACAAACACTAAAACTAGATAAAATCATTGTAGGATAACTTTAATGTTCCTACATTGTGTTAAACTAACATTTTAAGCGTAGATCAGAAGTTGCAGGAGGAGTTGTCGATTCATTTCTCAGACTAAGGAAAAGTTCCTTAGTCTGAGATTTATTTTTAGATTGTTTAGATTGACATACGTAAATAACAATTCTAGTTTATGAACGAAAAATTTTCGTTCATAAACTAGAATTGTTATTAGAAAAATAATTATTTAATAATTATTTTTCTGTAAATGTCATTGTCAATGTCAATAAGTTGTCAATTTGTTTTAGTTAGCCGGTGTCGCTTCTCGCTTGCTATCGTACTAGCTTGAATACTTTTGTTTATTTATTATTTTTAACTAAACGTTTAAATGTCTGTACTGAGCGAAGATATCGTTCGCAATCTTATAGCGAATTCTAGTGTCCCATTAGTCTTCCGGGGCTTTGTGGGAAACTGGCCAATATGCCAGTGGAGTGTAGAAAAATGGTGTTCAGTATTTGGAGAAAAAGATATACCATTTAGGTGTTTAAAAAAGGATTTTCTATCAGATGAACCTTGTTGGGAGAGAAGGTGCTCTGTAAAAAAGATGACTTTTAAAAATTTCGTGGATACTTCGGTTTCAAGCGACGAGTGGATGTATTTCGATTATAAATATCTTAACCAATGGTTCAACGGAGATGATGAGTTGTTTAAGGTAAGTCTTTACACGAGTTCTTACGGTTGGACATTGACAAAGTGCTTGTTATAATAATTAAGGCTAGTTGTGGTTCTTAGGGTGTTTCATGGGAGCAGTTTGGATATGCTGAAAAGGGCGCCTCAGATGCGACGCTGTGGGTAGGCAGTAATGGTGCGCACACGCCGGCACATAAAGACACGTATGGAGTTAACATTGTGACTCAATTACATGGAAAGTAAGTTATAAAACACCTTTGTCTGGGCAATGTAAAAAAATGTGTTGCAAAATAACACAAAAAATGTTTTTTTTTTCAGAAAACGCTGGATATTGTTTCCCCCAGAAACTGGTGGATTGAAGCCCACCAGAGTGCCTTATGAAGAATCAAGTGTGTACAGTGAACTGAACTTCTACTGCCCCAACAATTTAGATGTCTTTAATGGTGAGATATTCTTCGTTTTCATTGAGTATTTCAAGGCAATTTGAACAACTTCCTCTGTAGCCATAGCCCTAGCTCGAGGAAGCCCCTGTCCTTGCCCATGGTCATTTTTCTCATAGTCTTTCTTCTATACAGCTGCTATTCATAAAAATAGTAACAACATGCTTGTAGCATGCATGTCAACTTGATTAGTCACCCATGGAAAGGAAATCAGTGATGCTTAAAAATGTTTCATGTTTTATATTAACTCTAAGACTTAGTTGAAATGGTTGTTAAACCATATCATAGAATCATTAGGAACTGATTTACCACATAAAATATAGGTACTAAAGACGATTAAAGTTAACATTTTCAAGGGCATTGTACGGCTATTAGCCATCATAACAATAAAACTTCTATTGTGTCTTGGTTACCACAGCGGAACCTGTGACATAATGTTTCAATATAAAAATATATAGTTAAACGTTTATGAATAAAGGGGCATAATACTGTTGTTTCAGGATTGACAGGTGGCCGCACAGTGGAACTGTCAGCTGGTGATGCCCTGCTGGTCCCGCGGGGATGGTGGCATTATGTGCAGAATGTAGAACCATTAAATATTGCCCTCAACATCTGGCTGCCCCATGTATGTTCAGTTTAATTAAATACTGGTCTTAATGTCAATAAAAAGATCAACAACAAAGCAAAAAAAAAAACTACTAACATTATCAAAGTCGCTCTTTCACTTCCTATTATTATAATTTATAAGCCTGTGTTGTCCCACTGCAGGCCAAAAGAGTCCCTTTACACTTTTCTCGGTTGACTTCGATTGTGGGCCAATCCTTTAGGGAGTCCAGTTCATCCCGCTATCTTTTTCTAGGCCTGCCGCACAGTCGGATCTTGCCATTTGGGATCCACTGTGTGGTGACTTGCGTATTGCTGCTCTGACATGCAACAGATGTGTCCAGCCCAGCTCCACTCTAGTCTATTGTCACTTCAGTCCTATGAATGTTAAAATTCTATAAATAATTCCTTCCTGATACTTTAAATGTTTAAATAAACTCCTCTCAATGTTTATTACTTGTTTACAGGAAAAAGATGGGTCAACCAGAGTGTCTGAGGCCCTCATCAAAATGTTAGTAGCTCAAATATGTAAGGACCTGCCACATGAAACAGCTAAATTGGTAGTCAATCCTAACGAAGTAAGTTAATTTATTATATTTTTGCATGATTATTATCTTTTTGTTTGTATGAAAAAGGCAAACAACTCAAAAACTAAATTTTATCAGTCTTTGTTTAACTACTGAAAAATAGGTCTATGTTGTAACATGTTAAATCTTATCTATACTAATAACGAAGCCGATGAGTTTGTTTGTTTGTACGCGCTAATCTCTGGAAGTATCAGTCGTATTTGAAAAAATATTTTTGCATTTGATAGCCCAATTCTTGAGGAAGGCTATGGGCTACCTAACATCACGCTTGGACCCTTGAGACCCGAGCAAAAGCAAAAAGAACGTTGAGCAAAAATGAAGTAATAGCAGGGGTGGGTCAGTGGAACAAGAAATTTCACCCGGGCGAAATCGCGGGCAGAAGATGCAATAAAGTTTTGTTTACATTCATGAAACTTCATATGAGACGCTTGGGAGCTCGCCAGACTATTCACACAAAACACAGTAAACATAATATAATACTTGTGTTATAAACCATGACTTTTATTCAAACATATATTAACGTTTAAAGCGTAAAATACCTCAAGATGGAATACAATCACAGTAAACACAGCTACTGTTTTGACAATGAGGATGTGACACAGGCCACATACCTAGCGCGCCAGCGATAGCACCAACCAACATACTGCTGAATGTCTCCCACAAAGGAGACAGATTCTATTGATTTTCTTTAAATAAAGAAAACAAAAATAAAAACACATATATTAATAATATAATAATATCTAATATTAGCTGCGTGCTCATCACGAGTGAGTCAGCAAGGTTTTGCAACCATGACATCATTTCGCTAAGAGGAATTTGTTTAATGGCTCCTTTTGTTAATTGGAGGATATCCTAAGGCCTTGACATTGACTGTGTGACTTAGGCCGTGTCCTAACTGAAAGCCATGGTCGCGCATCACGCGATAATCTTTTATTTGATACTTGCTTCTGTCCGGGACTTCGTTCGCGCGAAGTTTCTTGTTTTAATATAAAACATGCTACAGCACTTGGCAATAGTAGCTAGCTTTTAATCAGTGAAAGAATTTTCGGAATCGGTTCCGTAGTTCCGAAGATTACCTCTTGCATACACTTTTACCAATTTTACCTCTTCATAATATTAGTTTATACGTACTCGCGCAATCTGAAGAATAAAATAAATAAAGTCTGAAGAGTCTGAGACCCTACATACAGACTCACAAATGTTGCCTCTTTATATATAATATTACTACAGACGTACTCGCGCAACCAATCAAGTCGCTTTTGTACGTCATTATTCATAGAAAAGATTACACCGATCGCGTGTTCGCGCGATTGTCGCTTTCAGTTAGGACGCGGGGTTATGTTCGCCACACCTATTGTCGCTCATGGGATTAGTAGAACATGCAGCCACATTAATCAACTGCATTCTCATATAATCGTAAAGGCGTGTTTATTTGTTTTCGCGTCATATAGGTATGTCTTCATCGTTTCTGAGCCAAGAATTTAATTAGCTGTTTTGGTTTGACCGCCATCTAAAGTTTTGGATAATTAGAAACTACATGTCACTTGATAATGATGATAACACCATTCATTATGATCATTCATTTTGTTCATTATGATGTTGTGGAGCAGTGGTGACTTGGTGACCCAGTAGAAACGGCCGCGACATACGAGTTGTCGGTCGTAGATTCGAACCTAGACAGGCGTTTTACTTTGAGTAAATTATTTCATCACCACTGCTCTCAAAACGGTGAAGGAAAACATTGTGAGGAAACCGGCATGTCCTAGAATCGAACAATCGAAGACATGTGACATCTACCAATCCGCACTGGGCCCGCGTGGCAAATTATGGCCCACTCCCTCTCACAGAGAGGAGGCCTGTGTCCCAGCAGTGGGAATATTATAGGCTGATTATGCTACGATGTTGCATGCAAAAAAAAAATAACAATATCAAACGACATTGAATGGCAACGAGAGTGAAATCTTGTGCGTTCGTGCATTTAAGATTACAAGGCTGATTCGGACATGACTAAATTATTTATGACATAATTATTATATTATATTTTACGGCAAGTAGAGCGTTACAAGTTTATGATGATCTAATTGGGTACGTTCGTGGCTCCGGCATTCGGTTTAGTTTCGTGTCGGTTTGATACCCTATCTGCTTATCTACGTACCTTACATGTTATACAGGGTGGCACTTGGCAGGGACATCGGCGTGCAACCGGTTGCCGTGGATTCAGTACATCATTCTAAACCCCCTGCGTTGTAATTTTTCGTCGGTTCTTAAAAAAAAAACTGCTGTTCCATACATTTTGACCGCTTTCGCTGACGGCACTTTCCAATTAAACAACAGTAGTTTTTTAATTATAACCTACGAAAAAAAATTACGCTAGGGACCCCCCGTCCACAATCATGTACCTATTCCGTCTGAATTCATGGAAGTGTGCGCGTCGATGTCCCATGCCACCCTCTATTATGTTACGTGCGAAACTATGCCTATGAGCTATGTGCAAAGTAGAATCTGTTGGGGCAGTGCCAACTTGACATCCCCTGCGAATTTCGCATAAACATGACAAGTAAGAAAGAAAGAAACTCTACTTACCTTAGGCCTATTTTTATTGTAAACAATGTTATACTTTCAGGATGACATAGCAGATACGCCGTTGTCTGTGCTATTTTTACAACTAGACACAGTAGCAAAAGCGTATCTTGACAACCGACGCAAGGTTCGCCGCGCCAAACGACAGCGGACTTGTGAGGACGAGCCGGCCAGCACCGCCGTCGAAGACTACGACTTGAATGCTTTAATAGAAAATAAAGCTAACAATTTGGAGATACCGCCTAATGTGAGTAGCGAGGAGTTGATCAAGTTGATCAAGCAGAATCTGATCGAGTACGCGGATAAAGACCGACCTTTATGTGACGATGAGATCGACGGCTCCACAACCGGGTTGTGTCTTACTAAAGCGGTCATCGATGCGTTCAGTGAAGCCAGTGTTATGGAACTAGTTAAACAGAATTTATTCGCTCGTCTGAGTAACCATGCTACGTAAGTGCTCATACACATGAGCGTTGTCGACGGCTGCCGTGCAACATGCCGCTCGTGCACCGTACTCGAATACACGAGCGGCACTTTGTCGACGGCTGCCGTCGACGCTCATCGACGGCTAAAGTTGCTTCTGCCGTCAATACGTGTCGCTCGTGTGTGCGTGCACATATAGTATTCAATACTGACTGACTTTTTATTTAAATCGGTCTGGTAGATATGTTCTAGTCTTTAAGCAAAAGTTTAACTTTTCCTCTTTTCTCATTTAGGAAAAACTCTAAAAATGACTCAGGCAATATTTATATTTTTTAAAATATTTTTTAGAGAAGTATTTACAGTATTTATTGGAACGGGCAGGTATGTCTGCAAGAATAGTTTTTAAGTATGGTAATATTGAGAAAGTTCTACTTTGATAAACTAATTAATATGTAGGGGACTCATGTACGGTAACAATGGAGTTAGCCTGTACACCTTTGACCTTTGGTTACCCGTATATGGGGAATATAGGCATAATATTATATGGTTAATGCTTATACTAACTTTCTACCGCGTCTGTCTGTATGAACGCGATAAACTGAAAAACTTTTGAACGGATTTTCATATGCTTTTCACCAATGGAAGGAGGTGATTCATGAGGAAGGTTTAGTTGTATAACTCATTAAGGTATTGTGTAAATTGGTTGAAATATGACGATGATTATTGAAGATGTCGGCAAAATTCATGCGGACTGGAACCTTTACTGGCGTGCTTCGCGTAAACCAAGAGTTATTATGATTAAAATGGCGATATATTCAGACATCCACGCGGGCGAAGCCGCAGGCAAGATCTAGTAGACTACTATATCGTAGAAAGTTATTATTTGCACAGTAATATACGACTATCAATCAACGGTAGGTACTCTATGTCAGATAGGCCTGTACCTTATATAACGCGCAGGCGCACCTAAACCTACACGAATTGATTGGATACAGAAGTTGTAGCGACCGATAGCAACTGAGTTATCAGTGCGTGAAGTATTAGCGTGCAACGGGTGCTAAACAACAGAAATATCAAGGTTTTTTTTTTAAGTTGTGCTTTTTGTGATTCCATAGACAAATAACATACTCGGAAGTTCGGAACCCTTAAAATTTCTTCCTGGCCGTCCCTCTAACTTTTGAACTAGGTATACTAGGTAGGTAAGTAGGTAGACAATTTAAAAAAAATTAGTTGGTAGAACTTAAAAAATACATTAGTATAATAGCATAATTAGCCTATAATGTTCCAAATGCTGGGATACTAGGCTCCTCTCTGTGAGAAGGAGTGGGCCGTAATCCACCACGCGAGCCCAGTGCGGGTAGATATCACATGTCTTCGATTTTTTGTTTCTAGGACAACCCGGTTTCCTCACGACGTCTTCAGTTGTGATGAAATATTTTACACAAAGTAAAGCGCCTGTCTGGGTTCGAACCTACGATCTACAACTCGTAAGTCGTGACCTTTTCCATTGCGCCATCACTGCTCACGGTGCTCAAAAATACATTAATTAATAAATTAATAAAAGTCGTGTACTTTTTGGTTATAGTAAACGACTGTATTGTGTTTTGTTAAGCTTCCTACCCACGAGGGCACAAGTTGCCACACTAAACTTGTTTCCTCCTCATGCCTCACGGCGTGAACTAAAAAGTACCTATAAGGAGTGAACCAATTCACATAACATGTATCGCAAGTTCGGCAATAGTTTGAATACTTACATAAATAAATGTATTGATTGTGATATTAGAAATGGAGTTGTCGGATTAGATTGTAAGAGAAAATAATAAATAATAGAATATTGTGTTTGTATTAACTTCTGAATCTCTCATAAGTACCTACGAAATAAAATGATGCTTCGTTTCCACTAGTACCATTAACAGTTCCATGATAGAACTACTGATGTTTTTTTTAAATCACTAGTTCCATTTTTAGCAAAGAAATGTGCTACTTATCTACTGGCTGCCTGTTTGTTCTAGTGGTGGCAAACGCTAATACTGCTGAGCATGAGGTCCTAGGTTCGTTTCGGGAATCGAAGAACCCAACCACACTTTTTGAACAGAACCCAACACAGTTGTTTCCATCTGGGGTTTCTCAGTACTGGCTCGGAGTTTGTATTTCTACCCGGTTGATGGGAATAGGCTCGCCTCGTTACATAGCACTGGCGAAATGTGGGTGAACTATAGTTACACCTCTGCCTATCCCTTCGGGGAATGCAGGCGTGATATTATGTTTTTATGTGTGCTACTTAAGTCTACGTCATTTGTATAGAATGTGAACGCAGGTGACTGGTGCAATCACCTTTTCAACCGCATAATTATTATAGGCATTGTTAGCGAGAAAAATGGTCGTGTTGCATCTTGTATTTTGCTTCCTGTCATCGACTTTGGACCACTTTGGACAACTAGCCTTTTTAGCTCGAGTAGGAAATATACGGGCGTACAAAAACAAAAGTCAATGTAGAATTTATGAAAATATAATGTCCGTACACAGCACGATATATTATATATATAAATAAAGACACAGAAGGAGTATAGACAGAAGAAACACAATAGATAGGACGAGATCATAAATCCACTAGAATAATATTAATAGAAATTACTCAATACAATTAGCAGACGTATGTTTCAGCCATGACAGATAGTTGTCATCTCTGAAGCGCTAAGTTAGCGTTGTAATTCTGAACTATTTGGTAAGAGTGAACCTACACCTTAAATAAGGGTACAGAAGTTAGGGGGTTAATTGATTGTACTATATAGGATGCTAGACGTTTATAATCGAGTATTTATTATACCCTTATAATCGTGTACTTTAAATACCCTGTCCATTATTAACCGTTTTTTGACAGCTTTCTTAGAACGTAACTATTCCAGATTACGTAAAAGTTAACTTTAAAATGCGTAATAAAATAAATATATTAACTGCCCTATTGCCCTTTGACATTATAATACCGTACGTGTAGGTGTATCAATCAATGTATTGTCTGTTGCTGTAATCACCTAGCTCCATCTGTCAAAAATCGGTTTACCAAATGGACAGGGTATAGTATAGGTATATACAAACTACTTATCCCGGATAATACATACAATTTTAAATTGGCTGGCTAAACTCCGCAGACGCGATGGGTACCTATCGGGTATCTAAACAAGATAAAACAAAAAATAAATTATAATTTGATGATTTTGGTCATCGACCGCAGTTATATTGTAATCACTTGAAATAACTTGCGTTCCCATTGAGGGACCACATTTGAATTTTGAGCTTTTGAATGCGTCAACTTCTAGTAAAAGTTCTCAAACGATTCTAAATTCAGCCTCTAGTTTGTAAAAGTAGCCACTCAAAAGATCCAATCAAAGATAACAAGTTTAAAAAATCTGTTTTGTGTGTTAACTTGACACACGTGACAGGTATTGATATCTAAACACGATAAAAAATAAGAAGTTCACTTAAACATTGGTTTTTTTTTTGGAGGTTAACGACCGTTCGTTAACCTCCAAAAAAAAACAAATGTATTTATTATTTTATCGTGTTTAGTTATCAATAGGTACCTAACTCATCGCGTCTGCGCAGTTAAGCTAGCCAATTAAAAATAACCGTTTATATTTTTGTAAGTAAATAGGTCATCACTCATCAGTAGGCCAATTCTCGTAATTTAAAACGTTCAAAATCTGTCACCGGTCAGGTTGACTAGACCAAACGAGATAGGTATACAGGATGACAGGGAACCTCGACGTACCTATTCCTTGAAAGGGGTTATACTAGAGGTCACTAGCAACAAATTAAGTCCAGTGAACTAGGGGTCAAAACTGGATGGTTAAAAATATTTTTTTGCTATTAAAGACCTTTTATTTCTGAGATTATGTAAGTTTTGCAAGCATTTTTTTTTTAAATGATCACTCATTTTTCAACTTTCAGAAAAGTATCATTCAAATGTTTGGAGTGGTCGGGAAAATCAAACTTTGGTTTATAGCAATAGAAAAGTAACTGTGTCTCATTAGCTCATATCCAGAAACAAGCTGTTCATAAGGCACTAAGCGCCTGCTAAAATATTGTTAGCAATTATTCTGAGGAGAAAAGGCGGAAATAATTGATGTACAGGCGCTTTAATGGCTTTTATTAATAACTTTATAGAGGAGCTTCTTAAAGTTGTGTAAAAATTATATGTCAAGGTAGCAAATAGGTAGTAAATATTTACATTAACAATGCGGTTAATACAACGCTATAACTATGAGAACTTGGAAGTGGTCAGCCAACCTGAGGTCAGAATGGCTGGCCGCTTTATTTCTTTGATATATTTCTTAACGCAAAGGTAGCAAATATTTCATTATAGGTAGCAAATAGGTAGTAAATAGTGCACATGGTCCCTTGTATGTATCTCGTTTGGTCCAGCCAACCTGACGGTGACCAAAATCTAGTCGCAGTCTCATCTCGGCGACAAACAATGTCAAAAACTTGTCAAAATTTAGGGAAATTAGAGGTATTTTTGACAGAGAGTAAAATTACGAGAATCGCCCCTCAGGTCATCAGATATGTTTTGTCCCGTGTGAGGCTCGAACCCGAAGGCGGATACAGACATTGCGAGGCATGTGCTACTAATGGTAAGCCACGCATATATCGGCTGCCTCAGGCTGAGGCATTTGACATATAAAAAAAATCACTTGCGGCGCATGCATGCCTCGCTCTGTCTGGATACACCTTGAGATCTTAATAATACCAACCTATTACTGCCCCACTGCAGGGCAAAGTCATACAGAGAAGGCACGAGCATTGATCACGACGTTTACTGAAAACAGCACCCTAATTGCGTAACACACTATCAATCTGAATCATTTTGAAGGATCCGAAAAATTGGTCTGATCAGCAAAGTAAGTAACGCTATGAATATTATTGAAATGTCAAAATGAAAGCCATTGCTTAAGCTATTGTTAGTGTGCTACGCAATTACCCCGCAGGTTGGCGATCAGACTAAGTGCAAAACCCCATCGATCGTTTAGTCTCTAGATAAAATAAAACAAGAGAAAAACAACTTTTAATGTTTTTATTTTTCCATAACTTTTATTGCAGGAATAAGTTAGACGTTTGAGTTTTTGTATGAAATAACTGTCAAAATAATTAATCCTCGGAATATAGATAGGTAGCAGATGATTGAAAAATCAGCCCATAATAAAACGTTACGATTTCTTGGTCTTGATATATGAGCGGTAGTAGAAGTCTGAGAACAGTATGACCATGAACAGGTTCTGCGGGATCAGCAGGTACGCAGGCTCGCGCGGGAAGTTGCAATCGGACGACGATGTCGCCAGCGCGATGAAGTGCATCAGCAGCAGTGTGAACTGGAGCTAGAAAATTATTTATTAATCAGGCTGAGAGAGCTAAAAAAATAAAATAAAAACATAACCATGACAGAAAACTCTATAAAAATAAAACTGCAGTGATTAGGTATGTAGATACCTCTTTAACATTAAAATTACATACCTAAATGATAGGCTGCACACAGTATTGAGGTGCATGCATCGTGAGGACAATGTACCTACACTGAAAGGAGCTTTAGAGCTTTTATAATTGTATAGGTAACTACTTTTCGTCAAAATACTCCGACACAGGTGTTGTTTAATACGAATCGTAATTCGTAATTAATGCAAATCCACAAGTAGGTATGTACCTATATGCGGGTGTAATTATTCACGAATCACTGATAACGTAATAACTTACGTAAATTCAAATTTTATTTATGTTTCAAATTGACTTTATTTCAAGTTAAAAAAATATCAACTTTATTTTAATGCTGATTAAGTTGATTTCAGAGTGACTAGCACTATTGAAAAAGTTATAAAAATGTTTGAAGTTGTAGCGTAAACTGAACTTTATTTTGTAGGAATTAAAGTTATTTTTCCATACTCGTATTTGTTTAGGTACATTTTTGGCGTAAATGTCGCGATTATATATGTTAGACAGGTCGTGGTCACTCATCATTTACACACCCATTGGCACCGATTCCCTTGTTCACAAACTAAACTAAATTTTAGTGCATCTTTTCTTTCATTTCATTAGGAAAAGCACAGACGATAAATATTAGTTTACTCCTGTCAAATTAGTCAGCGCCTGCCGTAAATTTGACGTATTTTTAGTCGCCATATTTTTAATCACGTCTAAACTTGCTACGGAGTTAATTTGACAGGACTACACTAATATTTATCTTCTGTCCTTTTCTTAGTTAAAAAGAAAGAAAAGATGCACTTAACTTAAATTTAGTTTAGTCTGTGAACAAGGGAATTGGCGCCATTATCTATTATTGAAGCGCCTAGTCAAATTTTGATCAAGATTTTATAAAATAACTTAAAATATAATAGTCAAAAATGGTTCTATTGCCACCACTAATGACAATTATCTACCTAAACACCGACACACGATGTTGAGAGAAATCTAACCTTATTTGTTAAAACCAATCGAGCCGTTTATGGTAACATTATTGAAGAAGCAATAATTTCTATTTAGCTGTAACTCTTCACTGACAGTTTTTTTTATGGGTGTCTTAATAAAAGTTACTCTTTCTCTAATTGACTAGGTATTCAGTGAATTTGGTCTCGATTGTGGTGGATATTGGACTAAGTCATTTTGCCCAAAGTCCTTTTAGGTAAGATCCACTTACGATCTGCACTTGGGTGACATGTTTCTTCCACCAGATAGACTGTTTGTAGGAGTCATCCCACGTGGTCAGCAGGTAGTAGCCGTACATGATGATGTGGACGATCGAGTTCAAAGTCACCAGCATCGTACCGTGACCACCTGTGGTGAGAAAGTTCTTCATTAATCTTTCAAAGGTTCCTGCGGGGTAGTTGCGTAACACACTAACAATAGCAATTACTTTAATTTTGACAGTTCAACAACATGCATTGCGTTATTTACGTTGTTGAGAAGACAAATTGGCTTGGACAGCAATGGATTAGCAATATGCTTCAAAATGATACAGATTGTTGTGGTTGATAGTGTCTGTCGCAATAAGGGTCCTGCTGATCCATATGTAACATCTTAATTGTTGTTGGATCCCATAATTAATAAACTTATGATATTTATGTGACTTTGCTATTAAGTCAATAGTAACATACCTACTCGTAATATTTCGGTTACAACTGAAGAAATAACTTAGTTTTCATAGTTTCTTCTAGAAATACAAATCTGTTTTTGCGGTCGATAAAATCAATACTATGCATGCCTTAATATTCATCCCGACTATGGAACCGTTCACTGTGCGTGAACTTGAACTGAACACGCACTTGGCCGGTTTATAATATTTGATGTTCAAAGCCGCCATCGTTAGGCTACCGTTGGATTCGGAACCCTTCACTGTGTGTGCATGATCAGAAAACTCACCTGGTACCCATTTAACGATGCCCCAAGCAACGGCAACCATTCCAAAGTGATGGTACACATGCAGGAATGTCACTTGGTTCTGCTTTTTTCTTAGAACGAAGAACACCTATAACATTACATCGCAAATTGAATTATTAGGTACAATCTGTTCTATGCAAATAATAAACACATCAGCATAACCATCTTTTTAATTGGGGCACACAAGAAGGAAGTTAATACGTACCGTATCCAGGAGATCAACAAGTTTCATGATAAAGTATCCGTAGCACACACTCCACGCATATTCGACGCTATGAGGTCCGTCGTCTGCTCCTTGGCATATTAGCGAGTAATGACTTAGCCATCCTAGGGTTAGACTCTGTAAAAAAGTATTTATTATAGTTTACTCGCTAGGTATGTACGAGTAAGTTGCCTATTTGTAATTTTCTTATTCCCTTTATTGAATCAATCAGTTCAGCCAATTGCAGTCCATTGCTTGGACATAGGCCTCTCCTAAGTAGCTCCACAAAACCCGGTTCATCGCCGTTTCTTCATCTAGTCTGTTCCAGCCGCGAGCTCTTTTGAGGTCGTCGATCCATCTAGAAGGATTCGTCTGCTCCAACGCAGTGGCGTGCATTGTTTTTCAGAATAGGTACCTACCTAGGCACTTTAAGTAAAAAGTCATTGATTTACTGGGTACCTACTTACAAAAAAAACGCGTGTGGTCGGGGAACCCCCGGCAGCAACGAAGTTCAAAATGAAAACCCAAGATGGCGACTGTAAAACCTTGAAACCCATAAAAAACGGCACCAATTATGAAAAAAAAAAAACAGCCGCCATCTAGGATTTTCATTTTGATTTTATAATCGGCTCCAGCACCCTTGAAACCCACGAAAACGACACCCATGATGACAAATTTGAATATTTGCGCAGCCGCCACCTTGGATTTTCATTTTGACCTCACTATTGGCTTCAGCACCCTCAAAAACCATGAAAACGACACCCATGATGGAAAATTTTCGCAGCCGCAATCTTGGATTTTCATTTTTACCTCACTATCGGCGACCTCATTATCCATCCCTTTCTTCTTGCGCACGGCCAAATTACGAAGTATTATTTTTAATTTTAACATTGATACTCAGTTGGTTAATACTTGAGTAGGCATGCATAAAGGGTGATAAATTGCGAAGATCGAACGTCATAGTATTGCGCGTGAGACGTACGGAACGAGGAAAGAACAACGGGAGCCGAGTAGGCCGTCTGGCGACTGCCTACTGCCGCGCGTAATTTGTATGAAGATTTTGTTTTTTGTTTGGTATGATAATTTAGTGGGGGCACACACACTAAAATGTAATTGCCAGGCTTATGGTGATTTATCGAGGTAGGCACTGCTTATATGCCTATATGCAATGCACGCCACTGCTCCAACGGCTCTTGGTCCTGTTCTTCGTCAGACATGGCTGGTCCATAACTACTTCAGCTCCACTTCCCTCTTTCTTCCTAGCTGTTAATCCCTCGTGTGGTTGGTGTCAGACTTCCTTGTCTTTCTTCTCGCCTCGCTCCGTATTCGTGTCGTGCGCTTGTGCTAAAAGCGAGACGTAGGTAGGTCCTTGTACTTGTACCTCAGCAGCGAGTTTCCTTTCCACCCTCGTAAATCTCGCTAGCCAGACCGCGTCTTAAACTTTCGTGATTTTGTGGTAGATAGACTACTGATCAATAACCGTAAAGCCTGAGGAATTTGTTAGATTGGAAACCATATGCAGGAGACAGTCAAGTAGGCTGATGATTTTAACAAGGTCGTATATTTTTGAGAAGTGTGGGTAATACTTACTTTGTAAGCGATATATGCGCAACCCACTATTTGAATAGCATTATAAGCTGCAATAGTTCTTCTAAGATCGTAGGCAGGTCTATTGCTCATGAATTCAGGCAGCCACTTGAACACAGTCGCTAAGTAGAGTACCATGATGGCCAACCCCGGCCAGGGCGACTTGATCAGGAACCATTCTTGCGTCCTGGGGTCTTGGTGGAATAAAGAGCTATTATGAAACTACCTTTTACATAATTAAAACTGCGTAATTTAATTAATTAAGTTTGTACCTGAAATATCTTCATTTAAATAGTAATATAATTTCACTGCACCCCTTAATATGACCGACATAATTTCAAAGTTATTACGACACTAATTCCAAAGCCCGGAGCACAGCCCTCTAAGCACAACGGCTCACAGTACTACAGCGTGACATGCCAGTTTACCACGGAGTGTGAGGGCCTGCTTACAACAATGCCAACATTAATTTGAATATCAATGTATGTATTCTAAAAAAATGTGTTTGCATTTTAATACTTAGTTCCCAATTGCGTGGACTGGCTTGTACACCCGGCTTCGTTCGTTCATACTTCTTTTTCGGGACTGAAAAACCCGCCTTTCGTTCCGTTGAATGTTTTTTAAACTTTCTCTGAAACAGATAAACAAGGTTGGCAAAATATAGGGTTGGATAGGATTTGAAATGGCGAGGAATTCATTTAATTAAAACCTTTAAAGGAACAAGATTGTCTAAGTAGAAGTCAGAAAAACGTTAATTTCTAGTGTTAATACCTACGTCAAAGACTAGTAGCGACAAAGTTGATAAAGAAAAAAAAAAACTCGGATTTTTAATAATTTTACAGCTTTGAGCCTTTATATTATTAAAAATCGATACGCGACAATAAATCAAATACCTACAAGGGTCAAGTCGCTGTCGCTTCTAAATGTAGATACCTTATGCAAATAAGGGCATAGGTCACTTGCGTAGCCCTGCGTCACTATTTAGAATATGACGGAACGGTCGTGTTTGTGAGGAGATAGGCAATAATATAGGGTGGAAAGGACATCGACCCGCAAACTAAATTTGAATGAATGAATTCAGCACAATGATGCAATTTTTCGTGGGCTTTCAAAGTAAAATTCAGCTGTGCAATACGTACGCGGTCAAAGTGTATAAAACATGTACATTTGGATTGAGTGATCTTTTTTTATTTCGCGACAGTTATATCTACACACCAATTTTTTTCTCAATTCGGATGTTCGTATTTTTTTTTTTTAATGTTTGTTCGCGCCTTTGAAAAATCCTTTTTTTGTTGGATAGGGCATTCTTCCCAAATGGTCCCATGAAAATTTTATCGAAATCGGACAAGTGGTTTTTGAAAAATCAACAAAAATCAAAAAAATATCACAACAAAGAAGTGAAAAATAAAAACTTTTTTACAAAAAAAAACAACTCTTCCATAAAAACACTACAAAGTGAAAAATAACTTTAATTTCGGAAGTCGGTGGCGAAAAACGAAATAAAAAAACCAAAGACAGACGCCAGCAGGTCAAGCTACCCGAAACTATCAAATTTTCCCAATCAATCTTTAATCCAAATGCTTTAGCGATAAAGTTGGAAATCTATTAAAGAAATTGACAGATTGTAGTAGCTTGATGTGCTGGCGTCTGTACATTGGTTTAGTAAAAAATAGTCAAATCTCATAGCCCAAAGTAAAAAACTTGGTGTGACGGTATAACTCCAGCTTCCTCATAATATCAGTTTAATAACTAATAGAGTATTTTGACCAGAGGTTTGAAAATTTTGCTGCCAATGGCAGCTATTATGCCTTATTTTTTAAGCTATAATACATAATCATATCTTCTTTCGTTTGGAAGATATATGAATGAGCAGCTGGGGTTACGCCACTCCAGCTTACACACACGTTTCCTTTTGCAGCTAAGTATTATGCCTTATTTTTCTGACTAGTCTAAAACCCTAACCTCACTGGTTTGCCTGTATCAAATGAGGAAGCTGGGGTGACGTCACTCCAGCTAACATACACTAAACGACTCTTATTAACGAAGTTTTGGTGGCAGCTAAATTAAGACTGGGAACTTTGATTGCAGCTATTATGCCTTAAATATTGGCATAGGTAGAATTATTCTAGCACATATGAGGAAGCTGGAGTAATAGGTACCTATCTATCCTATAATGTATGTTCCGAATATATGTGTACAATAAATATCATAACACAAATACCTACCTTTTGTTAAAAAAGTTATGAGTAAGTACCTAATTCAATGTTTTTAAACTTGCTGAACTGAGTGATCCATATGTAAAACTTTAGTCAGTTGTACAAAAATTAATCGTAGTTTGTGTAAATCAATACGAAACAGGTATTAGGTAACCTATAAATGTATTCATAAGAATGTATATGGCCACAGCACACATACTACCATATTCTTACTTTTCTTCTCTTGTACCCTCGATACTTCTCTTTTAGATTGGATTTGGGGGTTATGTAAGTACAGACGCCAGCCTGCAGGGGTCAAGCTACCCGAAACTGTCAAATTTTCCCAATCAACCTTGAACCTTAATACTGTAACAATAAAGTTGAAAATCTATTAAAGAAATTTGACAGATTGTAGTAGCTTGATGTGCTGGCGTCTGTACTATAGAGCTACCATTAACCGGGTAATATATCTGTCATAATTGACTTGAATGTGCCCTGGTGGCTGATAGTATGTCATGCTCACTCTAATGTCTCGCTGACTGTCTCGGTGGCGGGTTGTTGGATAATTTAGCTCCCTTCAAAATTGTTGAGCTGAATGGTGCTGATCCATGCATCATGTTCGTGAACGGGCACCGTCAGTTGGGGCTGGTCATCACTTAGCTGCCTTGGCTTAATTATTTTATTTTTGGATTGTCGTTTTGTTCCTATTTTCTGTACTCTGGACGCTTTTAACGTTACGTCTTTTTTTACATCGTTCTCACATAATATAATTATAATTATAAATCTAAAACTAGCTTCATCTTTCTGACTGACCGACCCTTTGACAATTCAAAAGTGCCTGTGAATGGTTTAATTGAAATAAAAGCTTTATAGTTTCTTTATTTAAACGTTTTTATTTATTTGGGACAAACAAACAGTAACACATTATATCTGCGCAATTAATATAAACAAATATATTATATAAATGTGAAAATCACACCGTTATCCACAGCATATGACGTTGTAGCAGATTAATGTCACAGGGTTAATTGCAGGAGCTTAGACAGCTTTACGTGGTTTGGCTGGGTCCGCCGGTCCGGGTCCAACCATAGGTTACAGTTTATCCTAGTACAGGCATCTAACATTATCATATTATACCTTTGTAAGTTATTTCTAAGACTATTGCAGGATATGGAAAAATACAAATTTTGGACTATAGGTTTGGGTGACTAAAGTGGACTGTGGACCAATAACTATGGTAGAACTATGGGCCCTGCCTCATCAATGTTTTATATAGGTACCTATACACGGATAAAATGGCAGGGGGTGACTTGCACACTCAATAATGGGCCCCCGGAAACTGTCGCTAGCACATAGTGACGTAGCAACAAGGGGGTAACATGTCCTGAGGTGCTTATGAGGAGTGGAGAGGTATTCCACAGCTTTCAGAACAATCCCAGAGCCCGGAAGATGGCCAAGATCCCTACGAGCACGTTTGCTCTTGCGAGTCTCCACTCAAGCCGGCCAGTAAAGGCAAGAATGAGGTGGGAGCTCTGTTCCTTGTCATTGTTCACTCCAGCCGGCCCATAAAGGCAAGCCAGAGGTGAGGGACAAGATTTCTCCCGGGAGATAGGGTCCGTGGGGTCGCTACTGCCCAACAGCTCGCCACATGCTGCCCTACGGGTTTCTGTATCTCTCTTGGTCCGGCTCCTCACCCGTTTCGGTAAAGTAAACTCTTCCGGCACAGGCCTAGAGATCGGAGCGCGCAAGCCCCACCACGACGACGTCAACGTAGAAATACGGCGGTGGGGTTATTATTATTGTTATTATAGGGTTCAACATTAGAATATTCCATATACCTACTCATTCCAGTTTCAATATGTATGGAATTAGTAGCTAGACACACGCTGTGAATGTGTGCGTGAAGACGTATGGCTCAAGCAAATAATAGAAATGTGAAAAACATTCGCACTTACACACACATTCACAGCGTGTGCACTATATAATAGCTTACCACAAGTAAAAACACTATATCTCTTATTTAGCATATCTGTCAAAATCAAAGTGATCTTTATTCTCATTAGATCAAGGTTGCTGTTGGGTTGCTGCTGTCACAGGTAAAATGACTGTGAAAGGAACAGTCCTTTCACAGTCATTCAGTCAGTCAGCTAGGTGCTGCATTTGTTTTGGTAACTCTTGTCAGTGTGGAAAAAAGTAACAAAAGTCTTGTATGTTTTTTTATTTTATTTTTATTACATATTTGATTATTCTATATTTTTTTTTACTAAACATATTTTAAAATAAAGATCTATTTCTTGAAAGGGAACTCGGGATGCTTGTCGATCCCGGGGAAGAATGCGAAGTCGCAGATACGGCCATCCTCTCCCCGATCCAGTGAGGCAAGCTCGCTCATTTCTGTTTCATTCAACTCGAAGTCCCACAGCGAGATGTTCTGATGTATAAATAATATTTAGTTAATTTAGGTACCTATATGTATGAATTTTCGGATGTCGTGATGGTTAACGGCTTCGCTTGTCATGCATGAGGTTCAAATCTGGGCGAACCAGTGATTTTTTCAATTTATATGTTTCCGAGTTATCTTGAACATTGCTGACCAGCAGCCTCACTAATTGCGTAACACACTAATAATCTCAATCTGAATAATTTTGAATGAAATTGCTAATCCATTGCTTCATTTGTTCGGAAATTCTGTCTGCTCAACAACGTAAATAACGCAATGAAAGATGTTGAACTGTCAAATTGTAAGTCAATGCTAAAGATAGTGTGTTATGCAAGTAGGTACCCATGGTTTCATGACTTTTTTTCCTCCACATCGGGAAAAAAAAGAAGATCTAATAGGTATTATAAAGAGGTAAACTTTTGTGAGATTGTATGTAGGGGGTAGTCTTTAATCTTTCATTACTACAGTTTTGCCGAGTGTCGGGATATATTACAAGCTAGCTATAGGAAAATTGCCAAATGGATATAATATATATAATTATAATAATAGGCGAGCTGCTGATTTTTCCAACGCCAGATAATTTTATTCGAGGAATATTTTTGAATTTTTGACAGTTCATCCGTACAAAATCAGACGTCAATTTTACTTAATTTTGTGATCATAAATAAATTAATTTATGATCACAAGGATATCAAGGAGATAAGATTTTTCCTTTACAGTATGTCAATTGGTCATAAAGGGTGGCAGGGACATCGACGCGCAAACTGTAACCATGAATTCAGCACATGAGTTTAGAAGCGTAGAAATTTTTCGTCGGTTATTAAAAAAAATATTGCTGTTGACCGGGTAGGTACTTAGTGTAGCTTTCTATGAAACTTTCTATAGATTAATATAAATTTACAAGTATTTTTTTGTTATTCTGCCGATAAAAATATTGACCTGTTTAATCCTGGCAGAGTTAGTGCTCTTAGGGATGGCGCCCAGGCCTCGCTGCAGCGTGTACCGCAGTAACACTTGCGCCGGAGTGCGGCCGTGCGCCTGCGCAATGCGCGCCACTACTGGTAGCTGCAGAAGGTCCGGGTACTCGCGTCTGTGTGAAGAACATTCAAGGGTTTCTTATAACTTCGGCTATAATGATAATGAGGGTGAGCACTGATAGGTAGCTTAAATTACAAGATATTAAGTTTTCATAGATATTCCCTATTGTGTGAACGTGTCCTGCCTATCATGTCATGGCAGTCAATCATCATGACATAATAGGTATAAGAACGGCTATTTTAGTAAACTTCCAACAAAGCAACTAGTTTAGCGGTTCAACGACTGCTTTGTGAACTATTTGTGAACCTGTAGATGTAAGCTTGATTCCTAACCCAACTACCTATCAATAATGTTTGTAATGTAATAAATGATAGTTCTTCTGTCATAATAAAAATAAATATCTATAGGTAGTTGAATGCTAATGAATAATCCCCTGTGTTTACAATCTACTGTTAGGTATATTATTTTAGTGATAGTTCGTTCGTCAGGAATAATCTGTAAGAATGCATCAGGCAGTGTATCAGTTTTCTGCTTGTGTCATTAAACGAAAAACGTCGCAAGCAATGGGAAATTGCTTGTGAAGGCGAGCTACTTCTTACACGTACAAATGTAACGTCGGTTTCGCAGTGTTCCCGCGTTGACCAATCCTGACTCTCTGTATATTTGACTGCTGTGACCAAATCTACAAACTTAGTATACCTACAGGCAAAATTTATAAAAATGTGCTGTTATTTTTAGTAAGTACACGTAAGTACACCACACAACATATGTGTGGTGTCTTACGACTTCCACGCAAGCGATGTTGCGGGCAGAACCCAGTTTTTTCATATTTTCTCCCTGCAGTATCGCATCTCAAAGTTATATTAAAAAAAAACCGGCCAAGTGCGAGTCCGTACAATTACAATTTACGATTTATGACGTACCTATTCAAAAAAATTTTCTATTTTCACAGAATACATCTACTTACCAAGTTTCATCAGTAGGTATTAGTTCTTATAATTTCGGAAAAAAGTGGCTGTGACATACGGACGGACAAACAGACAGACATGACGAATCCATAAGGGTTCCGTTTTTTGCCATTTGGCTACGGAACCCTAAAACGGTTTGTTACCCAGTTTTAGCTGCTAAAGCATCAGCAAGTGCTTTGGATCCGAGCGGCGAGTACGCTACGATGGGAACACCGAGCTTGCTGGCGGCGGTGGCGAGCCCGGGCTGCTGACACAGCGCGTGCACCTCCACTTGCAGACAGGCTGGCCGCGCCACGTCGCACACGCGCGTCAACTGTGCCGCGTTCAGGTTCGACACCCCCACGTGCCGCACACGACCGGACTCCTTCAATTTCAGCAATGTCTGGAAACAATGGTGAATGATGAAACAAGTTATTAAGCAGGTTAAATCCAGCGCCAAATTACCATCTTACCGCTATAGAATGGCACGTTGGCTATGATTTTTTCATGAGAACTTCACCAGGCCCCCAGATTTTAGTTCTTGAATTGACCTGATTTACGATGAACTCGTGTCGTGAAGGTTCGTCCCTTATTACTACAGGTTTTTCAAATTTGTTGCTATTGCGTGTGGCGGATGCTGTGTGGATGGTTGAAGTATTGCTGAATTTTTTGGGTACTCGGAGTACTACCACGTTGTTTTTTTTGTTTCTTAACGGAGTTTTTGAATTCTTATCTTTCATTTTTCTAGCTAAAGTGTACATCATAACTTGAATACTTGAAGGTTTTTTGTCTTTACGAAAGCGATCGCGCCATTTAGTACTATAATCACTGCCAGTCGAGGAAACGTTAGAGTCAGATTTGTTCAGGATTTGAGAGATAATTTCGAGGCTATGATAAGATTCTAAGCTGTATTGGCATCCGAAGTCGTACGTATCTCTGTTGAAAGCACTCATGACGTGCACGTCTGCATGCGCCACAGTCGTACAAGGCTTCCTCAGCACTGGTTGGTACGATCCTGTTCGTTTCACATTGTCAGCTCCTATATTTCTTTTACCTCCCAAACAACAGTAAAATAATGATATGAATTTGTTTTTTGTATTTCCTGCTGTCCGGATAGGACTTTCTTCTAAAGGAGCAACATAGCACTGACCAAATGTACGTGTATTATAACTACTAGCCACGAGCAGTTTATTGTTATCAGTAGTAGGCTTGTTCAAAGGATGGTCTTCGTGTAAGTAAATACATTGCAAAGATGGCTTGCATTTTCCTTGTTGTTTTATGAAGGCTTCAGTTCTAATGACGTCACTAGAATTCATCGCGCTATATTTTAGTCTGCCTAAATTGAAATTGTTCTCAGTGAAGTAGTATAATTGAGTTGTAGTTCCGTCCAGTCCATTTTCTGATGTATTTCTTTGTACTCTACGTTTTACGTTTCTAGGCACACTCGGCCGCCGCGGCACACTCGGCCGCGGCGCTGGCGGCCCATTTGGCGTCCGCGGTGTATTTGACCCGCGCTGCCCAGTTGACCCGCGCTGCGCATTTGGTCCAGGCTGCACATTTGGCGCACGCTGCGCATTTGACCCACGCTGCGCATTTGACCCACGCTGCACATTTGACCCACGCTGCACATTTGACCCACGCTGCCCATTTGAGCCACGCTGCACATTTGGCCCACGCTGCGCATTTGGTCCACGCTGCACATTTGGCGCTTGCTGCGCAATTGGGGCAATTTGGTTATTCAAATTATTTTGATCTACTTGGGGTGTATCTACAGGTCGTACAAGAATAGGTTTCACCGGGTCTTTACGTTTTCGATTTTTTAATTTTTGTATCCACACTCCACATATACAAATGGATTTGACTAGATTTATAATTTTTGACTTTGCTTCATTTAGTTTACCTGCCTTTTTTATGGGTTTATTAGTGGTAGGTAGATTGGTAGGGCTAGGGATAGGGCTTCGCACATTTTTACTCATAATAGTAAAGATTCTTTAGGTACATATGTGTTTTGCCTGTTGCAAGAAGGCATAGTAATTAAAACCATTTTAAATTTTCGTGCCAATAAATCATAGCTGCCTGTAGATTAACAAAATAATTCAGCAATACGTGAGGATTCCAAAAAACTAGCACTTTAATTCGTGCATTCAAAACGTCATTTTTGTCTGTTTTTGACACATTAGCATCTCTGCTTGACACCTTAGTTTTTTACTTCTACGTTTTGTGAGTATGTAATGAAGCCTCTTTTAACCGACTTCAAACAAAGGAGGAGGTTCTCAATTCGGATGTTTTTCTATCAACATTTATTCTACGTCTCTGTTTGATTATTTTATAGAGCTCATTAATTCAATTGCGTTTTTATAAGTATTGCGAAGAACACTACCTAATATTGTTGCACAAACTTTCGGTGTTCTTTTCGGTTTTAAGCTTCTGTGCAAATGAATAATGCTCATGAGAGATGCGTCCAAGTCTAAGGAGTGAAGAGCATTGTTAGAGCAAGCCTTCAAGTCAATGCTTTCGTAAGATCCTGCGGCACTTTGACTGTGGTACGGCGCTCCGCCGTCGCTTCCTGTACCACACGGGCATAAAAATTTAGGAAAAGTGCTTTTGTACCATATCTTAAATTTAGTTTTCAGCGGTTGCCTATTTTTGAGAAATGAATCCATCAAATTGCCTACGTTGTCTGTAGGCATTATATGAGATGCTTGGGCATTGGTATCGACTTGACGACTTTCGAATTGATCAGTCTCAAAGTTATACTGTTGACATGTTTCTTGTATATCTTTTTTTATCTTGCATTCTCTTTCTAGGACAGAGAATTGATTCAGTTGTGAACAGTAGTACTGTGCAACTAGATTAACATTATATTTTGGAATCTCTTTGTTTGTTTCCTGGGAATCGAGTGTGGAGCATGATTTTTTTCTAGTCCTGAATAGATGAAGAGCTGGAAGTTGATAGCTGCACTCTTTGTATATTTCATCACTGCGATATATTGAACTTATGTTACGTTCATTTATATTTTCATTTTGCCCTTTTTTGATGGGGTCTGTGATAAAATTGTCTGTATATGAAACACCCATGTTTGCTTCATAAATTCTGAATTTATGAATTTAAAATTCACAAGAAGTAAAGTTTAACAATATATAATTAACTTAGGTTTTAGTATGACGCATGAAATTTCAATTGAGTGCGAGACTATTTCTTTTAAGTAAAGGCCATGATACGTGTTGACAGGTGTTGACATAATATTGTGATATTGTGTACATAAATATGTAAGTGCTGTCAATTCGTATTATGACAGTTCAGTTAATAGTTTACCTTCCATAGTTCAAGCAGGTTAGTGGAGTGGTCAACCTTCATGCTGCCGTCTGGGTTCTTCGGATGCAGGTCACCAGGGACGTGCTCGAACGCAAAGGGAGTGTGTATGAGATAAAGGTCCACATACTCAAGGTTGAGATCACGAAGTGACGCGTCAAAGTACTCCTGAACCAACTCTGGCCGGTTTCCTGTATGATTGAATATGAGTATTATTTTTTTATTATTAATTTTCTCCTTACCGAGTGAGAAACCGAGACAAATAGAATAGTAGGTATCTAGGTAATGTGTTATTTTAAAAGAAGCACACCTATACCTACAAGTTAAGGATTTTTTTTATTTTTATTGGTTTTTCCTATGGAACGCGCGGTAGACCAAGGCGAAGATGTCGGGACGAACTAGTTAGTCTTTAGTAAAGACTAACTAGTTCGTCCGCCCGTGTTGCTTCACTGCATGGTAAAGACTCTTTACCATGCAGTGAAGCAACACGGGCTAAACAAAATAAAGTAAACCGGCCAAGTGCGAGTCGGACTCGCGCACCGAGGGTTCCGTACAATTACAATTTACGATTTATGACGTATTAAAAAAAACTACCTAGGTACTAGATCTCGTTCAAACCAATTTTCGGTGGAAGTTTACATGGTAATGTACATCATAATATTTTTTTTAGTTTTATGTTTCCCTTATTTTAGAAGTTACAGGGGGGGGGGGGGGGGCACATTTTACCACTTTGGAACTGTCTCTCGCGCAAACTATTCAGTTTAGAAAAAAATGATATTAGAAACCTCAATATCATTTTTGAAGACCTATCCATAGATACCCCAAACGTATGGGTTTGATGAAAAAAAAAATTTTGAGTTTCAGTTCTAAGTATTGGGGAACCCCCAAAATTTATTGTTTTTTTTTCTTCTATTTTTGTGTGAAAATCTTAATGCGGTTCACAGAATACATCTACTTACCAAGTTTCAACAGTATAGTTCTTATAGTTTCGGAAAAAAGTGGCTGTGACATACGGTTTTTAGGGTTCAGTTTTAGCCACTTGGCTACGGAACCCTAAAAACGTTCAGTGATAATAAAATGTATATGTAATAAGCTGTCTTACTGACCGCCAGGAGGTAGTTTCGTGACGACGAACAACTGCTTCCTCCGGGCGGGGTCGCCTGCGATCCAGCGGTTGAGGGCGCGGCCGAGTGCAGCCTCGTTCTCGTAGGCCCGTGCCGTGTCAAAGTGCCGGTAGCCTGCCTCCAACGCAGCGTCCACTGATTTCTCCAAGACATCATCGGCAGCCTACAGCACGAATTTAAATGTTTATTTTTATTCCTAAGTTATTTTTTAATTTTAAAAAGTATAACAATATTCCAATCTTGGGCTATGTTTAAGACCTTTAATTTTTCACCATCAGGGTCGGTCAGGGTCTTCCTATCGGTTAGTCAGTCGGGTTGGCCAGCCGCCCCACGCGGACACCGACCCCCAACGGCCCGGATACCTGAGGCTGAGAGGCCCTGAAGCTGTTAAAAGTTGAGCGGCGGTTGTGTAGGTACTCTTACGTTATAAGGTTCTTTTGGCGCGTGGCCAATATCAGAACTAACGCCGCCATCTTGTTTTGTCAATACAATTGCTGTGATGCTCACGAATGTTTACCAACAACGCCCCCTTGTCAATGCCACTCACATAGACTATACACTTATAAACGGCCACTCAGGCACCAAAAGATCCTTACAGCACTCAAACGAGATTATTTTATCGATCTCTTTGACCGTTACTTCCGTAGAGGTTTTTCCTTATAAATAAAACAAACAGACAAGTTTCTTATCAACTTCAATCAAGGTGACGTTTTAAGTTTGTCAAAATTCGCTTTCAAATACTTTCAATCCGTTTCAATCCTTTTTTATTTCTCTTCTTAGACAGATTATTGGTTGTGCTTTTGGACAAATTTGATCGTTTTAAAATAACAATGTGTAAAATTACTGTAGGACCAAATGGTTAATTAACATTTTCGAGATAATGAAGACAGTGGGTCCCGATAAATCGCTGATGATTGAGTGATGACTTCGCAGCCGTCGGAACTATGCCACAACAGTGAACACGGTGTTCAGGAAAAGTGGTCCCTGGACAACAACTCTTGTCGCGCCTCCACGTCCAGAGGACTGTCGCACTCGAGTGGAGACTTCGATGGCAGCAAGTCGATTTCATTCTGTAGCGACAAGTGCTCTTGCGAATCACGTAACATGTACTTTCAGGACTGCTACGAAGTACCTTGCATGATTCGCTCGACTTCACAAATACATCGAAAAAAATGGAATATTTTCAAAAAAACTTATGACTTTTTTCTGAAAATACGAAAAAGCAAAAAAGTAGGTAAAAGTGGAGATAGAAGTAAGATAGAAGAAATTGTAAAAGAAATTGTGGAACCGGAAAAAGATAGGTACAAATGAAACGGATCCAAGAAGTGTTTTACATGTTTATGAACAAAGAGTTGGGTAATAATTATATTGTATGTTTTTTTTAAAGATCACCAGAATTCAATATTCTGGTGATCTTTAGCTTCATCTCTTTAGCGGTGTTGAGAAAACATTACATAGGTACAAGATACCTCTACTAAGTACAGTCACGAGCACCTTAAGTTAACACTTGGCCACTTTCAATTGCGATTTTTACGTGAAATAACGAATGCATCGTTGAAATATGACACATTACATAAACCTATGGGTTCGAAAATGCTATGTTCGTAACAACATAAAATTTCATTCAAAAATAAAGGAGTAAATCGCCTTTGAACAAAGCCGAGTGTATACATACTTTTGCTCGTGACTGTACAGTCTGTACACTAAGGGATTTTTTTAAACATAGGCCTTTCTGAACTCTTAATTATGTTGTGTGTGTATTTCTGACAGAAGTTACCAACAGTTTTGTATCGTTGTAAGGAGCTATGCAATATTAATAAATGACAATATTTCTAAAACTATATTTCCTTTAAACTTACTTGCCAAGTGCCGAATCCAATTCGCGGCATGCGGTCACCGCCTTCCAGTTCAAAGTACTCGGGAATCGACATATTTAACTCAAACTATATTTAACACAAATCTATTTGTTTTATATTGTCCTTGTTTGTTTATTTCTGTGTTCAAGCCGCAAAGAATCAAAACACAATGCGAGTGAGCGGCGCGGACGCGGCAGTCGGGCTCGCGGGCAGCCTTGATTACTTCACTGCAATGGCGCACCGGTACCGGTTTGCCATAGAGTAGGCATTAGTGCGATGAACGGTTAAATCTGTCTTACTTACAATATCATTTTGTATGCACGCAAGACGCTTATGTGAAGCAGACCATGTTACATTGTTTTATTTTTAGATACCTATGACATTTCACCTAATCAACTCGTTCACACGGTGTTTTTTTACCTAAGTATTAGAATATTCAAATAACTTATGACAAAAGTACAGACCACCAAAGATAACGGACTCAAAGTAAGAGTTGTTCTGCCAATTAGCGTGATATAGTTAAACAACTTTTAGGTAGATGCCGTTATGCCACTTAGGGAGGTCGCCCACGAGCAACTTTTGTCTCCGAAACTAATTTGCCTCTCACAGTCTCACATCAAGTCTACGGGTTTGTATGAAAGTGCGCGCGTGTAGTGACGCGACAAAGACAGCACTTTCGTACAAACCCCTAGACTTGTCGTGAGAGACAAATTAGTTGCGGAGACCAAAGTTGCTTGTGGGCGCCCTCCCTTATTATTTCATATTGTAAAAGAAGCTCCGAGCCGGCTGCTGAATGCCATGGCCGACCTGCATATCTATTCACAACCACCAACCACGATAACATTGATTGTTATTCGATACGCTACGGAAGCATATCGAGTTGTGTGAATAGTTATACTGGAAACCACTAAACCGACTCTGATTTGCCGCTGCAGGTAGGAACTAGTCAGTTGGGGTCACTAGGATGAGCCAAAGTGCGACTGTGGAGCCACTTCACTAACGATGCCTCCTTACCTCTTGTACTCTCTGCGCAATACACCTGCTCTGTGAAAGACCTTTGCGAGGCCTATAACGACGTGGCCAAAAATATGTAAATGGAATCATCGATACGACAAAAAAATAAGACATTTATTTCCCACTTCTACAAAAAAAGGAATTCGGTTGAATATTTTTTTATGTTTGTACCTCTGAACTCCGTTATGAATATGTAAAGCCGATTTGAAAAATAACTTTAATTTCGGAAGTCGGTGACAAACAACGAAAATACGAACACAACGACACCGTCTTCCGAAATTAATGTTATTTTTTCCTTTGTAGTCTCTTTTTTTTGGAAGTCGGCTGTTTTTTTTTTTAAGTTTTCTTCTATATTTACCCTACAATGTTACTCTCAAAAACAAACAATTTATAATTTGCCGCTGCTGTTTTTTGTCCTTTAAACCAATTTCTATACACAACAGGGTGTAACATCTGCGCCCAATAACATCCTTTATCACCGCGGCAGATCTATGACAATCCCTCCGTAATGTTTACAAGTGGTTAGGTAATTGTAGGATTATACAATTCTGTTTCTGTAACAATTATTCAATGTTTGACAATAATATACTGTGGTACTTGAGTTGCGTGTACCGAGCGGCAGTGTCGACGCACTTTATCACAATGTAAATCGCAATGAGCAAATAATGATTGCTTTATGAATAGTTGGTTTGCTCCTATCATGTTTGTTGTGCCTTTATCCTGCCTGTAGGATGATATGGATGGATTTTGGGGCTGAATGCTAAAAATGAAGACTTAATCATATTCGTATAAAACGAACTTGTTTTTATTTTCACTGTTTCATCAAGGTATCAAAATTATTCTTTAAATAGGTAAGTATTTAATCTTAAAAACTACATAGGAATAGGTATTTGTTTAATATAACCCTTTACATTTTCGTCTTTTCTCCTAGTCCTTCAGTATCTAGTTCAGGAATTACCCTGGTAGGTACCTATTAACTTTTCATGACAGCATTTAGGTAAGTACTAAGGTTCTACATTACCAACTTGGAAGAGGGTTTATCATTCCAGGCTGCTAACTATACGACTGGGTATAGCGGTACCTACCTAATTAATTATTATGTAAATTTTCCGTAGTTGGCATCTTGTAGGTACCTACCTACCTACTTACGCAACATAGGGAGATAAAAACGTTACGAAACTACTTATCATCAACACTAAGGGACTGGTACTATTATTTATATTCTGTGCGAATGTATAGTAGGTAGATTATGTCTTATGATGATAATTGCCTTTGCATCATAAATCAGTAGAAATATAATATTCTAATCTACATGACTTTTCCCTGAAGGTTGGCTTGTCTTAGCACAATATTTTATTATGTACCTACCTAGGGATTATAGGTTAAAGTATCCTATAAAAATTTCATTAGGTAGCCTAGGTATAGGCCTCCTATGAACCGAATTCACAAATCTGACAATGGAATATTGAAGGCCATATTATACGAGGTAAACTATTTCTTCGTATAAGGCAATCCATATTCCAGCTAAAATAACACTGTTATCTCTATTCCTTTATTGTTGTTTTGTAATAATTTATGATTGATGAATAATTTGTAATCTGGTTAAATTTTATATGGGTGTAGGTATACCTGAAATAAAAATGATTTCATTTGATAAATAACTAACCAATGGCAACACATAGCTAAAGTTCTAAATATTTCATCATCAGAAATCGAAAAGGCAACGTAAAATGAATACATTGCATAGCATTTATAAATTTTTAATAAGCTATTATACGTTTAGATATCACATTACAAGTCGATTAATCTCCAACAAAGGCAATATAATAGAAATACAAATTAATTTTCCCACAAACCCTTAAAGTAATATCATCCTTTTGTGTGCAAACAGTATCTCTTTACCATTCAATTTGCGAACCGTATGAATGAACTGTCACAACACTCGTGGACCCATTGGTGCGTACAACCCTAAAGGACCCATAGATTGTGGTCACTGATAACTTCCCATTCATCCCCTAAATGTAAGGCGTGGTTTACCTGAGCCCCTCCTCCTATTGTCCACGAAACATTTTAAGGGTAGCAGATAAAGGAATACATTTTAGTTGTATTGAAATCCAGTAGCCTTTGGTCATGGATTCCTCCCCGGTACAGTCAAGTGCAAAGTGTGGCTCTGATTTCAGTATAGAGCGGATTTTGAGTAGTGATAGCAGAAGAAGAAGCGACAATGTAGAAGTTCCGGATTGGCTGTGCTGCACTCGGTACAGACCTCCTCGGTTGCCACGTAAGTACATATTTGAATGGCATTTTGAAGCTGAAACGTTCGGGGCTTGTGGCTAAGTAATAACAGCCGCTTGGTTCGATCGTTCAGGTTAAGCTTTGCTTGCTGCGGTTGGTCCGTGGATGGGTGACCATCTTTACATACCAAGACCCCTCCGTGCCTCGGAAAGCACGTTAACCCGCTGGTCCCGGCTGTCATTCGTGGATCTTTGACAGTCGTTACGGGTCGTCAGAAGCCCGAAAGTTTGACAACCAGTCTTACCAAGGTGTTTCGTATTACCCAGTAACTGGGTTTTGAAGGTCGGATAGGCAGTCGCTTCATGTAAAATACTGGTACCTATACTCAGCTGCATTCGGTTAGACTGGAAACCGACCCCAACATGGTTGGGAACAGGTTTGGCAGACGATGATGATGTGATTGAAGCTGAAACGTTGCAAGCGATGGTTGATGATCTCAATTAATTAACGAAGGTAAAGGTTTATCTTTGTTCTCAATGTTGCAATTACAGGAAGTGATTAACTTTGTACGTAAGTAAATCCTTCGATTGGTGTTTTCCTGTCATAAAATAAATAATAACATAGGTCTTTCACCAATTTAGCTTCACAATAATTTCCGTGTACTAGAAATACAGTAGGTAGGTGACCTATTAATGGTGAATTAAAATCAAAATATTTTATTTCACATAAACCAACATGGGCACTTAAGAAACGTTAGAAGCTAGGTGCACGGTTCCAATTAGTCGTTTCCTACGGAGAAGAGCCGGCAACAAACTCCACGGTTACACTATTCTGATTAAAAAAAAACGCCTTTATTAATGCTACTACAATTTAAGATTGTACGTTGTACCTACTTATTTCTTTATTTTTTTTTTGGCTCGTTAAAATAAACTTTAACTTAAGAAATTTTGTACGATTAGAAGGTAGTAAATAGGTATTAAATGTTTATCTTTCGAAGATCGAAAATAAACCGGCCAATTACCTGTTGCACTAAACAATTAAATCGTCAATTTGGAGGGACCAACTTATATAATCGATATCTTTAAAACGATATATGTTTGGGGCAGCCAAAATCAATAATAATAAGGTAGAATTAAGGTATTATAACTCTAAGTAGGTAGAACATTCCAGGGAGCAGCCTATCAGTTTGGTCCCTCCATCTTGATATCATGATGGAGGGACCAAGAATTTTGTTAAAATATTATGTATATGATGAGGTAGCTAAAATTATAGCAAAGGTAGGAAATAGTAGATTAATGGTACTATTTTTTTATATAATGTATGACAGACGTTGGAGATTTGGTCCCTTCATTTTGACGCTCACTTTAAAAATAATAGGTTTATACAATGTTTTCAAATTACAGTAGGTATGGGAGTACAGCGTAGGTCAGGTAGAATACCTGAGATAGGCGATAAGGTGGTCCTCGTTAGGCAGACGTGTTAAGTGGGTAATTACCGGACATCTACCAACTAACGGGTCCTCAAGAGTGCGCTAATGAGCATTGAATACGACGTGAACCTTCGTCGTTCTAGCTCCAAAACGAAATAAGTAGCTGTAGATATACTGCATGTATGAACCTGGGAATCTCAGTCTTTGCAAAGGGCACTAGGGATCTCGCGTAGGTACAGTGCCGCCCATTTAACTGAATGTCCAACTAATTAATACCTACAAGCATCTCGAACTAGATGAGCCTCGTTTTTGTGATCAACCAGTGTTAACTCTTCAGTTTTTGTGACAGGTGCAGTGAGCAGTGGCGGTGGTCGCGCTCGTCGGTCGGGCCGGCACGCTCGGGTGCCGTTCACGGCGGCGCAGGCGACGGCGCTGGAGGCCGCGTATGCGCGCGCGCCTTACCTCGCACCACCGGCCTTGCGTGCGCTGGCTGCTGCCTTGCAGCTACGTGACGATAGAGTGAGTGGCCAATCTAGTTGCTGGGTTCGTTTATCTTCCGGGATATTTTTTAGTTATGCTACACAGATTCCACGCATATCTACTCAAGCTAATTAAAACTCGATATTATTATACCCTGTATCTATCTTATAACATCTCACAACAGATTGCCGCCCTTGAACATTGCGCAGTCTTAGTTTGTAAATTTGAAAGAGAGTTGGTTTCAGAATAATGCCCTGGGGCATTCCGAACCACATCAATGGCTCTCTAGTGGTAAACTGCTAAGTGTAGCATTACGTGCGCTTCTTTAGATGTATTCTTTAGAGGTAGGTACCTACCTGTTCCTTGATTTGTCAAGTTATTCCTTTCGCTTCAATGTTTTCTAATTTCGATGCTAGAATCTGTAAAAGTAAAATTTGTCGAATGCCTTTGATGCCTATTGGAACATATTAACACTTACAAGTACCTATTATAACGTAACTGATGGAATGCCATTGCTGCCCAATCGTTCGGGGATGTGAATTAAGGCACACAAGGTAGGTACTATTTTAAGATTTTTTCTGTTTTTGTGTGAATATTGTAACCTGGGTCAAATAAACTTATTTTCTTTCTGTAACACAAAAGTGATAATTATTATGTTGTGAGCAGAGACGTAGACAGAGATGGTCGATCTACTTTGCTCAGTTTTGGTATTAAAACAGAGAGATGAGTAGGTATAAAACGTTTATCTTTTTTTATAGTTTAAACATAAATACATACAGAAATAAACAAAAATGTAGATACAATATAAATAAGCTGTAGGTACCTACCTACCTCAATGAACTCGGCCTATCGCAGTCCACTGCTGGACATAGTTCTCTTCCATGTTGCGCCACAACACCCGCGGTACCGAAGCCGTACCTACCGTATATTAATTAGTAGCAATAAAGACCCAGTTTGTATGAACGTGGTGGTTACGTTCAAATGTGGGAACAGTAGGTACCTACCTACACGTATGCTAACTTTTAACTATGTTCACATTCACACGTGATGCTATTGTGTGTATAATAAACCAGCTATTATAATAAATGTCTTTACGCTAGATGATTTTCGTTGGGAATTTTTGAAAAATATTACCTACCAAAAAAATGTCACTACCGTAATGGAACTTCTACGATCACTCCCACAGCAGTTGTATCTACATAGGTACAGTCAGCCTAAAATGTTTTATGGCTACACATGGATACGACATTATAGAATTCAAATTGTAGAACATTAATATATGGCTTCTTGTCATGTCTTGTTGAGTGTACATAGTACCATCGATCTCTGTGAGTAACCCCATAAAAATATTGTTCTCAGATAAAGATTTGGTTCCAAAATCGTCGCGCTAGAGAAAGAAGAGAGAAATGTGGCAACATCGCCCCACCAATAGCTGTGGCGCTTCCTGCGACCACTACTGCAGCCCATGTTTCACTTATCTCTTCGTGTTCCTGGGCATCAAGCAGTGATATACCTGGTCAAACCTTCAATATAGCTCTGGAGCAAACTGAGGGAGAAAGAACATCGCTGTATGAAAGAGACAGAAGAAATTTGAGCGTTTCATCCTGGAGCGTATCGACTGATGAAGATAGAGATGAACCGCTAGATATCGAAACTATTGAAGACTGAAGTATAAGGAATCTTGCATAGAACGACATTATTATTGACCCACAATTTACTGTGATATTCGTGACATGATATAAATTATGGAAAATATATGGATAATATTTTATTCAAGCATTTTCATTAGCACTAGCGCGCATATTTTTGCGTACGCTACGTAGATTAGTACATACCATCTTATACGTATATAGGTACTTAGGTATTGAGGTTCTGGATTGAAAGGAAATATAAATTAAGAAAGTTTATCGTGTTTAGATATCGACACCCATCACGTCTGTTGAGTTTGGCTAGCTCTAATTTGACTCTGTATAGTGTAGGTACTCGTAATTCAGGCTCGGCGGAGCGACTCGAAGGGCACGAAAATCGTTTTGAATGGCGTGCCTATGAAAAAGGAGTCGCCTAATCCTACTATAGATAAACGCGAAAGTGGTTGTTTGTTAGATACTCTTTTACGCAAAAAAAACTAAACGAGCTAACATAATTATATAGAATAACATAATTATAGGATACTTTTTATCGCAATATTCCCAAGGGATCGACACTTATGCGGGTGAAACCGCGGGGTGCTGCTAGTATTTAAAATAAAAACAACAGAATTTCATCAAAATACTTATTTGTATTTGTCAAAATGTTTGCAAAAAAATATTCTTAATCTTCAATTTTATTGTTATGGCTGTCTATTAAAAATAATTCTCTGTTATTATCGGCCGTCCTTAGCGTGCGTACGATCAGGGCCGTAATTCTCTATTACACAATGAACAAAACCGCGCGAAATCAACGCGAGATTGACGTGGTTTCGGTAAGGAATCGTTAAGTGGTCATAGTGAATTAGGGCCCAGTAAGATCCTTGGAGGTAAAATTAAAAACGTCACAAATTACGCTGCTGGTACACCCGGCGACATAATTATCAAGCCAGGTTTAGCTTACCTCGCAATGTCTATGTTTTTCGATGAGAATTCAGCTTATACTGGAAATGGATAGCTTGATATGTCGTCGTGCGTACGACTTTTTAGTTAAAATCATTGCTCCCTGTATTAAATAAATTAAAGAGTAATTGCTAATTAGCTGTGTTGTCTTAGTTAATCTATGTGACAGCGGTGCATTGACCGTACAACTATGAACATTAGCAACACACGTGTAAATGAAATTTTCATAATCAGTAATTGAATTTCACATCTTTCTACGTACAGTCGCGGAAAAAAAAGGTTTCAATTGCAATCCTTTCGCGTGGGCTATACGGGAAAGGATTGTAATTGAAAAATGGTTATAATAATGTTATAACCACCAAGAATTAACTTGAGACCCGAGTGGCACTGTTATCGCCCTCGCCGTCGACTCCTCGGTACCGCGCGCTTACGTCATCCGAGCGAAGTCTCAAGTTGACTCTTGCAGGTGGCTCCTTTCGAGTTCCTACTCATAAAAAAAAAAATCACATTCAGTCATTTACATTCGTAAATTACTAATTACTATTAAATACTAATTTCGGCAGTAGGTACGCATTCGAAAAAATAAGCCTCATGCACGGTGCAAGTAAAAATGTACCTGTCCTTTTTATTGAAATTGATGCCCAACCTTTTAATTCTTCGACTATAAACTGGTTAGAAAGAGAATTACAACTGTTGTTTTTGACATGTTTCACTAATGAAACAGTGCGCTTGAAACTCTACAACAAATCTACGTTTTTTATTTTTTCGAGGCCAGAGGGGCAATTCTCGTAATTTTAAGAACGTTCACGGTGTGAAGGCCAATTCTCGTAATTTAAAACGTTCAAAATCTAGTCGCAGTCTCATCTCGGCGACAAACAAAAATGTCAAAAACTTGTCAAAATGTAGGGAAATTAGAGGTATTTTTGACAGATTGAGACTGAGATTAGACTGTGAACGTTCTTAAAATTACGAGAATTGCCCCTCTGATCTCAGTCTCAATCTGTCAAAAATACGTCTAATTTCCCTACATGACACTGCGACTAGATTTTGATCGTTTTATATTACAAGAATTGGACTTCAGATAACACGACCCCAACAAAATTGGGAAAAGGCTAGGCAGATAATGATGACACAGTAAAGTTTCATCTGGGAAATAGGATTGCTTCTTTACACCTAACAGGGGGCTTACCACCAGCTCTTATAGCAGGGCAGAAGTTAAACTGCACTGCTTTTTGTCATGTACTAGAATACGTTTCTTGGCAAAAATGATACTGCATTTTAACTGCAAAACAACAACAGCGACTGAACGTCAGCCGGTCAAAGGCCGCTTTATTCTTGCAGTTTATTTATTGATTTATTCAATATCCAAAAATACATACTATTGTTTGTCTACATACAATATGCATGAAGTTACAGTTGGTATATAATTATGCCTAGAGACTAAACACCAGTGACTGCTGTGACATTGATTTTCAATTATCTGATAACTTTATTCGAGGAATCAATTTGAAATTTTGACAGTAATTTCATACAAAAACTGTCAATTTTATTTCTCGAATAAAAGTTATCTGGCGATTGAAAAATCAGCCCTTAAAGTAACAGATCATTCTATTTTGGAACGGATTGTAATCTTTCTATTTCACTATTTTCTAAAGCCTCTCTTACACAGTTACACCATGCAATTTTCTTGCATGTGGCATACAATAAAGTAACGCAACAAAAATTTAGACGGTGCAGGTTTTATTGTTGCTTCAACTTATCGTACAGTTTTTATTATCTCACGAGGCGACGCGCGCTTTGCTTCTGGTTTTCAAGTGCACAAATACGCTGTGAATGTGTGCGTGAACGACAAGTTGCGTCAGCACATAACAAACTCTTCCGTCTTCACCATTGTCTCCGACGGTAACGACAGCTTCAGTACTTAAACACACATTCACAGCGTGTTTGTACACTTGGTAACTACAAGTAAAGCGTGCGTCGCTTCGTGAGATAAAAATATTATATGTCACGGGCAATAAAATCGCACCATGCTAGTTAGGCTTAACTCACAACATTCTGCTAAGTGTATATATTTGGCCCTGACTTCCCACTAGTAAGTTTATTGTAGATATTATAAATGATAAAGTATTTTTTTGTATGTAGTATGAAAGGCATCGTTTATTGTTTGATTTAAATATTATATTTCCGGTCACATACAGCGTGGCGCTTGAATGGCGACATTACTTTAACACACGTATACGGTTTCGCATTTTTGTTTTATGAACACATTTTAATTTCTCTAAACGTTATTATTTATTTTAATTTTCTAAAATAGCATCTTGGCGCAACCTGTACTTAAAGAATCATTTGCCGGTTCGAAAGAGATGCCGTGGCCCCTGGCACCACAGGCAACTGAAGGTACACGGGTGGGTTTTAGTCAGTAAAAGTCTGACACGCCCTTCCGCTCAGCCCAGAGCGGGAGAGGTCATTTGATGATTCCCCATCCAAAAAAAAAGGGAGTCATTTGCCGGAGCCACGGATCATAACATCGCATCAATCAAATTAAAACGAATAACGTAAGATAAGATTTAAGTAATTGTTACACTGTTCAAAGATGTTATTTTTATCAAAATGTTAGTGTAAACAATAAAATTGTTGGTGAACCAAATAAATAAATAAAAGATGAGAGAATTTTTGTACGCCATATTTGTAGATCCTGTTCCCGAATGTTATTTTAAGACCATGCAAATCTATTGTAGTAGTATGTAGACTCATGTTTTACAAAAAATAAAGGAGGCGAATTGAAGGAAAGAGAGAGAGAGCCCTACGTCGACGAGCGGCGCAGGCGGTAGTTTTCAAATTATGAATTATTTGATCTTGTTATTATTCCTATTTCATTAAGTACATATAAATTATTACAGGGTGGCAGGGACATCGACGCGCAAACTGTAACCATGAATTCAGCACATGATTCTAGATCCCCTAGCGTAGAAATTTTTCGTCGGTTATCATAAAAAAAAACAGCCGTTTTATAGAAAAGTGCAATACCTACGCGGTCAAAATGTATGGAAGAGCAATTTAAAAAAAAAATGTCCAGCGATAAATTTCAACGCTAGGGCGCCCAGAAACATGTACTGGATCCATGGTACCAGGCTGCTCATCGATGTCCTTGCCACCCTGTATATTTTTAAATATAAAAAAAAAATAGTAGACCACGGTATCGGGAACAGGGTCCAAGCTACCGGCGGTCAGGGCTCCAGAGACAGGAACCTCCTAACAATGCAGGCCGTGTCCAAGCCCTTGATCCAGCTGCCCAACGAGAGCCTCCTTAGGTGTTAGTCGAGGCTCTTGGCTATTAATCCATTGGCTGTTGCGACTATCGGCACAATGATCGCTGACTCCACATCCCACATCTCATCAACCTCGTGAGCCAAGTCAAGATTTATGTTGTTATAATTTTTAGGGTTATGTACCACGAAAGGAAAAAACGGACCCTTATAGGATTACTTTGTTGTTCGTCCGTCTGTCTGTCTGTCAAGACCCTTTTTCTCAGGAACGCGTGGAGGTATCAAGCTGGAATTTATATCAAATACTCAGGTCTACTGACCCTTGGAGCTGTGAAAAAATCAAACTTCTAAGCCAACGCAATCAAAAGATACAGCCGTTTATGCCGCAAATTTTCGACACTCGCTAGGGAATCAAAACCTACAGCACGGTAATTGATAATATTACCGTGCCTACAGGGTTCTATGTTACGGGTTTGGTTTCCGCACTTAGTCCTTTAGGTGGAACATTGTGCGTGGGCCATGGCGGCCGTCGGTGGTTATTTCAACCAGCCCACCTCCCTCCAGAAGCTTATTAGGTCTCCTGGTCTGTCGAGAACATCTATGTAGGATCTGGGTGTCCAGAGGGTTTCTGATCTAATCTGGGTGACGCCTGTGCACTCAAAAAGCACATGCGCGACGGTTTCATCAGCCTCCATGCAAGCTCTGCACAGGGGGCTGTCCGTTATGCCTATCGTGTGGAAGTGTTTGTTTAGTAAGCAGTGTCCCGTAATGGTCCCCGTCACCAGGGGCAGGCCTTTCCTGTCCAGGCGTAGTAATCTTTTAGTTAGCTTGCCATCTAAGATGGCATGGCTTCCTTGGACTGCCTGCAGCCCGGTGACGAGGACCACCAGTTCTCTGCCTGTGTGTGGGTGTGCCTACAGGGTACTTCCCGTAAACTCGAATCATGAAATTTGGTACGAAGCAACGTCTTATAGCACAGATAAAGGAAACATTGCGAAAACCGTAAATTTTTAGTTACATCATATAATAAAAATATTTTTAAACCCGTGTGTTAAATTAATGTCGCCATTGTAGTAACACGTCGTATAATGATACTCAATACTTTATTGCATTCCATATGTGTTACATATGTGCATTCATTAACACTACGGGACACTAGACGCCCCCAAGCGTACTAACAATTAACCGATTAACTACGTGTAAAAACATTTATATAAAAATATTCATTATTGAGGTAAGTCTGTCGAATATAATGTGTTTAACTTACATATTTTTCTTTCGGTTAAAAATGAATAAGTAATACTGTGAAGTATATTTCAGGAATCTAAGATAACAGATTTTGGGTGTAATGACACTAACACGCACCGACCGGCAGTGCGCCGCATTTTTCCATATCTTTATCTCTTTCGATTCGTGCGTATAAGTGGAATTTTACCCATAATTACTTTGATTATACTATAATTGGATTCTACTAGAGAGGATTATTCGAGCACTATTCTTTAGTTTTATTTGTATGTCTTACGAAGAAACAGAGAATTTACTAACTGTGTTAAAGTAATTATAGGTGGGTATACAAATATTATAATTATCAAATTTAGAAACTAGGAATTATGCTACTCAACATGTAATTATTTTTATATTGTCAACTTTTGATTATTTATTAATTTTTAAAGACTATTTTAGCTCTTCTCGCCTGAAACAGTATTACCTAGTTCAGACACGTAAGTCTTAGGAATATAATTTACATTTAAGCAAAACTGTACTAATTTTCATACCTTATATTTTTTTTTTAATAAATATTATTATTATTATTTTGATCATTTATTTCATTGAAATACTTATAATTTACATTTAAAAATATATTTATTAAATAAGCATTTAAAAAATAGTAGCCCATCGGTTTCGGGAACCAAGCTACCGGTGGTCAGGGCTCTAGAGAGGAACCTCCACACTATGCGTGCCATATCTAGGAGTACTGTTTTTTGAATGAAGCCCTTGAACCAGCCGCGCAACGAGAGCCTCCTGAGGTGTTGGTCGAGGTTGTCCTCTATTAGGCTTCATTTAGATTATTATTAAGTAACTTATTGCTATGTCAACATACAAAATAATATCGATTTAACAGTCTCTTGTAAACTTATGATGATTAAATAACATGATCAGAGGGATTCGGTTTCTTTGTAGCTACATTCTAGATAACACACGATAGATAGATAACAGTTAGTAAACATCAATTTCATTAAGGAGCATGCGATATGGTTGCCCGCAAAATTAAAATGTTCTTATGTTTTTTGTCATTTGCAGGTCAGTGTCATGATGTATGCTGATCAAAATATGATTTGAGGCCGCAACAAATATGTATTTACAGAATCATAATCATCAATACAACTGTTAGAATTGGCCTGAACTGCCACGATGTTGTGAAGTAGTCGTTCAATAGGATAATTTTTGTGTTTGTATTGTACGCCCAACAGGGTCCATAATTGATTCTATTGATTTATACTTACCACCTGTCATCATCATCTGCCCAGCCTTTTCCCAACTATGCTGGGATCGGCTTCTAGTCTAACCAGCAGCTGAATACCAGTATTTTACATGGAGCTACTGCCTATCTGACCTCCACAACCCAGTTATTGGGTAATACGATACCCCTTGGTCAGACTTTCGGGCTTCTGACTACCCGTAACGACTGTCAAAGATCCACGAATGACAGCCGGGACCAACGGCTTAACGTGCTTTCCGAGGCACGGAGGGGTCTCGGTATGGAAAGATGATCACCCATCCACAGACCAACCGCGGCAAGCGTAGCTTAACCTGATCGATCGACCTGTGCGATCGAGACTATATACCTAATCGAGACTATAGCACCATACTTAGCTTTGATATTTAATTTGTGTGTAGATCAAGGAGTCTTCCCGGATTTAATGAAATACAGTAAGGTTATACCGCTTTTTAAATCTGGGGACAGCAAAGACACCAACAATTATAGACCCGTATCCGTGTTGCCCGTATTCAGCAAGGTGTACGAAAAGGTAATGCTCAATCAAATGCTTAATCATTTTAACACCAACAAAATCTTACATGATCAGCAATATGGTTTCACCAAAGGACGTTGTACGACTGACGCCGGTGTCACCTTATTAAAGCACATATTTACAGCGTGGGAGGAGGCCCAAGATGCCATAGGAATCTTTTGTGACCTCTCCAAGGCATTTGACTGCGTCAATCACGAAACCTTACTTTTTAAACTGGAGCACTACGGACTAGGTCAACTTGCGCTCAGTTTAGTCAAATCTTATTTAAATGATAGACAGCAAAAAGTTCAAATAAATGGTGTCAATTCTCTTGCTTTAAAAGTAAAAATGGGTGTTCCTCAAGGCTCGATTTTAGGTCCTTTCCTCTTTTTAGTATATATTAATGATCTACCCCATTTAATAAAGAACCAACCACAAATGGTGTTATTTGCTGACGATACTTCCTTAATTTTTAAGATAAATAGACGTGCACCAAATATTGACGACGTAAATAACGCCCTACAGCAGGTACTAAATTGGTTCACTGCTAATAATTTGGTATTAAATGGGAAAAAAACTAAATGCATAAGATTTGCTTTACCAAATGTTAAAAGTAGTGATTGTGACATAGTATTGAACAAAGAGAAACTAGAATTCGTCGATAAAACTGTTTTCCTGGGGATCACGCTCGACTCAAGGCTGCAATGGGGTCCTCATTTAACATCTCTTGCAGGAAGGCTAAGTTCAGCAGCTTACGATGTAAGAAAAATCCGTCAAGTTACTGATGTAGATACCGCGAGGCTGGTCTATTTTAGTTACTTTCATAGTATCATGTCTTACGGTATTTTACTATGGGGACGGGCTGCAGATATCGAGTCCATTTTTATTCTGCAGAAAAGAGCCATCAGAGCAATATATGGCCTCCGCAGGCGCGATTCTTTAAGGGAACTGTTTAAAGATATTAACATCATGACGGTACCTTGTCAATACATCTATGAAAACATCATGTACGTAAGAAAAAATTTAAATCTGTTCAACAAAAGAGGTGAAAAACACAACTATAGGACTAGAAATAGGGACCAATTAGTTCAAACAGGTTTCAGACTGGCTAAAGTAGACTCAACCTTCATGGGGTACTGTTTAAAATGTTACAATAAAATTCCTCCCCACATACTCCAACTGAATGAAACGAAATTTAAATCTTGTATTAAACGCACACTATGTAGCCAAGCATTTATTATAAGTTAGGGGATTACATCGCTGACAAAAATGCTTGGCTCAATGCTGGTCCAGCTCCACAGGGGCGCTTAAACTAATTAGCATTCGGAAACATTGCTGGAGCTGCGGAACATTGGAAGAAAACTATATTTGCATTGTATAAACTCAATTGTTTAGTATTGTATAATTGCATAGCACACGTGTGAGCACTATGTACTTTCTATAAAGCTACCATTTACTGGGTACGTCTTTCATTGACTTAAATGTGCCCTGGCGGCTGAGAGTATGTCATGCTCACTCTAATGTCTCGCTGGTGGTGGCGTGTGTGTTGGATCATTAAGTTCCCTTCAAAATGGTTGAGCTGAATGGTGCTGATCCATACGTCATGTTCGTGAACGGGCGCCGTCAGTAGGGACTGGTCATCTCTTAGCTGCCACGGCTTATTGTAATTTTTAATTTCTGAATTGTTTTTATGTTTTCTATAACGGACGCTTTTAACGTGCACGTCTTTTCTACATCGTTCTCACATGGTTAATTTCAACACGAATGATGTAATCAAATATTTTGTAAGAATTTTATGATTTAAAAGAGTGTCCATGGAGTTTCTTGCCCGTTCTTCTCCATAGGTACCTACGCTTTGGAATGGGCAACTAGCTTCATCTTTCTGACTGACCGACCCTTTGACAATTCAAAAGTGCCTGTAATTGGTTTAGTTGAATTAAATGATTTGAGTTTGAGTTTGAGTTTGTGCGGCTGTTATTATTTAGCCACGGACCCCGGACGGACTTACCACCTGTACATTATGGATGCATTAGAGATTAAATTGTATTTAAGATTTGTCAACATATTGTTTTCATTTAAAATACAAAAAAAATATAATTTGAACTTAGATAGCTTGTTGTACCTACTGATAATTTTAATTCTGTAAACACATATTTGTTACGGCCGCGAACATTTGGATCAACATACAACCTTATACTTACAAATTGCAGAACACCGCGAGAATATTTGAATTTCGTGGGCTTTCCTGGCGCTTTCGCCTTAAGAAATACCTACGGAAAATGTTCTAGACGCGACTAGACAACACTTAAATAAGGGTCATTGAGGATTGGCCATTTGGACTGCGCGCATGCCCTCGCTCAGTGGGCATTTCTCTTCGGGAGTTTCATCTCCTTGTTGGCTTTCTGTAGACTTGCTCAGGATCTCGTAGTGAGCTGCCTCGTCTTTATCCGGACTGGTCTCGTCTAAACTGTACCTGTTGATGATAACAAAACAAATGAATCTATTCATAGAATGTGTGAGGATACTATTATTTAAGGGGCACGGTGTGACTAGTGACTAACCTCAGTGTGCAAAGACATAGCCGTCTATTATATTATCTATATCCGTCTATTTTAATATCGTATTCACGGTCAGCATCGTCTACTAATCAAAACAAAGTCCACTAACGGGTTTTTTTTTTTAACTATAACAAAATATTTAGTAATAATTGAACAGAATTAATATTAAAAGAATATTAACCCTTAGCTATAAAATGAAATGCTGATAAGCAGTTCATCAAATTATTTCGTGTCAAATACCAATGAATCATCAAAATTGTGTGTAGGTAGTTATTGTATGCCCAAATTATATAACAAATCCACAACAATTTTATCTTACCCGCACGCTCTGAAGAACGCGGAGGCGGAGGGGTTATGCGTAAGCGCAGTGAGGCGTACGCAGCGCATGCGCGTGGCGGTAGCCAGCTTCTCTAGTACGATGAGTACGCGCTGTCCCAGGCCGCGCCGGCGACCTTCCGCCTCCACCTGAACCTCGTAACTGAAACAATTAGGTACATTGATAAAGTAACACTCTGTTCAAGTCACTAACACATCCTTAATTACAATTAAAGTCCTCCAGACCGTATTTGAGCCGTAGCCGTCAATCTCAACGGAGACCAGCCATATCGGCGCGGGAGATATTATAGTGCACATGTATGTGCGCAGACACAGGTGCACTCTCTCTTCCCTCACTCTCATAGTCCGATGGGACGGCAATCCGACACGACCGGAAAGAGATCAAGCGCAGGACCAGCGTGGTTAACGTGCTTTCCGAGGCACGGGGGCATCTCACCGACCACAAACTAATCACAATTAATCTAATGAGGAATCCATACCATGCTGATCCCACTATCTCTCTCTCTCTCTTTTACTACCGGACTACCAGCAGTTCCGGTTTAGCCCCTAAGCAAATTAAGCAATTGCTTATAGATATCACGTCTCGATGGCACCATAACCAGCACCGAAAAAATATTTGCTAGCACATGAAAAGCAAGGCTGTTTGAAAACCCACGCGTTTTGTGCGCGGGAGATGTCGTTGCGTTGAAGTCGGAAAGGCTCGATGCTTTATCAATATTATACAGGGCGACTTGTAGGTACTTTGCCAGCACTATCGACTGTTTCTTCGGCACCCCTAAATATTAAAAAAAAATCTTGTACGTCGTTAGATAGCTGATTAAATGAAGATGTATTCTCTATAATTTGTACGGTTCATGCCATAGTAAAATTTTGAGATAACTGGTATCAAAATTCATTTACGTAGATGTTTTTCTTTTTAGCAAATGGTTTAGTAAACTTCTCCCTTTAACTTTTAACTGTATGATGTTTTAGAAAATTTGATTACATTTGAAAGGTTTGCTAAAGTATTAGGTACCTAATAGAATAGCAATGAAGGCCATTCAATTTGAGACTTTAGAGAAAAGTGATATTTAGTAACATTTTTGGGAAGTTTACAAAAATACATAAAAATTGTGTTTCTTGTTGCAAATGTGTCCCCCATTTGCAACAATCACTATCAGTAACTGTTACGTAATAGTTATTATTAGTGATAGTTAGTTAATTCAATCACTATCAGTAACTATTACGTAATAGTTAGTATTAGTACTATCACTATCAGTAATTATCACGTCCTGGAAGGAATACGACAGATTACAAGTCACCCTGTAACACAGGGCCTGTTTAGTATATAGAGGCAGTAAAAATGTTGAACTAAATTCTCGTAAACGTCGCAAATAGCATTTCAATAAATAAATAAAAAATGCTTTCGTACATATTCTAAGGAACGTGACGAACGGACAGGGTGGCCCACAGGCGTGTGGATTGCTTAGGGCATCAAGTAGTCTTTTTTTTTTTTCGGATGGAAAATCATCAAATGACCCCTCCCGCTCTGGGTGAAGCGAAAGGGAGTGTCAGACTCTTACTGACTTAAACCCACCCGTGTTCCTTCCTTAGCCCTTTCTGTTCCAGGGCAGCGGTAACCCTTTCGGACAATCCCGCTACCCTGGCAGGCTTCGGCCCTATCGGACCCCTTCAACTGCTGACTTCTCTTATAGGCGCACGTGGAACACATACGCGCCGTCCGGCACGGGCCTGGTCCTGATCGGACGGTGAGCTACCCATTACTCTCCGCCCGCAGGCCCGCGCGCATCAAGTAGTCTTAATCCGGCACTGACTACCAGACGTGCTACAGAGTACCATCCGCACTTGATTGATACCCCGACTAGTCGTACTCGGCGCTTCTGTGTGTGGTGGGGGACATTGATTATGCGCGGCCAAAGTATAACTCTCTGCCAGCGTCTGTGGTCTCATCCACATATAACCCGTCAACCTTCAAGGCAAAAGTGAACAGACATCACGCTCGTTCCGTCGTAGATCTCATCCAACGCTTTCCATCATGCGAGATCGAAGTCAAGAGCAGACCTATTTGGCAATAATAAAAAAAAACCAGAAGCTTCCATGCCAGCTCTCATATCGTTGTGAAAATTTCATTTTAAACCAAACGAACCCTGTTGGAACGTTTGTAATTTTGTGTCCGCGCACGATTTTCTGCCATGCTCGCTTATATACCTAAGTGCGAGAACTTGTGGTGTAGACGCTACTGAATAAGTATAGCAACAAAGTACCGCAGATGTAGTATCGTATCTATGTTATTATCTCTGTTAAGAATTAATGTAATATTACATTATGTTATCGACATTGTTTTAAATATACACGTGCCACCTGCTAGTTCTGAGCGTAAGCAAGAATGTATGTGCTATGTGGTCAAAGTTCATTACAGTTCGACGTTAGCTCATTAGGAAGTTAAACGATGTTATTATCTAACGCAGTGGAGAGGCAATTAGGACGCCTTGCCTTGACTACGCACAAGGTTAATTGCAAAGACATTTAAATATACCTAATACTTGTTAATTGGGAAATGGAGACGGCGAAGTCCCGGTCTCCTCCGAAGTTAGTTTTCAAATCGGGACAGCTACTAACAGCTAACAAAGGTTACAAAAAAAAAAACCGGTCTAGTGCGTGTCGGGCCACGCGCAGTGTAGGGTTCCGTAGTTTTTATAACAGCCAAGTGCGGGTCGTATTCGCTGACTGATAGTTTCGTACCATGCTTGCTTTAACTAAAAGCCAAACATGACTACCTACCTAATTTGACTTCCTATACAAACCCTCATTTGATCCGACAATTTGGCACGGAAAGTTTTAATGATTTTTTTTTAGATTTGGATAAGACTTGTCATAGTGTTTAGAATTTAAATACAAGACACAGAGCTAAACTATTCATCATCATCTGCCTAGCCTTTTCCCAACTATGTTGGGGTCGGCTTCCAGTCTAACCGGATGCAGCTGAATACCAGTATTTTACATGAAGCGACTGCCTATCTGACCTCCACAACCCAGTTACTGGGTAATACGATACCCCTTGGTAAGACTGGTTGTCGGACTTTCGGGCTACTGACGACCCGTAACGACTGTCAAAGATCCACGAATGACAGCCGGGACCAACGGCTTAACGTGCTTTCCGAGGCACGGAGGGGACTTGGTATGTGAAAATGGTCACCCATCCACGGACCAACCGCGGCAAGCGTAGCTTAACCTGATCGATCGACCCGTGCGGCTGTTATTACTTAGCCACAAGCCAAACTATTCACTTGTCAAGAGCTAAACTATTCACTTGTCACAAAAAAATAAAATTGAGGAATTCTATGGAGATGTTCGAAATTTTCGAGTCAAATACAATTGGTCGACTATTACTCGTAAACTTGTAAAGCCCACTTAAGTGTGATAGTTTTCCTTTAAACTTCGTTATATATAGGTACTACTGCTGTAAAATTTTAATTTCTAACTACAACCGTTTAGTTGGTAGAGGGGGGGGGGGACACTTGACTCTAACGAAAATTGGTACTTTAAAGCTTGATAAGTCACGAACGGTTTACTTAATCAAAAAACGGTCTTCCAAACCACGAATATTTTTGAAAGACCTATCCAACGATATCCCACACTATGGGAAGGACAAAAAATAAATATCATCTCCACTTTACATGTACCCTAAATAATAGTTTTTTTTTTAAATTTTATTTTACCACTTTTTGGCGCCATTTACGTGTATACTCATGCCAAATTACAGCATTCTAGTATTAATAGTTTTTGAGCTAAACCGCGGACAGACGGACAGACAGATAGACAGACGGACATGGCGAAAATAAAAAAAAATAAAAAAAATGGCTAAAAATGATGATGACTATGGCATCATCAAAGTTTGGCGAGAAAATGTGCAAGCAAATATATTTTTATGTAAATATATGTGTTTTTTAGCTTACAGATATATTGGTTTTTTCTGACAATATTATCGATCAAAGTACAGACTAAGGAAGGTTAGTGAAAAATCGGGACATTCGGCGTCTCGATCAAGGGTGCATCGACGTGTCACTAGACCCTTGGAAATCGGGACGTTCCACGCATATCGGGACACCTGGCAACGCTAGTTACCAAGCCCAAATAGTCAATATCCATAATAGTCAATCATAATCATATCATAATAGTCAATCCCTACGTAAGTAATAAGGGGAGCTAGAAGGAGAGCTCACCACACGCAAATTGCAATGCTAAACGTTATGTCTCAAAATTATTATTATGTCAAACCGCAATCTTATCACCTATTTCTTTAACAGCTGCAGTAAAACATCAAACTACTTTCATATTTAATAATTTATCTCCTAAGATAATAAAGCACTGGACTGGCGAGTGATCGGATTAATGATTTCTTAAGAATTGAACTCTAATTTGACCTGATGATGCGTTACTTGCTACAATTGCCTACATGCTACTTACACGTTGAATAAAAAGATAATGGTTTAAAAGTTCAATAACAATGCGCGTAAATGGGCATAATCCTACTAATATTATAAACGTGAAAGTTTGTATGGATGGACGGGTGTTTGGAACTCTTTCACGCAAAAACTACTGAACGGATTTGGATGAAATTTGGCACAGAGATGATTCATAACCAGGATTAACATATAGGATACTTTTTATCCCGATATTCCCACGGGATCGAAACTTATGCGGGTGAAACCGCGGGGCGCAGCTAGTTTCAAAATATATCTCACCTCTGATAACGCATCAAGTTCATTGTATTGCACAATGTTTTAAATTATGTAACTTTTACAGAATCAAATTCTTCTAACTGAACAGACAGCTGTGCTGCTGGGGAGTTTGTTGCGTCACTTCTTCATCCCAACTCAAGCACTAGGAAGTGGTAAAGGGGAGTGCGTTTTGTGGGAATGTCTTATGTAATTTTGACGTTCAAAAAGTGCTGTTTCACAGCCTACTTTGAATAGATTACTTTTGATTTTAACTTAATTTTCGGAACGAAGTTCCTTATTGCACGTCATATTCAGCTCGTTTGACTAATGAGAGTTAGACCGAAAAAAGTATACAATTTGAACACCACGATACTTTTGCTACACTATGTGTGTGTGTGTGTGTTTTTTAATACCATTCCTTAATTCTTTTTCATTTAGTTACTTTCAAACGTTGTTAATTTATTTAATTGTGTCTGTTATACTCCGTTCCTTTCTTTGGTTCGGACTTTTTCGGACACATTGTGCTGAATAAATATTTTTTTGAGGTTTTCTTCTTTTGGGGTCCCGTTGATACCTTTTGGATACGGAGCCCTAAAAGATCAGTTGGGATGAGTGGAATGAGAAATTGATCAGAGCGTTTCCATTTACAAAAAATAAGCTGTCACAGATAAGACCTCGACTGGCAGGTGATTTACTAGGTGCACAATATACGTGTGATACTATTACAGAATCCATGTTTTTAATTGAAGCCCCTCTAACAGAATTATCCCATCCTATTTGATTTGGTGTCAGCGTAGCATGTGTTCTTCCATACAAGTCTGTAGTGACCTGCTTTTTAACACCAAATACATCTTCCACACAGTCAGATAGACTATCTGAGTTTCTAAACTAATTGTTAGATCTAAAGAAGTCTTGTTTTCTTACCGATGGTATAGGATAGCAAATATTTTGTTTTCCGCAGTTGATAATTTTGGGTACACTTCTAAGTTATTGCAGTCATTCCATTAATTGTGAATGGAAACAGAAAATTTACATAACGAAAGGCCATTGCCCTTGCTTGATGATATACTATAGCCCGCACGTACATTGATTCACCTTGACTGACGGTCAAATAGGACGGCACTAAAAGTTTGTTGCACCCAATGGATTGATAAATTATTCTCTTATTTGTTTGTAGGCACACAAATAAATTCCCGGGAAATAAACTGTAACTTTCTTGTACGTCACACAAAAAAGAGTTTGATTCTACGTATATATACCGTCACTAGTTCACTACCTTCACTTTTGAAAATGGGTAGAGCTTTCGATTATGAATTTATGATCGAAACATTACACTGTAGTCAATTTATTCAAAGGAGCTACCGCTTCAATGCATAAGCTTCATTCAAATGACACACGTCACACGCTCGCTATTGCTAAATTCTAAATGCACTGAAACTGCACATTTTCCATATCTATCACTTTAATTAACAGAACAAAATCACTTCGTGCTATTTTCTAACAACCAAACTTCACGATGACTCTTGCGCCGGAAATCGAACTAGCAATGAGAAATCACGAAAAAGTTGTCGTAGAAAGTTTCCTTAGCGGGAGGGCGGAGCAGGGAAGCGGGGGTGGCGGATAGGAGATACCCGTCCCTCCTATTATCTGCGGTGACGTACGCTTTTATCAGCAGTAGGGAGTTCGGCGGTTTCAGGCTAGACGGCCTCGCAAACGAAGACGAGCAGCAGAGAGATGAGGCCGCGGCTCCTATGGCAGATTCTCTTGTGGGCGGTGGCGGCGCAGGCCGCACGCCTTCTAGCCGTATTGCCCACCAACACCAAGAGCCATCACGCCATGTACGGGCGGCTCCTGGATGCACTGGCCCGGAGAGACCACCAACTCACAGTCGTCACGCACTTCCCATTGGTATGTATAATTTGTACCTATACATTGAACGAGCCCTATTAAGCTGCTCAATTTTTTATTGTACCGTATATTTTGAAATCTATAAGGGTTTTTCTTTTTGATGTGTATTTAATTATTTTATGGATAAAAACCTTGACGGATCCCTATCGCAATTTTTTAAAGAAATACAAGTTTTTATACCAAATACAATTTTTATTTAAAATAAAATTATAGAGCCATAAAAACTATATCAAAGCACGTGTAGAAAATTATCAGCTCAAAATTCGGCCGCGTTTTGGACTTTCTTTGGTCTTAGGGCCGTTTTCCACCAAAGCGGTGAGGAAGTGAACATACAATAGATAGGTGTTATTTTCGCACCTTCTCGCATTCTTTGAAACCGGTCTAGAAGATAGCGTCATCGCGTAGTGATTGCGTAACGATTTTACTTTTCTAACTAAAAAGGAATTTTCTACGGGCAAAGTCGCGGTAGGTCGTCTAGTAAATAAATAAAGGAGTGTTTTAAATGTTCTTTGAGTAGGCACAGGTTTTTAATGTGATCGAAAAAGAAATATTTAATCTGAAACATACAATATTTTTCTCAATAAGCCTGTAAAAGTACTCATATTATCTTTCCTAAAGTAAGTTTTTCTGCGAATGACTCATTAAACGTCGTCAAGTACAGGCGAATCGAATGCTGATTACGGATTCGTAGAACGCATAAGATTGCCATAGTAACTCAATTTTCTTAAGAGTATCTCGGGACTTTACGATAACTTTTCAGAAAATACTCACGGGAATAAAAATTTCTTTGATTAATTAGAAGAGATTCCTTAGTTACTTAAATTGAAATAAAAAGTGGTTAATAGAGGGAGTAAAGTATGCTTACTCAAAGCTCGACTTTTTTCACCAATCTATGCGTTATTCTACATGTTGACACAGGCGAAAAGATCTTCGAGCTATAAGTAGTACTTGTTCGTGCGTTCAATAATTACAAAATTTCTAAACTAGGTGACCCAAAGGCTGTATTTACTGTTAGGCCCTTTGTACACACACGTTTTTCTTGCCGTGAAAAACTACGGTTTATTCGCCGTGTGTAGGCACGGTCATCAGTGTTAGGTATATGGATCACTATGGAAGCTTGTGTTACGCTCACGTCGGCGTCGCACGCGTATCGTCGGTCACGCTAACCATTACGCTGACGATAATAGAACGGTATAGAGTAGCACCGAGGGTGTGCGAGCGCGAGTCCATAGGAATCAGTGCGCGACCGATATCAGCGCTGACCCACGGTCGAGCACTAAATCCAGCCTAAAGCCTGGTTCTCATTATCTTGACCGGACAATATATTATGTTTACGCAAAAGTTTTGCAGCTCTACGATGTTTGTTGAAAACAGAAATAATCTTTTTTCCCTACAGTGAGGCTCTGAACAACAGTGTACTTAACAGTTTCAGCAATTATTTTGCGCTGTCCAATAGTGGCGTTTTATCTGAATTTCATAGTTAGTGAGCTATCAACTCAGTCTACCGCAGTCCACTACCAGACATGGCCTCTCCTCTCTCCTCATTCAGTCTGTCCCCGCCACCTTTTTAGGGTCGTCGCCGCGTCGTCGGTGCATCTAGCTGAGGGCGTCCGACACTAGGCTTGGCGATACGCGGTTTCCATTCCAGCACTCATCTGCTCCACCGGCCTTCCGACAAACATAGCCAGCCCACTGCCTGCAGCATACTTCCTCTGCGCAAGCTAGGTCGGTCCCTCTGGTTTTTCTGGCCTTCAACGAAACTCCCAGTAAATTCAAGGTCGCTCATAGAGCGCTGAGCGACCTTGATTTTGTGAACCAGCCCGACTATGATGAGGGTCCACGTTTCGGCACGCTCATAGTCCAACGATATTATAACAGCGGCGAATGATGAGGTAATCATGATGGTATAGGTCAATGATCAGCCGATGACACCCACTTTCCGATAGTTATTGACAATAAGTCAAGTGTGAATTAACGGTCAAATAGATATCTACGAGTAGGTACATTCAAAATAATAATGATGAACTCTACACGTGGTCATTATTGTGAATACGGACTTTGTTAGTTCACTAGGTTAGGTAGAGGGCATAGATAAAAAAAAATGTTTACAAAATGACTACGTAGGTATAGGTAATCCATACCCAAAAAAGTTTAGTGTATACAAAAACTTAACTTGTTCTTTGTTAGGCATATGTTGGTGTCGTCACTCAGTGTTAGCATGACGACACTGTCCAGCCAGTTCTTTTTCTTAACAAATGACTATTTCTTTCACTTTTCGTGATCATATCAGCAGTTGGAAAGGGTAAAGTCACTCTTAATTTTTTTTTCGACCGTTTTCCCACATAATCTGATCTTAGATGAAATAAAAAAGATAGACTTGCAAATTTAAATAACTGTAGGTATTTTGTTTTCCAAATCAACTTTGTTCATCTTAGACTTCGAACATACGCTTTCCGACTATAGGATTATCAAAGTCATCATTATAGAAACTGATGGACGCTGCTGAAAGTACCAAATTCGTAGTCATATTTTGGGCCGGCTCAATTTAGATTGCCATTGCCATGCTAAGAAGAAAGTCATCCCGGATACAAAAACTTTATGGCGTGGCCGAAGCTTAATTATTTCATAATCATGTTCGGTTGCTCTTTAGTCCGTCTCGCGTCTGTCGTATTTATCACCGAGCGCTATCATTTGGCACGTATCAGTCTGCCGGGTCGTGTGCCGCTATGTTTTCTTGCAAAGCATTTTTAATTATGTAAACAGGAAATGCATCAATTTGAAAATAATTGAAGAAGTCAGGAATCGTTGGGTAGCGCCATTTTGTCTAAGGGCACCAGCACATATGGGTGGGTTATTATTACAGACTAGGGTTTGACGGCAATGGAATCCACCTTCTCCTAGATCATTTTTATTATAAATGTGTAGTACCGAACGAGGTCCGACTCTTCCTTTAGGAAATAATATACCTACCTAGAAGTAACGATGACTGTTCATTTAAGTATTTATTTTTCAGAAAAACCCTCTACCGAATGTGCACCAAATAAGTCTCGCTGGGACCAGACCTGAAATCGTCAACAATCTCACAATCCAACACGATTCCATAAAACCTGATTTTATCCGGAACTTGGAACAGATAATGCAAGAATGCGTTGACGCCTGTGAGAATGTTGCCAAAGTGCCCGCCGTCAAAGCCCTGTTCGATTCTACTGAGACCTTCGATCTGGTTATAGTTGAAGTATTCGGGAGCGACTGTTTCCTTCCGCTCGGCAAGAAATATGGAGCACCGGTGGTCGGCTTTCTATCAAGTGTACCACTGCCCTGGGTTAATGATCAACTAGGTAATCCTGACGCAACTGCCTATGTTCCGTCTTACATGGTCGGATACGGACAACGAATGTCACTATGGGAAAGATTCGCAAACACGATGGCGGTTATCATAGCGAAGGTTTTATACAGATACAAATCACAAATTCCATCACAGGTTAGTAGTGTTCTTTAGGATATTATGTTAGATACAGAATGAATAAGTTGCTGTTTGTAGTGGTTATTAACAAACTTATTCTTTTCCAGGCTATAGCAGATCGGTTATTTGGCCCCGGACCAAAGCTGGAGTCTTTGGCCCAGAACTATAGTTTGGTTCTGTCCAACAGCCATTTCAGCATTAACGAGGTACGGCCTCTAGTGCCTGCTCTAGTAGAAGTCGGAGGATTGCACTTGGACGACTCTCCAGTTCTTTCTCGAGTGAGTACCATTTGTATATTATCAAACAGTAATTTATTTGGCTCGTTAATCATTTGATATCGCTATTAGTGATTGATCAGCCTATTAAATCACCTCTAATACAGTTTAATCATCGTTCGTATCAGCGGGCGAGCGGCATGCGGTAGGCGCACATAATATGTATCATACGCAAGTCACTGGGTCAGTCAGACCGCGTGTCCGCTGAAATTATCTCAATTATTGTTATTGTTCGCGTAGTTTCACGTTTATTCATAGTCAACAGTTATCTCCACTAACACTGATGAGTAAGCAATTTTTAAAGGCAAATAGGTTATTAGGAAAATTTTACACTCCGGGAGGAGTTTTCCTCTTTTCATTTCCAAATTTATGATTTTCCCGAAACCTTACCTGATTTACCATCTAGCTAGCAACACACTGGCTTTAAGTTAACCCTCTGCGCCATATACGTCTAGACATCATACGATCGTTATATTGTTCTTAAACGTGTCAGCAGAATTGAGCGTGATTGTGGTGACCTATGACATTTGTTGTATTGTAAGTTTTCGTGTCTGTCCGAGTGCCCTTTCCCCTGTTCTTCTAAACTGCGCAACGGATTTTGATACAGTTTTCATCATGATTTAGAGAATGTATTCCGGAAGGTTTATGTATAGAAAACATTTAACCTTACATATGACAACGAAATCTCGAAGTTTTGTCAAGTCATATTAACCGTGCGAAGCTGGGGCGGTTCACTAGTTAAGTACAGGAAATATCGAACCTAATTTTGACTTGCAAGCTAATTAGTTGCCGGTTATGTAAACCCTGAAATCTCGCCAAGAAATACGAACTCAGACTACCCTCAGCCTGGTGACTGGCATCGACTAATTAAAGGCGTAGTTAAGAGTAAAACAATAATAATGAATCAACATTAATGCAATTAAAATCTTCAAAGGAATAATGAAATGATGTCAGAAAAACAACACAAACAATTATACAGTAAAATGTTAGATAAAGTTATCGACAGCAGCACGATTCTTGAGAAAGTTCATGTTTATTACTAAACTGTTAATAATATATGTCTACATAAACAATAGTCATTCATCTATTTCAAAGAACACTCCGTCGATTCAAGAAGACATTTTAACCTACATTTCAAAATGCAATAGAGAACCGCGTATCGCTCCGAGGCAGGACCTAAGACCCTCCTGACAACAGATAGTGTCAAAAGATGATTCATTTAGCCGTGTTCATAATGTTGTTATTATGGAATATCGAATATCAAATCCGACTCGAATAACGACTAATCGAACCCTACAAAAACCCCCAAGCTTTGACCACCCCTTGCTGGTGAGGCTTCAAGCATTTGCCTATCTCCACTATTATTGGTAGTGCAAGTAAAATAATATTAAAACTTAATTTATTTTGTAGCCAATGCAGAAGCTGCTGGACGCATCAACAGAAGGCGTGATCTACTGGAGTTTCGGATCAATGTCCCGGATCGAAACAATACCAAGCGACATATTGTCTCGAATATTCAGTGTGCTGTCGGAGCTGCCCCAGACCGTGTTCATCAAGATGGACCGACGCATGCTTGCACAGAACCTCACAGTGCCAGACAATGCCTACACAATGGAATGGATACCGCAGCACGCAACCTTATGTGAGTCGTAGTTATCAGCTTCGTTTCACTGTCACTATCGACTAAACCCGACCCCTGTAGGTACAACTGGAGATAGCCCTTTTATCTTTTAATCACGTTTTTGTACATGACTAAGATAAGCTCGAAATGAAGCGATCAATGAATACTTACAACAACTCATCAATATATTTTTTATTCTGACACATTGATTGCGAGTTATCGGCTACAAGAGACAAACAATAAATCTGAGTTATTCCGACAGGTCACCCGAACGTGAAGTTGTTTATTTCTCACGGTGGTCTGCTGGGCACGCAAGAGGCAGTGGCGTGTGGAGTACCGATGCTGATGGTACCGCTGTACGCAGACCAGGCTCTGAATGCACGAGCGATGGCCGACCGGGGCGTTGCAGAGATAGTCGCGCTCAAAGATTCTGACAAAGACACGTGGAGGCGAAAATTACGAGCTTTGCTCACTGATCAACGGTATGTACTATCAAATACGAAGGGCAAGATCCCAAAACATTGTCCGTATGGCGTCTTTAACGCTCAATAATTAGACAAGACGAGGAAAGCATTACTCTCTGCTTGCTAGTATTGAAACAAACAATTAAATAGACCTGTGAGGCTTCGATGGTCCGAGACAATAAGGTCCGTGTAGATAACCTCCAGTGACATAATGCGATACGTAGATAATTGGCGAGTCTGCTTTCATTATCACCGTATTGACAACCTATGAGAAAGCCGCAGTGGGTGGGTGGTATAAGTACAGAGACTGTACCTGAGATAATGAATTGACACCCTTGATATGCATAAACAGATTTTTTTTCGGAACGGCTTATATAAGTATTTTTCTTAGCGCGTCGATGACCAATTTTAAGTTAAATTTCCTGTTTGGTCTAGAACTCGGCAACGCTAACACCATTTGCTGACACAGACATTAGGTCCTCACGTGTACATGTGACAGAACTATTTATTGGTTGATTGATTATTCGGCTACTGTGATAGTGAAGTCACATTAAGTTTTACTGAGAATCATCATTTTGCGGCAAAGTTGCGTACTTCTACTTCGTACTCTTGCAACGCTTCTATAATGATATGTATGTACATTTCTATGTTTATGCATTTACTGATGTTTATTTTGTTATGTTTATTATTTTTTCAGATACAAAGAAAAAGCTGAACAGTTAAAAGACATATTCATGGACCGGCCTATGAAGCCTTTAGACATGGGAGTGTACTGGATAGAATATGTCCTGAGACACAAAGGGGCCTCACATCTGCGGTCGCCGGCTCTCGACCTCACCTACTCACAGTACTTGCTACTCGACGTAGTAGCGTTAAGTACTGCCATAGCATTGCTTACCATATTCATACTACATAAGCTATTTAGATATTTATGCACAAGGTGTATAAAATGGTGGCCAAAGGAAAAACTAGTCTTTGAAAAAAGACTTTTAAAAAGAAACTTTAGCTTTTTCTGTGTTTTGTGGAAGGATAAAGTGAAACCCAATTGATGAGTGCTATGAACATCGATTGGAAATGACTCATTGTATTATGTAGGTGTAAATATTATTTTGTAAGATAATTGTAAACGTATTTCTGTAGACCGTTGATTACAGTGATATTCTGTCAATAATTCCGATTCTATTACAGAAAAAAAATTAAGGCTCTACTCAAAGACGCGACTTGGTGTGTTGGAATATCTAAGTCTCTATGAATTGTGACGAAACAAGTCGCACCTTTGTGGGGGGTGCTAATGATAATTGAAAAAAATCTTTTGTTGTTTAAGATTTTTAAACTGATAATATCTTAAGTTGACGTTCGCGGCGATAAAAAATATTGCGGCGGGATTTTTTCGCGCACTGAATCTTCAACCTACTGGTTAGCACCAAGAGTTGAACATCCAACAGTATGTTTTTTCGACGCGCTAGTATGCACTCTGTTGGATTCTCAATGCTCGGTTCAACACCGAGAGTTGAAAATCCAGAGCGCGATGAAATCCCGCCGCGATATTTTTATGACCGGTGGTGGTCTGCACATTGTGGTACAAAACATTCAAATCTAAAAGAACTATTATCTCTTTTGGTGATACCAGTCATTTATCCATGTTGCACAGAAATGGTGCATTTTACATAATACCAAAGTTCCTTGTTAGTAGGGGCCTAGTATTAGACAGATAATTCTTGCTTGTTATTTCTTTAGAATGTATGATCCATTCAAATATTATGAGATAAAGAAATTATACATGAATGAATATCAGTACAAGCCTTGAGAGTTTAGCCAACTAGCCGAGAGTAAAAATGTAAGTAATACCGGATGACCAAAAATACAAAAAGTAAAGAAATAAAATATAGAACAATTATATTTTAGAATTGTTATGTTTGTTTGAGTATTTTTATTTACTCCTTTTTACTTAATGATAATTATTTATCGAGCTGGACAAAACAAACGACCAGTGGTCCACTTTAGGCCTGGATCGAAAGACCTGGAAGTCATGGGGAGAGAACATTGCCCAACAGTGGCATGATGCAGGCTAACAGTAACAGTAAGATAATAATAGTATGATTCACATAAATAAGTAAGTAAAGAATATTAAGGGGGATGCTCAAGATGGCCCGCGAAATAATATTTTTTTTTTGCAATTTTATTCAGGTTTTATGTCGATCTAAATATGATTCGCGGCCGTAACAAATATTTATTTATAGAATTATAATCATAAAAAACATCAAGACCTCTCTAAGTTCATATATTTCGTGAAATCATGACAATCATTTGAGGCCAATTCTAACTTGAGTAGTTGTATTACTGATTCTAATGATTATAATTCTGTAAAGCCATATTTGTTACGGTCGCGATTTATATTTAAGGGAGGGCGCCCACGAGCAACTTTTGGTTCAGCAACTAATTTGTCTCTCACATCAAAAGTATGAAAGTGCTGTTTTTGTCGCGTAGCTACACGCGCGCACTTACATGCACACCCGTAGACTTGATGTGAGAGATAAAAGTTGCTTGTGGGCGCCCCTCCTTTAATCAACATAAAACCTGATAGGCCTGCAGATTGCAAAAAGCGTTAGTAAATTTAAATTTCGCGGGCTACCTTAGTGCACCCCCTTTAATATAAAAATGTTACTTAATACAAGAAGAAATGGGATAATCACCAACATGTAAAATTAACTTTAGACAACAAAGTAAATTACATTATCATAATAGTCCTCTAGCAGTCCAGTGTCGGATATAGGCCTTTTAAATTTCATGCTATGGTAATGCACATTGTTACTGAATGTAAAAAAGTTTTTTTTTTTCTCTTTATTTTTTATTAGAGACTTTTTTGAAAAAAGTTCTAATTTTACTCACCAATAAAGAACAGGATCCCCGAAATCCATATCAAATCTGAAGTGTGAGAAAGCTAGAAGTGTTCCATTCTTTTCTCTGGCAATGAGGTACCATGCTCCATCGTCTGTCATCTCCTCCACTTTGCGGTCCTTGTTCCATCCCCAAGCACATGTTTCATACCTGAAATTGGATTACGTATTTTTGTAGGGATTGGTTACGAAATGTATTGATTAATGATTAGAATGTGGGTGTACTACAAGTACATTGCTGCCTAACCCTACAGGGAAAACAGGCGTGATGTTGTGTTAAGTATTTAATAAGTAGAATATAATTTGACTAGGCTAGTCCAATAATGAGAAAGAACAAACTCTAGACTCTAGACTATTGTAGTTTCGGGCTGAAAAACTTTTAGGGATAGAATGATTTAAGGTGGGTTTATTGTTATGATGGCTATAAGCTATAGTGCCCTTGAAAGTGTTAAGTCAGCGTTATGCCAAGTTAGAGTTACCTATTTGTGAACGTGGTTTTAAGCTGAACGATGAAATATGTTAGGAGACAAATTATTCTCATGTGACTTATGAAGCAGTTGTTGTGGTGCCTTTAAAGTAATCATAAACGTTTTTTGGTAGGTACGAAATCAAAAACCTTTCTGCTTAACATGCATAGTTATCATTATCATAGTACTGTAGGTTTCATAAAACAGTTAAATAGACCATCTTCTTGGACCATCAGTGAACAGTAGTGGCCCAGTGGTAACGGCCGCAACTTACGAGTTGTAGGTCATAGATTCGAACCCAGACCGGCGCTTTACTTTGTGTAAATTATTTCATCACCACTGCTTTCCAAGTGGTGAAGGAAGACATCATTAAGAAACCAATATATCCTACAACCAAATATTCGCAGACATGTCACATCTACCAACCCACACTGGGGTCCATGTGGTGGATTACAGCCCACTCCCTCTTACCGAGAGGAGGCCTGTGTCCCAGCAGTCATATCACTATAGACTGATAATGCTTGGACCATCAGTTTAAAGAGCTGGTGCTTAGATAACCACCCACAATGCATTCCTTTACAGAAGTAACGAAATCGTAATTAATCCTCTTACAGTAGTTTCATATTCCTTTCCGTCAAGTCAATCGCCCACTGAAGCACATTCTTGTCCAGATCAGTGACCCGCTGGATGTACATTTCTACTTCTAATTCATTATTCCGGTATACAAGGAGTTCTTTGCACAGTGAAGCCAAGTCTTTCAGTTTATTGGCTGAAGTTACGTTTGTCATGCCATCCGCAATTCTGCGTTGCTCCAGCTTTCTTGCTTGGCGCTTTTCTTTGCTTTTATTAGCATTGGCTGCTGTTTTTTTCTGGAAAATAATAACCAAAACAATAACAAATTGGTGTAAGAAACGTGCGGACGCTGCAGAACCATAAGCCCGCGAAAGATGCCTTGACTATGGATAAAAATACTTACGCCCATTTTATTTTACTCGGAAATTATGTTGGAGAACAAGTCAAAGGTACAAATAACGTCAGCCAGTCGTCAATAACCTATAAAAAATTGGTATCACAACAAAACTAACTAATACAAAAATGCCAAAATTAAACACACAACACAAGTTAGCACAACTGTCAGTCAAGTGACAGCCACAGCAATCAAATCAGCAATGTCAAGTCATCTCACCTGTCATAGTAAGTGTTGCTGTGTTGCTATCTTGTTTGATAAAAGCCGATAGGCGGACCTTAATGTTGTATACTATAAACAAAATCTGCCTAGCCTTTTCGGAACTATATTGGGGTTGGCTTCCAGTCTAACAGGATGAAGCTGAATACCAATATTTTACATGGAGCGACTGCCTATCTGACCTCCACAACCCAGTTAACACGATATCCCTTGGTAAGACTGGTTGTCAGACTTTCGGACTTCTGACGGCCCGTAAAGACTGACAAAGATCCAGGAATGACTGCCAGGAAGGACCAATGGCTTAACGTACTTTCTGAGGCATGGAAGGGTCTCGGTATATAAAGATTGTCACCCATCCGAGGACCGATCGACCCGTGCGGCTAATATAAATATAATAAATACTAATTCCATGGCGGACCCACAACACACTGTCTATGGCTGTGGCTATCGATAGTTAAATGCTCTAAGAAGACAGTCGAAGATCATTTCCTCGTAAATTCTTATCACCGGGCGAGCACTCGGCGCGCATATTATTCATGGGGATCAATTTGTGTTTACTCGGAATAGTCATAATGTTTTATGGATCACTAACTTTTGCCTTTGCCCGCGGCTTCGCCCGCGTGGTGGTCTGAAATTACCCCAAAGGAACGGTTCTCCGGGATAAATAACATCATGTTCATGTTCATGTTCTACCTGTTTGCCATCGAAATCTATTCAGTCGTTTAGGCGCGAAAGGTAACAGATACAGAGAGAGTGTGTACGGTGTATTACAGAGTTACTTTTAATTTGCATTTATAATATTAATATGAATTTATGTGAATGTAGCCTAATATTAAAATTATTTCGTCGAATTCATCAATATGGCAACTCTCACAGGAAATGCTACTGGCCGCCAAATTTGAAAGGTTGCTGAATGTCAATCAAAAATCAATATGTCTTACAAAAAATACAGCCTTGACTGAATACCTTGTTGGACGTGTTAAAAACAATATACTAGAACCACTACGCCGACAGTAGGCAACGATTATAACAAGTCGTATTCTAATATCACATTTATTCAGATTGGTTGATTGAATTTTCTGGCTCTTTGCCAAATTCTGCTACTGTCAAAGTCTTGTTTCAGATTCAATTTTTATGCTCAGAACACTCCAAGTGTGCTCGATTTTCAGAGCCACTGTCAGCTGTAGGCACTCATATCATAGCACAATCAGAAATATGAAATTTGTTAATTTATCTCAAACAGGCGATTTAATGCCGACAGTAGGTTTAGGAACATGGCAGGTAATGTAAATGTTGTTTGTAAGGGTTTGTGTAAACCTTAATTAGGTAACTAATAATCCACGTTTTTTTCTAGGCTGATCCAGGTGTTTTACAGCCTGTCATATATGAGGCTTTAGAACTGGGTTATAGACACATTGATACAGCATTTAATTACAACAATGAAGAAGCGATTGGCAATGCAATTAATAAATGGATTGATGATAAAAAAGGTGTCAGATCTGATTTGTTTATTACAACCAAGGTATGTGTTAACAAATATTTTATTATCTGACAATAACGACTCAATAAGTATAGAATAGGTATAGGCACCTACTAAATACATGAACAAAAAAACTGTTTATTTCAGCTTCCACACGTGGCAAACAGGGCTTCAGACGTTGAAAAATTTCTAGATATCCAACTGAAACGTTTGCAGACGTCGTATGTGGACTTGTACCTCATACATGTGCCCTTTGGTTTCAATTGTGATCATACTACACTAACGCCCAAGGTTGACGCCGATGGGAATTATGAATTGGACATGAATACAGACCATATAGCAACATGGAAGGTAGGTTTTAAATCATTTTGAAATTCTATATTTTTATACTAAAGAATATAAATTATGATGTATTTAATAAAGAGTATTCTATTCTATAGGTACCTAACAAAAATGTATTAGTCACATGTTCATACACCTCTGCCTACCTCTACGTCGTATACGTCTTACGGCCGTGATGTTTTGCGTACTTGCTCTCCACCCATTCCGGTCATACATTATCTAAGTATCTGTTAGGTCATTAACCCAACATCACTTACATTAGGGCAAGCTAAACTAGTCATGACAATTTACCGTCGTTTCTAACAGTGGTCGTTAGTAGGAAATCCGTAATCAGCAATCTGTGTTCATGACTGTAACTAAATAATATTTTAGTTATTTAATAGGCAATCAGGAGAATGATGTGAAGTTATCTGTAAGATTGAAAATAATTTTTATCTATCTACCTATATAAATAAAAATGGATCTTCGAAATGTATGTACGCCCATAACTTTCGAACGACTGCACCAAATTGGATGAAATTTTGTGTGTATATTTCAATGGGTTCCTGGATGGTTTGAAAACTAAATTGGAGCCGCTGCTGTCGGTTTATGATGACTCATCCGGGCAGGACGACATCTGCCAGGTCCGCTAGTTGTTAATAATGGTTTTTGTTTTAGCAATTGGAAGAATGCCAAAGATCAGGTCTTATTCGCAACCTTGGTTTATCTAATTTTAATGAGCAACAAATACAAGAAATTTGGAAATCTGCAACATTCAAACCACAAGTGTTGCAAGTAGAACTTCATACTTATTTCCAGCAACAGGAACTGCGGGCGTATTGCACAGATCATGATATTATTTTAACTGCCTATGCCCCTCTTGGTAGCCCAGGTGCTAAGAACCATTTTGTGAATAAGTATCAATACAGGTACGACTCATAAAATATACAAAAATACACGAGGTCCCGATTCCCGTATTTTAAAAAACGTTCCCATTCTAATGTCTCAATCTGTCAAAAATACCTTTGAATTACGAATATTGTTGTCAAATTTTAGTCATTACGACTTCTTTCATTTAAACTGAACAGACAGGGTGCTGCTGGGGAGTTTCTTGCGCCACTTCTTCCCAGCGAAAGCACTAGGAAGTGGTGAAGGGCGGTCGTTTTGGGGGATTGTTTTATGTAATTTTGACATTCGATGTGCTGATTCTCTGCCTAATTTGAATAAATGACTTTTGATTTTGACTTGAACTTAAATGTTTTTTATGTACGGGAATAGGCCTTCCGTTAGCTAGATAATAAACCAAGAAACGATTTTTTTTCAGCCCTAGCGTTTTTCCTGATTTGTTGACTGTACCGGAAGTCGTAACAATAGGCAAAAAATTTGGAAAAACTCCGGCACAGATATTGCTTCACTTCTTAGTTCAACAGAAAATTGTTGTTATTCCAAAGAGTACGAATAAGAAGAGATTGAAGGTAAATTATTAACAATTTAACTTAATTGCCTGATATCAGGTTTAGCAAATGGGGTTAAATATAATGACCAACATAAAATGCTTTGATACCCTTAGTTCTTGCACTTCAAATTGTATTCGAACACCAAATGTAGTAAATGATCACTAAATCTTAGCGAGCAAATTGATGCGCTATTTCTGTCTAAATAAACCACTATGATTGCCATAAAATGTAGGTTTATTACCAAATAAGGTATTATGATTCCATATTAAGTTATGTCTCTGGCTTGCTGCAAACTAGATAGACGAGGTTAATTTAAAAAAATGATTAGGTTAGGTTAAAACTGTGACCTCCTACGCACAAGCCGAGCGAGCGAAGCGAGAGGTGCCGCGGCAGCGGCCAGCGAGAGCCAGAAACGACTAGATTGTATAGAAAAAAAGACGATTATTTTTTGCAGGCTGTCGAGAACCAAACATGATTTATCCAAATAAATCATGTTTGGTTCTAAAAATGACTCCAAAGTCATTTTGCTTAAATAGGATAGCGAGATATTAAAACTTTGATTTTAAGTTTACATTAAAATGCGGGTTTAATTTTGGTGATCATTTACTATTTTTGTCTGTTATATGTTACTATATCTGGTGGTAAATTAAACATAAGCCTTAGCAAATTTATAATCAATTTCTTAGGTTTGATTTATGGTCTTGATATTTTAGGAAAATATGGACCTCTATGATTTTGAGTTATCTCCAGATGACATGGATGCTCTGATCAAATTGGATAAAGGAGATAAAGGAAGAATCTTCAACTTTTTGTTCTGGAAAGGTGTTGAGAAACACCCTGAGTATCCATTTAAGGAAGTGAAATACAAGATTTCTGCAGAGAATTGTTATTAAAAGAATGCTACATGTCACCACTCTAGTCAATGAATACCTTGTGCTTCTAAACTTTGCTATCACGCCCACCAAACGCTTGAGTGTCAGCTTAATGTAGGTATTGACACCAATGCAGTATTAAGACAAACACTTTTAGCTTTAATATTTAAATGATCAGTTATAAACTGATGAAAATATGGTGTTAAACGCTAGCTTAAAGCAGAAAACTGTGGTCTGTTGTTAGAAATAAATAAAATGATTTGTTTTTTTTTTTAATATTAAAACTGACATGATATTCAAGTAAAAAATAATAGTAAGAAATTAGTAACAGAAAGTAGAGAAATCACGAGAGTCTGTAAAGCATCTTCCTCTGCAGTCTGTGTTGTAATTCTCCGCGTCTTATCATGGTGTGTATGACTTTGAGGATGGCTCTCTCTGGGTACTTTTGTTTGAGGAAATCCTGAATGATTGTTTGTTCCGATACTTGAGAACCCACTGCGAACCTGCGCTTCAGTTGCTTTTCTACGCGAGATAGCATTTCGTGGTCTTCCTCGCTTGTGAAACCTTCTGCTCCTAAAATAATTTTTAAACGTCGTTACTATTATTTTCAAACTTAGATACTGCTCGAGATACAAAACTTTAGCTCTCTATTTATTTAGAAGATCATTTGCTGCTAAAACCTAACATTATTTCCTTATAGTCTAAGATCCCGATATAAAACGACCTTCACCGAGATGCTTATTTAATGAAACGTATTTTATATTTAATTTAATATGTCAATAAATATAATCCATATGGGTTGCCTAGCAAATTTCAGTCCAGAGTATGTTTAATTAATAATTTAAAAAAAATATTTTTTTAAACATTTCACCGGTATGATTATTAGATAAATTCTATACCAATCGAAAGTATGAAGCCCATAGAATATGCAAACGTTAGGTTGCCTATTCTTTTCCGGTCACAACTATCGGGTTGCCAGGTATAAACAGGTAAATCTGTACTAGCATTTTGCAACGGTCTGTTTATTGAATGAAATTTAAATGAAATTAAAGATTATTTTATTCTGAACACGGTGGTATAGGGTTGCCTGCGAAAAATCAGTCCAGAATTGCGGTTGTCGAATTTTAAAAAGTAAAATATTGCTCCGAGTGAATGTGTGCGACTGAGAGGTCCCAACCGACCATCCCATGCGATAGAAGAGGACACAGCATAGCAGCTGTTTAAAGCCTCTGATACTGACGTTTTGATAATTTTGTTAGGAAATATGCACAAACTTATCGAATCAGAAATTTTATTTTGCTATTTGGGCTTGGAAAAGAAAAGGATAGCGATAGACTCGTATATACTATGCATCATTTTGGAGTAGTTTATTATTTAAATAGAGAAATAGTTATTTAATTTTTTTTTTAATCAATTAATTATTTTTGTGTATATTTTTTATGTGACACTACAGTATATATACATCTTTAGTAAAAAAGAAGGTTATAGTGATACATATATAATACTACCCTGATTAAAAATATTGATTGAAAAAAATTTAAAAAATTTACTACATGCAAATTATAAATCTATAAATGTAAACAGAGAAATTGAAATCAATTGAAACTATTGGAAAAAATTCAAAACCCATAAATGTGATTTTTTTTTAATCAGGGTAATCTTGCAAATTTTATTTTTATTATAAGAAGACAAAATAAAGAAACAACAATTAAAAAATTACTTCTATTTATTGTAAAAAATTAAAAATACAATTTTTTTTTTAATTATTCAGAATCCGAGCCATCGGACATAAAACTACGATCTTCAACTTCTGAATCTTCTTCGTCATCACTCTCTGTTTCACTTTTTTCGACAATGTCTTCTATCTTTAAAGGTCGGTTTGGCCGTACGCAAAATACGCGCATTGTCGTGGAGTTGCGGACACCAGCCCGTTTTACCTATTACCTATCTTTAAAGGTGTATGATCCCCAATGAATCCTACTGGTTTTAAATATTCATCTAAGAACCATCCGCAGTTCTCTCAGGCTCAAGTTTCACGCATATTGGATCCGTTGCATTAAGCCACGTGGAATTTACGAAAATAGTTCGTAAAATTTTCTGAGTTAATGATATTTTATGAACAGAAAATTTTACGAACTGGAGTTGGAGTCGAAGCCTTTTATTTTTTTTTTAAAGTGCTCGCTGTCTTCTTTTGCAGAGTAATTTTTCATAAAAATACGATGTCTCACATCATACACACTGGTGCAGTTCCTGATACCGTACATACTAGCCGTAAATTCTTGAACGGTCTTCATTTTTTCATCAATGAAAATATCAGCAGCATCTGTTAATGATGCAAATTTTTCATTTAGGATTTGATATTTTTCATTTTTCGAAAATTGCTGAAAAGGTTTTACTTTCCCTTTGTTGTAAAAGGCTGCCGTGTAATCGCAACCTGTAAATGCATGGAAGGCGGGAAGACTTTGGCATAATTTAATTCCCAACTTCAACGCTAAATCGGTGCAATTAATGCAATCAACAGTTTGATTAGGTATTAGTCTTTCTAGTAGCTGAACAGGCAAGCCAAATTTCTGATTCGATAAGTTTGTGCATATTTCCTAACAAAATTATCAAAACGTCAGTATCAGAGGCTTTAAACAGCTGCTATGCTGTGTCCTCTTCTATCGCATGGGATGGTCGGTTGGGACCTCTCAGTCGCACACATTCACTCGGAGCAATATTTTACTTTTTAAAATTCGACAACCGCAATTCTGGACTGATTTTTCGCAGGCAACCCTATACCACCGTGTTCAGAATAAAATAATCTTTAATTTCATTTAAATTTTATTCAATAAACAGACCGTTGCAAAATGCTAGTACAGATTTACCTGTTTATACCTGGCAACCCGATAGTTGTGACCGGAAAAGAATAGGCAACCTAACGTTTGCATATTCTATGGGCTTCATACTTTCGATTGGTATAGAATTTATCTAATAATCATACCGGTGAAATGTTTAAAAAAATATTTTTTTTTAAATTATTAATTAAACATACTCTGGACTGAAATTTGCTAGGCAACCCTTATGGATTATATTTATTGACATATTAAATTAAATATAAAATACGTTTCATTAAATAAGCATCTCGGTGAAGGTCGTTCTATATCGGGATCTTATACTATTAGTGAACTTACCAGCTAAGCTGCCAGTCATAGCTGCGTCCAATGTTGAAACTTGGAACAATCTGAGTGCTTCAGTGACATGCACTTCTGTTGCGAACGGCAGCAGTTGCATCTTAGCAAGAGATTCAGATATTCGGATGACGGCTTCTAGCTGCCTGAAAATATAAAGAGAACATTTTATTTTTCTATCTTTTGTGTTTTGGTTACTTAAGATCTCATATGGATCAAGAGAGCAACAGAATTCTAGCATAATTGTGGTGCGTTTCGAAAGGGTTGCATTGACTTTGGGCTTGTTTTTATGGCAGGGCGATGCTCTACGGTCACGTACTGTACATAATTGATATTTGAATGTTCTACAATACAAATGTTTAGGTACCTCACTGTGATAGGAATGGAGTTTCGTTTGTCGACTTGTCTCTCATGTAGCGAGGCGCCTGTCCTCATCAGGACGTAGCGCGCGCGCAGGCGCTCGGCCGCGCTGGCAGACAGGCGCGGGCCGCAGCGCGCGCGACAGTACGCAGAGTATCGCCGCAGCAACGCCAGTGGCAGCTCGCCAGCAGCTGTCTCGCGTTCCACGCTGTCGCCACCCATGTGTACTGATATGATGTGTTTGGCTAACGTCTGGAAAAGTTTAACAGTTCGTTACCCATTCATAGGAGATAAACAATGATCACATCACCACCATACATGCTAAGAAAGCTTGAATTGGTGTCCAAATCTGTGGTCATATTTTTGTGCAAGATTTTAAGAGAATTTTTGTTTTCCATGGTTTGGAACTGTGTCTTTATAAAAGGCAATCAGCTTGCCTCTGTGCGGTGTGGGGTGTACAACATACACTTCTGCCTGCATACCATCCTATGTGAATACTTACAATATCCCTGTCTTGATTGTGTTCATCCTTGACAATGAAAATCATGTCGAATCTTGATAGAATAGTTGGCATGAAGTCAATATTGTCGTCAGCTTTGGTATCATCCCATCGACCGAACACAGAATTAGCGGCTGCCAGGACCGAGCAGCGAGAGTTTAAAGTTGTAGTGATGCCAGCCTGTAAACAACGTGAAATTAATGAGTTTCATTTATATCAAACATTTTTATTGGATGGGTCATGCTGCCAATACACATTAGAAGAGATTAATGTCTACCTTCGCGATAGAGATAGTTTGCTGCTCCATAGCCTCGTGTATGGCCACACGGTCGTCTTCGCGCATTTTGTCGAACTCGTCAATGCATACAACCCCTCCATCCGCGAGCACCATCGCTCCGCCCTCCATCACGAAGTTACGCTGTGGACATGATGAATTTTAATAAGCTACAAGGTCACATTAAATTAGCTAGCGAAACTCCGCAGACGATATGCGCTTTTCTAATCTCGGAACGTGACGATATTAACGTAGCGGTCCACGACACCGCATCACGATAACACAGATAAGTAAAATGTATGGAAATATATGAAGACGCATACATTTTATGGAAGTGGATAGCCACGGTAATATCGTCACGTTACAAATTATAAAAGTGCACAGTTTTTTTTTGTTTTATCATATTATGACATCGATACTCATCACATTTGCGAAGTTTTGTTAGCTAATTAAATTAGAAATAACCTAAAACTTTAACTGTAAAATTACTCTTTATTGGTTATCAAAGATAGGTGACAAATAAATTGTAACTCACACTGCCAGGATCCCTGATAACAGAAGCAGTGAGACCGGCTGCACTGGAACCTTTGCCTGAAGTGTACACGCCGATAGGAGACACCTTCTCCACGAACTTCAGCAATTGTGACTTAGCAGTACCGGGGTCACCCAATAGCAGTATGTTGATGTCGCCTCGCCGGGTCAGACCATCTGGCAATCTCTTGCGCGCTCCTGTTTGAAACAGAAATCATTTAGAATCAGACAAACAACAGAAAGGGCGAATTTCGAGGGTTTCGGTACGCATGGGACGCAACAATGCGCGTGATTATTTGGATTTGCACGCACTAATCACGTAAGTTGTGCGTGTTTCAGCAACGCGTGGAATTAGCTGTTTTTTAATTATTTTATCATCAGTAAGAAATGAAAATCTTACAGGCTATATACAGTGTGCCAGGACATCGCAGGAAATACCTGCATGAGAGACGCACAGAACAGGGAAGTATGGCAGAAGAAAGGGGAGCCCTATACCCAGCAGTGGGTGATTCCGGGCTGAAATGATGATGATGAAGGGTCATCGACGCGCAACCTGTTACCATGGATTCAGATCCGCCTTGCATTGACATATTTTTTAGATTATTAAAAAAAAATTGCCGTTCCATACAATCATTTTGACCGCGTAGGTATTGCATTTTTGTTTTTTTTTTTATGACTGACGAAAAATATTTATGCTAGGCAGCATATCCAGAATCCTGTGCATGGTTACAGCTTGCGCGTCGATGCCCCTGCCACCCTGGATATTAACATTACATTAAAATAGGGCTACAACATTACCAAAAATAAACTACACATACCACCAAACAATAAGCAGGAGATAGCCTTCTTCATATCAACCACACCAAATATACTGGGTGCTATAGACAAGGCGATACGCTCGTATATATCTGGCGAGGCTGCCAGTCTTCGGAACTGTTCCTCCTCCTCAGCAGTAAAAGGTTTAAGGCCTCCAGTCACACCCTCTTCGGCCGTCAGCCCGACAGCGCGGAGGTATGAAGAGCGGACACCTACTGAACCTTTGTCACGGCCCTCCCTCTGCAAATATACTTCTTAGTTAGGATATTATATTTTAAAAGAACATGATTTATTTTGTTTGACTAATTATTATTTATTTTTGTTTTTTGTTAAATGGGCCAAACGCAAATTAATAAGTACAACCATTTTAGTAGTTAAATTGGTTACTAACTAACTATTGAAATCCTCATTTAAATGAAGGTGGAAGACACATTATAAACTCACCCCAACTTTAGCAATCTTCTTAATGGAATATATTCCGAGCACGGTGACTCTTGCCCCGGGGGCGACTCGCTCGCACAGCACACGTTCACAATACACAGTCAGATGACGCGGCATCTCGCCTTGAGGGATGCTTTCTGGAGCTTCTTGCAGTTTCAGTACCTGCCAAGAGTAGTCTTATTTATTTAATTAGGTTCTTCAACAAAATATCTACACAAAATTTGTAGGCAACATCAAGTATTAAATAGGTGTACTCCTTCACTTATAGGACACCACGGCACGTACAATAAAGTTAACAACAAAGTTAAAATATTATTAATAGTTAAGTATAATTAACAGATTGAATGCGTTTCATCGTCATGCAGTCCAGACGGCACGGTTGGCGCAGTGGTTAAGCGATTGACTGCTGCGCTGCGTGTCGCGGGTTCGATTCCCGCACGGAACAAATATTTGTATGACCTACATGTATTTGTTCCGAGTCTGGGTGTTTTTCTATCTATAATATGTATGTATTTACAAAAAAAAATGTATATAAGTAGTTTATCAGCCATCTTGTTACCATAACACAAGCATTAGGTTGCTTAGCTTGGGACAAATGGTGCTGTGTGAAATGTCCAGCGATATTATATTATATTATTATTTCAATGTTGTAGGCTACTTTTGAAAAAACATGCAGGTTCTTATTCTTAGGATAGGCCGCAGTTTTTTAATTTAGAAATCAGCAGTTTTTTAAGGGAGAAGTATTTGCCTGTAAGTACCTGATAGTCAATGCACTTGCACTTGTCTGGAATAATGAAGTAAGGATCTAAGGGGCACTTTGGTCGACCAGCTTGTTCCCTGAAATAAGACAAGAAATTGGCTTTTAGAGTATAGAAGTTAGATGCGGAGTCATAAATGTTCAAGAAGTATCTGATGAAAATGTAAACAAATGGTCAGAAAATAAAGTAATGGATCTGAGAGAGTTGAGTTGAGACTCTGACCTTTGAGTTTGTTTTGGCCGTTCTTCTCAGAGTAGTGAGATAGGACACGCCGACCTTGTCTAGTTTTAAAAATATGTTTGACATGTAAAAGTGTTTGTGCAGACCTACTAACAGAAATAAAATATTCAAACAATATTTGTTGGATGATGTGGTCAGACAAAGTTGAAACCTTCCAAATACAGATGAAAGTGTTACTAATTCCCTTTAGTGAGTAATTGTGTTAGAATTAAACCTGAACAGAGTATGTTTACACTTTCTCCAGTTACTTTTGGAACAGACCATACATATAACCATAATATTATGTTTCATTTGCATTGAAAATTGTAATGCTTGCACTGACTGGACTGGTCCACTCAAATCTGTGTGGTTCTTTCTTCAAAAGTTTATTTCAGGCACTAATCTACATTGTCTTCACATGGTCTGACCCAAGATAGTATCTGGACTTTAAAGGAAACGTCGACTCCATCTAGCTAATTTTATTTTATATATTATTTGTAAAAGTTATTCCGATATCCTATTCACAGAATAAACAATTTAATTTCATTGTTTAACTTACGTGTTACATTTCCTGGGCATCACATATCCTTCTAATCCTGGCTTCACCGGTAAATTGGGGATGATGTTGCGGCATGATCGACATTGGATAGATATCTTTGTTGCTTTTGCTTTGATGCCTGATGCAGATATTACTATGCCAGGGATTTTAACAAGACGGGAGACTGTTTCTGACTGAAAAATTATAAAGCTTATGTTCATTATAGGTAAAAAATATGATAAGCCATAAAAAAAAACTAATAACAGTATTTAATAAAACCAGGGTATAACAGCCTGGGTTCAATTCCCAGGTTAAATCAGGGTATAACGGCCTGGGTTCAATTCCCAGGTTGGGTAGGTGAGGTTTTCTGTCAAAAATTTCCCAGAAGCAGCTCAAAGTCTGGTTTTGCAGTTGTTTGATGGCTATAGGCTTGCTCTCTACTACATGAGGCTTAAACATAACTGGCAATAAGACATCCTCATCAGGTCAGGTTCACCCTGCCTAATCTTTCGGGATGACATAAATTAACATTTTACATACTTTCAGTTCTCTCAAATTAGCAGCATGTGCATCTGAAGACAACAGGACTTGAATATCTTCAACTTTCTCCTCCCCTTCAGGTCTTGGGGCAGTTAGTTCATCCGCCAGCTGAAAACATGTATAACAGCTTAATTATGATACTGTAGGAGCAGCTACATTCATCAAGTACATTCTTAGGCATAAAGCCATTTAGTAGAATAAATAATGTTTGAAATGTACCTCTTTAGCTGCTTCTTCTAGTATAGGCAAATGTTCTGTGGGTTGTTTGTATAATTTCTCTGCTAGAACCTCATCGAAACTAGATAAATCTTCAATGTTAATCTCAACCCAATAATTAGTCAAGTTATAGTTGCGTTTTAGAGCGTCTCTGAAAATGAAACAGAGGATAGTGTTTATTTTCGTAATTGTGTTTTATTTTCGTAATAAAAACTTTACGAAGTTACTTTGTTTACGAACTCAAATTGTTATTTTCATTAGTTTTCGAAGGAGGCTTACCTGTATTTGTAGTTAAAGTTACCCGTGTGAAACTGTCGAATGAATTCTTTGAACTTCTTTTTCACAGCTTGTAGGTTAAGTTGGTCTTGAGATTCATTCTCCTCAACGCCGAAGTGGTCAGAAAAGAAAACACCGGGATCATCAAATCCTTCCATTATCACAAATCAATTATATTTTTCACAATTCAACTGTTTTGCAAGAATTATTTTCGATCACAAAACAAGGTGTAAGTTTGGTTTACGGTTGCAAGTTGCAAGGTTCCAAGCCGGATTTTGGCGCGTAATTATGACATTGACGGTTGTCGACTTGTCGTTGACGTAATGTCGTTCCTTTTCACCTTAATTTGAAGATTTAAGCTGTCGACCATCGTGTGAACATTTTTATCATAATTTACTCAAATTATTTATTTATTTGCTCTTACCCATATCACACTTTTTATTTATAATAGTCAGATACTTGACCCCTGTTAGGGTATTGCAAAATACAATATTGGTTTGCAAATTAATTAAAATTTCTGGCAGCACCAGCACGTATTATGTTTTGGCTCCAAATTCAAAACGCTAAGCACTCCGGTTGCTATGACGATTATTTTGTTTATAGTAAACAATTTCAACCTATGTATTGGAGAATTTCTAATAGTTCTTGTAATTATTTTGTATTCTATGACAATGGTTTAATTGTGTAGTATTAATATAATCAAAGTTCTGAGAAACAAGCAACATGGGTGATGTGAGTATTAAATAATATATTCCGCATTATTTTGCTGAGAGCCTAAGTAATTAAAGAAAGTGTCGTACCTGGCAGAGTATCATCATGATCACATCAGCTAAGCACTCATAATAAGCCTGAACCAACGACAACCGATGCCGAGGTGACGATCATATTAAAGGTCGAGGGAATCCTATTGATATGTACGTACACAAAGAACAGGCTCGGATGTCGTGAAGGTGCTTGGGAGAGGCCTATGTCTGTGTATTTCGGCTAAATGACGATGATTTAATTGATTCTGAACCAATCGGCCACGAGATTTCTCTACTAATTCTACGACTTTCCTGCAGAAAGAAGATGTTGATGTACGGTTGGAGTTTTTAAGCGAATACATCTTGAAAACGCTAAAACTGAAGATAGACAAATGGGCTAAGTTCATTACTGGTGATGAGAGGGTCAGTGTTGAATTTTATCAATCTTTAATATAGTGGATAAGGTGAAGGTTCGTTACACGAGCAACACAATTGTTCAATTATAAGCATAACAGTAACTGGCGAAATATGGGTATTCACCTTTGCCTAGATCTCGGGGATTATAGGCGTGGTGTCATGTGTAGGTATGTGTATGTGTGATAAGTTGTAAGTAAGAAGGTAAAATATGACGTCATGAAAACATTAAACAATAACGTATTTAGGTACTGTGGCGCCATCATGTAACAAAATGTTGATAAGAGGCTCCGTCGCAACCTTGAGTGATATGGAGCAACTTTACAAAGGTTGCTCAACTACCTAATTCTCCTAATCGAAATATCTCCAAGCTATTTTTTATACACACGCTAATTAGCTGCTAGTGTGTCTAACCAAATAATAATAATAAAAATCTATTGCCGGCAACCATTGCTGAAAAATAACGCGTAGCTATAATTATTTATTTGCTTCGGGGTTTTTCTACAACGCCTGTGAGCCCTTAATATTTTTCTCTTACAGCACGTCCTGTACAGATTCTTCGACTTTTCAAAGTATGAGGTGCTCGTATTTCGGGTGAACACAGCAGGCATGCTCACGTGTTCTACGACATTCCCGCCCATCTCCAGGGGTAAGGTGTTGTATTTCCTCAGAAATTTAGAAGAGAAAATTACGCCGGGAAATATCCGAAAGGTTTGTAATTATTTGCTTGAAACCGCAGAACTAGGTAGCCGCGTACAGACGCCAGCACATCAAGCTACTACAATCTGTCAAATTTCTTTAATTGATTTTCAACTTTATCGCTAAAGCATTAAAGTTCAAGGTTGATTGGGAAAATTTGACAGTTTCGGGTAGCTCGACCTGCTGGCGTCTGTACATAACAGCGAGGTAATTTTTTGAAACTTTAGAACATTTCTGACGTTACTTGTTTCAGGCTCTCACTATCGGCGAAATGTCAGGCAATGTACTAATGGATTTAATTACGTTGGCGGATGACGTCATCGGGCCTCTTCTATGCAATCCTGAGAACCAGAAGGGATGGCCCAAGATAGTGAAGAACGATATGATGAGACATGTCAATGAACTGAGGAATTTGATGTATCAGGTTGGTTGGTTTTGACCTTAAAAGTTCTCTTAATATTTATTTTTGTGGAGCGCGTATTAAAGTCCCCTAAGACGACCCACTGTCTGAGTGGAGCCTAAGGCAGAATACACACACAGACTACAATATAATATCACGCACTGCAACGCACCACGCGACGGGGCGCGGGAAACGGAGCCTAATTCCCCGCATCGCATCACGTGTGTGTGATCCGCGTAAATACCCATAAACCAGACCGGCACAGACGATCGATTTTATTTGGTATAACGTATAACCCATGTGCCCGATGAGAATTCCCATCTACTCCCTAGCAACTTCTTCGTCAGAAGCCTTAGGGGATGGGATGGGAAGGATTATGCAACTAACTTTCGCTAACACAACTAAGTAAGACTCATAGAAGTCTAAGTAGGTAGCAACTTCCACGACAACGTTATTTAAACAATGACGAACTTCCATTAACCGATCATCCCCTACTTAAACTCTTTATAATAAAAAGTGTCCAAAAATCCCTCCATATAGGTATAAGGAACTCTTGTGCAAACTTTCAAGTTTCTAGACCCAACCGTTAAGGCTGTGTTTTGTCTGTAAGTGTGTGAATGAATTATGTAATTTAAAAAGGGGACTCAATACCTTCAAATTGCAGTTAAAAGGAGAAATGTCTAGTCAAGTACTGTTGCCGATGCCAGCCGGTGTACAAACTATATACCACGCGGAGGCCAGGCTGAAACAAAGGTATGAAAAGTTAAGCAGTATAAAAGGTATAATAATTTGTAAAACACAGTTTATGGGCACAATAACAGGTAGATATAAAAAAAACAATGAAAAGTTTTATGAACGGGTCTCGGGCCTGCCGTACGGACTCGCGATAGGGTGGAGAGGGGCACCCGCGCGAGTTCGCCGGCGGGGGTGTCGGCGACCTCGCGCAGGCGAAAAACTGAGTGTTGTGAAGCAATTTGGGAGAGGGCTATGCCTAGCAGTAGGAAAAATAAAATTTGGAAGAAGCTGCTCTACTGCTATCTGATTTGCTTGAATATTATTTTTCTCTCGTATCAGTATGAACAACATGATGCAAGAGTAGCTCATACTGTGGAAAAATGGCTTCTCTCAGTACCTAAGTTGGTAGACCATATATAGGAACTGCCCACTTCTCAGGTCACACAAGATTTATTTGAATTTAAAATAGGTAAGTATGAATAACTTCTGGAAATGTTTGTAATGCTATGTTACAGCGATGGAGAAGACGTGGATTTGTACCTAAAGACGAACATAGAAGGAGCTATCATAAAGTGGGCGCAACAAGTTCATGACTTACTGGCAGAGGATTCATATTTAGGTAAGCTGTAAAGGATTCGCTTATTAATCATCGACTGGTTTATGGATTCGGTCGCTGAGATCGATATTGTACAATTTGTACACCCGATTTTTTCTAAAACTTGATGTGCGTAGTGTAAACTTACAGTCAACTGCACTTCAGTGGTAACACTTCATAATTTGCCTAGCCTTTTTAGCCAACTACATTGGGTTCGGCTTCCAGTCTAACCGGATGCAACTACATACACGTTCGATACATAGTCTCTTAAATCTATTATTATCATATTATTGGCAGCATTTAAAAGAACAAAATTCCCGCTTCCCGTCGCGGATGTCAACTTCTACACAACGCGGCTGAAGAACCTCGAAGGCATATACTCTCAGCTGCGAGATCCTCGCGTCAAGAGGATGGCTCACTATCTTGAGGATACGAAGAGTGTTTATCTTAGCTGCTTCAAGACCATGCTTACCAATGTGGTTGCTGGTGAGATCTACTTCAGTTTAAAATTCAGTTTCGTCTTGATAATTTCTAGGATTTGTGATTTAAGCTTTTATAATTTCTAACTCGACGATATTATCGTGGACGTCCACGTCAAAAACTACATAACGCCACCTGCTACGATCTTTACATACTCCTTCTGCCTCCTTACATTGCATACTCCGCTCACATGTGCCTTGTAAATAGCTTCTGTCAGTCTCCTTTCATTCATCCTCTCAACTTGACCAATCTTCATCAATCTTCTCCACACTCTTAGCATTTATGTCCACATCTCACACCGATACATCCTCTTCTCTTTCAAAAACCATGACCTCCGTCTTAATCACATTTATATTCATCCCTTTCATCGTATCTGCTTCATCCATCACAGTCACCATGTCTTGCAATCCAAAAATATGTTTTGTTTTACAGCCATTGTCGAATGTCGCGATATTTACGTATACCAGAAGCCTTTGATGTTACACTTCGAATCGTTCGAGGCAACCGAATTCGTTGACGCAAAAGGCTTGATCAGACCCATGCTGCATTGTATCGGGCTGTTATGGGGAAACTCGAGATATTTCTGTTGCGTGGAGAAACTTATACGTACGTATTAAAGATACACAAACTTAATACCCTAAACATTCTGATGAGTGGAGGGTAACTAACTACCTACTAGAAGAACAACCGATGTATTTTGTAACAATACTTGGAGTGGTGGGCAACGGTGGGCCAATGGTGGGCAACTTGGAGGTATACAACTTTTTTTTGCCGCCGCTTGGTTTTGGCGGCAAATATGAAAGTTGTTTCATGAAAAATTATTTTGTGTAGTATGGCAAATTTGCTATGGAGCGTTTTACGACTGAACAACACGTGGTGCGCGTACGCTATAACGTTGCGGTGCGACTCCAGTAACTGCACCCTCGGCGTGTACCTCATCTTCTGGCGCACGTACTCCACGATGTCCTCCGCCTTAGTGGTGTAGTGTAGGCGGGAGATGTACACCGGTGTGTTCGGCTTTGCAGCACACGTCACTGAAATAACACAGGAAATTTGTGAAAATGTCATGAAAAACGCAGTGAAAAGGGTTCACATTTGCCATGCTGCTAGAGGTGGACATTTGTCTGAGATTATTTTCCATACTGAATTGCTGGCCCTAAATACTATGTTTAAATAAAAATACCTACTTAATAATGTTTATTTTTCATAGAATAAAAAAATAAAAAAAAATAAAGTGTATACCTCTTATTTGCCCACCCTGTATACAATATAAACTGAGGTGATATATGTAAGTTATTATGGTGAGATTTTTAAAGAAAAGACCGGCCGTTTGTCACGTCAAGTCATGATTCCGACGTCGTTTGCAGCTGCGGTCTGCGGTATGCGACAGCCGTCGGAATCATTCAAACGGAGAACTTATCATTGTTTTCAACTATCATGACCGTTTCTGTAAAGTATAGCTGCGAAATACTTCTGTAGCCAAATTAATGCAATCCGTACATTGTTGGCGAGAGTTAACCTTTTTTTCACTGACGTAAGTTATGTATTTCCATTGACAGCTTTGCTTCGTGAAGTGTGCAATCTAGTAATACAACAGAGTTCAAACTGTATCGATCCTCTATCAATATTCCAAGGAGAACCCGATGAACAACTTATAAAAATAAGGAGGTCTTTGAGCGTATTGAATCATTTCCTGTAAGTAGCAGCGGCTGTCATCCTAATCCACCAAAAGCTCATAAAAATCATGATAGAACATGACTGGAACTTGCTACGACGTAACTGATGTTATAATTGTTACGCCAGAACGCTGTCATAGCTGGCTACAGTTTTGTTCCGTGCTCAGTTCAAGTAGATAGAAGTGGTGCCATAATACCTAATTTAACTATGTATTTAAAAACCAAGACACGTGCATCACGAGCACTTTATCGTGGCACGTAGGTAAGGCGGATTACACACGCGGGAAAAACACCAAAATTTTTTATATAATAAATCGTTATCTGCGCCGCGTCGCGTGGCGCTGTAGTGTTTGATCCGCCTAACTAAAGGCTATGCAGTGTTCCAGTAATGCAAGTCCAGCAGATAGGCACCCGCTATAGTAAGTCTTTTTTGTAGTGATATTGAAGTATAACACGATTAACATAATCTACAGTGAAACCTACGAGATGAACCGAGACAAGGTGCACACGTTTTTCCCTCCTGGGGTGATGCCCGTGCGCTGGTCCTTCGATTTCGATCGCGTCTTCATGCGGTTCAACATATACATGAAACGGCTCAAGATGATCGAGAACATTCTAGAGGCCACCTGCGAAATATTGAAGCTGGAGAAAGTGGAGTTTTGTGGCCTAAGAGGCAAGACGTTGAGCGCTGAGTGTATGAGGGTGAGACTACTTTTTGGTACGGTTTCCCTAATTTAATTTGAAAAAATTTCAATTGGTCTTTGTAAGTATCTGTAGGTACTTTACTATTGTCTCAGCGTGCAGAATTTTATTAATTTATGTGTCATAGCTGTTATCTACAAATTTTGCATATAAAACTTAGTAACATTCAGTAAAAAAATATTGCTGGGAGACGCCTTTTATTTTTGGTGTAAATAATCGCTGTTTACGCGCAATATTAATTCACGCAAAACATTGAGCCTATTAAGTGTATGCAATTGTACAAGAGTTGTGGGTTGGGGGTATTTACAGTTAGGTTAGATTTACCTACACTTAAACCTTCCGTGAAAAAAGGAAAAAAACTTGGGGCTTTGAACCTTCTGGTTACAGAGTAGGCGTAACCTGATGATTCCCACGTATGGTCCAGTGCACAAAAAAAACTCACAACGATGGGTAGAACAAGTGACTCTCGGTATCTTTTTACATCGGTTATATTTCAGGTCCTAGATGACTACACGCATACGTACGTAAACCTCGGCAACATCACATACGACCCGGCTGACCCTGAGGACGACTCCTTCCTCAGAGATAACGTGGCCCACATGGCAGAGCTCGAAGATATTGACCGACGACTTGCATCACTCTTCTCTCAAGGACTCGACGAGTGCCAGAGTTTGGAACACTTTTTCAAGGTACGTGATCTCTTGTTGATTCTTCGTCGAGTTATTCCAAAACAAAGAAATAGAATTAGCTTCAACCAGTAGGACTGACATCGACAGTTTTAGCAGTGGCTTCGCAAAGTTACTTTAATATTAGTGCAGATAATTCAAAGAGCTTGACCGGAGGTAAGTGGACACTGGACAGTGTTATGTGGTGACAGGGTAAGACAGAAAGACGCTGCAGGATCACAGTCCATTTTAGAATGTTTGTTTTTTATGGAAAACAACTTTCGCGAAACGAAAGCACATTAAGCCGTTGGTCCCTGCTGTCATTCGTGGATCTTTGACAGTCGTTACGGGTCGTCAGTAGCCAAAAAATCTGACAACCAGTCTCCTACCAAGGGGTATCGTATTACCCAGTAACTGGGTTGTGGAGGTCAGATAGACAGTCGCTCTATGTAAAATACTGGTTTCAGCTGCATCCGGTTAGACTGGAAGCCGACCCCAACATAGTTGAGATAAGGCTAGGCAGATGATGATGAACTTCGCGAAACGAAATTATCATTATTATTATCTTGGTTTTTTATCTTCTTTCTGCAGTTTTTCCAAATCATAGGAGATCTTTTTCACCGCCCGATAATTAAGCAGGAGTTGAAGCCAAAGCTCCCCAGATTACTTGACTTCATGCACGCTAATTTGGATGCTGTGAAAGAAATATTCGACGAAGAAATGGCCGTGAGTTTAGACACAAGCATAATATATTTTGGTCCGGTTATTGTATTGAAGTTGTTAAAGACCTTTTAAGATTGCATGCAGGACTTTTTTGCCCCTCGGTATACCAATTTTAAATGAGGGTATTTTTTTCGTAGAAAATTGGTAAAGGTCCGGAAAGACCGATGGTGGATCCCTATCTCCCACCAGTTGCTGGTATGCTATGGTGGATCCACAAGCTTCGAAGGAGGATTCAATCGCCTATGGAAGATTTCATTATGTTTGAAGATCCGTAAGTGTTTTTAATCTGAAGACATTTGTGTGCCAGTGCATTGGGGTTCCCCGATTGACTTGCACAAAGCAACAGATTATTTAGTATCTTTTATTGAACTGTACTAATTTAGGTCAGTTATGGACATGGATCATTAGTCTCTAATGTGCAATTTTATTTTCTTACTAGCTTACGCCGCTTAATTGTTGATTTCATGGGTTTATTTTCTTTTTGCGCGGAACCCTAATTCTTTTTCTTAAATAAAAGTAGCCTATGTTACTCCTTATAACATATCAGCTATCTGCCAGTGCCAGACAAAGTACCGTCAAAATCAGTCTGACCGTTTCGGAGTTTTGCCATTTATATGAACTTTATTTTTATAGCATTATTGAATCTGAGTACGCATTGTACGTAAAGCAGAAAACGAACGAAATGTTGGGTTACCTGAACGTGGTGGAGGACAGACAGTTCAAGGCGTGGTGCGCCACCGTGCCGGCCATCTGCAAAACGCATCTCGCCAAGAACCTCATATACAGGGACCCGCCCTTTGTTAGAAACAACTTTGCCCCGGAGGTTAGTAGTAAAGCCCGATTTAAACTTTATTGCGGCTCGGAACATGAGGCGAGTCGCTGCGCAGTAACAAAATCACGTGTCAGCGGGGGTGCGGGGTGAGGTACTGCGCAGCGAGTAGCGCACTTCAGAGCCACCATATAGTGTGAATCGAGCTGTATCAACATCAACAGTCAAAGATTCATTACTGAGTCGTTTCATTAGTGCTTCCATACATGGGGTGCTTCCTTCAGACCTGTCTGATGGGCATCAAGTTCGGTCGTCCGCGACGAAAAAAAAAACAGAGTTACAAGCTAATCTTTGAAACTAAACAGTAGTTTATGTGCACGCATCCAGTAACACCGATCAGATCAGAGGGACAATTAAATTCTCGTAATTTTAAAAACGTTCACAGTCTGATCTCAGTCTCAATCTGTCAAAAATACCTCCAAAATCTCATTTTGACACGTCTTTGACATTGATTGTCGCTGAGATGAGATTGCTACTAGATTTTTATTACCCTTCTGGTGCTACTGTTCAGATTTTCTCTCCATGCACTTAAAAGTGTTGGTTAGGTTCGATCAACCTGATCATAATTTTATTGTTTTTGCAGCTAGTAATGTTATTGCGTGAAATACGTTATATGAAATATTTGGACAAGCAAGGTATTCCACAGGATGGGCTTGATCTATACGCAAGAAATGAGAAGTTACAGGTGACATAACATACTTATTATTTACAATTGTATTAATTTATCCACTGAAGGGAAAACGTAGCCCGCGAAATTCGATACTGACCTGATAATCAAAATTTGAATTTCGCGGACACAACCTTGGCGCTTTCGTCAAGTCTCACGAAGCTAACCACTTGAATGTATTAGTACGACATGAACCGCTTGAACCGCGCCATCGCGTGGTACAACGCGATCCGCGAGGGCAGCCACGAGACTGAGGTGGCGCTTATTGAGAAGGAGATCTCTGCCATCGACAATCTGCTGGGTCGTGGCGTCGAGGAGCTCACCTGGAACGACGACTGTAAGGCCTTCACGTAGATAGCACAGTATTTTTATTACCATAGTGTAGGTACCTATCTACTGCTCACAATGTTTTATTACCTATTTTTACTGTAGACGTCAAAATGCCATTTGGTATACTTTTGTTGCTGCCAAAAAACTTACAACACTGCTAACTTGCGTACAACGTAAGTGAGCAGTTAGTAGATAGGCTCTGGTATTACGAAGAATACAACGTGGCAGCGGCATCGACGTAACCGCAATCTGTTACCATAGAGTAGACATTTCGGTTCAGAACCTTATGTTAGTTTATGATTCTGAACCGAAATCTCTACGCTTAGGGGGTCTAGAATCATGTGCTGAATTCATAGTTACAGTTTGCGCGTCGATGTCCCTGCCACCCTGTATAAGCTACGCGAAGTTTCTAAGTGTCTCTACAAATACAATACATAATACTCGGCACTACACTACGTTATAGCTGCATAATAGGTAAAAAGTGCTATTCAGCTAGGATATTAATTGCGAGCTAATGATGACCCGTACAGAGTATCCTACATCACCCATGTTGCATTATAAATTGGCCAGTGTTTGCTCCAATAAATGTTTTGAAACCAGTTTCTTCTTTTTTTGCTTGTTTTGAAAAGCTTATGATTTTTATCCGTCTGTTAGATTGTTTTGGATTAGGTAATCAGAAGAGTAATTTCATTTTTGAATACTTTAATTTTGATACGAATTCAGAAACATTAATTTCTTGCCTAATTTCATGCGTCGCAAAACTGGGATTAGGTCGTACTGTACCTCTTCAATTTGAAACGTCCAACTGTAACGAATGCACGAATAATACGTGGATGAGGTAAAAGATGTTGAAATTACTAGGCTATCAAATACGGCACTCTCACAATACATTCATCCATAAACTGATTGTTTTATGAACCATAAAAATACAGGGTCAAATTAAATTAGCTAGTAAAACTCCACGGACGTGACACGATAAAACGTCCGCTAGTTGTTCCTTGAAGTAACAGTTGAGAAAATCTTTTGTTTTATCGTGTTGCGTCTGTGAAGTTTACACAGTAAAAGCTGACTTTGAAACCAATATTTCAAATGACTACACAAAAAAATCTTCAAATTAATTTATTTTTTGTTTCATCGTGTTTCGCGGAGTTTCGCTAGCTAATTAATTTTGACCCTATATACTATGTAGTTACGGACTGGATGGCAGAAGTGTACGCAGCGATAAACACATTGCAAGAGCGAGTGCTGAAGGCGCAGAACAACGTGAAGACAGGGCTGGAACACATCGCAGACTGGGGCGATATTCCGCTGCACGACCGCAAGGAGAACCCTGACAAACTCGAGCTGCTGGCAGTCAGGGAACGAAACCGCAGATTCATACGCAGGTGCTGGCACGAAGGGTTGACAATATATATTAACTTGATCAATAGCCGATTTATAAACCCAGCATTAGCATGTCTTTTGTCTTGTACCGCTCTTATTCTGTTGTTGAACTAACATTGTGAAGTTAATAATCCATAATCATTCAAGTATTGAACATTTTATACCCAAAAATTAAAGTTTCGGTCCAAAAATTAGGGTTCCGTGCCTCAAAAGGAAAAACGGAGCCCTTATAAGATCACTTCGTTGTCCGTATGTCTGTCCGTTCTTTTTTTTGAAGAACGCGTGGAGTTATCAAGTTGAAATTAATATCATATACTCAGGACTGCACTGCAATCCCTTGAAGCAGTGAAAAAATCAAACTTCTAAGTCAACGCAATCAAAAGATACGGGCGTTTATATTCCGGAATCAAAACCTATAGGGTACTTCCCGTTGACCTAGAATTTTATAAAATTTGGCAAGAAGCAATGTCAAGTAGCACAAGTGAAGGAAACAATCCGGAAACCGTAAATTAGAAGTAACATTACAAAAAAAAAAAAAAATATTTTTCCCGTGATAAACTATTTACATACCTACAAATTTGTACGGAACTCTCGGCGGGCGAGTCCAACTCGCACTTGGAACGGTTTTTTTTTCTGACCGACTTTATTTTTGGGTACGAAATTAATGATGTCCTTTACGATATTTTAGCACACTCTCATTGTAACATAGTTTACCCATCAAAAAGCATAGTTTTTAATCACTCTTATTTCATCAGGCGAGACGATATCCTTGCTAGCCACGGAGAGTTTCAACGCATATTGGAAGAGAATTACAAACTATTTTTTAACATAAAGGACGAGGAAGAGGTAATGAATTGACTACTATAATAATAATCGATTATAACAATCCTAATAGATTATATTGATTACGAGTAAGAATGCTCTTTTGCTTGATTCCTTTCTTAGGACCTATATGAGGAAGAGACGCTAGAAGAAGTAGACGAGGCGACTTTAGATGATGAAGAAAAAGCGGCAAGGGCAAGAAAGCAAGAAGAGATTGATGCACGACGTGAAGAGGCACGTCTAGCTAAAGAAGAGAGAGATCAAGAAAAGGCAGAAAGAGATCAGATTAAGTTTGAAAGGCGGGAGGCTCGTCGACTGAAAAGAGAACTCAAAGAAGCTGAGAAATTAGAGAGACAAGCAAGGCGAGAATTGGGTATAAAATTAGCTACCTATCTATCTTCTTCTATATGTACAGTCACCAAAGGAGATATTAACCAGTGTCGTCGGATATAGTTGAATTTTTATAAGAAACCGATGGATGTTTTCGAATGAAATTTAATTTTAATTAATAAAAACTATTAATTACATTAAATTTAACACTGGTTACTTATCTCCTTTGGTGACTGTCCTTATAATAAAAATGAAATGCTGTTCGTTAGTAAGCGCATTACTTGGGAACGGCTAGACTGGGCTGATTTGGCTATTTTTTATTTCAAATAGTTCGAAATAGTTAAATGTTACCCGGAAATATTAAAAATTCGGGAAAAACGTATGTGAATGGGATTTACGTATGAATTATTGAAAGGACAAACCCAAACTTCATAGAAACTTGGGCCTGGCGTTACAGAGCTGGAATTTGGCCATAAAGTAGAGCATTTAGCAAGGTTTCAAGAGCCCAATTTTCACGTCTCCCAGCAATGGCCAAATGGTAAAATCAGACAATAAATAATGTATACATTTTAGGTTATTTTTAGTAGTCGAGTTATTTCAATAAATAATGATATTTTTGAGGCTTTGTTTCCTACGTAAATCTGGAACACACATGCGCTGTGCTGCAGTGCCTGCAGCCTATCACGATGAGGTTTTAGGTACTTATATTAAAAGCGCTTAGGGGGTGACTTCTGATTTAGGTATCTGATTTTACTGAAAACCTCAGCAGAAAACTATGTTTATACAAGGCCCACTTACATCACTACTGGCTTGTATTTGTTATGTATCGAGGGATTTGATACAATCTCAGATTACAGTAATCTGAGATTGCAATAATATATTTAAAAAAAAACAAGTAGGTAATTGTGATGGTTTTATTAATTACCTTCTTCATTAGGATTATCATAATATAATAATACAGTATCCAGGAATTGTGCAGGAGGCAATTGACTACCCTGGTGCCGTGCCCAACCGAGATACCATATTATGCTCATGGTGTGGGCACAGCAACCAACCGTTCTTTTGCCAACGATACAGGTACAATAATATTGAATTATAGCATTCCTTCCACTTAGAGAGCTGTCGATTAATATATAAACAAAATACGTCCTATTACTAATATGCCTCGATTTTATTCTTCCTCTTAAAATCCAGGTTGAATCCCATGTTGACAGCTCTTGCTGCCACCTCTCTACACACTTCTATGACATATGAGCCATTTTCTCTCACATGCTCCCCATAGTAAGAACGGGCCTGTTTAACTTGGTATGTGCCCAAGGAGACAAGAATAAGCTCGCTGTATGTTAATTCAGGAAACTCGCTAACATTATCTGTTCCTACATCTATTGCTTGGAACTGCGCCCTACGTCGATTTATATTGTTGCTAATAACATAGTTACATAATCTATTTTCCACATGCATATACTGATGAATTTTTTGCAGTATTTCCTGAGCATCACTACGGTTTGCGATAGGAGGGTGGAAAGCATTTATTAAAGCGGCAGCCACTTCAAAGTGTACCATTCAATTTTTTGACGCTCTGTTAAAAAAATCTTGGCGAAAAAGCTTAAAATCTCGCTTAAACCTACCGTTGACTACTTCTACAACCCATCTACATATTGTAACTGTTCTCGATCGAGAGAACAGGCTGGCTTCGAGAGTTGAAAGTTGAGATTCACCCTGTTGCAAAGAAGATGGAACATAATTATGTTCTATAGCCACATTCATTGAGTAAGGGCAAGGCATCCCGGAAGCCCCTATGCAATAACCGTTTGAGGCGCGACCCATTCCTGTACAATTGAAAGAATCATTTCATCTTCCAATCTTCGCCTTCCTATTGTATTGCAGCGATCCGTTGCTATTCCGCAATTAATGCACAGGCTCATGATGTCGTTATTAGCCAGTCGTCAAAAAAGCAATTGTAATAAAAAGATCCGGTTATCTAGCTAAGGTCAGCGCGGGTGGCAGGGTACAGTGTCCAATGTTCAAGCGAGGGTCAGTCAGAAGGCAATCAATTTCAGAGTCCAGTATTCGAACAGAGGTCATAAGAAATAATAAATCCCGAGAAAAACAGAAAAACACATTCACTTGCGCAAAAATACCATTGAGATAGGAAAAACCATGGAGACGCCGCGTTATTCTATACATACATTTGTTTATACAAATATGAGTGAAATATGATTCAGAATGTTAAATATCGTTATGTCTCATTCTTTCTAGTGAGATAATCTTATTTGATAAAAAAGACAACTATGTTTTAAGTTGTTGCTAATTATGGCAACATTTTGTCGTGACGTAGGGACAGCTGTTGTAGGTAAGTGCCGTATCAGCCAGCGCCGAGTTTCGTGGTAGTTTTGGTTTATTCCGAACCTGACCCGAAATCCTAACCCGGTCGCGGGTTAGGTTAGGAACTTGAAAAAAATTATAGAATGTTTGTTTGTTTTTTGTATTATTGAGATTTTCGAGAAAATCACGAGCATTTTACCTTTTAAAACTGCATGTAAATGTTGGAAAACAGAAATTCAACATGCCTGTGTGTTGTATTGTGAAGTGTGGTGCAAGAAAGAATGAAAATCAACCTCAATTGTCTTTGCACAGGATAGAAGCCGGTTTTCATGCACTAATACATACAATAAAACAAATTCGATGATACAGTTGTAACGCGATCATGAATTTATGGCTAAAGTATTGATATTTGGGTTAATTTCCATATAACGGGCCTTTTATTATATTTGTTAATTCATTCGTTTGTTTACAAAAATATGTCATAATGGAATAGTGTTGTACCGTTGCCGATTTGCCGTAATAGTTTCCGAAACTAGTTCCTCCGCTGAAACGATATCCGTCGATTCTGCGATTTTAACATAAATAATCCTGCGTCTTATTCGGTCCGGGTAACCTAGCTAGGTCCGGCCTGTAGTTCACACTTCACAGCACCAGAATCCATCGTGATCCAAACGTGATAACTAGTAAAACTCGTATTTAGTATCGATACTCGTTATAGTAACACCTATGTTCCTTGATTGACACAACCCTAGCAATGGCAGCCATTTTATGAGACAAATTGAGTTGTAGGTATGCACCCTTTTTTTGTAGGTATTTCCAGTCCATACTTTTCTATGTCAATGAAAAATACGAAAAGCGAATGACATTATTGACAATTGACATGACATTACAACCATGACAATTGACAGACGTTAACATTGACATTTGCCGTTTACTAGTGTAATCCATGGTGCAATCGATTTTATCGATTATTTATTTATTTTAATGATTTTTTAATGGCGCTTTCGTCAAAAATCAATTAGATTCCAGAGAAAAATAATTTGTACTAAAACAATGGACTATTAATAAAATATTTTTCTTTCTTCTTTCTATTATTTAATTATTTGTAACAGTATCGATTTCCACTAAATCGATTATATTCTTAGGGTAGGTACGCTCTATTGATATAATATCAGCGTTTGTAAAGTTGGTGACGTATAACGAAATAAGTGTTGTAAAGGTTTACAAAGATTGTTTAAAACAAAAAAAATTAAACTACTTATTTTCTACACTTATCCATTGGCATTGAGGCTAAGATTTCAATGGCTTAATTAAGCAAAATAGACGATTTTTTTGGTACATATCTGATTCGTGTAACGGTTAGGCCCAGAAACGGGTTTCTCCTTTAGTGAGGACAATGTCTGTTGGGTCAGCTAAAAGTGTGTTCTCTTGAATAGTTTTACGAGAATCGGCTAGACAAAATGGCAATGGGTAGGTACTTGGGTGTTTTTCTATGAACTTTTTCCTACTCATTAGTTTATATTCTCTTTCATAGGGGAGGAGGTCGATTCTCCAGCAGAGGAAGAAGAGGAAGAATTAGATCCAGAAGAGTTAGCTGATATTGAAGCTGAAAGAATTGAAATAGAAGAGGCGGCTTTCAGGGCAGAGCGATGGCCCGCTTATGTGAAATACGTCGACTCGCTTGTAATTAGTGATTTAGATTACAATTTTTTTTAAGGAACAAAAATAAAATGCGTGTGTTTAGGGTTTACTTGAAAAAAATACGTATTATAGAAGCTAACTCAAAAAATTCCCAAGCAAAGTAACCAAATGGAAAAAAAAAACAAGACCGACTCACATTGGATGATAAAATCGATGAACATTTATAAGTTTTTTTTTTATACAGACGGATGGAGAACCTCCTCCTTTCTTAAGAATTTAGTTCTTTTAGAAACTGAACCTTTTTATAAGATCACTTACGAGTAGGTACATAATTAGTTATGTCCGTCCGTCTGTCACGAAGGGTTTGTTTATGTAGTTATGTCCGTCCGTCTAAGTTTCCGACGAAAGGTTTGCTTATTCGAAGGCGAAGATAAATTTTATTATTAAGATTTATTGGCTCAGAATAAAAAACCCAATAAAATAAAAAATCTTGTTAAATAATCTTATCTATATAAATAGAAATGGATGTTCGTACAGACGCCAGCAGGTCAAGCTACCCGAAAATGTCAAAATTATCCAATCAACCTTGAACCTTAATGCTTGAGCGATAAAGTTGAAAATCTATTAAAGAGATTTGACAGATTGTAGTAACTTGATGTCTGTACATATTACAACATTTTGGTCATTCGCTATGACAGTGTTGGCACATACCTATATGTATTTTTGCATAAAGAAGGTTTTACAGGGTTTGTTTCCGACCCCCACGCGATCGAAACTGCGGATAAAAGCTAGTGTTAGAATAACATTTTATATCTAAGTTTTTATTTATAGGTTTCTCGGCAAATAATGAAGGCTGTGGAGGCTAGTTTAGATTTGTTTGAGAAAAATACTGACCTAGAAAAAGGACCGAGAGTGGCATTCCTGGAAGTACTTGCAGAGCTAAGGGACCCAGGTAACCGTCACTATTTACCTTTAAATCTAACGTTTATTTAGTTATTTTATTGTCTTTTTGGTATTTTCATGTAAAGTTATCTGGGCACGTCACTAACACAATTAGGGCTGATTTTTCCAACGCCAGATAATTTTATCCGAGGAATAATTTTGAATTTTTAACAGTTTTTCCATGCAAAATCTGTCAGACGACAATTTTATTCCACGAATAAAAATTAACTGTGTAGAATAGAAAAGAATACTAAAGAAAATGTAAACTGTAATTATACAGACGCCAGCAAGTCAAGCTATCCGAAACTGTCAAATTTTCCCAATTAACCTTGAACCTTAATGCTTTAGCTATAAAATTGAAAATCTATTAAAGAAATTTGATAGATAGTAGTAGCTTGATGTGCTGGCGTCTGTACCTACTGCCTCACAGACGAACCAGTCTGGGCAATGTCGCACACTTACCGGGTAAAACCACACCTGCCTTACCCACGGACTTGGCGTCGCCGTCGGTACCTTTGTTTACTGTCATACATTTTGAGTCCTGAGCTCCACGTAAAAGCGGTGCTTCCAGAATACAACTTATACTTATAGATAGGTATATTCTTAGCAGTATGGGCCCGACCCTTGCTCGAGCCAGCCCGCCCCGAGCCTGTGGTTTTAAAATCAGTCCTTAAATAATTCTGATCCAGCCTGTCCCTTGCTGCCCTCTCCCAGCGAAGCCCTAAGCCGAGGTCCGAACCCCACAGGGGTTGCCCTGGTTGGAGCGCTTAATTTATTGAGGTATCCACAGGCAAGCCCGGTTAAGCAGACGTCAACCTCATAGGTAGAACTGCGAAATGCCATACATAAAAAAAAATTGCAGTATGGATCCGTTTGTTTACCATGATAAATTCAGTGTTTTTCAGTGTCCCGTGACAAAATTTTAATAACGAAACACCTATTTGCTTACCTACATTACTTAAGTGTCCGTTCGACTACCTATCTGATATTGTTGATCAAAATAAACATTACCTCAAAAGATAATGTTTATTTGCCAAAAACAGTGCTTTATATTTACTAATAGTCTACATTCATAGTTATGTATCAACAGACGTATTTCATGAAAAAACGCAATAAATTCAAACTGCACACTGATAGTGTGATCGCCCAAATAGGCGGATTACCACAAACGGAGCCGAATTCCCCATGTAGAAACGCGTTTTTATTGAATTTTTATGAAGATATTGTATCTTTCTGACTGACCGACCGACCCCTTGACAATTCAAAAGTGCCTGTAAATTCTGTAATTACGCTTTGAGTTTGAGTTTGACGCGCAGAGGCGCGTGTCCTGCGCACCAGAGCGTGGCGCGTTGTAGTGTGTGATCCGCCTTAATGATCAGGTTTCAAAAGTTAATGCTCACGTCATTCCAGACTTACATTTCACTCCGTCTCTGGATGTGATGGAAGAAGATGGGGTCTTCTGTACGCTGATGGAGATGATGAAAGATATGTTTCTTCAGACCACGTTGTTCCCTAGGATAGACCCAGTCGTCGTTCCCATAGCTTCCTATGAAGGTACATATTTCTATAGAATAAAGGATAGTGCGCATTATCCCCTTTATTCATAAACGTTGCTTAAAGTTAAGCAGTGATTAGCGACTGTTTAACCATACATTTTTGACGTTTAAACGTTACTTAACTTTAGTCATCGTTTATGAATAAACCCCTATATCCATATAGGCATATCGTATCGAGTATTCGTATCGTAATATTGACGCCCATTTCGACCGCATCGTAACACTACCTTATTGCCCGCCGATTGGGCCAAAATCACGTCCATACTTAGCGTGTATCTTGTCAGTATGTCAGCAACGTATTTAATGGTCGCGAGAAAACTGCCTCGAGAACGAGATGGAACACGGTGCATCATGTATCAAATGACATAGTCGTATCGTGACACAGTAACAAAATGCGTCCATACTGCCGATCAAGATACAGTATCCGATACGAAACGTATCAGGAGGGACTCTCTAATTCCGTAAACGAAGATACTAGGACCGCCACAGAGCGTGGCAGGATGGCGTATCGTTTTGCTTCCTAACTAGCGACAATGATACACGTCGATGCTACTTGAGGGAGATCAGAGAACGTTCTTAGAATTACGAGAATGGCAATTCTCGTAATTCTAAGAACGAATGCAAAACCGTGATAATCGGTTCGTGCGTCCTGGAGTTATAGCGTCAGGAAGGAAAACCCGACTTATTTTTATATAGTAGAAGACTAGCTGACCCGGCAAACGTTGTTTTGCCATATAAATTATTTCTAGCTGACCGGCGCTACTTCGTTCGCGTGGTGTGCTACCCCCTACCCTACTCCTACACTACTCCTACCCTACTTCTACCCTACTCCTACACTACTCCTACCCTACTTCTACCCTACTTCTACCCTACTCCTACACTACTCCTACACTACTCCTACCTTACTCCTACCTTACTCCTACACTTCTCCTAACCTACTCCTACCCTACTCCTACCCTACTCCTACCCTACTCCTACCCTACTCCTATTTTTCCTGAATTTTCTTTGCTATAAACCTCACGGAGCCCGAGACCTTTCCAACGAATGCAAAACCGTGGAAATCGGTTCGTGCGTTCTGGAGTTATAGCGTCAGGAAGGAAAACCCGACTTATTTTTATATAGTAGATAATAATATTAAATCAAATAATATTTGCTATACTTACAATTCTTTGGTTGTTATTGTAGACGATTTAGTTGAAGAAAACGGTATGATTGATCTGTACCACGAAATGTTGAAGAGAATTGAAAATGGTATCAACGATATAGTCGCGTATGTGGCGGTTAGTATATCTTTTCTGATCATTTCTCTTTGCTAATGTTAATCATTTTTAAAGCTTGCAGTACGTAGGTATTTGTAATGGAATTAATTCTACGTTTTGATTAAATTTGTTTTTCCTCAGAAATATGACAAATACCGTCCTTTATGGGAGGAAGATAGACAAGAAGTTCTAGCAGCTTTCTTAATGTATGGCCGTTTCATAACGCCTGAAGAGTTCGATAAGTATAGATTTGAGAACCAGTGTGATCCTCCGGAGCAAAAACCTACACTAGAACAGTATCAGGCAGAGGTAACGACATTTTTATTTGGAATTTATAAATAACATAAGGTATTATTTGCCATTTCTATAATTTCTCGGACGAAGCCAAAACCAATCGAAAAGAAAGTCAAACAATCTCCATTACCCTACAGGCTGGTAGGGACCTAGGGACGTCGCGTCGACGCGCAAATTATTACTATAAATCCAGCACATGATTCTTAGCCCTCCTAGCGGAGATTTTTTTCCCTACTGACTACGGAAAAAATCTCCGCTGTTCTGTCATCTGTTTCATAGAAAAGTGCCATACCTTCGCGGTCAAAATGTATGGAGCAGCATTTTTTTTTTTAATAACCTTCAAAAAATTTCAACGCACGGGGGTTCAGTCAGAATCATGTACTGAATCCATGATAACAGAAGGCCAATTCTCGTAATTTAAAACGTTCAAAATCTAGTCACAGTTTCATCTCAGCGACAAACAAATGTCAAAAACTTGTCAAAATGTAGGGAAATTAATGGTATTTTTTGACAGATTGAGACTGAGATCAGACTGTGAACGGTCTTCAAATTACGAGAATTGCCCCTCAGGTTGCCCATAGATGTCAATTCCACCTTGTATGGGAAATCGTAATTGTTTGACTTACCTACATTAAATAGATTTTCATATTCTGAGTCATGGAAATATGAATTAAATTACATTTCTATGGTCCATTCAAGCTTTTAGTTGTTCAAATGTCAAATGTATGAAGTTTTATAGATAGACAAGTACAACGCAATGTACGATGAAGTCGCGGCGCTACCTACATCGTATCTTGTCAACGGTTGGTTGAACTTAGACTTGAAGCGGCTAAACCAAGCCATCATGAATATCATATGCAAGTGGAGCAACCTCTATAAAGAGGATTTAAAACAACAAGTGCATAAAAAGTGAGTTCTAATTAGAATTTGCGTTCAATAGTAGGTCCACACTACGACACATGAAGCGATACATTTCCAGTTTTAGCTGTGCTCGCATTGTATAGACTTTTCGTACATTGAGAAGTCAGCTTATACTGGAAATGTATAGATTGGTATGTCGTCGTGCGTATATGTGGGACGTTTTTTTGTTACATCTACACTACTTTTAATTTTAAATATAATCTAAAAATCATGAAAAAATAGTAGAAGTCCAGGATACATTATATCCTTAGCACTAGATTTCTTTTAATTTATCTACTCTAAAATATTTTTGGGAGGACCCAGATTCTAAATTGAGAAGGTATAATACTAATATAATCTAATCTACTTATAATCATCAGGGAACAGTTCGAGAAGGTATTATACCTACAACCATTTAGAAACATTTCATAAACGTTTCTGAAATGTTTTCTGCAAGCAATGCCTCAACACCATTCTGTGCTGCTGTCAGCAATTTTTTAGAAAGAAAATACGTTACGTTACGTTAAACTTAAATCAACCGCTTGAATGTCCTAGGTTGGATGATCTGGAGGCGTTCATAGCTTATGCTTCCAAAGAGTTGGCAGTGGAACTAGGTGAGGATGACTACGAAGGTCTGCTGAAGGTGATGGGAGTACTGAACGAGGTTAAGGCTAAGATGGACGCCGATACCGACCATATGTTTGAGCCACTTAGAGACATAATAGACGTACTCAAGGAGTACGGCGTTGACTTCCCCGAGGAAACCTATGAACAGGTATGACATGAATATACTTAGTGTATCACTTTCGTTTTTAGTTTTGGATTAAATCGTGCAAATAAAAGGTAATGGTGAAACGGTGTCATCATACTAAGGGAGCATTTAATCAGTGTGATATCAAAAATCATCTATCATCACATTCACAATTAACAAAATATCTTCAAAATTACTCAATTCCAACTGAAAGTATGTATACTGAAACTCTGTGTGCCTCACGATTATCCTAAGAAGAAAGCCAGTTGGGATAAAGCTCACCTGCTCACAATCATTTTATGTGCCTTTAACTTCAAGGAACATATTAATACCTCATTGAGTTTGTTTAAAATTTTAATGCTTATGGGATACCAGGGTGAGAAGAAACATCAGTACTCTGTACACACATTGGTAAGCAAATTATCTAAACATTCTGTACAAAACATTATTAATATATATACACTACGTATTTGGCACCGAAACTTATTTCCGCACCACTTTTGTCAAAAACCCAAGAACAGCAAACTTACTGATTCCGTTAGTAGAAACTCAATTTTTGACACTCAATGTGAACTTTTAATTTGGCGGGCCAGACAGGCTGTACGAATGGCGACGCCGGCAACAGCTAACATCCAAAAGAAATAAAAATATGGTGTATTTGATAATACCATATTTTTTCTTTAAAACATCCTTTCATGCATATTTCTATACTTGAAAATAGTTTCGATGTTTCACATCTGCCAGGCGTACCGCGATGGCAATTTTTTTGTTTAAATACTACCGGATATACCTACCCTAAATCATTATTTTCTTCAACAAATGACTGTTTAGCTGGACCTGTTGCCTGAGAGATGGCGCAACTTGGTGAAACAAGCGACCGTGATGAAGAACACGGTGGCGCCTCTGCAGGCCGCGCAGGCAGCACTCATCGCCAAACGGGTGGCGCTTATCAACCTGCGGCTCGCCATGTACAGGGAACAGTTCAAGAACAAGGAGGTAATGCGGATGATCAGAGTATTCTTTATTTTCTCTTACAGATAGATGAGTACCAAGCTTACCTACTGTGCTACTTTTAATTTCTGGGTCCAGGAAAAAAAAAAAACGATATTTAACAGGCTACTTACTCCTGCCGGTTTGGTTAAAAGAAAAAAAAAATAAAGTACGTTTATTTACGTCTATACGTGCCACACAAAAAAGTTCCAAAACAAAAAAACAAAACCATACGTATAGAACTTCTTTCTTATATCTATGGTATACCTACAATGTGCATTGGTTAGCAAATGATGTGTATGTGTGCACAAAACAGAGTTACGCGCTGATTTTCAGCGACAACCTGCAATATCATAATAATCACACTGCCTTCAGTTTATGTTACCCTAGTAACTTCGCTCGGATTCCTGAAGCTTTCCGAACGGTTACGTCAGTTTCCACGTCACGGTGGTGATGCTACGACTGTCGTAGTGCCGTGTCCTTGATCCGTGGTCAAGAAAAGGCCAATTTAAAAATTCAAAATTATGGCTTGGGTCTTAAAAATATTAGATACAGCATGAAAAGTGGTTACAATATCGGCGATAACGATTTTCCTAGCAATTTAAATGTCATTTAAAATCTTTTGCAACTGTTTTGTTTTACTTTCGAGTTTCGTGGTTATATTCTGCTGCGATTTTTACCGTTATGAATCGCGAATTGTCGAAAATCTTTTACGAAAAAATAAAAATAAATAAGTAGTCTTTATTTAGTGTTTTATGTTTATAAAATATATTAACGTAATTGAAAAGCACAGTCTTAAAATAAAAATAATAATACAAGTATATAAAAAGGAATAATCACAGGGAATCAAAAAAGTCCGCATCGTTGTCAACAGGAAAAGTGCCTAAAAGGCTCTCCGCCACGTTGTATGGCAATGCTGATTCTTGTTTTTTACGTTAGTTAATATAAATTTTTCTCCGTTGTTGTAAACTCATTGTTTCACCGCCTTACATGAGGGACAATCGCAGCCTATTGTTTCATCCCTTTTGCACACACACCGCTTTATATACAAATGTGCTCTTCCGTCACTCTCCAACAACATACCTGCCGCCCAATAAAATGGAACAAAATTCACAAGGTGGGTTCACCGTCACCCCCCCCCCCCCCCTCACATTTTCCGCCCCTAACTCAGTCCACTCACACAGGGAACATTTCGTGAAAACATATTCTGCATGTTCTTGTTATTTATGCTATCTTAGTACTTTTTACGAGAATACTGAAAATTCCCGCAACTATTACGTCATTGGTGACGTCACTTAGCGACTAAGGGTAGCGTTCCGAAAATGTACTCTCAAGCCCTCTTAATTTTCTGCTGTCCTGGTAATTCGTGCTGAGTTGTTCGGCTACGAATATCGAAGGGCAATGCGTAGCTGCTACGGTTCTACGCTACGGTGCTACGTACGCTTCTACGGGCTACGCTTGATGTACGAACGAATTGAATATACATGACGGACTCACTCATTATTCAGATTGCCGATCAACTTCTTGACAAAAATCTTTACAGATCGAATGTTTATTGCATATTAATAATATTGAGAGTTTGGTTATAAAAACTAATTATGACACATTGTAATTCGATAAAACCTGCGTGCCTAATTTTTAGGCTTTATTTTTATTTAATACTCTACCCGTTTATGTTACAATTTGACTGCGGTCACACATCCGCTGTCGATAAAACCAGACGACTCAGGGTGCTCAGTTTTGAACGAGCCGCCTTCACGCACACAGCGCATTACGCTACACACACAAATACGCAACCTGGCCTTCGGGAGTTAGTACGATTTTGTACTTAGCTGCCGATTTACTGGTTGTCACGCTCTTTCGATGGTCAAACCGATCACTCTGTCCTACTTGTTTAATGATGTACTCCTTTTAGATTTGAGTGTGTGTACAGTGATGGAGGGGTGGTCCGTGTTTATGTAGTCGTGCAGCTTTTCGCGGGTTTCCACGCTAAGTGAAATCGCAAACCCTTTATGTTACTGGCAGCCTAGTACTTTTGAACGGAGTGCTGAAGACTTTGGCCGCTATCGTCGCTACGAAATACTCGTAGCAACCGAGAGGACGTTGCTACGCGCATTCCGTACCGATTCAATGAAATTGCCAACGAATATGAATTGCTAAGTGCTTTCTATAGTTTGGATGAAATAAAACACGGCGAATAAATGATTTCGTTGTAATGGTGGAACTACCGAACTACTCGGATGAGGGCCTCAGCACACCTCCGAAGCGAAAATAATGATGCGAAGCTGCTAAATTAATTCCGCTGTGAAACATTACTATATACGTATACGTTATGTCGCGTTTCGAACAACAGTTGAATTGTAATTGCATAATGTTGTCGCTTTTGACTTAGTAAATTTATACAGTATAAGTATATATAACTTTTTGACACAATTAACATTATTATTATTATATTATATAAGTACGTCTACTCCGTTGGATTAGTTTTTCGTAAAATAAACATCCATGTCGACTGCCACAATATGTGCGGAAAAAACGCGGCATAGCAACCACAGAACATAAATATCCTAATGGGATAACAACAAAATGACGGGCTGAGCGCGGAGGTGTAAACGGCTTCTCAGCAGACCAGCGAAATCACGCGGGAAAAAGATAGAATCATAATCAAATCTGTACCTTAGATCAGGCAGTTTCGCTTTTGTTTCGTTTGTCGTACAGACGCGCCATCAAGCTACCCGAAACTGTCAAATTTTCCCAATCAAACTTGAACCTAATTAATAAATGACTTATGACTTAAATGACTTATGACTTATGACTAATGCTTTAGTGATAAAGTTGAAAATCTATTAAAGAAATTTGACAAATTGTGGTAGCTTGATGTGCTGGCGTCTGTACAACGGACAACTCATGGTGGAACCTCTGCGTTTCGTTGCGGTGGTTTCGCGGCGGAGGAGTGATACGTGCCTTATGGCGATCCTTCTTTCAACGAAGCCCGCGAAATTAAAAAATGTCATTTCCCGCAAATTGCTGCCCTGCTTTACGGTACATAATGTTGATCAAAATTGAATCCGACACTATTGATAATTTAGAAATTATTTACCTAATAATAATTAGGTATAAGTATTTATGTATTGTGTGGCATTTTAACCCTGAATACACACATTATTTCCTAAAAAAAATATAATCACGTTTTACCTAAACCTAACCTATCCTTTTCAGTCTAATTTAATATCGCGACATATTCGCCAAAAATGTAAACAAATGTGAGTTTATGGAAAAGTACTTTAATTCCTACACAAGTCTAGTTTAAACCTCAACTTCAAACATTTTTATACCTTTTCAATAGTTAGTCACTCTGAACTCAACTTAATTACCATTAAAATAAACTTTGTATTTGTTTAACTTGATATAACGTCATTTGAAACATAAATAACATTTTAATATAAATAATTATATTATCAAAGGAGCGGGCTAAAGCTAGTATCTAATATTTTGATCTTTCCTTTAGATGTTCTTCGAGGCATGCAAAGAACCATACAGGAGTGTAGACAAGGTCCACCAGGAGCTTTTAGGTTTTGAAGATGTACTGAACTCACTGAAGTTGTCATGCGGCCTGTTCGACATCCAGCCTCCAGATGAGAAGTGCCTGAAACAATGCAGGCGGGAACTGAAACTGGCTAAGGTAACCCTTGCCCGAAAACTCTTAGCTGAAAAACTAAAACCTGCTTGATGACTTTGTTGTATTGCTTGGTTATCATTCGCTTTCGAAATTCATTGCAATTTTGATTAGTAGTAATCGCGCAACATTATTTTCCGCAATATCAAATGTTACTGGCAACAATGTTGTTGTTCTTTGCTTTTAATGAATAGGGAAATACTAGTTAATGTACGTTTCCAAATGCTGCGACATTCAATGTTGCTAGCAACATATTTTCCTCATCGCAAAAACATTTTGCTGAAAAAATGTTGCGCAATTTTGTCTCCCAATGAACACGCGGCTCTATTGTTTATAACAGCAATTGTGGGACTACTACTACTTGGTAATGGGCACTATCGAGTTCTGGAAGAAGTCCCCATGGAAGAAGATTGACGCCGATGGCATGGACCAGGAGTGTAAGCGGTTCACCAAAGATCTGCGACAGCTGGACAAGGAAATGAGAACATGGTGAGCTGTCATGATTGTTATGTATGTAGAATAAGTCCTCCTATCCTACTTTTCCTACTAATATTATAAACGCGAAAGTTTGTATGGATGGATGGATTAGGTACTCTTTCACGCAAAAACTACTACTTAACGCATTTGGATGAAATTTGGCACACACATAGTTTATAACCAGGATTAACACATAGGGTACTTTTTATTCCGATTTTCCCACGGGATCGAACATATGCGGGTAAAACCGCGGGGCGCAGCTAGTCTTCTATACATCGAAAAAGAAACAAAAAATTTCATGCATGTATAAACTATTGTAAAATCCGCCATATGCAGCTTTTAAAGGGGAAATCAAAATAAAGAGTATCAAACTGAACGGTGCCATGGCGAAAGTTGTTCAGTTAATCAGTTTGATGGCCATATGCTTAATTTTGACCACACCTTTTTGACACATTCTGTATACGGCAACATGTGGGTAGAACAAGATGCGTAGTTTTGGCAATGCTTAGGGAAGGCCAGCTTCCAGCATTGGCCAGCAACGTCGCCTGAAATGAGGAGAATGATCCATCATTCCAATGTTTATTTTACACTTACCTATACCTACAATATTCTTTTATCGCAGGGAGCCCTACTTAGCAATAGAATCTACAATAAAGAACTTGATGACGTCATTAAGGGCCGTCACTGATCTACAGAATCCAGCTATCAAAGATAGGCATTGGCTAGAACTTATGATGGCAACTAAGGTAAAGTGGTTCCATTGGAAAAAAAACTTACATAATTATATACAATATGGAGACAACAATACAATACGTGTACGTAATACAATATAATAAATGAAAACACTTGGCAATATTAATGCCTAGGAGTATTTTCGAACAATAAAGTAAATCTTAGCACCGAAATTATTATTTTCTTTTTTTTTAAATTTACTAAATAGTAGTGATGGGTCGACTGTGGGTTTTGCCAGTCTTATACTAGCTATAGTAACTAAACTATTGGATAACTTTAAATGGATTTTCGTATGCAGACTGGGAACGTCCTTAGAAACACGCAGTTTCATTTATTGTCGTATTGTCGTCCCCATGTCGCCGTTGTCTAAGCATGTTGTTTATTTAGTTCTGTAAATATTTACATATATGTTTTTATTTTATTTAGAGAGCGGTTCACTCGCACGTCATGAACATCAAAACAAAGCACTCTCATATCTCATCGTCCTCAAATAATAATACATCGAGTACTTTAGACGCAATTATAAATGACTTCAGATCATTAGACGTTGATGTAGATGTAGAAAAAAATAGTAATACAACTCAGAATGGAATCAAAGCAGAATATGACAAATATCTACAATTACAAGACTATAGAAGAACTAAGTTACAAGAAGGAAATAGAATCAGTACGTTTAGATTGAATAGATCGTACTCAATGAAAGAAATGAAGCAGAAGGGTTTCCAACTGACGTCTGACACAAATTCGTCGCAGAAGAAATTCCCGCATCATCCAATAATATTATCAGAATTCATTATTTAGATACATCTTAGGTAGATACAATATAATTATATAGATAAGACAATTTATTTGTTAGTGTATATAGATTGGTTACACGGATAATAATAAGGTATGAACTTGATGGTTTTAATTATTGCACCAGCTTTACCTACCTATCTAAGGTTGTTTTGGTACACTATTATAGTGTTGTCGATAAAACATTTAATTAACCTAACGTCGTTCAAGCAACACAATTGAATATAGCCGGATTCATATTGCCGTGTAGTGTCGTGTCGTGACGCCTTCTGACTAGTAGTGTTAGCTAATCAAAAGTCGTTGTGATTTGACGTAGTCCTGAACAGATTCGTTTGATTGGTGTATCTCGCGTTACGACACAACGCGACAGAGTAATGTGTGTGGCTTTAATGAAAGAGAATTCCTACTTCAAATAGTATATTAACATTAAGGTTTGGCTTTAAATAAAGTCGCAACTTTGTAACTTAGCGATTTAGTCAGTAGAATAAAACTGAGATTTTCTTCAGGTTAAGTTCCACATCGATGACGACACGACACTGGCAGACTTGCTAGCACTAAACCTACATAAGTATGAAGAAGAAGTTAAAACTATCGTTGATAAATCAGTCAAAGAAAGTGCTATGGAAAAAACTCTCGCGTATGTTCATTAATTTTAACAGACATTCGTTACCCGTCATATTAAAATAAAGGTTATTTCCCAAAAAACTGAAATAATTTAAGGGAAAGCAGAGTTACTTTCCGTTAAACTACCTAATTCAGATTTTTTTGGGAAAAAACTTAATTTAAATTTTTCTTAAAACTCTAAAAAAACCAGCCGCAATTTTTTAATATTGCATGGTAGGTCCCTATGGTCAACCACGTGTCGGTACATAGTAACTAATTAAACTACGAAGCCCTCGAACTACTACTGCTACGATATAAAGGCACAGTCAAACTCAAACTGTTACCATTGACAAGGATTGGCTGTAAGTATCTTTGTTTTGAATTTTGTTTAAAAAATATACACTTTTCAGGGAGTTGGAGGCCACCTGGGCTGTTATGGAGTTAGATTACGGTATACATGATAGAACTGGAATCAAAATACCAAAAGCTAGTGAGGAACTTGTAGAGACGCTGGAAGATAACCAGGTGATGATAAAAATAACACTCATACATATGCAGCACTCCGGTGTGATTGCACAACACCTCCTGTATATGCTGGATGATACTCTTACATTGCCTTAAAAGTATATTAATATGCATTTTTTGCTTATACAGAGTGGCAATGACGCGCTATTTGTTACCATGGATTCAGTACATTATTCAAAACTGTTTTTGTTGGTTATTAAAAAAATATTTACTGTTCTATACGTTTTGACCGCGTAGGTATTGCACTTTTCTATGAAACAGCAGTTTTTTTTTGTGCTAAAATCATGGTTACAGTTTGCACGTCGATGTCCCTGCCACCCTGTAATATCAGTGTTTAAATTAGTTGCTTATAAACTGGCGTTTTTTTTCTTGCATTGATTATAGAATCAAGTACAAAATATGATGTCATCCAAGTTCGTTGGCTTCTTTGAAATGGAGGTGACAGCATGGCAGAAGAAACTAGGCACTGCCGATGCTGTGATCGCACTATGGTTCGAAGTACAACGTAAATGGCAGTACTTGGAAAGTATTTTTGTCGGATCCGACGATATTCGCGCGCAACTACCTGAGGATTCGAAGAGGTTTGATCGTATAGACACTGATTTTAAGGTACCTACGTTTATTACCTTTCATACGTCTTTGAAGCATAATTTCTTCAAAAAAAGTTATTCATGGTAACAGTAATTTCGTCGTAGGAAATGCTAAAAGATATCGCAACGACTCCAAACGTGATAGAAGCCACCAACAAACCGCATCTGCAAGACAAACTCGAGGATCTGATGTCTGCACTCAATCTGTGCGAGAAGGCGCTAAACAATTATCTCGAGACAAAGCGACTGGCTTATCCTCGCTTTTACTTCGTGTCTTCTGCAGATTTGCTTGGTAACAATGAATACTCGTTTATTCATCAACATCTGCCTATATTAAGCATAGGTCTCTCAGACGAAGATCGAACATAATGGCGATGGCAATATTATACGCCACTAAGGTCGATCTTCGTCATTCTGATGAATCTGAAGATCGTCGCACCACCGCCTATCGATCTTGTGGGCAGTTAAACCGACTTCGTTCTGAATTCCACCTTTTATGAGTATGTACTTAGACTAGTTCTTAGATTGGCTCATTTCATAGGCCGTTGAGTGACTGACGACTTTAAAATGTTGACAAATGCTCTTATTTCATATAAAAACTAATTTGAAAATCTGTTTTTTTTTCCTGATATAAATAACGTCATGGTCGTCAGATATCCTGTCGAACGGCAATAACCCGCCAGCGGTTTCGCGGCACTTGACGAAGTTGTACGACAATCTAGCCGTACTCGTGTTCCCCAACGCGACCAGCAAGCAAGCCTACGAGATGATATCCAAGGAGAACGAGGAACATGTGCCTTTTAAAGCACCCTGTTGCGACTGTTCTGGAAAGGTTCTCATTTAATTATCTAGCCATTTTCATTTTAATATTAGGTATAATATTAAATTTTAAAATGATTGAAAGGTTACTGAAAGACATACCAACCCTTTCAATAAATTTTCAGTGAAAACTTAGGTGCGTATGTAACGTTTGCTGGTTTTTGTTGTTATATCATTACTTTTTTTTTAGACGAGACTTTTCCTAAACCATTATTCACATTAAGTGACATGTTCATGTTACGTCCTCTCTGTAAACTTCTCCCTTAGTATATGTATAAAATGGTGTACCAGGTGGAAACTTGGTTGAACCGAGTGACAGACTGCATGCGGTACACTCTTCGTGATATCTTCGAGCACTCCGTCAAGTCGTACGAGGATAAGGCGCGAGAAGAGTGGGTGTTTGACTGGCCCGCACAGCCTGCCCTCGTTGGCACCCAGATCTGGTGGACCACTGAGACTAACCAGGCTTTTGAGAAACTTGAAGAAGGTTCGAAACATTTCTGTGCACTTCGTGTAGGTACAGTCAGTGGACAGAGAGAGCCCCTTACGTAGTGGTTACTTGGTAAGGGGGATATCGTAATCGGTCCACCGGCTATACAATGATTCATGGGGCTATGGCAGACACGATACTTGTAGCGTCGGCCATTAGATGAAAGATGGAAGCTATAGTTACTCCGCACTCATTTGGATGCCAGTCGATTTTAGTGAGGTTTTGACATCTGCAACACGGCGTTTATTTTACCGAGACCCAACGCAATGAGTCGCTAAATCGCGGCGCAGGTTTTATGCACGCGTCAAATCACCGATCACCAATGGCAATAGTATCATGTCTGCTATGGTCCTGAAATCCTCAAATGTTACCAATTAGAAACTTTTAGGTTACGAGAATGCATTGAAAGATTACCAGAAGAAACAAATCTCCCAGTTAAGCTCGTTGATAATGTTGCTACTGGGCGACCTGACAGTCGGCGACCGACAGAAGATTATGACCATCTGTACCATCGACGTCCACTCTAGGGACGTGGTCGCTAAGCTCATCGTCGCTAAGGTGGAAACTTCTAATGCTTTCCAGTGGCAGAGCCAGCTGAGGTACTTCTACCTTTTATTTTATGTGTGTCGTTGTAGTAGTAAATAAAATGTGTTTCGGATGTTTATAGCAATGATAAAATAACCTTTAGATACCTGTGAGGTTCTATCTAGATTAGATTTTATTTTGTTGTTGTCTCCATTTATTCTTATCCACTTGATTAGGTATATGTAAGAATTGTCACAAAAACTATCAATACATATTTTTAAAATTCGGTCGCACCTTTTTCAGGCATCGCTGGGATCTCAATTTGGCCAATTGCTTCGCGAATATATGTGACGCACAGTTTTTGTATGATTACGAGTACCTTGGAAACACGCCTCGGCTTGTAATCACGCCGCTGACTGATCGCTGTTATATCACATTGACACAGGTAATACACACATTACATACAGCCTCACTTAAATCCATCTTCCACAAATGTGGTTTTAAATTAAGTGATGAATACTCCAACAAACACTTCAGACTCGAAGCGTTCACAACATAATATGCTATATACTAGTCTTGCATAATATGGCAGCGCATCCAGTTGCATGATATACCACCTGTCCCAATGCACAACATCCGTTGTTCCGCATTACAGTAGTTACGGCAGGTCAGCGACCGTTACGTTTCCGCTCGGCTTTCAGTGTATTAATTGTTTGAAATCTTAATTGTGTGGGCTCGAGTTGATCTTGGCCAGTTTTTTTTACCTCAGACGAACCACTAACAACCTTAATCCAACGATGATAAAGATCACTGTGATTTTGACATTGATTTTAAAAAAACAGAGGTAAAATATGTGGAAGGACTGCTCTATGTATTGGCGAGTCTGCACGAGGGTAACATCTTTCCCGTGGTCGTTGTTGCAGATCGTCTGCTACGAAATCGCATTTTCAGACGTTCCTTTTCATCTTCACAATACACTTACATACTTAGTACAGTATGGAAAGTAGGCCTATATGTTGAAATAATTAACTACGCTCCATTGGAGCGTTAGGGTTGTCACTCTTAATGTTTGTAAAATTGAAAAGTGCAGTTTTATTGGAACGAAGTTCTTTAACGCGGCTTGCGGTAGCAGTTGACTGGTAGAAATCGTCACACGAAAAAGCGTTCATACATTTTATGCCTCCTCCGACTATACGCCCACCCCAACAAACGTCAATTACGGCCGCAGTAATGTTACGGGCGTGACTGTACATGAAAATATATGCTAAGTTAGAGGACCTACCAGCCTAACAGTCCCTATGACCCTAAGACCTATCACTATCAGCCCTACAGCCCTAAACTAACATATACCTAGTGTGTGATAAATAAATATATAGATAAGTTCAGGATGTCTGCACCATGCGACTTAAGGTTACAGACGGATAGTGGGCAGGAATTCCAGGTTCGGGAAGGGTACACTCACTCATCACTGCCAGTCACGCAGACTCACGAGACTGATCAGAGATGGCTAAAGGTGTCTTGGCCACAGTGAAGGGTAATGAGACAAGAATATAAAATTGAAATCTGATTTATTATCGAATATTTACAGCTTATTTACTAATTGGTTTTAGTACACACTATTACACAAAAGTTTACTGTGTTCTATGCGTGTAAGACGCAGCAACTAAACAGTATTTTAACTGGGCTGCGCGTCAGCCGGGCCGAATGCTGAGTCAATGTCCAAAGGTAACATTGAACACCGACTTTCTTCTTTGGTCAAAATGTAAATTCAAGATGGTGGCTGCGAACTATATCCATATAAATATATCCATATTTATATTGTGACTGGCGGTGCATCAAACAATAAACTTAAGTCTACTCTAGGTCAAGCGATTACGTCTCACGGTCACACTCACTTTGCTGCAAAATGCTTGAGCAGCTTCCATAGGTAATTGAAAAATGGAAAAAACGATTTGATGTGTGACTTAGCATTTTGCTGTATAGAGTGCACAAACCCTTAAAAATTCATAAAATATTTTGATTTCATGCAGCCCTCTGTAAGTATAGTCAAATATTTATCCGTGATTTGTTGCGTTCGGTTTCACAGAGCCTTCATCTGGTAATGGGTGGAGCCCCCGCCGGGCCAGCTGGTACTGGAAAGACGGAAACTACGAAGGATTTGGGCAGAGCTCTGGGCATCATGGTCTATGTGTTCAACTGTTCTGAACAAATGGACTACAAGTCTTGCGGCAATATTTATAAAGGTTTTGTTTTAATTATTACATTTATTATTGTGCCCATACGCGTCATCTTTCTTGATTATGATAATCCTCCTGCTTATTTATCCCAATTTATTTGGGATCGGTGGCGCAGCACTCCGTATTCTCTTCCAGACATATCTCCCTAGTGACTGTTTGTAACAGCCACCTTTTAAATTAGGCAATCTAAATTGTAACTTCTTGCGTTTTAATAAAGGTCTATGTCAAACTGGCGCATGGGGCTGCTTCGACGAATTCAACAGAATCTCAGTGGAGGTGTTGTCTGTGGTGTCAGTGCAAGTGAAGAGTGTGCTGGATGCTATCAAGGCTAAGAAAAAGAAGTTCGACTTCATGGGAGAATTCATCGTTCTGATACCCACCATTGGTATGTTCATTACGATGAACCCCGGTTACGCGGGCAGGACTGAGTTGCCAGAGAACTTGAAAGCACTCTTCAGGTGAGTTTGTACAAATCGTTTTGTTGTAGTTTAGAATATAAACACTGGCCTAGTTAGAATATGTTTAGGGGTGCGCACCTAAAGGATGATAACTGGACCCTATTAGTAAGTCATAAGCCTGCGTCGTCAGTCTGTCCATCCGCTGGAACTGTGTAGTCCTAAAGGGTAACCAGTTTAATTATTTACAGTATGCGTGTTACATACCGTATTTTTTTTTTATTGGCATCTCTTTGTTGACCTTGAGAGGTCGTGACTACTTAACCGGACTATCCTGTGGTTGCCTTAAGAAAACTTAAAGCCTCCAGCCAGGGCTTAAAACTAATTACAAGTTAAACGACTGCACGCTTAGGGCACCCCCTGTGGGGTACGAACCTCGGCTTAGGGCGTCGCTGGGACAGGGTAGGAACAGGCCGGATCGAATTAGTATTAGTAGTGATGCTTTGATGAGCACGGCGTTTCCTAGGACTATCTCTGAGAAGAAAGGCCGAAACAAACTCAGAGGTCTCAGTCGGGGAGTTTAAAGCTACAGGCTCAGCTACGGCGCGGGCTGGCACTTCAACGAGCAAGGGTCGGGGCATAACGTATTCCATGAAAATTTACAAACAGATAAAGTTCTCATAACCCTCCATGCAGACACAATAAAATTTCTAAAATCGGAATCGTTGCTGTCTTATTACTATGGAAGTAACACCAGGCATGATAATACCCTACCTTCGGAGATACCATCGCGCATTGCAAATGCCGCTGCAAACTTTGGACGGCTTAATGACCGCGTCTGGAGATCCCATGATTTGAAGCTGCCGAAAAAAATTAGTGTTTACAAAGACGCTGATTATATCTGTCTTTCTATACGACGCAGAGACAGGTGCCTCTATAAACCACTACAAGACACTTTTCATCTACGGTGTCTCAGATCCATCTTGGACATTAAGTGGCAGGACCGTATCCCTAATCCGGAGGTCCTGCGCCGTTCCGAAATGTATGGTATGGAAGCTATACCTACTCATGCAGCGCCTACTCAGGTGATGTTGCCGCGCTCTTCGCATGGAAACACTTTCGAGATGGCGAAAGGTAAACAGAAGCACGGTGGTCAACATCGCCGATATAAGGGTGTGTTTAAGAGTCATCTTAACGCCTGCAATACTAATCCTGCAGGTTTGGAGAGGCTCACTTCACATAGCTCGACTTGGCACTCTATTCATAAAAATATAAAATCTTTCGAAGACTCGAAATAATTTAAGAAAACCGACAAATACGTAAAGAAAGACCAAAGCCTTTCTATACCTACACTTTTAATTCTGCAGGCCAACTGAGTTTTGTCTAACGAGTCATATAGCCACACGCTAGGAAATAATTTTAATTTATTTAATTTTCAAAAGTCGCCGAAATCGAAATCAATAAGGACTTTTAACGATTACTAATTGCAACTTCCACCATGAAACAGGCCATGCGCCATGGTAGTGCCGGATTTCGAGTTGATCTGCGAGATCATGTTGGTGGCCGAAGGGTTCCAAGACGCTCGCCTGCTAGCACGCAAGTTCATCACACTGTATACGCTGTGTCGTGAGCTGCTGTCGAAACAAGACCACTACGATTGGGGGCTTAGGGCCATCAAATCTGTGTTGGTGGTCGCCGGCTCTTTGAAGGTAAATTTGTCCAAAGAATTCATCCATATAAGTAGTATCTGAAGATGGTACAGACGCCTGCAGGTCAAGCTACCCGAAACTGTACAATTTTCCCAATCAACCTTGAATCTTAATGCTTTAGCGATAAGTTGAAAATCTATTAAAGTTTGACAGATTGTAGTGGCTTGATGTGCTGGCGTCTGTACGTAATAAGATCCTCAGTCAGATACCTTCGAGTGAAAAAAATATCTCTGATTGAATACATAGGAAGCTAAGATAGTTGATTACTTAGACATAAACCCTTTATCTTCTAGCGAGGTGACCGCCTAAGACCAGAGGACCAAGTGCTAATGAGAGCGCTAAGAGATTTCAACATCCCTAAAATCGTGACAGATGATAGGCCTGTTTTTATGGGCTTGATCGGTGACTTATTCCCGGCACTTGATGTACCCAGAAAGCGTGACTTCGACTTTGAAAAATGCTTGAAAGACGGAGCTCTGTCCATGAAGCTTCAGCCAGAGCCTGGTTTTATTTTAAAGGTAAATTAAAATTATTTGTAGTTTTTTTTTACCCAGAATTTGTGATCTTATTTTCAGTACTTAATGTTATATTTTAGATGGTGCAACTAGTGGAACTGTTTGCTGTGAGACACTCGGTCTTCATCAATGGATTTGCAGGGACTGGCAAGTCTATGGTGTGGCAGTGTCTCAATAGGACTTACTTCATGTTGAAACAGAAGCCGTTTTACAATGACCTTGATCCTAAGGCCGTGACTAATGACGAATTGTTCGGTATCATAAACCCTGCCACTCGGGAGTGGAAGGATGGCTTGTTCTCCACGATTATGCGCGATATGGCTAATATGCCCGGAGATGGACCAAAGTGGATCGTACTTGATGGGGACATCGATCCTATGTGGATTGAAAGCTTGAACACTTTGATGGACGACAATAAAGTTAGTTACACCCTATTGATGCTTTAGAAATACGCATGCATTTGGTTTACTTACATTTATTTATTACGCAACACTTCCAAGGTGCTGACGTTGGCCAGTAACGAACGAATTGCTTTGACTAAATCAATGCGACTGCTGTTTGAGATAGCTACCTTAAGGACCGCCACTCCTGCTACGGTGTCTCGAGCTGGTATTCTGTACATTAATCCACAAGATTTAGGATGGAATCCGTAAGTACTGACATAATTACTGTGTATTGGAGACCTCCACGGAGGTTTGTACTTCGTGGCAGACGTCCATCACGATATCATGATTTTCATAGGTAAATATGTATATTCATAATACAGAATTTAGATTATACACCGAAGGTAGATTTAGATAATCATTTCATTAAATTTTTTAACAGGTTTGTAGCATCATGGATAGAAACAACGAGAGACAACGAATCTGAAAAGGCTATGTTAACAGTAATGTTCGACAAGTACATACCGTCATTGCTAGAATCGTGTAAGAAGTACAAAAAAGTCACTCCGCTTACAGAGCTGCAACAAATACAGCTCAGCTGCTATCTGCTCGAGTGCTTTTTGAACAAGACCTTGCTGCCTAGTGACTGTCCTAAAGAATGGTGAGGAGATTGATCACTATTGCAATATTTACAACTTGTTTAAATAAACGATGTTTAGTCTCATCTTTCGTTGCGGGTTCAGAACCGTCACAACAAAGAGCTTACTTATTTGCAGATAAATGATTGTGTTCTTATTTCAAATGCTTTTTTCAGGTATGAAATTTATTTCGTTTTCTCTGTGTTATGGGGCTTCGGTTCCAGTCTGTTCCAAGATCAGCTCGTTGACTGGCGTAATGAGTTCAGTAAATGGTTCTGCAACGAGTTCAAACAGATCAAGTTCCCTTCTACGGGCAATGTGTTCAGCTTCTTCATAGATCCCGAGACCAAAAAGTTCTTACCGTGGTCCGAAAAAGTGGAAGGTTTTGAATTGGACCCCGATATACCACTTCAGGTACGGACTTTCTAAAGACAGTGTGGCGTCACATATTGTGCATTTGTGAACTCTGGTGGCGTCACTGTATATTTTTTATAAGTAAGAGTAGCGCCGACTCCGTGGGTGCTCGGGGCTTCCAACACCCACGAGAAGTAAATAGTGATCATAGAGATCAAAACTGATCAATCAATCTTTTTAACATAACCCGCCGTGTGGCACGACGTCTACGGTCTAGACCTATACTTAAAATATTACGTTGGTTACGTTAACCCTTTAAGTTTCCGAGCTCGCTTCGCTCGCTCTTTAGTTCTAGATTTTCTTTATTTTTGAAATTTTCTGCATATTCTATTTCTGTAAGAATGGTGAAAATAAAAGGTAACCTATCTGAGGTACTAAATTCGAGCTCGCTTCGCTCGTAGCTTAGTTTTCAGATACATAGTTTGTAGTTTGATTCATTTATTTCACATGTTTTTATTTTAGTAACGCATACGCAACGTGTTTTGCCCTACTGCCTGTCTTGAGTTTTACTGGACGGACTTAGATGTGATTGTCACGATTAAGTAGACTATAAAATAAAAATAAAAGAACCCGGTGGGCGTGCGTATGAGCACTCACAAGGTTTTTTAAAAGTCGGCGCCCCTCTGTGACCAACATTAGTGAATTTGAAATTTAATCCTCCTTAATATTCGCAGTCATGCTTGGTGTCCACGTCGGAGACGACGCGAACCAGGTTCTTCATGGACCTGTTGATAGCGAAGACCAAACCAGTGATGTTGGTCGGCAGTGCAGGCAGTGGCAAAACTGTGAGTGTGGCGGCGAAACTCAACTCATTGCCTGATTCATACGCCGTCACCAATGTACCACTCAACTTTTACACCACATCAGGTACTTACCAATATAATTACTAATGTTATTCTTTCATTATATAAAATCAATTAGAAAATTAATTGATGCAATTAGCATGAATTTGACAGCATTTCACAATGATGATTGAGCGACCAATGATGACAATTCATTGCTGTTTTGTCTATGTTATATGCAATGACGGGACTCGTTGTTTGAGATTAGGTAGACGATCTCTACACTTAATTCAAATTTTATTTGTTTCAAATTTACGTTATTTCAAGTTAAACAAATATCAACTTTATTTTAATAATAATTAAGTTGATTTCAGAGTGACTAGCACTATTGAAAATGTTATAAAAATGTTTGAAGTTGTAGCGTAAACTGAACTTTATTATAAAGTTATAATAAATATATTATATATTATATAAATATAGTATATAAAGAATTAAAGTTATTTTTCCATAAACTCATTTTTGTTTACATTTTTGGCGAATATGTCGCGATTCAAATTTACACTCATTGCACTGTACTCTACATAAAGTTTCCCCTTTTAATGGCTCACTGCCGTAACGTTTCGTTTTACTTCAAGAACGTTGTTCAATGCCTTGCAACCACTGTTATAACAAAGTGTATCCACAATAATCCTATTTGGTTGCAGAAATGATTCAAAGAGTTTTAGAGAAGCCTTTGGAGAAGAAATCTGGTCGCACTTTCGGGCCACCGGGCAGCAAGTTTATGATCTATTTTGTAGACGATATGAACATGCCTGAAGTAGATACGTATGGCACAGTGCAACCGCATACTCTAATCAGACAATTCATGGATTATAAGCACTGGTAACTAGAAACTTAATTTATGGTCTAAACCTAAACTCACCACTTGGAGGGTTAATGCAGGCAGATGGCGTCACTGCACAGAACACAGAACGTTGAACTGTGGATGAACAGGATTAAATATACATATTCACATCATTATCATTTTAGCCGAAAGATGTCCACTGTTTGTACGGATGGCTACACGTCAAGCTATACATAACCAGTATAAGCTGACTTCTGATTGTACGAAAAACCTCTACAGTGAGAGGTCAGCTAAAACTGGAAATGCATAGCTTGACGTGTAGCCGTGTGTACACAGGCCTCCCCCAAGCATCGCCACTTCGACCGAGTTTGTGCTTCTTGATGTAATGAGTTCAAATAAGTGTAATATTTCAGGTACGACAGACAGAAGCTGTCATTGAAGGAGATATCGAACTGCATGTTTGTGGCGTGCATGAACCCAACAGCTGGCTCCTTCACTATTGACTCGCGGTTACAGAGACATTTCTGTACCTTCGCAGTCAGGTAACGCTCATGTCCATATCTACACTAATAATAAAGCGCGCATTTGGATTTTCAACTCTCGGTGTTGAGCGGAGTATTGTCAATCCAACAGAGCGCATCCCAGAGCGCGTCAAAAAAATACACTGTTTGATTTTCAACTCTCGGTGCTAAGCAGTGCGTTTATTATGCAGTGCCCGAAAATCGCTGCAGGAAAAACGCACCCGTGTTTACCTAGGTTATGGAAGACGGTGAGATTCTTTGTTAAGTTCCAAATATCCGTTACTTCCCCGTTTTCGTACTAAAACACTAAGTTAAACTCCGAATTAAAGTACTTAGTCATGTCTATGTTAACAATGTCTAATTTTGAACGGTTGTTAGTTTCCCCGGACAGGACGCGTGCCACCACATCTACAAGAGCATCCTGGGCCAGCACCTGTCCAATGTAGCGAACAAATTCGGGCCATCGGTGTTCCGCTACACGGAGACCCTCGTGTTTGTCGCGCTTGCACTGCACACCAAACTCTCCAGCACATTCCTGCCCACCGCCATCAAGTTCCACTACATATTCAACTTGCGGGACCTCTCCAATATATTCCAGGTATTGGGCGGTTTTGAAAAAAAATATTGTTGTATATTATCTGCAGTCAGTAAGCACATTGGAGTTTAAATAAACTACATAATTATACTTTTAAAAACAATTTAATTTCATTTTATCTATGCACAGGGAATGTTATACACAACTGGTGACGCAATCAAGACGCCAACAGAACTCCTTCGGCTCTGGATGCACGAGGCAACACGCGTCTACTCAGACAAATTGGTCGACTCCAGCGATAATGAGGCGTTCACGAAACTTATTTTAGATGTGATTAAGAAAAACTGTGAGGTGAGTCATATAATGGAAGAAAGACATAAAACTCCCAAAATACCTAAGTAGAAGATGACAATTTGGTCATGGTATGATCTTGATCAGCAACTCAAACCATACATATAGTAAATACGGCGTATTCTTATAGTGTTAGTTATAACATCTTATTTATATGGAACGGTTTAAGTTTTGGAAAAGTATGTATAATTTTTCAAAATAAATCAGCGTTTCTGGTAGACCAAAACTGTCGGCTCTTTGAAATAAATAAACGAATGCGCAGGGCTATGACGAGACCGTGATATTGACGAAGCCCCTCATCTACTGCCACTTCGCGGAGGGCATAGGTGACCCCAAGTACTTCCCTATCAAAGACTGGATCCAGATCAAGAAGCTGTTGGACGAGTCGCTGTCGGCATACAACGATCTGGTGGCCACCATGAACTTGGTGCTCTTTGAAGACGCCATGTACCATATTTGCAGGTAGTTTTGACGTCAACCATCATTGTGTATTATGTGCTAACTTCCCAGCTCACCCACTCACCCTCGAACGATAGCACGACTGTCCTGTTAAGTTTAAAGCACAGGATAGTCGTCAGTGTTTACTCTTGTTTTTTTTATGGAGACATTGTTTCCCAATGTGTCGTGAAGATTTTTAACATAAGGCTCAATTTACATTGCCGCGTAACGGATTGGAATCGCTTTTTTTTAAACGAAATTGAACAAAGCATAAGACTATTGAATAACGTACAAACTAAATAAGAGCCAAAAAAAAATCGCGTGTCGTGGCAGTGTAAACTCAGCCTTAGACGACTATTATTTTTACCCGACTGTCATAAAGCTTATTATGTTTTTACTATTCTCACATAAAGATTTGTAAAGACAGAAAAAAAAAACAACATTTCGAACTGGCAGACTACCTGACGTTACGACACTATGAGAACTGTGTCTTTCAGCTTTTTCATCAACAATCATCAACTTTTTCCGTCTTATACGGTAAGTATAAGGCCCTTAAGAGCGTTTACAACGTACGACATTTCATACAAACTTTCAAGTCCTTGTTTTTCGAAATGCATGAACCGATTTTAATGAAACTTCAGGATATATACATCTAAAAAGTTAATTGAGAACATTTTTGAAAAATAGTGTTACAGCTAAATTAGACCGATTTTCCATAGAAACAGAGATTTCCAATTATCTTTTTTTAAATAAGATATTTCGAAAATGTTCTTAACTAACTTTTTAGACCTATGTATTCTGCTTATGCGTATGAAGTTTCATTAAAATCGGTTCATGCATTTCGAAAAACAAGGACTTGAAAGTTTGTATGAAATGCCGCACGTTGTAAACGCTCTTAATTTACCCTTTATAAGATTGACGCATTATTTTGCTGGTAAAGGATCAACCGAATCCTGGAGGCTCCGCGTGGCAATGCTCTGCTGGTTGGCGTCGGTGGATCGGGCAAGCAATCGCTGTCCCGTCTCTCGGCCTTCATCTCCTCGTTGGAGGTATTCCAAATACAGCTGCGGAAGGGATACAGCATAAACGACCTCAAAGTTGATTTAGGTATGTCTACCAAGGTTTAATGAGTGTAAATGTAAAAGTTTCTTTCTTTCTTAGGGTTAAGAGGAAATGTGGGCGTCGACGTGTAGTTTAAGTATAGGTACATAGTTCATTATGTTTAGTTATCCTTATATTAATTATTTATAAAAAGCAAAATAAAGGAATAGGTATGTAAGAATCGTAGCAGGCGGCGTTCTGTAGTTTCTGCCTACCCTATTCATCAATGTTTCTTCGCCCGAGTTTCCTCTTATACATAGAAAAGTCGAAATTGTGATTTTTTTTAGCTTGTATTCAAGAACCGCTCGACTTACGAGACAGCTAAAATCATTTATCGAGTTGGTAATTGAGCTAACTTTTGATCATGATCTGGTCTGACGATTTTTGTAACCTAATAAAAGAAGAACGAGTAATAAGATAACAAAAACCCTCGTCCTTGCCTTACCTGCATTAACACGACTAGTAAAGTGAAAATTGAGGAATAATAATTTAGAGGCGATAGAGGCTTGTAAATATTTCAGGTAAAATAAACGACATCTTTAGCTAGCACAGTGCTTTACAAACAGTAAAAACACTTGGCAACTAAACTTATGCCAGTGTTCACTAACACTAAGCGACACCCAAAGTAAATTTAATATAAAAGCACGCTGTTGGATCTCACTGCCGAAAGTTGAAACGAAATATTTTTCCTTGTAAAGTGTGCGAGTAACATTGCCGGTATTTTCTCTGATAATGCAAAAAATCTGCAATCCATACAATAATTTGTACTATAATATTTAAAATGACAATCAATCAACCACTAACACTTTCTTCATTACGATCCTAGCTGGCCTGAATTTAAAGGCTGGCGTAAAGGCGATTGGGAACGTGTTCTTGATGACGGACGCTCAGGTCGCCGACGAGCGCTTTTTGGTGCTCATTAACGACTTGCTGGCATCCGGGGAAATACCGGAGTTGTTTCCAGATGAAGACATTGAAAACATCATCAACGGAGTGAGAGCAGAGGTAAAACCTAACCATTAGATTTAGTAATAAATATATTCTTTTTTTTTATAAATACTTCATAGTATAAAAAATCTGTCATTTATTTACATATGTTGGTATCATATACCATACACCAACCTCAGGAATAGCTACTTATATTACCTAATGCACGATTGTGTTGCAGACCAAAGCAAGTGGTGTGCCTGAAACACGCGAAAACTGTTGGATCTTCTTCATCAACCGCGTCCGAACCTTGCTCAAGGTCAGTGATTTTGATCTTTTATATCCAAATTTAATTTTAGCTTTATTGTAAAATTTGATGGGTTATTGCTTAATTGGATATTTAAATGTATAGGTATATGTAATGTACAGGCACTTCAAAGTCTCGCGCAACAGAACTGTACAAAACTGTTTCCTACGCGTTTGGCAGAGTCCTAAGGGGCAATTCTCGAACGTTCGAACGAAGAACGTTCACAGTCTGATGTCAGTCTCAATCTGTCAAAAATACCTCTATTTTCCCTTCATTTTTGACAAGTTTTGAACGTTGATGGTCGCCGATATGAGATTTCGACTACTTAGATTTTGAACGTTTTTATTTTCGTGTAATTGGCCTAAAAGTGACAGATACATCTTGCTTCTTTACACAACTCGCAATTTAGTACGTAAAACATAGTTGTTGTAAAGCCGTCGGTCGCCAGGTGGTGTTATGTTTCTCACCGGTGGGCGCTACGCTGCGCGTGCGTGCGCGCAAGTTCCCCTCCATCGTCAACTGCACGTCGATCAACTGGTTCCACACGTGGCCGCATGAGGCGTTACGCTCTGTCTCCAAACGGTTTATATCTGAGGTGGAAAGTTTACCGGTATGGTTATCATTTTTTTTCTTTTATATAGCTATAATATGATCTTTAACTACCTTTACTCTTCACAAATAGCTTCTTAATGTAGCCTTAATCGTCACTCTTCCATATTATTTTCAGGAGGCATTAGTAGATCCAGTGTCGTTGTTTATGTCTCACGTGCATCAAAGTGTGGACAATATGTCTTCAGTATACTTCCAAAATGAAAAGCGGTACAACTACACGACTCCCAAGACTTTCCTGGAACAAATCGCTTTATATAGTAAATTACTCACTGAAAAGACATTGAATCTCAAGATGATGATAATAAGGCTTGAGAACGGATTGGAGAAGTTGGCATCGTGTGCTGGTGACGTCGCCATACTAAAGGTAATTTAAGAAGTCAAATTATTTTGACTTAAAGCACGTACATAGTAAAAACAAGATGAAGGCCTATTATTTATAGTTAGTGTTTTCCTACTTTAGGCCAGTTATAACGAACATTAGAATCGCAAACTAACGGCTAGTCCTGAATTTTCAATAAGTGGGTGGTGGTCCACTACCAGTAGCGTATATCCAAGTTTGCAGCTTCGAAAGATCTGTGCTTACTTTACAGCACTCGAAATTTTCGCACGTTTATTGGTATTCTCAATAAAAGTCCTAAACTATGCGTTTTTTAATAAACAAAATCTGAACGTTTTTAAAGTAAAATTGCTACAATTTGAAATCAGAACCAGCAATTTTTGGAGCAACTCTCCAAAAATTTACAACTATTAATATTGTACATATATTTATTAAGCATATTTACAAGGCATGACAAGGACATTATTTTTGGTTAGAATTATTCATTTTGAATGTTTCGTGGACGGTTCATAAAAATTGTCTGATTCAGCCTGAAAAATCGGCACAAGATTGCTGTGAAGAATGTTTATTTCCAGAAAAGTGGCAGAGGTGACTTTGGCCCCTTACAATATTTCTCAATCTCATTCAATCCTGGAGATTTGGAAGTCCCCTCAGGATTCGTGTTGTTTCTCCACGCCTTCACTCTGCCCTTTTCTGGCATGGGAAGAACAACCTGTGGAACGCAATTTAGAAACACGTTGAACTCATCACCACAGCTGAAGTGTTCCTCCAACCTTATTCAGGCCACCAAGCCATCGCAGAGCAAAGTTCCTAGTAGCTCTGTATAGAGGAGACTACACTGAAGATACTCTCCACAACCTGCGCTACAAAAAAAATGTAAAAACAGCCGCCATTGCTAAGGTTGACCTCGCCTGTTTGTCTCCAACGGAAGATGGTGCAACATTGCACGCTTACCGAACTTACCACCAAGTTCAGATGGTTCAGATTCAAGTGGTTGGGGGTGGAAAAAGATGACACTCAATGGGGAAGGAAAAAGTCCGAACAGGGGCTCATTCCAACAACAATGGTGAGCGAAGTGGCGACCCTCCCTTCTAAATTTTTTTATCATGCGGGTGCAGAAAAGCTGTAGATGGAGCAAAATTTGCAGAGTGCCCAGCATTTGAGGCCTGCTTTTACGCAGGTACAGCCTACCTACGTAAAAGCAGGCCTCAAATGCTGGGCACTCTGCAAATTTTGCTCCGGTATCTCTTGCCATAACGTCGCCGAGCTTGAAATTGCCGAAGAAAGAGAAGACGACGTCAACAATCTTGTGCCGAATTTTCAGGCTGTATCAGACAATTTGTAAAACCATAAATAATGTCCTTGTAATAAATATGTACAATATTAAAAGTTGTACATTTTTGGAGAGCTGTATCTCCGCAAGTATTGAACCTACAGAGTTGGTTCTGACCTCAAATTGTAACAATTCTAGTCTACTTTATAAATGAACAGATTTTGTTTTCGCACGAAAATTTCGCGGTTTATTGAGTGCTGCAAAGTTAGCACAGGTCTTTTGAAGCTGCAAACTTGGATTTACGCTACTAGTAGTGGTCCTAACAACATATTAAAAATTCAGGACTAACCGTTAGTTTGCGATTTTAGCGATTTCTAGTGTTAGATAGGACTGGCCTATTTGTTTCTTATTGATTTCCACTTTTATTTCTGCTCGCATATTTGAGCCCCTAAAAAATGTGTCTGCATGTCGTCATTCGGCATATAGGTACTTAACTACTTTTAATATTTTATTTATAATGGATAAACAGTGACTCTGGTTTTCTGATATATGTACTTTTTGCTGCACAGGTGACTCTTGCTGAGCAAGAGATAATACTAAAAGAGAAAAACAAAGCTGCTGAGGCACTTATTGAAGTAGTCGGCGCTGAGAGTGAGAAAGTGTCCAAAGAAAAAGCGTTTGGTAATGTATCGCGAAATTTTAAACATTATAACCTTATGCAGAGTAAATACTTAGCAGTTCGTCGTTTGATTATGGATCGAAATAAACAATTCTCCGACACCGCCGACCACCGCAACACCTATGAGTTGATTGCGAGCATAACATTGTCTTTTCTCTTATGGTTTCTATTACAATATTATAAACCTAAACCATTGTGTCATACCCACTATACCTACTTACAAACTAATTTTGGTGGTATAGAGCAACAAGGATAGCTTTGGTCTTAAAGCCCACACCTTGTTGCTCTATCCCACCAAAATTATCATAAGACTTTCTAATCAAAAGTACTACAAAAACCAACCCAAAACATAACCCGTCTTTTTAAATCCAGCCGCCGAAGAGGAAAAGAAAGTGAAGGTCATTGAGGAAGACGTGACGATCAAGGCTAAAATATGCGCGGATGACTTGGCAAAAGCCGAGCCCGCGTTGATAGCGGCGCAGGAGGCGCTGAACACGCTCAACAAGAACAACCTGACGGAACTGAAGTCCTTCGGCTCGCCGCCCGACGCCGTCGTCAATGTATGCGCCGCTGTGCTTGTACTCTTTGCGAAGAAGGGGAAGCTGCCCAAAGATAGATCTTGGAAGGGGTGCAAAGTATGTTTTTAAATAGATACCTTGGTAAATAGGTTAGATAGGGTAAGGTACTGACCTAAAAAGCTTTTTGGTTCAAAAATTTAGATAAATATCCATAGATCTCGAAGATAAAATGGTTCGTTGTAAAACTAGGAGTAGGCTTTTGTTTGAAAAAGAAGATCCTAGCACAGAAAGTTGAATTCATAATCACCAGCTGAAATTCGTCTGCGACTATCAATGGTTAATTTGAATCATAGGCACGACACCGATCCTCTTATATAGAAACTACTTTTTTGTCTCCTAGCGATACAATAATACAAGATAAAAAGTGATTTCTGAATTATTAACATTATTTTTTCTCTATTTTAGTTGATGATGGCAAAAGTGGATCAATTCTTAAATGACCTGGTGTACTATGACAAAGAGAACATTCACCCTGACGTGGTTAAGGTAAACTTTGTTAGATACGTAATAGGTACATAGGTAAGTCATCATCATCTACCCAGCCTTTTAGTCGACCACAACATAGTTGGAATGTTGTGGTCGGCTTCCAGTCTCACCAGATGCAGCTGAATACCAGTCTCACCAGATGCAACCCAGTTACTGGCTAATACGATACTTAAAATATTTTAGAGTAGACTTGACCAAACCATCCATCCACCATGAGGCACTTGTCCGTGTAGCTTCACTTATTCGTGCAACTATAAATGAATACATGTTTGACATCATCGTAGGCAGTGCAGCCTTACATCAAAGATCCGGAGTTCAACGCTGCGTTCATAATGTCGAAGTCAGCGGCTGCGGCCGGTCTGTGCGCGTGGGTCATCAACATCGTCAAGTTCTACGAAGTGTACGTGGTGGTGGAGCCCAAGCGACGCGCGCTCAACGCGGCCAACGCGGAGCTGCAGGCTGCACGGGACAAGCTCGCCTTCCTCACTGACCAAATTGCCGTAAGTAACATCTCCACTAGATAAAGAAGAGAACATATTGTGTTATGCAATGAAAGATTTTACAACCCGCAAGAGTTAACTTGAGACGCTGAGGCGTTGATGACGAGAGCGGTAACGCCGGTGGGAGGGACCGTTCGGGGCTCGAGTTTAATCTTGCGGCTTCAGTTTTCAGTATTGACTTTATTGCCCAGAGGGATAGGTAGAGGTTTATTATCAGCAGCTTACTACTTACTAACCTGGTTCTGAATTTGACAGGAACTTGAAGCAAAATTAGAAATATTGCTCAAAGCCTTCCAGGAGGCCGTGAATGAGAAGATGAAGTGTCAGGCTGAAGCTGATGCCACAAATGCTACCATTGACTTAGCTAACAGATTGGTTAACGGTCTAGCTTCAGAAAAAATCAGGTCTGTATTCAAATTATTAGATCACATAACATAAACGTAACTTTTCATTTTCACTTACCAGATCTCTTCATTTATTAAAATTTTTCCTAAAGGTAACGAAAACTTATTTTATTTTCCTACATGAATTAATTTATTAAGCTTGATGTAATAAGTAATGATATTATAATAAACAATGAATTCTACACATTGAAATTAAAAAAAAATCTGCTGTTCGCAGCTATTTTGGGAACCGGCTAGTCATGAAGGTTAATAGGCGTGTCGGTCTTTTGTGACGTGTAGATGGTCAGCAACGGTAGTGAACCTGAAGGAGTCCGGGGTGTTGCTGCCGGGCGATGTGCTGTTGGTGACCGCCTTCATTTCGTACGTGGGCTGCTTCACGCGCCGATACCGCATGGAGCTCATCAACGATGACTGGGTGCCCACACTCGCTAAGACCAATGTAAGGCATTGATAACTGTAGCTACATTGAATATTTTTAGTTGCACTAACCATTTTAGAGCTCAGCTCTGCCTTCAGATCCGTCCGATCCGACCAATATCCGTACCGTGTGTAGTATTACGACCGTGTAAAAGTGTTATTTAAAACTAACAAATTAAATATCACATGACACAGCCTAAAATTGATACAACGGAAGATCTGGACGTTCTGTCGATGTTGACGGACGACGCGCAGATAGCGTCGTGGAACAACGAGGGCCTCCCCACCGACACCATGAGCACGGAGAACGCCACCATACTCACCAACTCGGCGCGCTGGCCGCTCATGATCGATCCGCAGCTGTAAGCCTCAATCTGTGTTGTGTACACTTTTGTGATAGTAAGGGCAAATTTTTCAATCGACAGATAATTTGTATTCGTGGAATAAAACTGACGTCTGACAGTTTCCAGTCTTCCATACAAATGGAAGAATTGTCAAAAATTCAATATTATTCCTGGTTATTATTGTGTGGAAACGGGAGGAGGCCTTTGCCCTGCAGTGGGACAATACAGGCTATATTCAAATTTTATTTATGTTTCAAATTGACGTTATTTCAAATTAAACTAATATCAACTTTATTTTAATGGTAATTAAGTTTATTTCAGAGTGACTAGCGCTATTGAAAAAGTCATAAAAATGATTTAAGTTGCAGCGTAAACTGAACTTTAATGTGTAGGAACTAAAGTAATTTTTCCATAAACTCATATTTGTTTACATTTTTGGCGAATATGTCGCAATTTTATTTAAGTTAGATTAGATTTCTCTGATACAATTATTTGGCGTTGGAAAAATCAGCCCTAAATTAAAGAGTTATTATTGCTTTCAAGAAATAAACCTTAACATGCAATCATTGCTACAGGCAAGGGATAAAGTGGATAAAACAGAAATACGGCGAATCTTTAGTTGTGATACGATTAACGCAGCGCAATTATTTGGATCGTATTGAGCGCGGCGTGAGCAATGGCGAAGTGGTGATGGTTGAGAACATTGGTGAGACCGTGGATGCCGTGCTCGAGCCGCTGCTCGGCAGAGTGCTCATACGCAAGGGGAAAGTGCTCAAGGTAAGCATCTCCACTCCTTTGACAGTTATTTTACCTCATCCTCTTCTCTTCGATCTTTATCCTCGTTGTTATAAAGTTGCTGACAGTTTGATAGAGACCATATCAATTACATTTCCATCAACCACTTTGTTAAGTTGCTCGGCAAGACGCGGTATGCGGCCGATGGTGGTTATATGGACAATTCACCCTAACACTATTAACGCTTTCTCGTTCACAGCAAGGTACTACTTGAGGCCGTTCCTTATCTACCCAAAAGTCACTGCCAGTTCTTCTCGACATCTACACCAAGCCACAAGTAACAGTATCCTAAGATGGAGACACGTCAACTCAGGCCTAAGAACGCTCGAAACTGTCATCGTGATCAATACTGTGCACGTTCTAAAGCTGAATAACCTGATAGCTAAATGTTACGCTTTCAGATAGGAGACAGGGAAATAGATTACCACCCAAGCTTCCGTTTCCTGCTTCAAACTAAGCTTGCTAACCCTCACTACCAACCTGAGATGCAAGCGCAATGCACCCTCATCAATTTCACTGTCACTAAGGACGGGTAAGCGCGTAACTTTTATCATTTTAATTTTTTCATTTCACAATCATCCTTTGCCAGAGAATCAAATAGGCCAAAACTCACTGAGTATGGCCGCCAAAAATTTTACATTTTGAGAAAAGATTGTGTCCTTCTCATTTATATAAAAAAAAACATGTACAATATTTATGTTAGCAGAACTATCATATGTATAAAAGTTTATAATAGAAGTAGATTTCGGTTTCTTTACGAGCGAGTTTTTTGTTATTGGTCGCTTTTCATATCCATACAAAATATGTGTCCCAATACGACATGTCGCACATTGAAGTAGAAAAAAATATGTAGAAAATGACGGCAATTATTTTTTTAAATAAATATGATAAATAGCGTTTTTAAAGTATTAACTAAAAAGCAAATTCTAAAATGTGTCCCTCTTTTCGTTTCCAAATGTTACTTCACGGACTATTTATATTTGTCCCGCGGGGTAATTGTCAAAATAAAAGTCATTAACATTACAGACAAATTAGGAATTTCTCTCACATGAACTAGACTTTACAAATTTCACGTGTATTTATAGTAACCGGCATGAGTCGTGAGCACAAACTGACACCTGCGCAGTAGTTCATTTTTCGGTCTCTTTGGCGGAATGAAGAAGGCGAGGGGCACCGAGGCTGCACGCGATTGGTTCGTCTGTCGATGCTCGTCGTCTATTGGACTCTCACGTGTCATTCGGCTACTGTACACTTTCGTGCACTTTAAATGACTTACGTTTTTAATTTTGAAATAGTTTATTTTTGTTAATTCGTATTTGTTAAGTCAAAGTAACGGTTAAATTTGTTTCTTCACTATTTTATCAGTTACTTGAACGAAGAAAACATTTGCTGTAGTATCAGTAAAGGTCAAGTAAAAGTTAATACTTTGACTGATTGTGTTGATGAAGAAACTGGCCGTAAGTCACAAAGGCCTACAACATTACTGTATCAAAGTAAAATTTCAAGTACCACTAATATTTTAATTATAGTTTGCGTAAGTACAGCCATCAATAATTTGAGCAAAAGCGGTACTAAATAAATTTGGCCGAAAGTGTACAATGCGCGAGCTTGCCCCCACTACTGCCCATCTGTGCTCACGACTCGTGCCGGTCATTATACCTCCATTCACGTGTCTTATTATCGATATCTGCTGATATTGTACAACTTTTGGCGGCCATGCTCATCTACTTCTACCATAACATAAAACTCGGTTGATTATTATTTATTATCAATTAGTTTGTTACATATTCTTCTTAGCCAGTGTGTAAACACACTTTAGACTAGCAGCTGTTTCGAATCAGGGCGTTCTGGGCTACGGGACGATAAATAACCCCTATTCACTGACCTATATTATACAAGTACCCTGGACTAAATAAATAGGTAGGTTCTATACGAAATGACAGCTTTTTTTTGTGCCGATTCAAAGTGGAACTAAAATTTACACATTGGCATTGCCGCAAATGGCTGTCGTTTTGTATTGCTCCGTCTCTGACAATTTAGGTCTAAATCGTGGAATAAGACTTTTTTGTGGATTTTGTGTTTATTATGAGATTTTTTTTAGTATGCACGTAAAACTCGCTATCAAACATATTAGTTCCACGGACGCTTACTTTGCTGTCAGCGCCAAAATGGCGAAAATCAAATATCTTCATTCTGTCATCGGTAGTATGAAGTCCAGCGTACTTGTTTATTATAGGTCAGTTCCGGGGTATTATACTACCAATCATCTCTCTAAATCCCTCTTGAATCATATTATATCTCGCTTAACAGATTAGAGGAGCAGTTACTGGGTGAAGTAGTGAAAGCAGAGCGTCCAGATTTAGAGAGTTTGCGTTCTGGCCTTACAAAACAACAGAATGATTTCAAGATCACGCTGAAGACTTTAGAAGACGACTTGCTGAAACGATTGTCATCTGCCGGCCCCGACATACTGAGCGACTCAGCGCTGGTTATCAATTTAGAGACCACAAAGAAGACTGCCGGAGACATTGAGATAAAAGTGGAGGAGGGGAAAATAACGGCAGTCAAAATTGACGAAGCTAGGGAGAGGTATCGGTAAGTAAGGGTATACCAATCCGTTCCAGATCTTTGAACATTATAATGGTTAACGTAATTACTGAATGTTTTCATTAAACAGGCGTGCAGCTGGCCGAGCTTCCTTACTGTACTTCATTTTAAACGACCTGTACAAGATCAACCCGATGTACCAATTCTCACTAAAGGCATACAGTGTGGTGTTCAAGGAAGCCCTAGCCAAGGCCGAACCCGCCGAAGAGCTGGAACACCGAGTGGCAAACCTGCTGGACAACATCACCTTCTCAGTCTTCGTGTACACCAGCCGAGGACTTTTTGAGAGAGACAAGCTCGTCTACCTGTTCCTTATTACGCTTCAGGTTGCTAATTTTTTGAACGGTTGCCGGTCCGGCCTTATAGCTGTTTTACACTAGTGTTTATTGTGCGTTTCAACTTGAAGGTACTTACTTTGAAGTGCGAAATGTCTAATGCGCTTGTATGAAAAAACGTGTAAAACTGAGAGCATGCAAACACTGGTTTCTCTAGGGAAATATGATTCACCATCTTTGTATTAATTTCAACTTTCTCGGTATAACCATGATAGTAAAAAAATGAATTTTTGCATTGTTTGAAATGTGAAATGCAATTCTTAAATATGTTGAGTATTGAGTAGTAACCAGAGAGATTAGATCAATATTTAGTCCGTACGTCACACTTCATCAGGTTCTCCAAGCAGAAGGTAAAGTGGACGCACGGGAGTTGGACTTTCTGCTGAAGTTTGCCGTGGCACCGGAGAACTCACCGTACATCTGGCTGACCAACCAGAGCTGGGGCGGTATCGTAACGCTCGCCAAGATGGATGCCTTTGAGAATCTCGACAAAGATATTGAGGGAGCTGTCAAAAGGTATTTAAACCATGGCGTTTCAAAAGGGATTGAAGATTTTTATATGGAGTCTGGCATACCCAATATCACGCCATATTGACTTTATCAAAATGGCGGCCATGCGTGAATCCTATACAGGGTGGCAGGGAAACGCTTCCGAAAACGAAAACAGGTGATAGGGCTACTGATTCTCGATACGATACCATAAAAAATGAGAAAAAAAAATGAACAATTTTACCTATTTTTTTTAGCATTTTTCGTACACTATGCTGTGAGAACAGTTAAATTAAACCATTATTTGCTATTAAACACATTTTTTTTCTTTACAACTCTAACAAGCAATGTATTCGTAAATAAATATCATCTGACGCTTGCGCGTGACCTCAAGTTCAAAGTGCGCGCGCGCTCGCCGACAGCTGTGCGGCTGACGACCCCAAGTCCACGTGACGCGCGAAAATAATCAATTTCAGGCGAAAGGTTAGTGGTATCCGTTTGCATAAAGGTTGTATATAATCTACGTTCTGGCTTCGGAAGCGTTCTCCTGACACCCTGTATAAATCGCTAGCTGACATCAATACAAACGGAAAATTTAATAAGACCAAACCCCGTAAAGTGTAACGTGTCTAAAGTTAGCCATCAAGTTCAGCGTGGCAGCCATTTAAAAAAAAAAAACAAAATGGTCGCGATGGTCGGTATGCCACGGACCTTCAAACCCCTTTCGACGAGACAAAAAGACTGCCAATCGTTTGATATTTTGTATGTATAATTCAAAAATCGACCCAGAATGAACCTGTTCTTTCTGTGTCAATTTTAAAAGCTTTACAATTTTGTAAAATTATAATTTCAATATTAATTCATTCGATTTAAATTAATTCAGATGGCAGAAATACACAGAGGGCGAAGCTCCCGAGAGAGACAAGTTACCGGGCGAGTGGAAGAACAAGTCGTCGTTGCAGCGCCTGTGCATAATGCGAGCGTTGCGTCCCGACAGAATGTCTTACGCTTCTAAGTAAGTACGGTCATACACTTGCTTGGTGCTTACTTGAAACTTGACAGTACACAAAGCCTCAGATCATCGATACTCGACACGATAGCCCGCCCGCCCACTTGGCGACGATCCCGACCATGTCCGTGTCTCCGTGACCATGGTCGCTGCGACTGGAATCTAACATTTAACACCATGTGCGACCAAAAGGCGTAGTCCCGTAATTATAGCGTTCAAAATCTAGCCACAATCTCATCTCGGCGACAATAAATGTAAAAAAAATTGACAAAAATGTAGGGAATTTTGACAGATTGAGACTGAAATTAGACTGAACGTTCTTAAAACTACGAGAATTGACCCCTTTTAATCCTCCATTGCATACAACCTACATGGTCTGTCATATTCATTTTAAAAAAAATCGCGTAATTATGCACGTGATACAACTAAAAGCAATTTAAAAATATTCTTTCGTTCTTTTTTAGTAGCCGTACTAGCAAGCTTCCGTCACTATCATCATTATCAGAATAGCTCAGAAGTCGTAAAGATATAGTTAACTCTTTAAAAATCTTTTTACTGTTCCTTTAGTGCATTCTGTGAAGAGATTCTGGGCACGAAATACGTTGAGGCCCGTACGCCACCGTTAGATAAGTCTTACGAGGAGAGCAATTCCACCACAGCTATGTTCTTTATTCTTTCGGCTGGTGTCGACCCATTGAAGGTAACCAGCACCTTAATTGCGTAGCACACTTTCAATCACAATCTGAATCATTTTGAAGGATATTGCTAATCCATTGCTTCAGATGTTCGAAACATTTTCAACCCGACAACGTAAATAACGCAATGAATATTGTTGAACTGTCAAAATGAAAGCCATTGCGAATGTTACTGTGTTACGTAATTACCCCGCTGATTATTGCAAAGTAGATTTAAATAGCGCTGCGGTATATTAAAGACATGTAATATTTTTCTCGTGTAGCAATCTGTTGTAGATGAACCCTTCAATTGTTTTACTTAGAATGATTTTTAATTGAAACATACTCGTATTTTTTCAGGACATAGAAAAGATGGGTCGTAAAATTGGATTTGCGACTGATAAGAAGAATTTCCACATCGTTTCTTTGGGTCAAGGTCAGGAGGTGGTCGCTGAAGAGGCCATGAATATCGCTTCAGCTAACGGCCACTGGGTCATCTTGCAAAACGTTCACTTGGTCGCCAAGTGGCTCGCAGCACTTGAGAAGAAAATGGAAGAGTGCTTCGAAAATCCTGAACCTGAATATAGGTAGAATATTCTCATCAGATCTATTCATATTTTGCATGTAAATGGCCATTTTATCCATTGTTGGGATTTTGATCTCTTTCTTTTTATAGGTTATTTTTAAGTGCTGAGCCGGCCTCTGATCCTGCTTACCACATAATCCCGCAAGGAATCTTAGAGTCATCTATCAAAATAACAAATGAGCCGCCCATCGGTATGTGGGCTAACTTGCATAAGGTAAACTGTTTGATATAGGTAACTATTACTTATTTTTGTATTTTGTTTTTAAGGCGAAATGGGTCCCAAAAGAAGATTTTGACGCATTTCGGCTGCACGCAAAATCAATTTTTGTCCTCAAAAACTACTAAATTTGCCGATTTTTTTTCATGTTTATTGAAATTGAAGATTTTCTTTAGTGAATTATGAGGGCCAAAACACGATTGACATAATTTGGCTCGATACAAAAAAATCGCAAAGTTTCCTCAAAATTTGCATATTTTATGAGAAAAAACGGTTTTATTCGATTGTAATTCAAGCAATTTCAATAAAATTTCGTCTATATGTTCACCATTAAAGATATTAGGGGATTATGGGTTTAGAATTTTAAAAAGAAGTATATAAAAAAAGCGTGCAATATAATACTATAATATTGCGCACAAGTCCGACATCCCACCGTTCGCGCAGTCCCGTCAGTCGGCCGCAGCGCCTCTTAGAGAGCACTCGTGTACAACTTTATTGCGTCCGTTGTCGCCGACTACTCAAGCGAACATTGAAGTCTAAAGTGATGAACAAACATAATAAAAAAAAAATATTCAGGACTGAAGCTCAAGAAGCTGAAAGTGATGAACCTGAATAGGTAAGTTTTTTATTTATTATCCCAAAAAATATCAATTTTGAGATTTGACATTGACGTACTAACTCGTATGTATTGTATAAGCACACAACTTTCATTTTGACAGGCCCTTTACACATCATGCCGTAGTTTTAGTAAGTTTCCCTTGGATTTGTATGAACCCTTGCACACGGCGGCGCGGCTGCGGCGAGTTTTGATAGGTCTTATCAAAACTTGCAGCCGCCGCCGCGGCGCCCTGTGTGGGGGTTTTTACAAATCCAAGGGTGACTGATGCAGCGGTGCCGCTGCAGCCCCGGCATAATGTGTAAACGGCCCAATAGAGATAGATAATTATGGTCTAAAACTTTCATGTAAGTACCCCAATAGCTTTATTTATACATAATATGGTTTATTATGTTCTTACAGAACTCGTATCAACACTGAGTCTGACATTGCGGAGTTGCCAGCAGACTCACAAGGAATGAGTAAAGCCGTCACACCACCACAATTACCAGAAACATCTGACGGGGCACTAGTACAACTTCAATCAGTATTACCCAAGTTTTTTGAGTAAGCTCGCTTACATACCTACCTATTATTATTATATCCGTCACGGCTGCGTAGTTTCGCTAGCTAATTTAATTTGACCCTGTGTAGTTGTGTAGGTACTAGAGAAAGCTTTTGAACATACAACGTGTTTTTTTTTATATCCCACTCTAGGGGTCAATGTACTCATAATTATGAACAACTTTTACTAAACCTAAAATCGCGAAATAAAAATCATCTGTTATAAGTATTTTATTTTATATTCGCTTAGCTCTTCAAAATGTAGGGAACAGCTGATTTTTTTTCGCGATTTCGTGTTAGGTCCCATAGTAAAAGTTGTTCATAATGATGAGTACAGACGCCAGCAGGTCAAGCTACCCGAAACTGTCAAATTTTCCCAATTAACCTTGAACCTTAATGCTTTAGCGATTAAGTTGAAAATCTATTAAAGAAATTTGACAGATTGTAGAAGCTTGATGTACATTGACCCCTAGAGTGGGATATAAAAAAAAAACACGTTGTATGTTCAAAAGCTTTCTCTAGTACCTACACAACTAAACAGGGTCAAATTAAATTAGCTAGCGAAACTACGCAGCCGTGACGGATATAATAATAATAGGTAGGTATGTAAGCGAGCTAAAAGAAATATAAGTAATAATAAAATACACATGACGTGTTAAGAACCAGTTTTCTTGAAATCCCATTCCCAATATATAAAAATTGCACATTGAGGGTAGACTTTATTCTCATAGGTAGGTTACAAGTTACGCAGCATGTAGCGGAAATGCACCACCACTATGAAGTTACTTGTTGAAGTGAATAGGTTAATTTTAAGGTACATTATGTTTATGTTGTATTTTTAAAAATATTTCCAATATTTCAGCACCCATGAAACACTGGACACTGACGGAGCAGGAACGGTCTCACCACAACAGCTACCTATATCTGATGCGGCACACGATGTAAACATTCAGTCCAATCACTTTGTTAATTGTGTACATAATTATTTTACTGTGTATCTGGTTGTATCGTGTACCTACAGTGTATGATTAAATTGTTCGTGAAATTACAATCTGATTTGAACTGCAAACCGTTTTTCTATTGCGCAATAACCAACACTATCCACAGTCATTGAAATATGGTTGATGATAACGAGACACACCCATACCTTCTCCGTCATATATCAAAGCTGTTATGCTTACCTGTTTATTTTTCATTTCTACAGGGCAATTTTTTTATCAATATCCAATTTTCACTGGGTGTTCTACCCATGAATATGAACAACTTTTACTATGGGACCAACTCTGAAACCACGAAAAAAAATCTGCTGTTGTTGTTGTTCATATTCATCGGTAGGACACCCTATGAAAATTTGGGTAGTGATAAAAAAAATATCCCGTGTAAGAACCGGTTTTTGGTAAAACCGGTTTTTGATAACACTGGTTTGGATTCTATCTCTAATACTAGTATCCATTCATTTTCAAACAGCGAACTAATTGGGATTGTCATAGGAACCCATAATATATATTATTTTATTATAAGTAGGCAAGTATTCGTAAGTAGATAGATATAATAATGAATACACTAGTGTATGTGTTACTGTAAAAACCCGAACTGCGGTAAATCTTAGGATTTACCGGTAAATCCTAAGATTTACCGCATTTCGGGCTTTCACAGTAACATATGCAGTTATGCACCTAATTAAAATATGATTTTATATTTATTTATTGCACCATACATTATGTCCTCAGTATATACTTTGAGAAAATAAATACATTTAAAAAAATACCTACTGCGCAACTAGTACTAACTAAAACTGCTACTTGCCGCTACAGTCCGACCGCCGTATGCGCGACCCTCTGCAGAAGTATTTTGGTTCACGAGAGAGGGTCGCACTTATAGCGGTCGGACTATAGCTTGCCGGCCGAGTGCGGCAGAGCGCGGGGCCCCGCGCGCCTCTTACCTGTCCGCGTCTGCTTCACCCCCTCGAAACCTACGTGACCACGATACCATTTCGCCTTAAGTAATTCTAAGGCACCTTGCTTGATAAGCGTAAAATAATACTAAGTATGTGTACTCGGTTAAGAGTCGCCGAAAATAGTTTTTAACTTCGGTCATACAGGGTAGGCAGGACATCGACGCGCAAACTGTAACCATGAATTCAACACATAATTCTAGGCTTTTTTTTTAATAACCGACGAAATTCTAGTAGAGTAGAGTGCGCGAGTGTCACGTCGCGCGGATGCACCCGGAGAGATGGGCAAAGATCGTAACTCACTGGACGCTCAGGGAGATTTGGAAAGAAAAAGGGGAGGCCAAAAAAAAACCGACAATGAATTTTGGGAAGAGAATGTCACACAAAGTATGACAGCGTTTACCGGGCCGGGGGCATGAGTGGGTTTCTGAAACTCGATGTACACCACTACAAGGATCTTCTGGCGCTTGAATAACGTTAACAGGGGGCGCTGTCGGTAAAGATTCGTACAATTGTTTTGTGAAATGTATTGAAAGAACAAGATGTCGGCGTTAGTTCAGATTTTGGCCACGCGCCAAAAGAACCTGGTAGCGCTATACCATATTTGGTGCCGGGTACTATATACTTATGACCCATTTCTAAATTCTGTCCACAGTCCCTGGACTGCTTCAGTCAAGAGACCCTGGAGATGTGCAGCAAGGAGGCGGAGTTCAAATCTGTTTTGTTTGCTCTATGTTATTTCCATGCCGTTGTTGCTGAGAGACGGAAATTCGGCCCACAAGGGTGGAATAGGTACATATATTCGTTTGTACTTTTCTAGGACAACCAAAGACAAGTAGGCGGGTAACTTTAATGTTTCTTCGCCTTAAACGCAGATTAATATTTTTCAGTTTTACTCCTAGCAAATACGACCACTTTACCTTACTTTCGGGCTATGTTTCTATGTTAGACCAGAGGGGCATTTCTCGTAATTTTAAGACCGCTCACAGTCTGATCTTAGTCTCAATCTGTCAAAAAATACTTCTAATTTCCCTACATTTTGACAAGTTTTTGACATTTATTTGTCGCCGAGATGAGATTGCGACTAGATTTTGAACGTTTTTAATTACGAGAATTGGCCTTCTGATTGGACTCTGGTTTTACTCCAATTCTTGTGCTAAAGAATAAAATGAGCCAGTGCTGCTTGAGCAGTGGTGGTGGTGGCCCAGTGGCTGCGACTTACGAGTTGTAGGTCGCAGGTTCGAACCTACCGGCGCTTTACTTTTTAAACATTGGAAGACATGTGACATCTACCAACGCGCACTGGGCCCACGTGGTGGATTACGGCCTCTCACAGAGAGGAGGCCTTAGTGCCATCAATGGGAATATTAAAGGCCGATCATGATGAGTTCTTACATAACAGGCACTCAAGGCCTACAAGTTTATCTCCACTTTCGCTATGGCAAGTCATTGTATTAATGGAATCCTTCTGCAGGGTGTATCCATTCAACTTCGGTGACCTGACGATCTGCGTGTACGTACTGTATAACTACTTGGAGGCGAACCCGCGTGTGCCATGGGAAGACTTGCGCTATCTGTTCGGAGAGATCATGTATGGCGGGCACATCACCGACGATTGGGACAGGCGGCTCTGTCGCACCTTCCTGCTCGAATATATGCAGGCGGAATTGGTCAGTGGCATAATAGGATTAAAGCAGTAACTTGATTGTGGTTGATCGACGTCGGCCGGTCGATATTGATCACCTCCAAACATAATCGAAAATGGCAATCGGCCGGCCATATTAGCCGTAGAACCCATGACCGTTGGGGTAGACGTGTTGTTGCGTGGAGACCGCGAATCGGCAAACTTAAGGGAGGACGCCGTCAGGCTAGGCGGAGCGACGATCTTCGCAGCGGTAGCAGCTGGATGAGAGTTGCCGAGAATCGAGCTGAGTGGCGTGCAATTGTAGAGGCCCATGTCCAACAGTGGACTGCTGTAGGCTGATTATGAAACATAATCGATAGTCGATATCGATTATGTTTCATAATCAGCCTACAGCAGTCCACTGTTGTCCAGGTAAACCGGATGTGGACCACCACTGAATCTGGATCGATCTGATCGGTCGATGTCATCAATCGACGTCAATCGACCGCTTTCTGGTTGCACTTTAATAAACACGACATAAACACCTTTTTTTTCCTTTATTATATCGGTAATATTCAGGAAAAGAACCAATAATCATATCACTTTCTAATTTGTGGAGTGCCACAGGTCAGGTCTAAAGTTATAATCATAGGATATTTACTTTTCTTCGTAATTCGTCAGGTGGACGGTGAATTGCAACTAGCTCCGGGCTTCATATCACCACCGAACTCTGATTACGTTGGGTACCACTCTTACATCGATGACTTTTTACCAGAAGAAACACCGTACTTATATGGTTTGCATCCTAACGCTGAAATAGGATACCTGACCACTGTCTCCGAGAGACTCTTCAAGGTATGTCTTTAATCTTGGGTAGCGACCTTTTCCTTTTAGAACGAACCAACTTACCCAATACATGGAATATGTTAAATACTCTACGAGATTGGATGGTTACCTGACGAAATCCGATATTAAAATTACTATAAATTTTAAAAGGTGGTGTTTGAAATGCAACCGAGAGATACCGGCGCGCAGGCAGGTGGTGGTGCGAGTAAAGACGAAATGGTACCTTGCATCCTTTATTTACTATTGGTGTGCATACGCACAAGCTACACGTCTTGACGACAGAGCCGTCAACGCTTGTCAGGGGCAGCCGTCGACAACATGCCGCTCGCGTTTTGCGTGAATGTGACGCATGTTTACCCCCTACTTTTTACTATTTTTTGTGTGTTTGTTCTTTTTTTTATGCGTCATGTTTGCGCAAATAAATGTATTTTCTTTCTTCTTTTCTTTCGTGTATTTGAGCACCGTACTGAAATACACGCGTCGACGCGTGTCGGGCGGATGAGTTGCCCCTGTCGTTGACGCGTGCCGGTCCTGTGTATGAGCACTATCTAACCAACAGATTACTAGTAGACCATATCTTATTAACAGTCTTAACATTTATTCAGATCCGGATGATACTAGATGACATCCTAGACCGAGTACCTGAACCTTTCAATCTGGTGGAACTGATGGGCAAAGTGGAGGAGTTGACTCCATTCACCATCGTAGCCATTCAGGAGTGTGAACGAATGAACCGCCTCATGGGGGAGATTCGAAGATCTCTAAAAGAGACAGAGTTGGGACTCAAGGTGCGATGTTCATTTGTGTAGCTAATAAACAAATGCACTGATCGAAAAAACATATGACGCCATTTACAATAAGAATATAAATAAAATGTTTAGTAAATAAGGCTAACACTTGTTTTAAATAAATTAAGCCTCGTTTTAAATGTGCATCAGAATTCGGTAGGTATGTAAAGTATAAATGTTATTTCGGTGCCTCCCATGATAAAAAATCAAGACATAATTATAATATCAAGTTTATGGATGACCATAAATACAGGGTCAAATTGAATTAGCTAGCGAAACTTTCCCCACGTTTTGAGTGTCGATATAGAAATCAAAAGAAAGAACAAAAAAAAAAAATCTTATTTTGAACTTCGTTCAAAAACTTTTTTAATGATACGACTGTCGAGTTATGGCTTAAAAAAAATATTTAAAAAATACCTGAATAAAAACATTACATACTTGCTAAACAGTGATTTTCAAGGATTGTTGGATCAATGAACCTGTCCAACTCGAGACCTGCTTTTCAGGGTGAGCTGACCATCAGCAGCGACATGGAGAAGCTGATGGAGTCTCTCTTCATGGACCATGTGCCAACCTCGTGGAGCAACCTGGCGTACCCCAGCCTGCTGGGCTTGGCCGCGTGGTTTTCAGACCTTTGCATGCGACTTACTGAGCTTGAGAACTGGACCGGCGACTTCAACGTATGTTGTCACTTGTAATCGACAAATCGTTAGATGTATTCGCTATATATGTATGTACTATTTGGCTTAGTGGCCTTTCCTGCCTGCTAATCCTCAGCACTCTTCCTAAGTTTGGTCAAAACGGCGTGCAACAGACCATACGTCATCGCACAGTATTTTTATCTGACGAAGCGTCACGCACTTTATTCGTGGTAACAAAGTGTACAAAAACGTTATAAATGTGTGGGTGAAGACGAGTAGCGTCGGCATATAACACACAAACACTTCCGGCACATGTTTCACAGCGTGTTAGTACACTTGGTAACCACAAGTAAAGCGTACATCTCTTCGTGAGATAAAAATAATATACCTACTTGTATAGCGTATAGGTACTAACACCTTTTCAGTTCTCTGTAACTTCTTAGTAGAAACTCCTAAAACATGCTTGAATTTAAAAAGGCTCATATTCCTTAATGCTTTTCAATCTTATTTATATCATTATATGCGTTTTAGCGAGCGGAATTCACATGATTCTACTATTCCAGCTGCCGCCGGCGGTATGGCTAGCAGGGTTCTTCAACCCACAGTCGTTCCTGACGGCCATCATGCAGCAGACGGCCCGCAAGAACGAGTGGCCCCTCGACAAGATGTGCCTCAATTGCGACGTTACAAAGAAAACTAGGCAGGACTTCAAGTATGTACTCATTGGGAAATGAAATGGTTTAGCGCTACCACCCTAATTGCGTATCAGTCATAATCTAAGTCATTTTGAAGGACATTGCTAATCCATTGCTTCATAAATATGTTCGAAAAATTTGTCGGCTCAACGACGTAAATAACGCAATTAATGATGTTGAACTGTCAGTGTGAAAGCAATTACCACCCTGTTCCTAAGTTTTTATACGCATACACAGTGCAGGCCGTAAAATAAAATCGTGTAACGTTTGATTAATCGGACGGAAAAACTTTCTTCTTGGTCTAAGCATCTACGGCTAAAATTGCGACCAGTCGCCGTCGTGGCCGCGTAGTGCTTAAAAAGATAAAATGTCACGCATGAAATAGTTAACGCTCACTTTTAAATTGGAAACAGAGAGATTGACAAATGATACAACTGATAGACATACACTAAGAAAACCAAACTAGATAAGCATAGCTATTCACAACCACTCGATACGCCTCCGTACCGTATCGAACATCAATCATGTTATCGTAGGAGTCCTCTAAACGCTGTTCACAAGTCCAAAATCCGCAAATTTTGTCAGTTTTAATCAAATAGATGATCGCTATTCTTCCGAGAACTGTTTGCTGTCGGGAGAAAGGCAAATCAGGTTATCGAAATGTTGTGAATAGCTATGAAGGTCTCTCATGCGCGTCTGTGTACTTAGTTCAAATGGATTAGTAGGTATGAGTATGAGTGTTCTTGATTTAGGTCTACTAGACACTTTATTGTTTCCATAAACCTTTTATTTGTATGGTTACTGAAGGGCCAATTTGTATCTATTTTTTCATTTGAATTGTAAATGACTGTACTGTTGGTGTGCTTATTATAAATTAATATAATGTAAATAAATACGCCTTGTCGCAGTGCCCCGCCGCGCGAGGGCGCCAACATCCACGGCCTGTACATGGAGGGCGCGCGCTGGGACACCATGACCGGCGGCATCGTGGAGTCGTTTATGATGGAGCTGTTCCCTATGATGCCCGTCATCTTCATCCGCGCCGTCACGCAAGATAAGCAGGAAACCAGGAATGTCTACGAGTGTCCCGTTTATAAGATTCGGTGAGTAGTCAATTTTGAGGTCAAGTCTAATCCAAGAACATGATAAGGCCGAAACTCTAATTTTATCATCTTAAATATTATATTTATTTATTTCTTTAATTAAAACGGTTTAAAACCAATTACAGAAAATAAAGACACAATTTGTATGTACACGAAACATAAGATAAGATAATCAAGTAAAACATCACTTTCATAAATCCCTCTCACAGTACTTCTGATATGCCGACAAAATCTTCGTCCATTCGTCCGCAAACAGATCGTTTGTTGGATTAGAGTCCTAGAGATGTTAATTTCATGACCTTGTTATAATGTTATTCAAACAATATTGTTATTGTGGATTTAAAAGTGTCCGTAGAGTTGCTTGCCTGTTCTTCTTGATTGGTACGACTACCTACTACGCTTTGGATTAGGCAACTAGCTTCATCTTTCTGACTGGCCGACCTCTTGATAATTCAAAAGGTCCTGTAATTGGTTTATTTGAAATAAATTCTTTGAGTTTGAGTTTAAGCTTCCTCCTTACACTCTCTTTTGTTACACACCTCACGTTTATTCGTTTTAATTTTACTGCTATGCTCAAAAACATTTGTTTTTCCCACAGTATGCGTGGTCCGACTTTTGTCTGGACGTTCAATCTAAAGACCAGAGACAAGCCCACTCGCTGGACCCTCGCCGGCGTTGCCTTGTTACTGGGAGTATAAGTTATATACTTATCTTTATTATCTTTCTGATGCGATTTTCAGTGTTACGTCATAATGTTTGTGTGATCAATTAAATGCTTTATCTATAATTTTGCTAGGTTAATAAATATGTATTTCTACCGAAATGGACTTTTTGTCTTTACCTTATCTGCCAGCACACAATTAGGATTCATTTCTGAAACACATGGCTTAAGCTATGGTTTCCTTGAAAAGCAGTGACCGGACATAACGGCGGCAGTGACGGCTATCTTGAAAATGACAGTGGCTAAGATTCAAACCGCTAAATACGCCCTAACGGTTCAAAAGATAGATAACATTTCCGTTTCGTTCTGACACACAATGACACAGTGTCTCGACTTGATTGGAAAATATGGAAACGTTATATAATAATGTACTGTAAGCTCACTTTTCTCAGTATGAACACTTTGTCGTGTGAATGGTGAGGGCAATTTTAGCGATGGGCAGCAGGGTTTGACATCACGATCTCAAAAACGCTCTCTTGGAAAACACACCAAATTACTTTAATAGATAACGTTTCAGTGACATCATTCACCGGTAAATTGCGGACGCTATGTGCGCGGCCACCGCTCTTCTAAGAAACCGTAGCTTTAGGTTATAAAACGCTACGGAAGACCCAGGGGTGACTAAATCTATTCGGAATGGTGCGTACATTGATGTTAAAAGGGCATCTAATACAACAGCCACAACTGACGCAGGTTATTCAAAAAGCCGTTTATATTTCTCACTAATATAATACTGTTGAGTATCAGGACAAAATAATTTGTGCAGACAACTATCGGCGTTTTAAGTAATTACAATTTTCATCATTTTATCTGTGCATTACAACGCTTTAACGGGAAGACTACACAACATTTAGTTACTTATATCTAAAGATATCATTACAATAGAGACTGCCATACATCATCTTTTATTATAATATACTTCTCTTTAAATTTACAAAAATAAATATGCCCTTTTATTTGTCGTAATGGACGGCTTCATTCAGTCTAATCACTTGAATCATAATTGAGAACATTAGAAATGCATTAATGATGTACTATAACGCGCCCTTTCATCTTTTAACTTATTTTGAACTGGCAGTGATTAGATTAGCACGCGTTCGTCTTCATAACGTAAACTATTATCACAATCATCCTGTTCTCACACCCTTACTGTTTAAAGTCCCGCTTGGAGAAGAATTGTCATTATCTGACGTCGGTTCGGAACCCTTAACGGTGAATGTGACGTAATATCGTTTATTCTTATCCAATTTCTCTGCTGGCAATGCGATCAGCTGCTTCTCTGTTCCGTGGGAGACTTCCAGCGTGACGTGTGCCTTGCCACCACCTGCTGGCGGCTTGGAATTGATCTTCGGTAGAAACCCTTTTGATTTTGAGCTCGGACCTGCTGTTGCGGGCTTTGGCATTGTGTGATGGTTCCACTTGTACGGTACTGAAACGTATATAACATCATCAGTGATATCATGTTCCACCATTTAATTTACTTGACATTTTTTATTAACCTCCTGCACCCTAATTGCGTAACACACTTTCAATCACAATCTGAATTATTTTGAAGGATATTGATATTGCTTCATATATGTGCGGAAAAAAAATTATGCTCGACAATGTAAATAACGCAATGAATATTGTTGGACTTAAAAAGAAAATACTTACTGTATGCCGAGCACGGTATGCCAGTATACGCATGCACTGCGTGGAAACATCTGTGAGTCTTACTAGTGCAAAGACAAGGGTTGTCAGGAATCGCACTCATTTTATACAGCTCACTTTCTCCGTAATCAAACTCAAAAGGCTTCTCTGGCAGTTTATCCAAATGTTTCTTGCCACTTTTTTGCAACTTTCTCAAGCTCTCGTAAAGGAATTTCTCAAAACTGCTGAAGGAAAAATCTGGAGTATTGTATGGACCTAATCCTACGTTAGCTAGACTCGATTTATTGTACTCCTCGATGGCTCTTTTTACTAGGACTGCTTCATTAGCTTTGCTTGTTCTTATTTGAAGCCGTTTTAACTCTAATAGGTGTTGAAATATCTTCCTTTCGCAGTAATACCTGTAATAATTCACAGATAATATAAGAGAAAAAATGACATAAGTACGCAAGTGATATGTAAAGAATGCACATTTTATTATTGGTAATGCAAGAATAATGCTATCAAGTGCACAACCTTTTTTTTCAAGGGCTTGTGTTAATTTTTGCTAGATTAAAACAAACTACATACCTCCTCATATTCGTCTGGATTCTCTGAGTTACGGACTTCATATCAACAGCGTTTTTATCTCCCGGTTTTCGTACCGGGATCCGACTATCAGATTTTCCTGAGTATCTGCCGCTAGCATTTCTTTGTTGGTAATAAGCTGCTAGCCGAGGACTTACAATTCGGCGCTGAATAGCTCTGGGACTTGGTTCAAAACCAGAGTCCATTAAACCACTGGATTCATAGCCCCTCTCGGAATTTTCGCTTTTGGATCTAATAGTAATACGACTTTTTGACCTGCCCTTTTTACGAAAACGTTTCCTTCTGCCATTGATCTCGCTATGACTGTACAGCTCATTATCACTGACACTGGGAACTCTACCTAAGTAACCATCTTTTGATAGTCTATCTCCCTCAAATACTTCTCCATCTTCCAAAGAACCATCATCCAGTTTAATAGATGTTTTTTTGAGAATCCCTGTTGTAACATCTGGCGCACTAGCAATATCCGATAATACCTTATAACTTTCTGTTTCGTAAATACTACTCTTTCGACTGCTGCCCTGGCTTTCTTTTGAAGTTTTTCTTATCCTATCCTTGGGTGATGATTGCGGCAACGACACATCGACATCAAATTCTTCCGATAAATTCTCCAAGATGACTTGTTGCACTGCACGATCACTCGTAGGGATACTATCATCTAGCACGGAGAGGAGGCCTTTGTCAATGCTTTGAGCATTTTCAGTACTGCTTCCGGTGGTAGACGCAAAGTCCTTCCTTCTGTCTTCTGAACTCACCACGTTGCTTTCGCTGCTATCTTTTTGTAGAATACTATCTTGAATTTGCTTATCAGTTTCAGGATCCAAACTGTGATCAACTGACTCCCCCATTAAATGATCAGCTTTGCTTTTAGATTCGCTGGGATCAATAATTACATCTTTATTTGAAAACGATACAACTGGGGAAGCACTCTTTTCTTGAGTTTCTGTTTGTTCAATACTAGGCACGTCACAACTTGTTTTTAATTCTGCAGATGCATCTTTAGTTGGTGATGTTGATTCATCCGGTCCTGATAATATTTGGAATGACTTTCTTCGCGTTAATTCTAAAGAACTTGGAGTATTCCTAGGTTCATCGTCTGACACTTGACTAAGATCTTTGGTAGTCTGTTGCGGGGGTTTTAAATTTTCTGAACTCTCTGTTTGCTTTGCTTCTGATTTAACTATTTGTTCTTCACTTTGAGATTTACTGCTGAGTTTAGTTTGTTCATCTGTTACTTTGTCTTGATTGCTGTTCTCTTCAGTTAACGTTTTAGTTTGCGTTTGATCGCCCTCATTCAATGTATCTTTTTTATCTGCGGCCGATTTGTCAGCTTCTGATGGTTCCGTTTGAGGTTCATTGCTGGGAATTTTCGAAACTTCGTCCTTAGAAGCTTCTTTATCATCGGTCCCCATCTCTAGTTTTTCACTGTCTGGCTTCGTTTCCTCTGTCATATCTTTGTGTGTTACCGACAAATTCGTAGCCTCAATAGATACGTTGTTTGAAGAATCAACCGTTACATTTAATTCAGAGTTCCCTAGTTGACTCGATTGTCGTTCCATGTGAATTTGAGCTTCAGTTATAATCATATTTGTTTTAACTGATAATGTATCCGTTTCAGTCTCACTGTGCGCTGCCTTTACCAACTTATTTTCTTCTTTTTCAGGTTCTGATTTATTGCCCTCAGCTTTAGTTTCGGCACCAGTAGCTAAATTATCGTTTTTTTCCTTACCCTGTAAATTATCTGTGGTTTTATACTTAACTATATTCACACTTTGCTTTTCGTCATCATGCTCTATATGAATTGACGTTTTTTTCCCTCTACGTTTAGTGCTGCGCCTTTCGCTAGATTCTGAACTACTACTTTCCGAGGGCGAACTGGACTTTTTTCTGCTGCGTCTGTGGCGTCTGCTTTTCCTTTTTTCTGAATAACTTTCTGATTCTGAAGAACTATCCGAACGAGATCTGTAGCGATGATGGTGTTTTGCACTACGCTTATGTCGCCTAGATGGTTCACTTTTTGATCTATTTTTTTTCGAACTCTTGTGTTTACGGTCTCGTGAATCTTCTCTTTCAAAGCCCTCAAATTCACTATCGTATCCATCACTAAAGCTCTTTTGTGTGTGCATAAGTCTTTTTCGACGCTCTCTATGGTTATTACTTTTATATTTATGGGGCTCTGTTTTTTTTCTTGTTGTTCTTTTTCGATTATCGGCAGAGGATTCATTAGATGTATCACTGCTATTTTTATCTTTGATCCTGCGCCTTTCTTGAACTGGGCTAGACAGCTCAACCACCTCTCTTTTTTCTATTCTTATCCTATCATGAACATCAATTTTTGTACTTGTGACCCTTCGCGTGGGTAATGCAGTTATTGGAGCTCCATCTATAACTATTTCTGTATTAGCTAATTTAGAGGCAGGCACACCACCGTGCATTTGCAAGTATTTTGCCGTAGATCGGTGCCCACGAGTTGTTGCGCAATCTAAAGGTGTCAGTGGTTCGTTCTTCGAGGACCTCGCTACTAGATTAGCTTCAGCACCTCGGTCTAATAACAAGCGGCAAAGATCAGCGTTATCCGTAGCTGCTGCTATATGTAATGGCGTACGGCCTTCGTGATTGGTAGCGTTAACTTGGGATGGCCGACCGTCTAAGAGCCACTTCACCAGTTCTCGTCTTCCAGATGCGACTGCTTCGTGTAAAGGTAAGTCACCTTTGGAATTTCGCAACCAAAGGTTAGCTCCTCTTGCACCTGAAAGTTCCCAGAAGACAAAATTATAGACTGACATTATGTAACTATAGGTATAAGTACCAATATAGGTTACTAACCGAGTATTCGTACAGTTTCTATTTGCCCTTTAGCTGCTGCTGTATGCGCTGGACTCCGACCTCTTCTATCTTGTCGATGGGAATCTGCGCCATGTTGCAATAGAGCCGATGTTGCGTCGGCGTGTCCTAATGCAGCTGCGTAGTGCAATGGAGTACATCCATGCGAGTCGGCCACGTCCACTCGGGCGCCACATAAGCCAACTAACGTTTCTAAAGCTTCAGTGTGTCCTCTAGCGGCAGCACAGTGTAGAGCAGTCAACCCGTCTCTGTAACATATTTATTCAAGTCATAATCATAATGATGGTAGGTAATAGGTAATACGGGCTGGTGACCGCAACTCCACGACAATGCGCGTATTTTGCGTAACTATATAATAATGCAGTGGTGTCCCAGCGAGCAGTATAGCAGTTGTAGGTTGTAGGTTCGAACTCTGACAGGTGCTTTACTTTGTGTAAATCATTTCGTCACCACTGCTCTCAAAACGATGAAGGAAAACATCGTGAGGACACCGGCATGTCTTAGAACCAAAAATTCAAGGCCTTCTCTCTCAGAGAGGAGGCCTGTGTTGCAACATTATGGGCATAATAAGCCAAACAAAAACTTCGACTTTTTTACCGTCTGGACAAACTACACCCGTTCACCTTTTATATCCTGTTAAAAGGTCTACGAAGTAGAAGCTTATGGCACAGAAATCCCTTTTTTTTCAAAAACCTGATACGAAATTAACTAGATATTACTTAACTGAAGTAATCTTTTCGTAAAACAAATAAATTGACAAATAATATAGAAATTCAACTAGGCTAAGAAGAAGACGAAAACTTATACGTGCGGAAATTATCAATTAATTCTGCTTCTACTTAACACAGGTTTCCATAACCTAGCTAGGAGAGCAGTGCTCACCCATACGTTTGTAGAAATAGTACTTATTTTGTAAAACTGTATTTTTAACGTGATCCTTTGTTTTGAGTAAATAAATACATAAAATAAATTCATAGCCACATTCAACCCTTTGACTGTAGTCATCAGCCGGCTTCAATCAAAGAAATGAATGTAAAAAATAAATATTTCTGTACCATAGGCACTCCGTTCACCTTTTATTCCGTGTTTTTGTCCAGACGGTAAAAAAAGTCAGCCGATAAGTATGGCAGTCTCTTTCTAGCCTTGGTAACACAGCCATTGACAGAAATCATCAGTATCAGATCATTCGCACCTGTCAGCATCATCAACCTTGGAGCCAGCCTGGTGCAGCGCCAGCACAGCTGCTGCGGACCCTGCCGATGCTGCCCACAACAGAGGCGTTCGCCCGTCAGCATCCCGTACGTCGACACTTGCCCCGCCTTCCTTCACCAGCGCCCGTAGCACTTCCAGTGCTGCACCTCTGCTCTGTAAAGATTATATAGGATGGTTAATCAAAACCTATATTCGGATGCCGGGATGCCGGTTTGACAGGCCGACCCCAACATAGTTGGAAAAAGGCTAGGCAGATGATGATTGTCAATCAAAACCAAAAATAGGAAAAAAAGGTTTTAGGTATTCTCAATGCTTTCAACTAATTATTTAGCCACTATGTCCGAGAAATATATAATAAACATTATTTAAAACACCTAAAGGTGTTTGAAAGACACATGATATCAAAACCAAAGTATACTTGATGGTCAGTAGCAGCCGGAGCCCCGCACATTTGCGCAGCGTAGTGCAGAGGATACCCGCCGTGCTGGTCCGGGGTGGCTGCGTCTGCGCCGGAGGCTAATACCGCTCGCAGCGCCCCCACCTCACCACACACTGTGAAATAATTTTATGTCAGAACAGCTGTTAACTACTCGTAGTCAGCCTGACATGAACATAAGAGTCCTGTCGGGCAAATATCGAAACTATTCCAATATCTCAGGCTTCGTAGATCCGGAAAATAAAGTTTATAAAAGTTACCGCCCGAACTACTATTGACAACAAACCGTGTTATAAGGCATTGTCACACTTAATCTAACACGCATTCACATATTTTAGTCATAAATAACAACAGTAAGTACACATACACATTAATAACGATAATTATTATCTGAACAATCGATAGCAGGCGCCTAACCTCGGCCTTACACGTCAACTTGACCTGCATAAAACATTACTTACTTACGGTCAGACTCGACCTTACAGCGCACAAATTTTCTGAAAACCTAGTCCTAGATATATTGGACTGCGGTCCGTGAGGGTTCAAGGGCCTGACCTTGCTGGCCGCTCAATAACACCGGACCGGACAACCCACTTCCCCCCTAAATTATAGACTAGCCTTACCACCACCGACCCCGCAACACATTCACTATGATAACTTATAACAATGCGGCATTCGAATAGCGCTTTACTTTGACGACAAGGCACGACGTTATACAGTCTGGGAACGACGCTTGCGTATCCTTAATGTTAGCTTTACGACTCTTGAATATTTAACTTCCACCATAAGACCTGAAAATCGATCGTATGAAAACTTTAGTTTCTTTTCTCTTGCTCCTCATTTCCATGTCTTTGAGGAAACACTAGAAACTGTCGGAAGTCCGTTTGTGCTCGTCACACAACTCACAAGAACGGAAGACGGAGTGGCCTTGCATGTCGTGATCTCCGAGTTGCATTAAACACACTGCCATCTTATGTTTTGCAACCTTGCGCTGGTATACTATTTATAACGTGCCCGTGTTCTTCACTCATACTTTCACCTTGCTTAGGCAAAAGAAAATTCCTGTCTAGGGCATCAGCATAGTTAGTTGTTTTTAAAGACCTTTATCAGTTTTTGAGTCACTCAAAGTGATAATGTTAAGACACACGCACGTACACAAAGAAACATTGATTGTACGGATTCTGAACAAGTAAGTGTCAAAAAAACAGGTTGAAACAAACAGTAACTGTGATAAAGATCTTGAGACGTTTAACTACCTACTCGTAATGCTTACAAGGACATTTGGGGTGGGAGCCGGGCTGCCAGCTCTATATATAATGTAAATTAAGTTCATGGTGACCACCCGGAGCCATTTATCACGAGCTTGAAGGTCGCGGTTTATATGCTGGTACTATTAGGTAATCGACTACTGCAATTCTGCAATTCCCTTCGCATTATGTATATCAGCTGACCTATTCTGTAAACATCTCATCGTGAAAATCTAGGTGAAGACCGGGAGGTGCCTCCTACAAAGAAAAATCAGCTCAAGAAATAAACAAAACCACAACCAATTTCGACCCTTTCATAAAAACCTCACAATAGTAAAGTTTTGCGATTTAATAAACCTGAACAGCGTCATAACAGTGAGTAAGCAGCGACAAATAACTTCATAGCAGACATATGATTGACACGAGCGCGGTGGGTAACTAATTGGTTCGCGTGCAGCCCCCGTGAGGCTCGCCTGATGATAACCACGAAGGCAACGCTGCTGCGCCGCGAGTGACACCCCTTAGATAACGACTCACTCCCATCCATCTTTTTCAGTGAAGGGGCAACAGCCTGCTGAACTAAATCATTATTGGTTGGATAGTTTATCGATGCATCTATCTACGATGGAATGGAGATGGTACATCGGAATTTTTCTCTTTGATTTCCAAACCCAAATTGGTTAAATCCTCTGTGCCTACGCCTTCTGATCTAATTTCAGTTTTTAGGTGTGTAACCAGTGATACATGATTTATGATTTATTTCTGTAAGCAGATTTGTACAAACACTTTTACACGTCAATCATATTTTTATAAACTAGAAGAGGTCGGCGTGTAAGCAAGTGACCCCACCACATTTCAATTTGAACCAAGTTTCCAGTTGTGAACCTCTAACTATCAGTCATGACTTAAAAGTACTCACCAGTAGCCCAGTGAACAACAGTATGATGCTCATCGTCTCTCGCATTGACGTCAGCGCCAGCTGCGAGCAGCGTCTGTACCAGGGGAACGTTGCCGTGCACGACGGCGAGGTGCAGCGGTGTCAGGCCGTCAGCGTCCCTTGCATCAGCCAGGGCTGGTGCGGCCATCAGCACTCGGTCAGCGCAGGCCGCACGCGCCGCCTGAGACGCGCCCGCGCCGCTGGACGCGCAGTAGTGCAGGGCACACCGCAGCCCGCGGTCACGTACACGAACTGATGCCGGCTGTTACACGACAATAGGTTTATTACCAGGAACTTTTAGAACAAACTTAGAAATAGCTTTTACGCTAAGAGAAATTGCCCCCGCCTTCGCAAAAAAGTACCCTATGTCCCCAAGTCATGGTCTATCCGTGTGCTCATTCAAATCCATTCAGTCGTTAGGGCATCACAACTTAACAGATAGACAGACAAAGTTACATACTTTCGCATTCATTATATTAGTATGAATATGGATTTAACGCCCCGTAGAATTTAGAAATTCCACGATTTGGGGCGCTGAGTTTCAAACCATCGACTGTTGGCTACGAGCAGTACGAGTCGACTGCTACGGGTTACACTAACGGGTTACTTAGTTATAGGAATAACTGGATGAATGAAAATGTTGTCGTCGTACTTATTTAAAAAGTGTGTGAAAATGATTTTTGCCCTACGTTCTGCCCTGCAACAATGCAATGTGGCCCATCTACACGGACTTAGGACAAGGCATATCTGGCTAGGTAAGCTCGAGTAACCTGTTCCGGGTATTTTTTGGAGTAATCTGACGTTACTACCAATATACCCAACTTATAGCATAGGGACATGATGTTAGTCTGCATTTTACATTGAACCATCAAAATCTGACCACAAAAACAAGTTTCAAACTTGCTTCTCTTTTAATAGCATTGTTGAACAAAAATAACTTCATTGCCATCATGTGCAATCAGCATCAGCAAGGCACATGGAGTATATTTTATCAAAAACAAATTAATAACTTGTGTAGTAACGAGGTATACAAGCCATTGTTAATTGTTTTTTGATGTCCAAAGCTAAAAATCTACCAGTGTAAAAGAAAATTAAAATAGATTATTACGATGTTGTGAAAGTAAGCGTACTAAAAGTGAAAAATGAATAATTAAACATGGAGTTTCGAAGAATTGACGTCTATTTGGTGAATAACGTCGGTTTTTCGACGTGAGTCGTTAGCGGGGTGAGGGTTATGCCGCGTGTCGTGTTACTAGACAACCGATTGTAGTCGTCACGTTCCCCGTGCATGTGAGAGCGACTCTTTCTATTGTGCCAGTCAATTCTAAACCTATTGATTGACTGCCCCCCTGCGCCCCTGTTTCACCTTCTCGCCGCGTGCTAGTGCATTTCCTTCAAAGCATTCTGGTTCTATGGAATGTCAACATTAACAAAATTGATGTAATGTTTGTTACATTCAACCATTAGTTACTTTTGTGTTATCAGTCAATTGTTTTGTAAAACAAATCCTTTGTGTATTAGTTAATTATTATTGACTTCATGTAGCTGCTAATAGCATAATGTTCTACATTATCGTTTTGTAATAACTCGGTATCTTGACAACTAATTGTTGTACAACATGGGGGAAGTATTTGAACAGCGCAATGGGCACGCGTCAAGGGTTGTTTACAGACAGGAGTGACGCGATCGAGGACGAGGAGCATCGCGTGTTCTGCTCAAAACATTTAACGTACGTTTTTCCATTTCATGTACGATAAACTCCCAGTATACTGACCAAGAATTTGACTGACAGACTGACTTTAATGTAGTTTATGATTTCATACTACTCGTACGAAACTATGGAATGAGGCATCTATAAAGCACCATGCATTATATTCAGTCTAAGATCTTGGTGACAATGATGTGAATCATTCCAAGCTGAATGCTTTCGTCCCTAAGAGACTGCAGCCGCTGAACTCACTTCCTTATTGAGTATATCGACGACTGCCTTGTAGTCTGCCTGCTGGCAGGCGTACATGAGCGGAGAGCACCCCTGCTGCAGCGGCGCGCTCACATCTCCGCCTTTCTTCGAGCCCTCCACCTTCTCGCGCTTGATCTTTGTGCTCTTGTCAACGAGGTCTCCTTTGTGGCGGCCCTTAGATTTCTTGAGGATGCTCGGGATGGGCTCGCCCCGGCCGCTAGTGGCGCGCTTGTCCATAACAAAGGTTAGCGAGGCGCCATGTGTGATGTGGCGCGTGTGGGTCGCGGCTCGGGCGAGCGGGCGCGGAGGCCGCGGGCCTCAGACTGGCCCTCGCGCGCGCTGCCCGCTCGGACAAAGGAGGCGCTGGGCGGCGGGCGCCACGCAACGCCCGCCGCCCGCCCAACACCTAATCTATTAACGGGCTCAAAGCAGGTCACCGTTTTCCGACTGTTATTCAGTCTTACACGATTTTATAAGTTGGTACGTAGCTTTATAACTTTCAGACGTTTGAATGCTATTGACACATTGACATCGTTTATTCGAATAAATATTTTAGGTTTCCGGCAAAGAGTAGGCCAAACCAGTAGGCTCGTGCGTGTCGTGGCTCGACAATTTTATTATAGCAAGAAGTTAGGTAACAACAAACCATTCGACGAGTTGATTTAGTTTAGTAATTATGACCAATACCTAGTCCCCTGGGCTGGTGTTACATCGGGGTGGTCACACCGCCGATCAATTCCGTAAAAATCTCACCGTGCAACTTAGGTTGCGATCCTTAGTATCAGGTGGAATGACAGCTCACTCCGGGCTCACTTCACCTATGTTTTCACGGTGAGATTTTTACAGAATAGTTCGGCTGGTCACGTACTCTCAAAGTCCACAGAACCATATTTATTTACTGTTCATTGTACATACTCAACCTACAGCAATTAAGGGTTTTTATTTCCTAGGCTTATCTTAAATCTTATTTATTTGCTTGGACTTCTTTGCTTAACAAACTGCGACAAAGTCAAAAGAACCATTATTATTAATAACAGCTAATTTCTTTAGATCAACCTTCAAAATAAGCTAATATGGTGCTAGATCTGAATCACTCTGGCCTTGAACTACAGGGTGTACAAATATTGCGTGTGCCTAAAGTCATTAGAAAGGTAACATTATGCTCATGTATAATGTCAAAAGTTAGGACAATCACGGCAGCAGTAAATATTTTTAACACCAGTATAATATTAAAACTTTATCAAACACGTGTGAAGAAAGTTTTCTAAAGCGTCCTTTCATCCACCTAGTACATAAAACATAGATATTGTATATAGCGTAGCATACGCTAGTAGTATATACTAAATCTATGATCTTATATTAGTATATTATAAAGAGAAAAGATTTCATTTTTTGTTTTTGATTTTTAAAACGGTTGAACGGATTTGGATGAAACTTGGCACATGGGTAGACCAAAACCTGGATTAGGACATAGAATACTTTTTATCCCGATATAGGTTTAAAGAACTTTATTTTCTCATAAGAACATAGTTCACTTAAAATGAGATTCACAAAAATATCTTATTAGATAGGTACATAAAACCTGGGGGTGACCATGGACTCCTACCTGTCGTGGACTGCTCATGTTGCTCAAGTCAGTCGCAAAGTGCACTATACTTTCCATTCCTTGAAATGTCTCCAGGGCTTCTTGCCCTTGAACACCAAAATCTCTCTTGCTCAAACCCTCATTCAGCCCATTATTGATTACGCCGATGCCTGTTACTTGGATGCCACGGAGGAGCTTTTAAATAAACTTGAGCGTTTGCAAAATATCTGTATTCGTTTTGTTTTTAACCTTAAAAAGTTTGATCATGTCTCCAACTTTCGCAAGATACTCAAGTGGCTCCCCATTCGACTTCGCAGGAACTCTCGGATATTGTGTCTGCTATTCAATCTCCTTCACAATCCTAAAACACCATCCTATTTGCGGGAGCGTTTTGTCTACGCCCGTCCTGCAGATGCACCTTGCAGGTCGCATCTTAAAAACCTTCTCAAGGCCCCTCCACATTCCACCGATTTCTACTCCTACTCCTTCACAGTGCACGCGGTGCGATTGTGGAATTCACTACCGCCTGACATTAGGGACTGTCAAACGGTTGCAGCCTTTAAAAGAAGAGTGAAAGAACACTATCTGTCCACATCATCATAGTTGTGTATATATTTATTATTTTGAGTAGGATTTAATTATTATCATTTTGGTAATATTTATTTTAGAAGTATATATTTATGTATGTTTATTTGTATGTATGTTAGTTCAGTCTCGTAATTTTTGTTTAGTTTTTAAGTGAATTGCTTTTTTAATTCTTTGTATCATTTTGTTGTGTCCTTTGCTCTATCACACGCTGTCTACATCTCTGTATCTATTGTCCTATCTAAGGTATGCTGGAAGAGATTTCTTATGAAATAAGCATCACCTCTGTACCTATTTTTTCTGTTCTGTTTTTCATTGTCTATTTATATGTGTGTACATAAATGGTAAAATAAAAAAAATAAATAAATACAAATACAGCTTTAGCTTAGGGCGACAAGTTTCATACTATTACGTCTAAATAATTTTATTTCACAATCTGTTCAGTAGCATTTCATTAGAAATAATTACTGTAAATATGCGATTTTAATAATAATAATTTATTTTATTTCAAAAAAGTGAGGTACATACAGTCTGTTACAATAAAGATAAAAATTATACAATGTAGGGGAAAAAAACAAAGAGATTTACAACAGAATTGAATCTGGCGTCCTAGCTAGGTTACATGGTAACCTTTTAGTTTTTTTTTTGTAAATATTTAAATTTTCACACATTTTTATGTCGTTAGGCAGGCTGTTGTAAAGTTGTACTCCCTCAAACAGTATGTTTTTTTTGCCGTAAGTCAGTGTACGTGGTCGATCTGTTTGTTTCTTTGTGTTTTTTGAGTTAATGTAATGTTTGAGTGGATGTTGCCTTTTTTTTTTGCGGATGGGAAATCATCAAATGACCCCTCCCGCTCTGGGTGGAGCGGAAGGGAGTGTCAGACTCTTACTGACTAAAACCCACCCGTGTTCCTTCCTTAGCCCTCTCTGTTCCAGGGCAGCGGTAACCCTTTCGGACGATCCCGCTACCCTGGCAGGCTTCGGCCCTATCGGGCCCCTTCATTTGCTGCTGACATCTCTTTGAGGCGCGCGTGGAACACATACGCGCCGTCCGGCACGTGTTCACGGCACGGCACGGCATGTTGCCTGTGATTATCTTTTTAACTAGGGTGCAAGTGTTGAATGTATATAATTGCGTAGTGTTAAATAATTTAGTTTTAGTGTATAGCTCCATTGTAGGTGTTAGGTAATTGTAATGGAATAATGTTTTAATAATTCTGTTTTGTGTGGTTTGTAGCTGTCTTAGATTAGTTTTGGTAGCCAATCCCCATATTTCTAGTATTCGAGATGCGTCTTTATAAGTGAATTGTATATCAAACCACGTACTTTCTTTAGAATGCAATTAGTTACTTTCCGGAGTGCCCCCAAGACTGAACTCAGTTTGGATCTGATATGCTCAATGTGTGCTTTCCAAGTAAGTCGGTCATCCAAATGCAAACTAAGATATTTTTCCTGACGTGATAGATCACGTCAGGAAAAATATCATAGTAACTATAAATAACAATATAATACAACACAACAACAATAACAACACAACACAATAACAATATATAATTCATCTATGAATTATATTGTTATTTAGGTATAGTTAAAGGCGCAAAATTTTGAATTTTCTTATTCTTAGCAGCAAAAATCATGTAGGACGTTTTTGATGCGTTAATAGTTAATAAGTTGTCTAAGAGCCACTCATTGAGCAAGTTTAAATCACTCTGGGCGTCAGCTATTATATCCTGAATTGAGTTACCAAAATAAAATAAGCAAGTATCGTCTGCATACACGGTTAGGTGACCAATCAATGCTAAGTTTTTAATATTATTAACATAAATTAGGAATAGCAAGGGTCCCAAAACTGATCCTTGGGGAATACCACAATTAATATTTTGCAGACCACTTTGGAATACATCTCCGATTTTAACTGTTTGATACGTATTTCGTAGATAGGACGTGAATATTCTCAAGGCTTGGCCGGTAAAACCTATGTTATTTAGCTTTTGTAGAAGTTTAACGTGACTGACAGTGTCAAAAGCCTTCTTTATATCAATAAAAATACCTAGTGCTATCCGTTTCTGATCAATGGCTGTTTTTATTTTTTTTATCAGGTCTATAGTAGCTGAAAGGGTGCTGGATTACGATTGGAAACCATATTATTGCTCGATTATAAAGTTTTTATCTGTGAGATATTTGTCTAAACGAGTATACATAATCTTCTTAAATATCTTGGAAACAACTAGAAGAACAGATATTGGTCTATATTCCCACGGGATCGAGATTTATGCGGGTGAAACCGCGGGGCGCAGCTAAGTGTTCTTAAGGAGGGCTGATGTGATAACGATGCTTTAGTATCCCCTTCGGGTATCTGCATAAAACAACGGGATTTCCGGTACAGATCGCTGCATGTTGATCTACGGGAAGAGACAGTTTCAATGTATTATACCTGTTTCTTACGTGTGAGCGCAATTTTTGCGCACGGATAGGTGACGATTTGTCTTTTCCGGAAACCCGTGTCTTTATAGCACCCTTCCCCTGACACTGGCATACCTTTACTTAGGTAATCATTGACTTAAAAAAGGGGTGCAGGTAGATAGTACCTGCTGGACGTACCTTCAGGTGCAACCTGGGTGGTCAAACCCATTACCAGCCTTGCAAACTGTGTCATAGGACACGATCTGATGAACTTCATCTCTCCTATTCTCATACACTCGGCGTACCGAAACATGAATGACCCCCGATCCTTCCCCGACTGCGGTGATGCCTATAACCGTTACAACGGGTGGTAATGTTTTACCGTTTTCATTTGAAACCTCTTGTATAGAGGTACTCACAGCCTGAGGGAGGCGAAGTGGTTCCATTTGGTTTGGTCAAACTAAACCCACACGGTGTCGGCTAGCCACCTGACTGGCGATGCGAGATTCGCTCCCGAATTCATCGCTCCCTAAAATGTTTCGGGATCGGACAGCCAAACTCCCTTGTCTATTATGTTGGTAGTCAACTAAGCGTGCTTTAACTTATAAGGAGAGGGTGTAAGTAGCTCAGGTGTCGGCGAGTGATGCGTGACGTAAGGTTGGCACGCCATGACGCCGCCCGCCCAACTCGCCGCCCGCCCTCCGCTGATTCTAATCATGCTAACATAATTTACGTTGCGAGTTTTAGATGATTTTGCGCGTGATTCACTTCTGATAAAAGTTTTCAAGGAACTTGCTTAATCAATAGACTTATTGGAATATTCGTTAGCGACTCATGTTGGATGGTTCTCGTTGGTAGTTCATAGTCATCATATAATATAATATTGCCTACCAGAAAAGTGATGAGAGCAGCTCCATTTAGTTATTTTAAAGCACTCTGTGACGCACACTTAAGTCACGCTTTTCTGTGACTTAAGTAGTCCATTTTTACACAAAAAAGCATGACTTAAGTGCGGGTTTAGCACCACGCCGTGCAACAATGAACTACTTAAGTCACACGTATATTAATGTATCTGCTATTTAAATTATACCGGTTGCTTTGCACCTCTGACTGTCGAATATATTATATATTTAAAGTTGTTTTGGTAATCTCTTTCTATAGAAATCTCATTTCTCCTAATAATACAGGGGCAGGGACATCGACGCGCAAACTGAAACCAAGAATTCAGCACATGATTCTAGAATCTAAAATATTGTCAAACTAGAAACCCTTTTAGGATGACCGTCGACGGCGGTTCTAAATAAATTAGGTAAATACTACTAAACAACATCCTGACAAAACTCGACTAGTTTTACAAAAAAAAACAAAGGACATCCAAAAAAGACACTACAAAGTGAAAAATAACTTTAATTTCGGAAGTCGGTGGCAAGCAACGAAAATGCGAAACCAACGACACCGACTCCTATCCTTCAAAATTATTCAGATTGAGATTGATAGTGTGTTACGCAATTAGGGTGCTGCTCATCTACCATGGTTGATCCGTTGATGCAAAACCTAACAGTGTTGCTATCGTTCTATAAATACCTACCTGAAGCATAGGATTATCAATGTGGACAGGAAAAGTGACCGGATATAGCCGTCAAGTTAGCTGTAAACAAACAACCCGTCCTTAATATAATCTTGGCCTACGCACCTCAGTCTGGTGCTCAGCCTCTAAAAAGCCGCTTTCTGGGAAGACCTCGATGAGATCCTACTCAACATGCCATCAGAAGAACTCGTGTATATCGGAACAGATCTGAACGGACATGTAGTAACGCGGAGTGAGCTGTACAGTCACGAGCACTAATATGTCAAGACTTGGAAACTTTCAATAGCGATTTTTGCGTGAAATAACGAAAACAACAATGAAAGACGACACATTGCAAAAACCTATGGGTTCGAAAATACTATGTTCGTACCAACATAAAATTTCATTCGAAAACAAAGGAGAAAATCGCCTTTGAATAAAACCAAGTGTATACATACTTATGCTCGTGACTTTACAATAGGCGGTACATTCATGGAGGATTTGGATATATGGAGCAATAAACCAAGAGAGGTTAGATATTCTAAATTTTGCGACGAAATACAATTATGAAATTGAAAAATGAAGAACACATTACATAAAGAGGATGATTTGCATTGTCGTAATCGCTTCCAGGTAATGATAAAAATTGTGTTCGTTTTAGTTCATCTATGTAATTACCAGCACTATTAATACTGTTATAAGAGATGGTGGTAGGCCCCTTGTTGGTCCCTTTTGATATTATAGAGATGCTAGAATACTTTAATGATGATTGTAGAAGGTTCAGTAAGTACATACCTAGGAGTTACAGTAGACAGGCCAGGCTGCTTAACACCCGTATAAACAGTTTTTGTGAATGCTAGTATCAAGAATAGTGTTCAGTTAATTACATCACTTTACTTCATAATATTCCGCTAATATAAAACTTTTTAACTTCTCATCACAAACACACAAAAAACTTCATAGCAATAAATAAAATGAGATAATCAGTCCTTTCCACAAGGTAACTCTAAGTAGGTATAGTAAAATATTAAACTAAAAAAGTCTATACTTACGAGCTAGTTTCAAATGTCTCGCCGAAATTATCCTCAGATGTAATGTTTGTGTCGATTTACACAGCATTGATATCTATGAAGAAGGAAGTTTGTTGGGAACCAAAAGCAAATGTCACTGGTTTTGGTTCCCAACCAACACCCCTCTTCATGAGAAGCGCCTGTCCATCAGGGCATCACTGAGCGCTGGCTGATACATAGGTAGCCAGTGTCAACCACAAGACGACAAATATACTGAAAGCCATTTTAGAAGCCTTAGTTAAATCAATTTAATATTAATTCCTGATAAACGAAAACCGTTTCTCATGTGTTAAAACTTTTCCACTTCTTTGTTATAAACACACTCAAATCCCTTTGAAGTCTGTCATCATCTGCCTAGCCTTTCCCCAACTATGTTGGGGTTAGCTTCCAGTCTAACCGGATGCAGCTACATATTTGGGAAAAGGCTAGGCAGATGCTGATGATGATCGAGACTTATGCAGAGGAAAATGCGGGACGCAGCTCGTGTAATGTAAAGAAGCATAAGAAAGGATGTGGCGTACAGTTATAGGCATTTTCTATTGAACAACATTCTCAACCCCAAATACAAGATTTCTAAATCTACCGATTCAAACGGACCTACATTAGGTTAAAGGACTGGGGCTAGCTGTTGAAATAGCAGCTACTTATGTCAGTTCTCCCCACATGGTTATCTATGATCGTCCCCCAGCGACACTGAACAGTATTCAAGTTCTGCACTTAGGCCTTGAATACGTGAATAGGCAGTTCCGACATGTCGTGTCAACCACAATGCTAAACTACCCATTACTTTAACATATTTTGTGCGAAATCACTGCTAGTTGGTTATCGATTGCATCGATGCGTTAATGTATATAAGAAATGTAGACCTACCTACGGTACCTAATTCAAGGAAATATTTTAGTAAATGATAAATGATTATAGTCCAGATATAATCTTGGTCAGATCATGTGAAGACCATGTATGTAGATCGATGTCTGAGATGTTCTTTTAAGGAAAGAACCACACAGATTGAGTAGACATGTCCAGTCAGAGCACGCATTTGTCAGAAATCGTGCAGCTCAGCTCCAAACTTAAGGAGCTCAACGATTCATCGAACAATGCCAAAGAAAGGACATTCGGGTAGGCCGCATGAATTACTCAAACTGCCAGACTATGACAAAAACTAACGGAACAGAGATAAAAATAAATGAAATATTAAACTCGTATTTAAGTAGGGTAGGTATGTAATCGAATGGTTTGTTAAAATATTAGGAACTCAATGGAAATGCAATGATGGCCATTCAATTTCAGAGTTTAGAGAAAAGTGATATTTAGTGACGAATTCTAGGAAATTTTCAAAAGTACATGAAAATTGGTTTTCGAATCCCATGAATTTTCGCCTATGTTTTATGGGGTGCTTAATGGTTGTAAATGAGTTACGCTGTCACAAATTACAAGTCATCCTGTATAATGTAACCTACTAGCTTTTGCCAGCGGCTTCACCCGAGTGGAGATCGGAAATTATCCCACGGGAACGTACTACCGGGATAAAAAGTATCCTATGTATTAATTCAAGTAACAAACTACCTTTGTGCCAAATTTCATTCATATTCGTTCAGTAGTTTTTGCGTGAATGAGTAACAAGCATCCATCAACCCTCACAAATTTTCGGGTTTATAATATTAGTGGGATGTTACTAACTATATTTCCTCAAGACTGCTCGTTTTTTGAACGGTATTCTATTTATGTAAAAGGTGAAACTGACTGACTGCAGTGGTTCATTCAGTAATGAACCACTGCCATATTAACGCACAGCTAAAACCACTGGGAGTAGGAATTGGGTAAGGATTGCCATACTGATAGGGCGTCATTCACCCTTCATAAAAAAATCAAGAATCGGTCAGCCGAAAGTTGTCCAAAAACTCGATAGATGGCGTTAGTGGAAAAATTAAAACTCGTTATGGTTTCGTTACCGTGAGAAATATATGTCCAGACCAGACTATTTTCTGATGGCATAAGTTGGAACGAAGTGTGAGATGTTGGAGTTTGCATTTTTCTTGAACGAGCGTTGACTAGGTACTGGTCAGCGCTTACATAATAAAAACTTAAAAAAAGACATGGGTACTTCCCAAGTAACACAGACATGCTGAATGAAGTTTGAGTAATAGCAATTCGCAAATGTTTACAGCTATAAGTTACAAAACGTGTGAGTAAGTGGATATTGAAAGAGCCAAATTCTGAATAATATTCTCTTTTGGCCTTTATAACTCTTTTAGCTTAGTAAAAGTTGTATTAAGTTGACTATTTCTCTTAAAGCTTAGTAATTACTTTATACCACATATAACACAGATGTTATTAAGCTAAAAACAATACAGATGACTTTAATTTGAAAAAGAGTGCCAGCTGAATAAACACAGTTATCTAATACTAATATACAAACTTTACTCAGCTTATTGCTTATGAAACCACTATAATATGCTGTAAAATAGTGAGTCTTCTGAATAATGGTGTAGTTAATTTCTATTAAAAAGCTTGAAATAATAAATTCAAATGTAAAATGTTTACTTGGCTCTTAGACATGTGTTTTTATTCCGTGAATGAATTTTTAAATCATACTTTTTGACATTGTAATTAATATTCTATGCTATTAGTGTTTTGACATTATAATTAATACTTTGTCTCTAGAACTTATATTTTTGACATACAATTTTTTTTTCTTTTTTTGTCTTGTTTTGTATTTTATGTTTGACAAAATAATTAATATTTTGACATTACAATTAATCCTATTCAATTAATCCAAATCAATATTATTGTATCAAATTAAATTCAAAACAATTATATTTATTTTATTTAACTTTTATTGTAATGTCTACGATTTGCATGCACTTAGCTTATTTAATTTTTCTACACCAGCAATGGTAGTATATGTGAATCAATGTTTAATTTAAGATCTCAATGTACCATATACTTAGAAATAAATAAATATTATTATTATTATTGATTTTGAATAACCGCTTTTATTTTGTCTTCAAGTCACATAAGGTTCCATATTTTATCAATTATTCAGCTACTGTATAAAAATGTTTTCTGGGTTCTTTATAGAGCTTATTTCGGTATATTAGAAATAAAGTCATGGTTTATAGCTAACTAACAGATGGAAGTTGAATGATGTATTCTTATTCCGCAATTACTTGTAAAAGTACCATTTTTAAACAAGTTATACAGAGTTTTTTCTGGGTAGTAAGTTTTTGAATTAGGACGTTCAAAACATTGTTTGTCGTTGTGTATTGTTGTACCGCGGGTTTGATGTCAACATATTGATAAAAAATGGAAAGAAAATCATGGAAATCTAGGAGAAGAACTGGAGGAATTCGTCGTAAATGTATGAAGGAGTACATGAATTTAAGAGATACAGTTTTAGCGACAGCATAAAAGAATCAAATATGTAGGTACTGTTAGTCATTCATAAGTTGAGTCAAGTCCGAACAGATCCAGTTGAAGAGAGTTCCGTACCTTCAAATAATGTCGTTATTGATGTTGAAGAGAGTTCCATACCTTCAAATAATGTTATATAGACTTTGTACGGAATTCAGAAGCCAATCGTTCCGCATCTAGTGAAGATGATCTCAGATGTGAATTTAATTGAATTTAAAAATATAACTTTTTGCTGTAAAATTAAAGAATGTCAACCAAAAACTAGAAAAATATGAAAATCGTACGATTTGTTAGTAAAAAAAATCTCAACGATTTGAGCAAATGGGGGTCAGCTGATTGCTAACTAAGAAGTTTGTCTATTAATCACAATTTATATAACCCTAATTCATTGCTCTCGAGTGTAGGAGGTAAGTACCTATATAAATTTTCGTAAAAAATTGGGTCTATCGCGTTTTATTTTGATCCCTAATTAGCTGTATAATTAATCATATTTAGTAACTTATTCAAGTGTTATTCAGATATTTGTACTACCAGATCACTATTTCTCAAATAAAAGCTTAATAATTAGAAAGGCGGGACTTTTTATTCAGACATAAGTAAAACAGCTGTTTTACTTATCTCTAAGAAGGTATCCACCTTTTATTCAGCTTATAATGAATCGCCATTAAAACTTATTTTTAAGTAAATTATTAAATCATTATGTACCTATATCAAATATCATTTTGGTAATTAATTACAGTTGAAAATACAATTAATAATTTATTTAATGACTTTTGAAAGTTATGCATTAGCTGTGTTATCCTAAGTATTTTTGTCAACCCAAAAATCTTTATATGTCTTATTATTTATTATCACTAAACTTGATTACATAAGCGGCGCGTGAAAAATGTTGAGATAATTCATAATATTCACGATAAAACTACTTGCGCAGTAATATTTAACGTGTATCATGGTTTTAATACATAATAACATTTACTAACTAATTCTCAGTTTCACTGTACACGTCGTTATTGATTTTATTCAATGCAACGACATTATGAAGTGTCAGAACAAAGACGTACCTACTGCAAGATTAAACACCACTTTTTTTCTACTTTACAAGATAACTCTTAATTTTGTTTGAAAAGTAAATAAATAAATAAATAAATCCCTGGACATTTCACACAGCACCATTTGTCCCAAGCTAAGCAACCTAATGCTTGTGTTATGGTAACAAGATGGCTGATAAACTACTTATATACAATTTTTTTTTTTGTAAATACATACATATTTATTTTTTGTAAATACATGTATTTGTTCAGATAGAAAAACACCCAGACTCGGAACAAATACATGTAGGTCATACAAATATTTGTTCCGTGCGGGAATCGAACCCGCGACACGCAGCGCAGCAGTCAATCGCTTAACCACTGCGCCAACTGTGCCGTCAAAAGTGTTACGCAAATGAACTTAATCCTGAATAATTTCTGAATATCAATATCCATATGCATTTGTCTGAATAAATATGAAATAACAGCTCTATAAAAGATAGCTGTCAGCTTTTTCTCAGATGTTACTAAGCTAAGTGGGCCATTACTAAGCTATTACCCAGACTTTAAATCGCTGTTATACAGACTAAAGCATTTAAAACTGTGCCCAAATTGCTTGAATAACTGCTGAATAGACGTTTATTCAAACATTATCCAGACAATAGTTTCAGCTTATAGTTTCGCGGATCGCTATTACTCAAACTTTATTCAGCATGACTGTGTTACTTGGGTTATGTGTTGTGTAGTAGGAAGTCCTATCACATTTTGTCACATTCCCGTTTTTGAACTGGTTGCAAGTGTTGCAACGACTAGTTGGATAGTATAATGCCTTACTAATAATCCTCAGTGGTCAAACGTTGCGTTATTTACCACTCATTTATTTTCGGTATCAAAATCAATAAATATTTATCAAGACAAGTCGACGAAGATGCCAAGATCCTTGTAGGTTATAAGCAGCATTTAACTTTTCATTAATCGTCGACAATCGACGCAATGAGACAATACCTGTGCTGTGCTGTGCACACTATTTAACCCACCAATTAGACGGTAAATAGCGAATTAAATAAGCTATAGATATCACTCTTTGACTCATTAGTCGGACATAAACAGGAAATATATGAAACCACAAACGTCCCATGAACCCTTCCTATCAGTATTCAGCTAATTGTTTTCGTACTTATTTATATATTGCACGGTATTATTTACCTATAAACGTCATAATAATTACATGCAACACAAAAACTTCGAACTTTCAAATACCTGCTTCACGCCCAAATTACACGCAAAATTACTTGCTTGCTACTCTCTCACGCAACCCTCCAAGGACGTATTTAAAATCATTCTCGTGCTTTTCCGTAATTTCCTTACATCTGAAGTTGACCCACTGCCCCCGATAATAACAGAAAAGGGCCAAGCATGTTGTAAAAATTTCAAGCTTGTAGTTTATAATTAAGCCATGCCTACAATTTTATTTTAAGCGCGGCCTAGGCTCGTCTACGAACCTATTTACGTAGTGACGTGCTTGGTAGCAATGAATGATATCATTGTAAAGAGATAACTCATACCATGAAGGTTTTTACAGTCATTGTAAATGTAGACAAATGTAGAGACAACAAGGAAATAAAACTTTAATTTAACAGGAAAAATCTATGATACTTACTAATACCTACTGACGTATTTAGGAATATAAATAACCAATCAGCTAATTCTGAGAAAATGTACAAAGCTATGTCGGATGTCAGCGGTGTTCCTAGAAGAATGCATGGGGTTATCACTCCCTCAGAATGTCACGTAAACAAAACTAGACACTTTATCAACGAATTTAACTGTATTTCTTTACTATATCAGTTCTTCCAATATGTATTAAAGAGGGGGAAATATATAGCGAAGTAGGCCGTGTGTCGACCTGGTTTATCCTCACGATATTTACTTTTCTCTTCGTGTGCGAAGTGTCAAGCACTTGACGCGTCCGTAGAAAGTGCGGGTACTAAGGTAGTTACAGAGCTGCAGTGAGCTTAAGAGCCTATGTAATTCATCACTGTATTTACGAGTAGGTACGCCCACGATCTACAATAAACATGCTATCGAGCAATTAGTGGAGTTGTGTTTCATAAAAATCTTGAATACATTCACAATGTAATAGCCTATGTATATATATGATTTATAAAACACATCGTGACTAAGGAGAAAGTGGTACTCGTACGCGTTTGTCTATGATAGGTATATGGTCTTAAATTAAACCTGAGGAGCAGAAATCTTTCTTTACTTAAATGTTATGACCGGTGTCAGAAACCAGCAACCTGATTGCGTAACACACGATCAATCGGAATCGGTTTAATTTTGACAGTTCAACAACATTCATTGCGTTATTTACGTTGTTGAGCAGACACAAATATGACACATTTTTTTAACATAATGAAGCAATGGATTAGCAATATTCTTCAAAATGATTCAGATTAAGATTGATTGTGTGTTACGCAATTAGGGTGCGGATAAACTATTATGCAGTTGCTTTAGAGAGAAAGTACCTACCCTCTCAGTCGATTTGAATAAAGTAATAAGCGCTTCAGAGAGTTTAACGTTTTTACAGGACAAACGGTGAGCGCATCCAATGACGGCCCGAGAAGACGACAAAGATACAATGTTATTACTTATTATACCTACATAATTATATCATGCCCTCTTAACTTATTTTATAATTCACCCAGTTATAGCGGGTTGGTGAACTCGTAAATCTTAAATAGGTGTAATATATTCTTGAACAATAAAAGGTTTTACATAGGTTATAAAAAGCTCTGAACAATTTTGCAAATGCATAATTAAACATTTTAAAGCCGAGTCTTAAACGATTAATTTTATGTAAATTATGAAACAGTTTTTTAGTTTACACAACTTTTTCGTATACATTCGTGGCTATCGAGGTGGTTCATGCCCACGTTCATAGGGTGGTAATACTAAGCATATTCTACACACGATATGTAGCAATGTAACACTATTTAGAGTAGAATAAGTGGCTGCACCTACAAAACGTTGCTACTTGAAAAAATTCTTGAAACTACATATATTTTAGGCGATACCACAAATAAACGAAGGTTTCCCAAATAAATCATGCCACGGTTTATTTAACCAATATTTCCTTTCGCCATTTCCCTTGACTTAATAAACTAGGTAACCTACCAAAATGTAGATTAAGAGGAAATAACATTCCGGCTGGCTGCCACAGCAAAAATCGTCGAAGGTCGTATACGTCGGTTACTCAGTTAATCAGAGTGAGTGGTGTGTTGTGGTGGTCAGTGGCTACTGTGGCAGTAGCCAGCCGTCGGGAATATGGGTCAGCGATCAATCGCGATAGGAGCAAGCTCGACTCCACTCGCGATTATATGGAAATTAAACGATCAGCCGTCGCACTGCCCACTGAAGCTACACTTACGAACAGGTTTTATTGCTTCAACTTTAATCGCATTAAAATAAACAGTAAAAATTATAAAAGCTTTTTAATATAACATAACTCAAACGAGAACTTTATTTCCTTTGGTTTTTGCATGCATTCTAATTTTATTAATGAACTAGGTCATTATAAAACTTACCACATTTCAGCTGCATGTTCTTACGTGGTGTGATTTCAAGAAAGGTGCACTTTTCACTTGGGAAATGTTTCAAACTTTCCACCGAGCCGTCAATCAACCTTAACCTTCCGAACACTTACTGCTACGACTCGCTCGCAGTAATGAAACACAATGCCATTAGAGGAGGTGATATTTGGGTACCGATTTTATCATGAGGGTTGTCGATAATCGTGCGTGCAGACGGCCACGTCGATGTCCATTGTGGTAATTGGTAAATAAACGCCGGTGACAGGGACATGGTGTGGCACAATGACGGCGGAGTCGCCATGGCTACACGAGGGACGCCCGGCGGTTGCCATGGCGAGCCGGCGTCGAGCTCGTGCCATACCGTGCAAGGTTAGGCGGATATTACCGTGTCGCTATAACTTTTGGGGGATTTGTAACTTAATTAACGTAGCGAATATTGATTTCAGTTTTTTAAATGCTTTTTTAAATCTATTTGCATGTTTCACATAAGCATTTATAGTTCAGTCCTACTACCATGCTTTTTGCAGCCACATGAAATTTAGCGTGACAAGCGCGCGAATTTGCGCATGATTATGAAAAATGTAGTTTTAAAAATTGTTCCTGCTTTGCTTGCTTTTCTAAAAAAAATACACATAATCAAGTAAAGGTATTTATGGTCTTAAAACTTTTGAGTTTAACTTATAATATTTTATTTAGGTTGGTAATTATCCAGAAATTGGAACACATTTGGCGGTAACACTTCTTTTGCAGCCTGGTGGACATGGTGCACGGGCGAGGGCTTGGGTATCTTCACCGAACCTGGACTGAAGGTTGAGTTTCTCGCAGGAGATCGTCAAACTGGTGGAGTTCACCGCTAGGGCCGCAGGAATGGGCCACATGTGCCTGCAGGGGGCAATCGTGGCCAGTTGCTCACACCTTCCGTTGTAATACACGTAGGTGTCTATAGAACAAGGATTTTTTTCACACACAGGGATCGCTGACTCTGGTCTGAGAACCAGGTACTCTCCGTCTTTACAGGGACCTTTTCTGTAGGCTGGCCAACACGTGTCTGACTTAGGGTGATACAGGAATGCTGAAATAAAAAATAAATTAAATTAATTACCACTAAGTTGAAACACTACGGCTTTGGAGTCCGACGAGTGCTCATCGAGTATTTCGGGACATCGCAAAGCGGTTCGACGACTCTTCACGTGACCGAGCTGGCCTATTTTTTGCCCAAAGAATCAGCATTATGCCATCCACCGTGGCAATGCTGCCAGCCTTTAGGGCACTTATCTCATTGACAGCGATACGGACGAAATTTTTGATACACAATGAGCTCTTCCCTTTTTTTATTTTAAACTTTTTATATCTAAGTTTTAGATGTAAGATTATAAATGAGGGGAATATTATATTAGTCAAAGTTTAAGTCGGTGAGGGTAGGTATTCTCTCTACTACCGAGATTTTAGCTAGTGTTTGTTCTTTTGTTGTTTTTGTTTTCTTTTATTGTTATTATTTCTTTTTTTTTTGTAGCGTGAATGCTGTGTTTGTTTTCTTCTCTTTTGTTGTGAATGCTGTGCACGTCTATAATTGACGCAAACACTAGTCCATGTCTCTGTTCTCTGTTATTTGTAAATGTTTGTGTTTGTGTTGTTGATGTGCCTTAATATTAAATAATTAAATTTGTACATAATACATATAAATTAGTGTTAGCTTGTATATTTTATATATAAGGCTTTTTATTTTAATAAAATAAGTCATTCTACTGAAGCTTGAACATTTCGCTGTTCGTTATTTGGAAATCTGCCAATTTTTATTTTTTCTGTAAATTGTTACCTGGTCTGCAGTCGCATATCCAGTCATCCTTTTGGTCTCCCGGGTAATACAGCTCGCTCTCCGGACACATCGAAGGAAAATACACGGGCTGACGGTTCTGGAAAAGAATAATTAAATTGTTATTAAATTAGAAGGAATACTTGTGTCTAAAAGTTAGCATCTAGGTATGATACCTATGTAGCATATCAGTCTGTAACGTTTCCAAGCTGGGACACAGGCCTCCTCTTTGTGAGAGGGAGGGTTGTAAAGCTGTAATCCACCACGCGGGCATAGTGCAGGTTGGTGGATGTCACATGTCTTCGTTTTTTTGGTTCTAGGACATTTGGTTTTCTCACAATGTTTTCCTTCACCGTTTTGAGAGCAGTGGTGATGAAATTAAATACCCAAAGTTAAGTGCCTGCCTGGGCAGGCACTATTCTTTGGGTACAAAGTACCTACCTAATGTTCCTAATACAATTTTCCGGAGAAAAGTTACGAAACTCGAAAATGATTTTTTTTTTCTTATAACAAAGTAGGTACCTACTTAGCAAGTGTATTTTCTTTTAGTTCCGGAAAAGTGTAGGTCTCTTAAAAAACACATAAGTAATATTCGTCACGATACAGAACGAACTGCGGTTGTGAGAATAAATATTCATCGGCTGATGAACAAACATCAAATCAACATCGTCATCGAAAATTGCAGTTACGAAGCTAACAGGTTTTGGATTAATGACACAAGTTCTCAACTCATAAGAAACAACAAGAATCAATTTGTGCAACCCGTTCATTGCACCTGGGAAAACCTAATACGTAAGTATTAAAGCTAAAATTAATAATGTAGGCTCGCCTTAATTAAACCAATTAAAAGTTTATATGATGCCATTGTTGTGATATAGGTACGACAAAATAGGGCTTCCCAGAAGACCTTCAAAAAGTATAACCTGTCCAGCAGCGGTGCGATTCTGTACCTAACCATCTCACCGTGAAAACTTAGGTGAAGTGAGCGTGGAGTGAGCTGTCATTCCCAACTAATGCTAGGGATTGACACTATTGACAGCTCACTCTAAGCTCACTTCACCTAACTTTTCACGGTGAGAAATTTTACAGAATCGAGCGGCTGTTCTAAGAAATATTACACAATTATTGTACCCAAACAACATTTTACTATTTGCTTTATCCTTATATCTATGCACTTGGGACTTCTAAGATTTTCTTAGTAGTAAGGTTACTTAGACAAGAATTTGTAATGACTAAGATGTGACTTCTGCTGTCGAACTCCTGTGAGGTGATTGCGGAACACACTATCATTAGCATAGATATCTATGGTAGCAATGGTTTTCATTTTGACAATTCATCAACATTCATTGCGTCATTTACGTTGTGGAGCAGACAAATTTTTCGAACATATGAAGCAATGGATTAGGAATAGGTATCCTTTAAAAATGATTCAGATTATGATTGATAGTGTGTTACGCGATTATGGAGCTGTTCTTCCTCAGCAAGTTTAATAATTTACCAAATCTCCTCCTACTACTAGTCATTTTCTTACGGCCCTCAGCCCCTTACGGCTAGAAGATATCCAGTGAATTTTGAAGCGTCTAAGTGGTTCGTCAAGTATTAATATCACGGCTGATTGCCCGACAGGGTATTAATCCTACAACCTATTTTTTTTAAGAAAAAGAGAGACAGCGGGGCTGACTATCAGTAGAAATGGCTTTCGTTTTGACAGGTCAAAAACATACATTGCGTTATTTACGTTGTTGAGCAGACAAATTATTCTAAGATATGAAACAATGGATTATCAATATCCTTCAAAATCATCCAAATTGGGATTGAAAGGGTATAAGCAATTAGGGAGCAGGACCAATAAACGTTGTAAACTGGAAAATACCCGGTGAATTTTGAGGTGTGTACAGTCACGAGCACCAATATGTCAACACTTGGCAACTTTAAATTGCGATTTTTTCGTGAAATAACGAATGCAACGTAGAAATACGACACATTACATAAGCCTATAGGTTCGAAAATGCTATGTTCGTAACAACATACAATTTCATAAAAAAATAAAGGAGTAAAACGCTTTTGAATAAAGCCGAGTGTATACATACTTTTGCTCGTGACTGTACGTTGTTCGTCAAGTTAAAAGAAACAGTCAACATCTACGGCCCTTAGGGCTAGCTTATCTATCAGTCTAATGGCCTGACCATTAACGCGGCTAACGAGTGCGGGGCCTTGGGTTTGATTCCTAGGCGTAGTAAAGCCAAGTTGGTAGGTTGCGTGCTAAATAAAACATGCCCGTGGGAAGCATCCGATTTAATTGGCAGAGCCATAGTAAGTTGTGGGCGAATAGTGAGCAGTGCCCCCTTGTTACTTCTACTTGGAGTTTTTAAGTACATAAGTAGGTTGTATAATTCTGACGTGCTATTATTTCTTAATTCTTGAAATCGTAGGTATATGTAACTACTATTAATTACAAATGTTTAATTGTTTATAACCGTTTTTTAGACTAACGAATCTTACATAAATGTTGATAAACAATGCGCAATCTTTGTTATACCAACATTGCTTGTTTCACTGAACATGCTAAATAAACCGATATACTTATGCTATCTTGTAAAGGCTGTTAAAACATTTTATTGATGTGAACGACTCTAATAGTTGTGAATAACAAACGTGATAGCTGAGATCAGAGACCCATGACCTACGTGGTCACCAATGGAAGGTCATCCGCGATATAACTGCTTTGATACAATAAGTAGGTATGACACGTCTAGCGGCCGACACACATGTTTACCAAGATAGTTAGAAACAGAATAAGTATTAAATAATTATCTAGTAGTCGTGTAGGCTGTGTACCTATTCGCCTATTTACTAACGGGGTGAATAGGGATGCAGGGGTGAATCGGGACGAAACTTTAAAATGGATTTTAACATTGAAATAATATAGTTTATTGCCAACAACGGCACTTTATCATTAATTAGAATAATTACATAAAATACAGTAATCATAGAGTCCTTTTTGGCAAAAAACTAATATTATTTCAATGTTAAAATCCATTTTAAACTTTAATCCCGTTTGATGGTACCCAGTCCATAAACATGCTTGCTTCTAAGTCGTAAGCAATTTCAAATAAAATTCGAGTTGTAGTTTATTTTTTGCCAAAAAATCATCTAGGTACAACGACAAGCAAAAAATGTAGCTGCCTTCTCAGTTCTCAGTAACTATTGTGAGGATAATTTAGAAGAAAAAAAAAAAGTTTGGCATAAGGAAAATCTTATTCTCATTAGGTTACCTACATGACAAGAAACTTGTTTACGCTTCAAACCGAGGTAAATCTGGTACTCACATCTTTATTCACTAAGTTGGGATCTTCTTCTGGCTCAGGAAAACCAATGGCTTGTTGTGTTTCTGTAAAATTAGCCGCTAAAGTCACACTTAATAACAAACATGCAACCACAAAACTTTTGAAGGAACACATTTTGAACAAACTCATCAATTTAACCACTGTGACACTACAGACTGAGTTGACTAGACGAAGTAACTGTCAAAACAAAGTTAAGTTAATATTAAGTACGCGCTGTTAAATACACAGCTCGAGAGCGACTAGGCTCCCCCGAGACAATGTTCGGAGCTATATACAAACGTATATAATCGAACGTCATGCGTACAAATTAAAACGGGTTTTCGATGATAAAAAATGTGTTAAAGTTTGTAACGTGAATTCCGCGGAATGGATCTGCTGATGTGACGAGAAATAAGCGCGGACACAGAGATTACTATGTCGGTTTTTTATATAACTTTGAGATGATTTCTATTGAACTTATAACTAATGCACTATTTTTGAAGAAGGTAAGTAAGTAGGTAACTAACATCCCGTCCGGTGCATGGCACGGTTTTTAACATAACAAAACATCCAGGAGTGTACAGGGTGTAGGTATTCCCCAAGCACAAAATCCGTAGTTCCTGCCGAGTTGCCAGCGCAGTTGCCAGTTCTTTGCGTTACCAATATTGTATCACTCACGGACATGATTACTTTGGAAATAAGAGTGAATGACAACACGATTTGTCAGTTATTATGTATTGGCCCGTCCGAAAAAATAATTTGGACCTTGTTTTGAAGCATCAACTACTTTAGGACAGGCCCGTATCTTCGCTAACGGGCTTAGAAACATTTCTTTATCATAATGATGTTTAATTAATGTATTCCTTCATTTACGTAAAATAACTGACTCTTTACACTAGGTACTAAACTAAATGACTAACTATGCAAATAAATAAGTACAGACGCCAGCACATCAAGTTACTACAATCTGTCAAATTTCTTTAATACATTTTCAACTTTATCGCTCAAGCATTAAGGTTCAAGGTTGATTGGATAATTTTGACAGTTTCGGGTAGCTTGACCTGCTGGCGTCTGTAAAAGGACACTCAGGCGTCGAAGTACTCGTCCGCCTCGCTGTCATCCGGAAACGTGCCAATGTATTATAGGTACAAAGTAAACCTTCCGGAATAAATCATCTAAATGATGATGGGCACATCAAAGCCCAAGGGCCAAGCGTGAAAATCTAAGCGGTCACACAGACAGACAGACACGAAAAGTGAGTTTATTTTACAGTAGGTATATTTAGGTTAAAAAACTGAGTTTAAAATAAAACGAGTTTTGCATCTAAATCGAGTAAACCCACACAGGCGCGGTGGACGTGGGGGTCATGGGGGTCAAATTTTCGAGAATTTTTCACCCGACTCAAATAGAAATCAAATCAAGCTAGGACCTCATGCTCAGCAGGAACGCTTTCGACCACTAGACCATCGAGGAGATGTACCTCCCTTAAAATATTCCTCGGCATCCATGGTGAGCCCCTCCCCCCCCCCCCCCAAACTTGGGCTGCGAACGCGCCTAAATCCACATCAATATACTCGTATGTAGGTAACTTAATTAGGCACCAACTTTGATCAACAACTCGATATAAGGTGCACTGTAACTTAGGTAAATCATAATTTATCAAGTAGGTTATCTGCGGACAAGCAAAAAGCATTTAACTAGTACCTATCCAACAGACGGTAAAATAACAGGTTTCTTTAAATACTTAATTCTACAAGCTATTATATATTTTTTCAAAACCTCCAGAAGGAAAGACGGCAAAAATAAACGTTGAAAACTGGAAAATACCCAGTGAATTATGAGATGTCTAAGTTGTTCGTCTAGTATAACTTACTATGTAATATCACGCCTGATCCGAAGGGTTAGGCAGACTTGAGTTCTGGGACTTACTACTAACTACGCCCACTTTCGTTTGCAGATCAATGCGACGGTGATCGAGAGATATGAAGTAGGTAGTCTCGTTTAATAGGGGCGAGTCTGTCTATAAATTTTAAACATACAATATTATAAAAAGGTAGTTAGTTTGTATGTAGGTGGTAATCTCCGGAACTACCACTCGAATATGAAAATTTTTTTTTGCATTTGATAGCCCAGTTCTTGAGGAAGGCTATAGGCTATATAACATCACGCTAAGATTCTTAGGAGCCGAGCAAAAGGTCAGAAAAAACGCTAAACGAAAACGAAGTACTAGCGCAGGCTGGTGATACGATGCGACGGGGTGGATGGGGCAACAAAAAAATCACGCAGACGAAGTTACGGACAGAAGCTAGTTTTATATAAAGTAGTACTGCAGTGTGATTCTGTAACCATCTCACCGTGAAAACTTAGGTGAGGTGAGCGTGGAGTGAGCTGTCATTCCAACTAATGCTAGGGATTGACACTATTGACAGCTCACTCTAAGCTCACTTCACCTAACTTTTCACGGTGAGATTTTTACAGAATCGATCGGCTGTATTGATTGTAATAACTAATACTAGGACCTACTAAATTGGCACATATAGCTAAGGCGATGCCTATCAGTAGACCAGCGGGGTCAATAAGAAACACACAAAACATTGCAATGCCTCATCATTTTGACAATTCGACAACATTCATTACATAATTTTCTTCATAATGTAAGTAAAGTGTGTTTGTGTTTATATTTGTACATAATATTTTATGTTTGTACTAGGTACTTAAGTGATGTAAGTAAGTTAAACTATGTTTTGTGTTTCTATTGGTGTAATAATTTAATAATTTTGTTAGTTTCAATTTTTCTTATTTGGTTATTGTAAGCTTTGGTTATTAGTTTAAGTTCTTCACTGTTGTATATGGGCAAACCCTGTAATGATAGTTTAAGCTGTTATAAAATATAAATAAATAAATTATTTGCGTTGTTAGACGAATATTTGTGATTGATTTTGGATTAGGATGGGTGGATGGAAAGTTTTACACAATTGGGGTGTAGTTCTTCAGAGATAGCTATATAGGTACCTAATATATCTAATCAGCAACTACAAGATTTTTCTTCTCTCTGCATACATTCTTATGGCATCGAACCCTTTTCGCAAAAAGGAATCACACTTGGCTGGTTTTTTTTTTCATTATTTTATTACCTCCTCGAACGTCTTTTTTTAATTTGTTTTAGTCAATTAATATCATCGTGTTGTTTAGGTAAGTACCTGTTACCTACATTCAGCCAATCTCAGGTATTTTACTTGAGCTGGTTATGTACCTAACATTATGAGTTGTCAAGTCTGACGTCATACCCAATATCCCACTGATTTCGTGTGGAAAGTGTGGAAATGCGTTTTTTTTTCATATAATTTCATGCATTTTTGATTTACTAGCACTTTACTATAGCTAGCACAAATGACTCCTTCCTTACATCATCACCATCACCATCCACAGCTTGACTTCACCCACTGCTGAGCCTCTCCTCGGATATCTATGGTCTCCCCCAAGCCTCCTCCTCCTGCTGCGTTTATTATTTTATTGATTGGCAATCAAGCAAGCGGCCCACGTTATGGTGAGTTTGTAGAAACCGTCGCCCGTGACCCGTGGCTAAATAATAACAGTGGCACCGGTCGATCGATCAGGTTAATCTACGCTTACCGCGGTTGGTCTGTAGATGGGTGACCATCTTTACATACCGAGACCCCTCCGTGCCTCGGAAAGCACGTTAAGCCGTTGGTCCCGGCTGTCATTCGTGGATCTTTGACAGTTGTTAAGGGTAGTCAGAAGTCCGAAAGTCTGATAACCAGTCTTACCAAGGGGTTTCATATTACCCAGTAACTGGGTTGTGGAGGTCAGATAGGCAGTCGCTTCATGTAAAATACTGGTATTAAACTGCATCCGGTTAGACTTGAAGCCGACCCCAACATAGTTGGGAACAGGCTAGGCAGATGGTGATGAAGCCCGCGGTACTGAGGTGTTGATGGCTAGAGCGGTAACAGCGGGGGGTCAGGTGCAGATTGTAACTTTGTAAGTAAGTACCTAAAGCAACCTCTTCTCTCTTCAAAGAAGAAGTTAATATACCTACCGATCTTAGGACATAACATCATGCGTAGGGGAGTACCTCAATACCGATAAAATATTACGTCGTTATCGTTAGTAAGTGTTATCAGTTATTGATTTGAAAATCTGTTACCTATACGGGTTTCTGGGAGTTCCCTTTCAATAAATCCCCTATAAATGGAAATTAGAACTTCAATAAAACACTTACCTACTTAAAAAGGTTTCTCATATCGATAAATAAAATGTTACTCCTACTCCTAAACCTAAGAAAGAGAAATTAATTAGGTATGTTTGTCTACAAAATTCCATGGTTACGACTTACGAACTCAACAGGGGTTGTTGAATGACTGTCATTGGTTGAAAGTTAAAACAGTTGTTTTGCGGAGTCATGGGTGACAAATTGACAATTAACATTGGACGACTGAACTGGGGTCCTAAAAAGACCACTTTAAGCAATACCTCTAAAAGCTATTCATTTCCTGAATTCCCAGCATAAGACGATATGCGAGGGAGTCCACCGTTACATGTTAGTTTAATTTAATTAAATTGTTAATTAAATAATGTTGTTATTAATTATTGTTGTTAATTGTTGTTTGTTTGTTGTTGTTAATTTTTGTTGTATTTAATTTATTTAACATTTACTTAAACAAATATTAGTAATTGTATCCACGAATTGTATATCTTTGAATTTGAATATAATTTTTGTATTGTATGTTATTTGAATGCTTATTTTATTCTAATTTGTTTTATAATTCTACGTTAATTAATGTAATTGGACCCGTGCCGTTTTAATTAACTATAAATAAATAATAATAATAAAATAATAATATCATTAGCAATTCCTCTAATTTTCGTTAAATGGTTACACATAATAGTTTAATAAATAATAGCAATAGGCAATAGTTTAATTCATTCATTTCATATCAATCATATTTGGTGTACCTAATCATAATTGGTGGACCATTTTACGAATTTCCATACAAAACTGTCAAACAGATAAATTGCGTGATATGAATTGCCTATATAGAGATCATAATGAATTGTCAGTTTGTAACCATTTTACGATTTTTAATATGTTTCATATTGTGACCCTATTATGATTCTGCCAAAGTGGCCTTTTTAGGCCCCCTGATATATGATAATGATGAATTTAGAATGAGTATTTTTTTTTCAGATGTTTTAGGACGAATAACATACGAGTAAGCTAGTCATGATGTCTGAGGGGTAATTCTCGTAATTTTAAGAACGTTCACAGTCTGATGTCAGTCTCAATACTCTCAATGTGTCAAAAATAGGTACCTCTAATTTCCCTACATTTTTTATAAGTTTTTGACATTGATTGTCGCTGAGATGAGATTACGACTTGATTTTGAACGTTTTAATTACGGGAATTGGCCTTCATCATTACCTAAAACGTGACTTGTTTTTGTTCTATCATGTTTAGGTACACATCACGTCTGTGGAATTTCGCTGGCTAATTTAATTTGGACCTTGTGTATACCTACTGTTATGTGTGTTTAATACTAACGTAGTCTTTTCAAGACGATAGATGAACCTACCTACGCAGAAGAAACCCTTTTCCAAGTAGGTATTAGTTTGAAATGCAGGGGCTTTCCCGATGTTTACAAAAACAATAAAAAAATTAAAACCAATACTTAGCTTTTAGGCTCTAATCCGACTGGCAAGATACTTTGTAAGTGGCTGTCACTTATACTAAAAGCTCACTTGAAACGAGGGCACGTTGAGATTAGTGTTTCTTTTTCCTCATGATTGTCCCGAACTGGTTTTATCCAAAATGTTAAGCGCATCAGAACTTCAATAAAACAAAAAAAAATAATAATATAAGTAGGTACCGTCAGTCAAAGAGATCGTGCGTTTCGGCAAAGAAAAGGCCACCCTTTCTTTATCGGTCAGTGTCGTAAAAGGAGACAAAGAGAATTGAGGGGGAAAGTTGTTTTTATTTATTTTTTTATTTATTTATTTCAACAAAAGAGTACACAGATGGGAATACACAGATCTTCTGCCAAACTGCAGGACAGTTTGTCGGCAGCAGGGTGAGCAGTAGGGTGAGCTGCTGCAGTTCAACCCCTTCCTCCTTCCTGCAGCATCCTCGCTTCTACTAATAACATTAGATACCTATCTTGTGACATATTTACCTAATGTTACCTATCACCCCGCAGCATGGGCATCCTAACGATCGTCTATAGATGACTCTTATGAGGCCACACTTGTTTGGGTCGCCACGATTCGGCTGAACCAGTCGGCACTTTTTGTTTATGACATAGGTTTTGATATGAATATCTTCTCTACATAAAAATACTTGCAACAACATTTTGTTTATGACATAAGTAAGTCATAAACAAAAAATTATTGCAAGTATTTTGATATGAATAATTGAATATCTTCTATTACCGTTCAGGGGTGCTACACACTTGTACGTACGGGTATGATTAGGTATGACATAATACGGCACAGCCAGGCAGCAAAATTTGCCGCCTGGTTCAGCCGATTTGTGGCGACCCGAACAAGTGTGGCCTCATAGAAGTCATAGACGATCGTTAGGATGCACATGCTGCGGGGTGATATGATAAATCTCGGTCTCAGGCGGAAGGTACATAGGTATAGTCCGATGCCACCCTAAAGAGAGACAAAGCTTCAAAATGTGCTGGTACCATCATACCCATTATAGATATCATATCGTTCACCACGGAACAAGCGTCGCTACTTGGTTGAAATGTCTGGTCCTGGTAATAATAAGTATAGGTCTACATATTCGGACTGGACGAAGTCTTTCACATAGGTACTTATTTTTTCTATTAGACTGCAGTGCCTGTAGTAGTGCCTTGCAAATTTAGCGCTTAATGTTAGCAGGTGCGCTGGAGTAGGTAGGTAAACCTGCTATAATATTAATATACTACACTGTTTCCTCTGTCTTGCTGCGAATGTAAGTAATTATGTCAGTAGCAGTCGTTTCGCTGTGAATATAAATCTACCACAACTGACCATTTATGTTTTTCTTCATACTTTCTCTATCAGATTTTTTTTTGATCTAAAAATGAATTTATCATACGATACGTAGTTCTCGCATATTACTTTACTCTTTGTTAGGCAGTATAATAATATTCCATTGACATAAACGTTTAAAAAAGGTAGACCGCGTTCCATTGAGAGTTTTATTCGCCAATACGCCACACTACAAAGACTAAACTAATATAATTTAATAAATTATTTCAATGTCATGGACCGTTTAATAGTCTTCCTACGCAATGTAAACATCTGAATAGGTTTATAACTAAATAGCTTGATTTTCTCATTTTTACGTTACTTATTACCAATTGCGATTTCTTTGAACCGTTTGACGTTTTGATGCAACGGTAGTTTTACGTTTCTATTCTACCGTAAAACGAACACACCTTTAGTGTTTACGTCAACCGAGATTTTTATGTAAGTGAAATGTCAAAATGGGAGTGAAAACTTAAAGAAAACAATGTGAAATTACTGTATTTTTTATTCTGAGAATGAAAAGAATCTACGTAATGACGCTATAAACTCACATCCGAAATGTTTACCAAGAAATCTCACCAGGATGTTAAGAAATCGACAGTTAAAATACAAGACTCCAAAAAGGATTCAGCAACCCGACTGAAACATTTAAAAATCGTTTTAGGTAAGAAATTAATGGGTTTATTGTTATTCCTAGGGTGGATAGAGGGTCTCAGGAGACAAGGAGATCAATTATGAGGTTTTTGTAGCATCGACACCTAACACATTCCGTACATGCTAATTAGTCGCGAATAACTGTATTTGATGCGCCTCAACTTACAAACTGTTTATTGTATCGAGGAAGTAGTATTTAAAGTTTCACTTCAACTTGATTGTGATTTTAAACAAACGTATAATGTTGCATTGATATCTAATTGCTGTACAATTCCTATTGTTTAAAATATTATTGTGTATGTGTACAATCATCTCCATATGAGATCACTCTTCTTTTCTAGGTTAATGTCTTTCTTGTTTTGTGGATTTTAAATATGAGGACTTAATAAATGAAGCTTTTCACCTACAAAATGCTGCTTAATGCTACAGTATTTTATTTAAAAAAGATATTCAAATTTTTTATCTATAATAATTACTATTCAAATCTTTAGATTTATTAACCTAAATGGGACTATGATAATAGAAATGAGTTTTTGTTTAAATTCACCATCAATAACTGAATCTCATTTATAATCTGTAACAAAGCCATTGAATTTTACGTTGGCTGCATTATTATAATGGCTGTATTTGGCATACAGGCAGTTTATTTAACAATGGCAGTCTCCATGACAAATAACTGCAGGACATTCACCCTACATAAAGTCCTTAGCAGCCATATAATATGTCCAAAAGTCTGTCAACCAGTCTTACCCGGGGGGCAGGTTACCCGGTAACTGGGTTGTGGAGATCAGATAGGCAGTTGCTCCATGTAAAATACTGGTATGCACTGCATCCAGTTAGACTGAAAGCTGACTCCATCATAGTTGGGAAAAGGCTTTGATGGAACCCAATGACAGCTAGACTGAATGGTCAAAAAGTGATTTGCCAGAATTGGAAGAAGAAATTGGTGATCACTACCAAATGATATTAACAGAAATAAAGACTACTTGACTCAACAATGAACAATGTGAAGGTTGTACCCTTATGATAATCAGACTATAATGTTCCCACTGCTGGGACATAAAGCCTTCTCTCGGTGAGAGGAAGTGAGCCGTCATCCACCACGCGGACCCAGTGTGGGTTGGTAGATGTCACATGCCTTCAAATTTTTGGTTCCAGGCCATACTAATTTCCTCATGATTTACATAAAGTAAAACGCATGTCAATACAACCCTTATCTATGTTATATTTAAACTGTTAGCACCCACTCATATTGCTAATAAAATAAAATAATTGTAACATTTTTATCAGCAAATGTATTGTTTTAGAACATTTCGACACTGATGAAGCCAAAAACTACTTTGAAGGCAACTTCAGTCATGTCTACTTCATATTGTATGATAACTTCATCCAAGCTGAGAACAACCTGCGACAACGAGGTAACTATTACGTTCAATGTTTATTAGAAACTGTTGTAAATAAAACTCATAAATAATTCAAAATCCTAACTTTCATGTTGAGAAGAAGGAGTGATTGAGTGTGATGTGATGTGTCCGTCTTGCATACCTGTGAAAATTGTACAAACATACATTCATTTTAAAGAAATTTTAGACAAACCACAGAATCAAAAATGTTTTATAGAAATTACTTAATAATATAGACAAAATTAGTACTGCTATTATAATTTGTTGACATAGATACATAACAATGTACACACATATTTACTTATTATTTTTCTGTTTTTTGCGGTACCTACAGAACTTCCATTTCATCTCGGTGAGTTTTGGGTGTTTTGATCATCAGACAGTCACTCATGTTCCATAAATCAACCTTTTTGCCATGTACTATAAACTCGTTGAATAATGTTTAAAGTTGTTTTTTTTTTTGTTGGATATTTTGTTTTCCACTGCTGGGCAAAGGCCTCCTCGTTTTCCTTCCGATATATTAGGTAATTTGTTGACACAATTTGTTGTGTAATTATTACAAACAACAATGTTCAAATTTATTAATATATATTAATAAATAAATAAACTTATTATTATTATTATATTTCCTACTATGAAGTATGATATGACTAGGTAATACAGAGTGGCAGGGACATAGACGCGCAACCATAACATAAAATCTGAAATTATAAAACTGTTTTGATACATTTTGAATGCATAGGTATTCAATATTCTATGAACCGCAGATTTTTATTAAAATAACTACGAAATTTTGTACGCTAGGGTGTTTTAAATCATGTGTAATCATGGTTACAGATTGCGCGTCGATGCCACTTTGTATAAAATCAGAAAAATTGTTAGAATAATAAGGAAAGAACAAATGATAAAAATATACCAAAACTTTAAACATTATTCAGCTCTTCTACCTATGCTATAGAAATCATTTTCATGTGTGCATTGAATTTGGTGCTTGACATTGATCCTGGTAGATGTCATTATCTTATCTCATTAGATTAACCATCAACTTATCATATACACTGGATTTGTCATCACTTGCCTTGGGATGATAATCATGTACTGTCATACAATTATTGACCAGCCGGTCTCTGTATACAGGGTGGCAATTTAGTCACCTACACCCATCAAGGGCGGGTTCTAGACGAACTACTACTTCTAAACAACTGTCACTATGAAAATTATACCCGAATTGTGGAAAAAAACAAAATTTTATACATGCTGTAAGTACATGCATCGAAATAGTCTGTCTACTGTTGTATAGGAATTTGTTTTTTTTTTTTCACGAATCCGGTAAGTGTTTTGTAGCGAAAGTTGTTTAAAATGACGGATAGAATCACCCCCTTAGCGGAGGCAAGTGACTGAATCGCCTTCCTAAATAAAATTATTGAGTAAGCCAAATTATAATTAATTTATACATTGACCAGAGGTTTTACCATTTAGGACGTATTTAAACAAGGATAAATTGAAATGTCCATAACAAAAGTCTGAGTCACGCCTAACAGATATGTCGCTAATGGGTTGGACGATAGAAAACACAATAGATCTTTAATGACCATATTAAAACAACATTGTTTCCAGCTTCACGTAACACTCATGGTAACCTTACACTGTCTCATTTACTTGCAAATTCAGTTATTTTTTATGTATTCTAGTACACAAGGCAGGCAGAGAAGAGCTAGAAGGGGCATTGTCCCTTCTAGACAAAGTTTTATGCCTCCTGCCAGAGCTGATCGGGAAAAGATGGCAGTTGCACTCGTTGACGAGAATATTTTCGAAACTCCTCCACAGTGGGAACTCACAGAAATTAAGAGCAGAGGCTATCAGGTACCAGTAATCTAATCAAAAAAATACAAATCTCTGTCGTAAAACAATGACATCGACCTGCATGGTCTTCATAGATCATATGAAGACCATGCAGGTCGATGTCATTCCTCCACAGTGGGAACTCACAGAAATTAAGAGCAGAGGCTATCAGGTACCAGTAATCTAATCAAAAAAATACAAATCTCTGTCGTAAAACAATGACATCGACCGGCATGGTCTTCATATGATCTGACCAAGATAATGTCTGGACTTTAAAAGAGACTGTGACCTCCGACTTTGTTTCGGCCTTTCTTCTCAGACTAGTCAGATAGGAAACGCCGACCTCATCTAGTTTTAAAATATGATTGACGTGTTAAAGTGTTTGTACAAACCTACTTACAAAATAAAATCATTAATCATTAAATGAAAAGATGATTCTAATGCAATATTTGCTTTTAGATATTTCTTACTGTGGTACCAAGCACTTGGTGACAATGCTCCGAATGAAGTGCACAAAATGTTCGCCACACTCGTACCTGGCATGCCGGAGCCAATCATCATACCGATTGGATCTCCTCTCAAGCCGAACATTACAGCAAACGAAACACACGGCTCCGGCGACTTCAGTATAGAAGACATAATGCACCATCCGAACTTTAATTCTGCTGTAGATAATGCAAAGAAAGTGGTAGTGGAGCAAACACCAACTGGGATCATGGGGAAACTGGCTAACGTGTCAGCTTCCATATTCCATGATACTAATGCCTTGAACCCAGTCCAGAGTGTAGAGATTCAACCACTTCTCCCACCAAGTGCTAACGAAAAGGCTGTTGACAATGAGACCAAATATTTCTTTGAAATACTTCTCGACGGAATGGCCACGTCAGTTACGAAGATCCAATGGAGGGACAGGTGTCATACAAAGGCAATGAGATGTTTCGCATTTCTACTGGAGAAATTCAAGATTTATTATTTGCCTGTGATCTGTCCTCAATTTAATGTCAAGAATTCGTTGTATAAACCTAATTTAGGTAAGCTATTGCATTCTATTATACGGATATGACCACCTTGATCTAACCCCTGATAAATAAAGAGAACAGTAAGCTAGTTGTATCACCAAAAATCACACTAAAAATAACTTTATCCCTCACAAATCTACGGGTTTGTATAACGCGACAACTGGGAGACATTTTTATCCGCGGGTTTGGACGCAACTGTCCCCCCCCCCCCCCCCGTCTACTGGTTGCAATGCAAGTGCGCGCACGGCGACAAAAAAGTTACCGGCTAGCCAGTTGCCGCTCAACCGAAAATTTTAACGTTAAAAAAGTAACGTTGCTGACGCTACCGGGTGCGCATCGTCCAAGTCTCGACGAGGAGACAGAGACAAAAAAGTTGTCGGGCAACTAAATTGGTCGTGAGCGCCTTCCATAAATCTAATTCATAACACCAACTTTTACTATTTCCTCAGAACTACCAGTCCAACACAACATCCTAGAAGACGACTACGTACTATGCCGGGTGACCCTCATCAAATGGGTGGCCAGCTACGCGCACTTTATGAAGAAGCAAGGCAGCGACGGTGGCCAGCCTTCTTCTATGACCAGCACCGGTTCGCATTTACCACACTCGAACACGCCTACCCCAGCCACGTCTTTACATCATGAGGAAGAAACTTCGTTCACTGTGGGGCATCCTTCGGATTCGAGTAGAGCTTCGTCTCATGATTCTGCTTCGAATACTCCGCATCCTAGCTTGGAGTCAGGTTTGTGACTTTTTTCTATTAGTTGGCTGTAGATTTTGATGAATATATATAAGAACTAGCTGCGCCCCGCGGTTTAACCCGCATAAGTTTCGATCCCGTGGGAATATCAGGATAAAAAGTATCCTATCTGTTAATCCTAGTTATAAACTATCTGTGTGCCAAATTTCATCAAAATTGGTCCAGCCGTTTGAGCGTGAAGAAGTAACAAACACACATACACACTTACAAACTTTCGCCTTTATAATATTAGTGTGATTGTATTCATTTAAAAAAATCCCGAAGCTCATTTAACCGATTTTTACGCGAAAATATTCAGCGCTACGTGCGTCGCAAAGTCGATCGTACACAAACTTCGTGTGATAGAACGTTTGTAAAGCGTATGCGTACGCGCATCAACTATCCTTTGCTTTATTAGATGAAACCTATAGGAACATTGTGTTTTAAAAAATCAGATCTTTTCCTAATTTCTCAAATACAAAGATAATCAATTTATTTGACCCAGGTGAAGGTACACAAAATAAAAACTTTGAAACAGTAATAGTGTACCTCACGGCTGCGCGAAATGGCCCAGTTATACCTAAGCTTCATCAATCAATACCTAGTATAACAAATTATTTTATGGGTGTCTCCTTTCTTCTTAGTTCCTTCCATCTCAAAGACCAGATACTACATAACCCAGAAAGTCTTTATTTCGCATTGATGTCCTTAGGGCTGATTTTTCAATGTACAGATAATTTTTATTTGTGGAATAAAATTGACATATTTTGTATGGAAGCAGTTCAAAAATTCAAAATTATTCCTCAGATATATTTATCGGGCGTTGGAAAATTCAGCCCTTTGGTTACCTAGTTTTTTTTACAACATTTTTCTCAACACTTCGTGTTCGTACTATCCAGGTTCCGGAGTATTGGAAGAGCTGAGTTCCGAATTAGTGGTGCGCGATGTGCTGTGTTGTTCGTCGCGCGAACATGTCGACTTCACGATAGAGGTGCTCCGGCAAGCGTTCCTCCTGCCTTTCTCACACGCCGCCGCTGTCAGACGCGTCATAGCGCTTTATAAGGACTGGATACAGATGAATGTAAGTTATCAGTACCAAGATTCTTCATTGTTAAACCACGCGGCTTAAAATGACTAACTTTTAAATAAAAATAACAAATCAGGGTGTTAATCAGGCTTTCGGAAATCTGTAGAGTGTAAAATTGTAAAATTTGTCTAGCTTGTCTAAGAACATGCCGTTTGGCAGTTACAGGGTTGTAATTCATGCAAAATATATCTATGTATATATTTTTTAAATCACAACGTCTTCCTAAAGAGGTAGGCTCAGTGTTGTCGTCTGTACTTAAGGCGAAATTAATATTTTCTTACGATTTTTGCAAGGAGTGTCATGCTATAATATATGTTGATTAAAATATGATTTGCGACCGTAACAAATATGACTTTACAGAATTATGATCATTAAAAACATCAATACAATCTTCTAAGTTCATATAATCCCATTGATTGATATTTTATGAAATAGACATATTTTAGACGTCTGATATATCCAAACTTAAAACTTTTAAAGTCATCATCATCTGCCTAGCCTTTTCCCAACTATGTTGGGGTCGGCTTCCAGTCTAACCGGATGCAGCTGAATACCAGTATTTTATATGGAGCGACTGCATATCTGACCTCCACAACCCAGTTACTGGGTTATACGATACCCCTTGGTAGAATTAAAACTTGTAAACTATCAGGGACTAGTATCTCCTCTAAGTTTCTCTCACCTTAAAGTTTCTCTCTCCCAAGTTAAATGTATGTTATTTAACTTTATTCTGATGGCATATGGTTTTTCTCGCTCGAACGGTTCCGCCCTGATTGCTCGTGAGGCGAGTCGACAGTGACCAATGTGTTAGATATGCATAGCTGATTATACGTTGTACTCCAAGAATAAGCAATGCAAATACTACATCGATTAAGTCGTAATACCATGATACCGTGGCTAAGAACCAGGATTTGCATTCGAAAGCTAGCAAGCATTTATTAAAAAATACTAGCCTTAGCCGGCTTCGCCCGAAGATATCCCACGGGAATGTACCACCGGTTACCAACTCTATGGTTTCCGCGGCACACGCCAGTAAAGCTCCCAGCCGACATTTTCAACAATCATCCTCATTCACTCATTTTAGCCAATTTACACAAAACCTGAATGAGTTATACACCTGAACCTTCCTCATGAATCACTCCGTCCATTAGTGAAAACCGTATGAAAATCGTTTGGTAAAAGCTTTTAAGGTTATACTTCAAGGCTTGGTTTTTTTTTTGGTTGCTTTTTTTTAGGATGAATGTCTAATTCGAGAGAGACCGGTCGCAATCAATCATGCTAAATATTTCTATCCAATGTAGAAAAAAGCAACTTTTACTTATCTTCATCATAAGTTAATGAAATCTGATAGGACGGACAGGTTTAAACTAACTAAACTTACAAGTAATAAAACAACTTTCTTTTCACACTTTCGTGGATCTAGAAACGAGTTTGTATTGAAACCCCTACTTATTAAATTACCATATTTCGGCAATGCTACGCATTTTCCATAATTTAAATGAAAGTCACTAACCCCAAAAAAATTACCTGATGTTTTGTTCGACAGGTGGCAGAAATACCCCCATTCCTAGTAGAGAACACATTCGAGCAGCAAGGGGCCGGCGAGCCGGCTGCCCCGCCGCGGCGCCTGCGCAACGACTCGTACCTCGGTGCTGTGGGACGAGATAATGTTATGGTACGGGCTGGGTTACAGGTAACGCATGCTATATTTGTGTCCTATCTTTTCACAAACCTCATACTAACACTAAATCGCTGTATTCGGGAAAATATTCGTGTTATTTCGTTAGCACAAAATTAACTTTATGTCAATAAGAATAGGGTATACAGGGTGTAAAAAGACCCATCACATAGCCGTTATCTACGCTAGAAAACATCTTTTAGATTTGGTGTGTCAAATCACTATCTACGGAAGCGCACAATATAACGCAAGCAAAACGTTGTGCTTATGGGTGCATGCAACGGTGCAGGAGTTGTGGGGGTATTTAAAGTTACTTATAACATTTAAAACTTGCTTTCGTGACAAAAAGTTGGAACCACAAACCACCGTTGGACCTTCAATGCTGTATAAGCCCCCTGATAATTTTATCGAGTCACCTGAAAGCCTTCCGCCTGGACATACTCGCTGGCTGACTTGGAAATCTCTAAATAGAATTTGAACCTAACTCGGCCAGAGCAAAGACAATCTCACAGATGGAGGTTCACTGACGACTCCGATCCGAAGTGCGTATGCGGCACCTCCCCAGAGACAATGGCTCACACCTTCCATCCTGAGCCGCATGCCCGTTCACCTGTGCACTTGATGATCTTATGACTGCATCATTGAGCGAAGTTCGCGCAGCAGAATTTTGGGCCAAAAATATTTAAACTTTTTGCCATCGACAAGCTAACAAGAAGAATATCTCCGTAACTAGTAGGTACCCAGGTATAGACCAGTACAAAAAGTCACAATGACGGGGAGTACAAGTGACTCTTGACTTCGTTAAGCGTCTTTGTACCCGTTATTTTGAATTAAGGGGAAACGCCAGGATAGCCCGCGAAATTCAAATTTTCTTACGTTTTTTTACAAATTGCAGTTCAGTGTCAGGTTGTATCTTGAACAAAATATGATTCGGAACCGTTGATATTTAATAAAATACTCAAAACTCGAAAGTATTTATTTCAATTAAACCAATTACAGGCACTTTTGAATTGTTAAGGGGTCGGTCAGTCAGAAAAATAAAGCTAGTTGCCCATTCCGGGCGGGCAAAAAACTCCATGACCACTCTTTTAAATACTACTCAATCAATAGGATGATATGAATTCAGAGGGCTGTATTAATGATTTTAATCATTATAATGCACATACTTGTTAAGGTCGCGAATCATATCTTTCAACATATGTACAACCTGACACTGAACTGCAAATAACGTAAGAAGTCCACATCATTCATTTCGTAACCAAAAATTAAAGTCAGAAAAAAAAGTACTGCTGTCTTATGGGAAATGACCTCTGGAGCATTTTTTACTATTACAACGAAAGACTATCTACCATTAAGTGATAAATATATGATTTTTGGCATTTTAAATCTCAAATAGCAGCCGGGGGTTACTTTTAGACTTTCACTGTTATAGTAAAAAATGCCCAAAATGTTATTTCCCATAAGAAAATAGTCGTTTTTTGCGGCCAGCACTTTAATTCTTGGGTATAAAATGTTCGACACTTGAATTTCGCGGGCTTCCCTGGCGCTTGCCCCTTAAAGACTTCCTGCTCAGTTCCTACCTTCGTCTTAGGCTAGATACCATGTTAGTTGTGTGTGTTAGTAATGCGTAGGTTCTTCACTACGTAAATCATTAACTTCTTAGTTAAACACCCTAAAAATCTATGAAAATGATTCTGTTTTCGAGAGTAGACTAAAACTATTGCATGAGTGTGTAATTCAAATAATAAATGTATAGTAGTGTAGTATGTGTACTGGTTTACTACTAAAAAAATGTCAAAAGAAATGTATAACCCACTTTAAAAGAAAATTTATATTATAATCTGCATGAGTTTTTCATATATGATAGACTATTGAGTGTTGAGCCTAAAATTGTTATGTTTAAAATAATAAACGATGTAGGTACACACGGCTACACATCAAGCTATACATTTCCAGTTTTGGCTGACCTCTCATTGTATAGGTTTTTCGTACAATCAGCAGTCAGCTTATACTGGTTATGTATAGCTTGATGTGTAGCCGTGTGTACACAGTTATGCAATGATTATATCTTTATCTTTTAAATAAACACATTTTTGCAGAACGTCCTACAAATATTTATGACGCAAGCGGCGAACGTGTTCTTAGCATCCGCATCGCCGGTGGCGCCGCCTGGTGCGCTCAGTCAACAACAGTTGTTAGAGGAACAGACTGATACGTGCAAGCGAGTGCTCAATATCTACAGATACATGGTCATGCATGTTGCTATGGATGCTAATACATGGTAAGCAGATGTCACTGATAGCGTTTTAGGTGATTAAAAAAATACCTGCCATAGAAAAAGCTAAAATATTTATCTTACCACTAATTATAAATGACTAGCTAATGCGTGGTATGCGCTGGTATTTGTCAAGAGCTTTCTCCGGTGTCACACAACAACTTATCAAAGTTTCATCACAATCGGTCGAGCTATTTTCGAGTTTTTGCGAGACTAAATGCACGGCATTTTTTCTTCCACAGGGAACAGTTACTGCTAGTACTACTCCAAATAACATCCCTGGTATTAACAAAAGTGCCGCCAAAACGGAAACAGGAATCTCTAGGTGAGCAAAACCATCGCAGACACCTTTAAGCCCTTCTCCTGTATGATCTTAATGAACATTTTACTCTATAGGAGGTTTCCTGGCACCAGCGTTGTTCCAAACCTTGATAGTGACGTGGATCAAGGCGAATTTAAACGTGGCGGTAAAACCGGAGCTGTGGCAGAATTTTATGGAATTGCTTACTAGGTTGACGCATTGGGAAGATCTTATCAAGGAGTGGGCGGTAAGTTGGCATATGATATTTTTTTCCAACTTTAATCAATCCAAAATCAAAAGTTTCAAATTACAATTCAAATTGGCTGAGAATCAGCCCTTTTTAACCGACGAAAAAAAAACGGAGGAGGTTGGATTTTTTACTCTCGGCGCTTAGCCAGTGCGTTCAAAATCCAGTGCACGCGGAAAAATCGCTCGTGTGAAACGAAGCTTATTGTTTTATGATTATCAAACGCAAACGCAAAAAGCATTTAAATAGCTCATATATGTTGTGTTCTTATTCTAGAAAACAATGGAAACTTTAACCCGCGTGCTAGCTCGTCACGTGTACTCACTGGACCTGTCAGAGAGTATGAGCGGCGAGCGCGGGCGGGGCGGCCGCCGAGTGGTAGCCGCGCCCGCGCCGCTGCCACGCCCCGCGCTGCCGCACCACGCCGCCACACAACATAGCACTAGGACACCCGGTAAGTGAATGATATGAATTGTTAATTCTCCCTGATTTAAAACAAATCAACAACCCCAACATCAGAAGGCCAATTCTCGTACAGTCACGAGCACCAATATGTCAACACTTGGCAACTTTCAATATTGATTTTTTCGTGAAGTAACGAATGCAACGTTGAAATACGACATATTACATAAACCTATGGGTTCGAAAATGTTATGTTCGTAACAACATAAAATTTCATTCCAAAATAAAGGAGTAAATCGCTTTTGAATAAAGCCGAGTGTATACATACTTTTGTTCGTAACTGTACTTAAAAAACGTTCAAATTCAAGTCGCAATCTCATCTCAACGACAACCAAGGTCAAAAATGTAGGGAAATTTATTATATTTTTGACAGATTAAGACTGAAATTAGAATGCGAACGTTCTTAAAAATCCGACAGTGGCCGAACTGTTATCTATGCAACTACAAAACTTAACAATGACTACTCTCAATTAGAAGTCAACAGGCTGAGGCAAATCCGCATAGGCCGCGCAACGGAGACTACAATCTTCATTGGAGTTGTATGAAGCGTTCCGCACGGGTTCCATCTCACTGCTAGTCCAAGTTTATCGCGAATATAATTTACTATATCGTCGACCGCTAAAACGGGACTTTCTTCACGTGAAACTGAAAATGTCACGCTCGCCCCGCGTTCTATTACAGGGGAAGCGCCAGTGTTGCCCGCGATTTTTTTAACCTGCAAATTGCAAAAAACGTAAGAATTTCGCGGATTACTCTGGCATCACCCCTTTTTTTGGTTGGGAAATAATCGAGCGGAGCGGGAGGGCGTGTCAGACTTTTACTGACTAAAACCCACCCGTTTTCCTTCAGTTGCCTGTGCCAGGGGCCACGGTATCTCTTTCGAACAACCCGCGGCTGTCATTACCCCCTTAATCAAACATTGCCGTTGAAATTCAATTTGCGGTTGATGATTGATTAAACAAAAACTCAATTTATCAACAAAAGATTTATTTGCAGGCAAATCACCAAAAGCAGGCCACGAAGCACATCCTCGCAAAGAAACTGGCAGCACACGACGACAGCTAACGAGATGTCGTAGTGACCCACATTTGGGAAAACATGCACAAACGCATACGGGTATGTATACTTGTCTACGAATCTCACTTATATTTTTATTATAATTCAGAATCTGAGATAATTCTCACGTTTTGGAACAACTAACTCAGTGTTTCACAAAACAACGCTCAAATTCCATTGCAACCAAAAATTTTAGGACCTTTTATTATACGTGGTCAATCAAAAATAAACTTAGAAAACATAATCCGAAAGTGCATAATTGAATAACACACACACTCAATCAAATAAAACTTGTATTCAATTAGTTACCTACACATCAACCACCATTCTTTCTTCTAATTTATTTATTCTTTGTCTTAAGTGTTTTGTAGAAATACATGTTTCCCACCTGTTTATTTGTATGATGCCACTAAGTGGGGCCTGGTGACCTGTAATACAGGTTTTTTTTCTAAAACCTACTTCAGGCGCCAGCTCTCACAATGTGAATTTATGTTGTTCATAACTGTTAAGTACTACAAACCATTGTGAGAGAAAATAAATAAAAATAAACTTAAATAAACTATTTGCCAGTTATGTTTAAGTTCAACAACAAACAAGTTACAACGTTCAAGTAACAGGGGACGACCCTATTGCCATCTACTGGACAGAAATCCAAACGCTGGCTGCTACTGAGAAATTTTAGATGGAAAACCCCAATAACTTGCGTAGCACTTGCGACCACTAGACCAACGCGGCAGGACATACACTCTTAGCTCCTAAATCTTGTTTGATGTTTACATTACAAAGTTAGGATATATTATAAACGTGAAAGTTTGTATGGATGGATGAATGGTTGTTACTCTTTCACGCCAAAAATACTGAAAGGATATGGATGAAATTTGGCACTCTAGTTTATAACCAGGATTAACACATAGGAAACTTTGTATCTCGATATTCCTACAGGATCAAATCTTATGTGGGTGAAACCGTGTGACGCTGCTAGTTTATTATAAAAACCATAATCACTTTGTATTGAAGTTGTGAGGTATATTGCATCTTATGCGGGTGAAACCGTGTGACGCTGCTACTTTATTATAAAAACCATAATCACTTTGTATTGAAATTGTGTTATACTTATTGATTAATTTTTTTACTTAAATATTTTACAGCAAAATAATTTGTTATTAACCACACGATCCAACCGTAAGAGCCACTTTGAACTTGATTGTCTTTGAAAGCGTAATGACAGCAAACTTGAAGTGTTGCCATTCCCAAAAAATACCCACGTATTTTTTGGGGAAATAACTTTATCACCCTTTTGGGCGTAGTTTTTTGTTTTTGTGTTTTGATTGCAGGTAGTTAAACCTTATGGTTGTTGTTAATTTTAAGTAATGTTAACAATTATTACTGCCTAAATGATCTGAGATTATGAATTGAAAAATAGTTTCTCCCGGTTTATGAAAGCCAATTCGATTTGTTCTGTCGTCATATTATCATTTATCTCAATGTCCAGTGATTTGATCAACTGTTGTAATATTTGTGAGCCAAGCAAAACCAATGCAGCTAAAGCAGTAGTAGCCCAGTAGAACGGCCGTAACTTACGAGTTGTAGGTCTTAAGTTCGAACCCAGGCAGACCCTTTACCTTGTGGAAATCATTTCATCACCACTGCTCTCAAAACCGTGAAGGAAAACATCTTGAGCAAACGGCATGTTCTAAAACCAAAAATTCGAACACAACATGTGATGTCCACCAACCCGCACTGGGCGCGCAGAGTGTGTTACTGCCCACTCCCTCTCATAGAGAGGAGGCTTGTGTCCCAGCAGGGGGAACATTACAGGTTGATTATGCTAATCAAAGCGATGCCATGAAAGTGTTTGACTGCAGATTTACCAATCAGTGCCTTGATCAAGGTTTTAGAAAGCGCGTAAGATATAAGATTTCAATGACACGGATCCGCATGAAGTGCTACAAACATTGTCCTTTTCTACTTCTTAAAATGCAGGTATCTAATCTGTTCTGTTATTTTTGTTTAGATACCAAAGAACCGGCGAACGACAAGCCAAGGAGATGGTATTCATTAGACTCCTTACGAAACTCCACAACAAATGAAGAGAGAGATTCAGCTAGTGGTAAGTTCATTTCCACTACATTTATTACCAACTTACCCACAATGGCAATGGCTCACCTCCCATCTTGCACCGCGTGCCCTGTCACCTGCACACGTGAGGACCTAATGGCCGCGTCAGCGAATGGTATCGGCGTTGCTAAATTTTGGGCCAAAAAAAAAAAAACTATGTTTCTTTTTTTTACCAAATAAAAAAAAGACCAACTTACTCACGCCAAACACACACTATCCACATACCACGCAACACACCTACACAGCACACTCACACCTACAATTACTTTCTTCTAATTAGTAACTTGTTTCTACTTTTTCATGTATCCTTTTACAGTTTACATACGTTATCGTTATCCGGTTTACATACATCGTCAATTCGCTGACTCATTTTAAACGGAAGGCCCTGTCTCCTGTGATACAGTTTTTTTTTAAAACTAAGTAATACATAATACACCATGATCTTTTCCACTCAAGTTAAGTACTGTATTGCATAGTTTTTGCTTATCAATAACTGGTGAAAAAATAATGTGTAAGTAACACTGTTTTTGGAACAATATTTTTTTTTTTTTTTTTACTGGTACGTTTAGACTGCTGGGGTAAAATGTGACTTGTAGTATGTACAGTCAACTGCACGCTCATGTTAAAAATAATTTAACTTTGCGCCTTTATTGCGTAGCAGTAACAGTGGTTTCCGTAGTTCAAGTGTTCCTACTTAACTGACGTGTTGTTGACCGTTATACAAATATTTACAGCTGACTTCATGCGTGATTATCAGAAAGAAAGAAAATAAGTTTATTTGACCCAGGTTAAGTTAATTCACACAAAAACAACAAAAAAACTAAACAGTAGATATTGTGTGCTTCACGACTGCTCCAAATAGGCCCAGTTCAGCATAAATATTAGACAGCGAATGCCTGACGCTGTTTTTCAATTGGACCCTTCAGTCTTATCAGTTGTTAAATAACTTTAAAAAAATTATTAAGAATATTTTTTAATGTTTCCTTATTTTTTAGGTTCCCGTTCGCCGTCGCCCGCGCCTTCGAGCGGCGTAGAAAGTAGTTCCATCAAAGATTCTCCTTTGCAGATAGATTTGGCTTCCGATGGCGGAAATGTCGGTATGTACCGAAACTCTTTAGTTTTTCATTTGTATTTGTCTTTCATAATTTCATAAAAGTATTTTGAAAGAAGGAATAGTTAAAAAAGCTTACAAAAATAAATAGATTGATATCCCATCACGAAATTTTTTTAAACGCCGCTTTTTGGCTAAAATTGATTACTCGATATTGCATTAAGTATTGAACAATGATGAGATATTGCCACTTTACGCATATCAGTGTAGCTAAATATTGAATAAGCTAAAGGCCTCTAAAAATGCCGACTTACAGGAATAAAAACTTGAAGTAATAAAACATACCTGTTAGCGAGGCGATTGTGACTTAAACATCACTTGTTCTTTAAAATATTACTAAAACTAACCAATTTAACGTTGTGTTCAAGATCGGAAGGTTGCGCAAATATTCTGTTTCGAAAGAAATTTGTGCTACTTAATTCTGCAATCATCTGATCTCAGCTTCACTAACAAAACGGCTCAAATTAAGGAAAATGCGCTGAGTTACTTAACCCGTAAAGTACAATATTTCTTACGATTTTTACAAATTGTAGCAGCTACTCGTTGCCATGCAGTGAAAACCTCGTAGAGAATAATGTATTGTTTTTCTTTTTATTTATTTATTTTGTAGAAATTCTCCTAATATACATAAAAGGTGGAGACAATACGACGGTAAATTAAACATCGTATTTTTAATAATGACGTTCCCAGTCTGCATACAAACATTAGACCAAATATATCCAATAGTTAAGTCACTATAACTAGTCAAAGATTGGCAAAACACATAGTCGGTCCATCATTTCCATTTAGTTTGCTAGAAAAAAAAACACTTGTCTAATTTCAATGTTTGGATACGTTATTCGATAGTTCCTAAATACTAGAGTCCGACCGAAACTGGTTTTCCGGCCGAAACCGAAACCGAAACCGAATGTTCGGCCGTGGCTTCAGTTTCGGCCGAAACCGAAACCGAAACTCACGTGGTTAAGTTTTAAATTCCTTAAAATACTAAAATTTGGTGCATTTTACCCATTATTCTGCATTAATTAGGACATGAAATGGAAACAGTAGGTATATTAATTTTGTTGTAATCATTTATTTAATACTAGCTTCTGCCCGCGGCTTCACCCGCGTGAATTTAGGAATCCCACGGGAACGTGCTACCAGGATAAAAAGTATGTGCTTCCCCAGGATGCCATCTATCGCTTTGCCAAATCAGAAGTTCAGTGGCTTAGGCGTGAAAATGTAACATACAGTTTCAAGTTCAAATCCTCCCCTAAAAACCGAATTACCCCTTTTTGCCCCGTCAGGGGTCAAGTTTCGACAACTTTACATACTTATTATTAATTATTTTCTGTCGAAAGTATATATCAAATCTGTGTTTCTAGTTAATCGGACCGCGCATTCAATTTCTTCCACACAAACTTCAACACCCCTATATCCCCCTTTGAGGGGTAGTTTTGAAAAACTAATAATGATAAACTTTATTGCTTACTTAGGCGAGTATTCATGCGAATAAGATTTTTCATATAAACTGTATCCCCGCTTTTCACCCCCACAGGGGTGGAATTTTGAAAAATCATTTGGGATGTGTTCATAAGTTGATTCAAAGATTATTTATACCACTCTTAGAGTTAATCAAGCCACGCTGTAAAATCCTCCCCTGTAAAATTGACTACCCCTTTTCAGGCCGTCAGGGGTAGATTTTCGAAAAACCCTGATAATAATTATTCTTTCCTTTAAATTTTAGGTATAAATACGTAGTTTCGATTAAATCGGACCGCGCGCTAAAATTCTTCCATACAAACTTTGAAACCCCCCAATCCCCTTTTAGGGGGTAGTTTATAAAAACAAAAAATGCCCAACTTCATAATTTACTTAGATAAGTATTCGTGCCAAGTTTCAAGTTTATTAACTCATGGAATAAGATTTTTCATACAAACAAAATCCCCCCATTTCACCCTCTTAGGGGTGGAATTTCGAAAAACCCTTTCTTAGTGGATACCTACTCTTCACGAAGAATACACCTTCCAATTTTCATGTCTCTAGGACCAGCGGCTTAGGCTGTGCGTTGATGTCTCAGTCAGTCAGGACTTTGAATTTTAAATACAATATAGATAATAATATAAAAAAATATTAATAATATTTTTATTATTTTTTCAAATTAAGTTCTCATAGCAAAATGTTTATCAGTTATCAATAAATCAAATCACTAATTGTTACTGTTTCGGTTTTGGCAAAAGTTTCGGCCAATTTTGGCCGAAACCGAAACTGCCACCGAAACTTGATTTTTGGCCGAAACTCGGCCGAAACCGAAACCGAACTTTCGGTCGGACACTACTAAATACGCATATGTATTAGTATTGCTAGTGTATTAATTTATTGTTGTATTGACATCTCCACATTGTATTTAGAACAAACGTGCACAACTCTAAGATGTTTCTAGTGCCTTGTGTTGATAATAATGAGAACCTCGGAACGTCAAGACGGCCTTTTTCAGCCAGTTTTTATCTTCCCCTGTAAAATAAAGTTTATTGTTATCATGAGGTTTTCCCAGCACGGCGGCGTGTTGCATCTTAGCGCATTCCCCTTTAAGTAATCAATAGGTTTCGTGCACTACATTACATGTTTAGATATACATTAATTAAGTTAAAGTAGGTTCATTGGATATCGGTATACCAGAATGGACGGAGAACGAATCGGGCGAGTCCATCATGGGGCTCGGCGGGGAGGGCGTGGGCGTGGTGATGGGCGGGCGCGCGCGCGGCTGGCTGCCCGACGTGGCCGCCGTGCTGTGGCGCCGCATGCTGGCCGCGCTCGGCGACCCCAACCTGCTGCGGGACCCGCATGCGCACGCCAACTTATACAACTATCTTATACACCTTAATTGTACGCTGCTGAAGGTGAGTCTTATCAACTATTACTTGGTGTAACTGGTGATAGTGCTATGCGGTTAACCGCATGCGATAGAATCCGAAGAGACATAGGCGTGACGATGACGCGATTGAATTGGTTCAAACCGTCAAAGCTTCATTACCGTCACCGGTGATCGCGTCGCACTATCACCTGCCTTACGAAAAAAAACTGTCTCAAGGTATTGCGGAAGTTGGTTCTGAAAAACGTGCAAGAAAAAAGTGAAAGTATTATTACGATAAAGGTGATGCTAATATAAGCAATTTAACTAGCTAACTATGTTTCTGTTGTGATTTTCTTCTAGACAGTATTCTTAGCTACTTTTAAATCCGATTCTGAAGCGGTTAACCATAATAACTATATTTTATAGCTTGATGTACCTGTAAATTTTTTGTAGAAAGTTCTAAATAATATGCGTTGCGCTACAGATTCCATCGACCAAATTACATTTTATCTTAGACAAAAGAGGAAATTACTCATTGTCAAACGATTTACATACAATCTTTTTTATCTCAGTTTATTTGCTATTTTTCATCGCATTTTGCGCGCTACAGTATAGTCGACCTATAGCTTTACCAGATTTAATGCCACTTGCACGTCATAAAACGACAAGGTCGAATTGTGTATGCAACAGTGAGAGTTTCAACCTAAGTGAAGTTTCAGTACATTCTGCATTGTTGTCAAAAGTGGTTAAGCATTTAAGAGGTCGACTGTACCATACAATTTACATACTTAGGGTCTACTCACATTTATTCAGCTCTGTTCAGCTTTTGTCCATAGAAAACATCGATTTTGTATGGAATGCGTACGCATCCGTTTAGCTTTACGACCGCGTACGCATTCCATACAAAATCATTGTTTTCTATGGACAAAAGCTGAACAGAGCTGAATAAGTGTAAGTAGTCGCTTAATCAGATTAAGATAAAATGTAGTTGCTGTTCGCCATAGAGTGTCTGTTATTTATAAAAACAAAAATCTGTTACTAATGTTCAATCCCACAAAAATTAAATATTATTCCTTAAAAAATAATTTAGGGAATATCCTAATCCGAATTGACTCATCAACCGTTTATCTGAATACTACAATAGCATAGTAGGTATATGTTAGTTTTATTTTTGGTATTTTCCATTATATCCTGTTGGTATGTATTCATTTGTCCTGATAAACATAGAATATTCATGTAAAAATCAGTCATGGATTCAGATATTCTCTGCGAGGATGATCAATCGGTGAGTTAAAAAAAAAAACTTTTATTTAGTTGACTAACTTATTTCTTTTTAGGGTTCCGTAGCAAGACAACCCGCATCGGTTTCTCTCTGTTATCCATCCGTACACATGATGACATATCATGCTATACATTTCCAGTTTTAGCTGACCTCGCATTGTACAGTGAGAAGTCAGATTATACTTGAAATGTCGTCGTGCGTACGTCTGTCGACCGCACGGTACTGTCACAATACATTGTCCTCTTGCCTAAATGATTATTTTGTTAATGAATAGAATAGATCTGACGAATTTTTACCCTATACGCGTTCTTAACTACTGCTTCTTTCAAATGCATTTTTCGCAGAAAGATTTGACACATCAATGATCATTTACGTTATTAGGTATCTGTCGCACATCTGTGTGTCTCCTCTCACTTTACACCTTGAGTGCGTTTCGAAGATTTCAATGTCATATGACACATCGATAATAAGAACTGTGTCGTATAAAATTCTAACTCCAGCCAGCGACTTCGTGGGCGTGTTTTTTTTGTTGTAACGTATAATTTATCCTATGACACTTGGCATAGCTTCCTATTAGTGAAAGAATTTTCAGAATCGGATCAGTAGTTCCGATTTCATTCTTTCTAAGTACAAAAAAACTGCTAACTCAAGTTCATTTACCCAGCACCACCCACGGCGCAAGTAAACAATGTTTACTTGGAATTGTACGCGTTTAGAACGTTCAAATTGAACCGGTATCGTGAATAAACACTTATGTAATGAAATCATTCCGAAGCGAAACCATCTGTTAATGTTTATCACAAATAATGGCACGCTGGAGTAACTTATCAGTCGATATCTGTCAATGTTTGGCAGATGGTGTTGTAGGAAAACCATTCACAATCATCTCGTCACTCGCATCATCTGTTATTGTTTGCGTAGAGTTTTATTATTCCGTCTACATGGTTCCTAATCGGTCGCGAGGACCTGTCTTCCGTGAATGGTTTTATTGAGTCTGTGCGACCTGTTGTCCAAATCGAAAGTATTCAAGAACTGCCAATGCGAAAGAAGAGCAGGAAAAAGAAGACTCCTGAGGAGGCTCAGGAAGAAAGAGGTGGTTGTTTACAAATATGTCGCAATCATTTGTAAATCGCTGTGAGGGTATTTTGATAATAAATCTTCAAATGTCAGATTGTTTTGACATTGAAGAAATGTGTGTCGATGTGTGTCATATTATTCGTTAAACAGACAATATTTTGTAATGGAATTTAAAAATGAACAATGATCCGCTTCAGAAGTCTTTCGAAAGCGATCAGGACTCAGAGGCACTTCCATTAAAATAACTAAAGATGTATTTGAGAAGTAGAGAGTTGTGTTAAGGTGGTGACATGTGGTGTTTGTTGCAGATAAGTGCGAACCAGACGCTCAATGGGAACACGGAGATACACGTACCGTTCAATTTGGTGGCTGGATGGTGCCTCGAGGCGGAGGCACTACCGCCCTCACACAGGTCCGAAGTTCTTTTGTTTATGTAGATATTATTGTTCTGCATCTATTGTTCTTATTCGATGACTCAGCCTTATCATAAACATCCGAGAAGCCTAAATTCAATTGCGAAATCTAAATGAAGGAAGCGTTCAATGCACTGTTGACATGCGCTCGTTAATAATAATTGTTATTTGTATCTTCCGATTTCGCGTGTAAATTAAATAAGTAAAAGATTTGTAAGCGAACCGTGGCTAACGCGAGTGTGGTATCTGTGCGTTGGATGATGCAGATGGATTGGGGACAGAAAATAGGAGAGCACTTGACTCCGTTCGTATTGACTACTTGTTAAAATATTAAAAGTAATATGAAAATTCTGTAGTTCAAATTACAGATTTCTTGAAGGTATCATGACCATGATCGGTTAAGAAAATTCACCTATATCCTGTCCATTAGGTAAACCGTTTTTTGACAGATGGAACTAGTGATTGCAGTAACACACAATACATTAATTGACACATGTACGGTATTTTAATGTCTGTAAGAAGTCGTAAATAGGATAATTTAATAAGATAAGGCAATTTATATATAAATACTGGTATTCAACTACATCCGGTTAGACTGGAAGCCGACCCCAACATAGTTGGGAAAAGGCTAGGCAGATGATGAAGGCAGTTTATATATTTATTTTATTTCGCATTTTAAATTTAACTTTTACGTAATCTGGGATAGTTCTAGTAGTAGGTTCTAAGACAGCTGTCAAAAAACGGATAACCCGGACAGGGTATAGATGGTTATTATGTAGGTCATCATTCTGCCCTTATCCCAATTTATTTGGGGTCCGTGTAAAATGTATTTTTCTTCCATACTTCCCTATTAGTCGTCATCTCGGTAGTCGCCCTCTTTCTAGCCATATCATCATTCACGTAGACCATCCATTTAGTCTTCCCCTACTCTTATAGTCATAGACATTCATACTAGAAACTTTCCTACGACATTTTTCTCATTCCTCCTCCTCCTCCTCACATGCCATGGTTATTGTGTAAGTAACTACTGATATTTGCCAGTTACGGGCAAAATGTGTGTTTATTGCTGTAATATTTGGTCTCATCCAAGGTTTTAATGACCCACGTTACATTTACTTGCATCCAGGGCGGGTAAGCTACTTGCATTGCGTCTGCTATGCGAGTCGACGCAAGCGCAAGGTCCGGGTGCGCCATCTTCCTGCAACAACCGCCTGCATCTGGCACATCTACATCTGTACCAGCGAGCACTCCATCATGGTAAGTAACGGGCTTAGGGAACCTTGTGAAAAATGGATGGTAGAGTAGTCCACCAAATCAAAATTTTCATACGGTTTTACAAATAGCAGCTCAAGCAGATGTGAAGATCCGCGCATGTAATCAATGTTTATTGAATACTTATAATCATTAAATTATCAATATAGCTCTCTATGTAATGTTTCATGAAACACACTATATTCACCACGCATCCACATTATCGCAATAAATCTGTAACCAGACCCTAAAGGGTGCGTTTCCAGTGACGCGGAGACGAGCTGAGCGGATAGATGTGCAGGAATTGACGAATCACATTGGTTTAAAATCCCATCGCAACTCTATTCTTATCTGTTGATTGGTCGAGTCCTGCACGTTTCCTCATCTTAAGGCCCTTTGTACATGGCACGGTTTCTTTAACATGTCTCATAGTGATGCAAACAACACTAACGACCGTGCCTACACGGCGAATAAACCGTAGTTTTTCACGTCAAGGAAAACGTGTGTTTACAAAGAACCTAACGGTCTTAGTATCATCTTTAAACCATACTTTTCTCCACCAGGTCTGACCGGAGAAGATCGTTCAGTAGTGGACGTACTAGTCGAGCACGCGGCGCCGCGGTATCTGTCGCTAGCACTCGATGGCTATTCCTTACTGCTGCTCGACTTCGTTCATGCTTCCACAGTCGTGCTCAACTCTTCGGATATGGGACCCTCGGTAAGTGAGAACATAAAACAGTTCCTTATCAGAGGAACAACTCTCGTAATTTTAAGAACGTTAACAGTCTGATCTCAGTCTCAATCTGTCAAAAATACCTCTAATTTTTCTACATTTTTGACAAGTTCTTGACGTTTGTTTGTCGCCGAGATGAGACTGCGACTAGATTTTGAACGTTTTAAATTACGAGAATTGGCCTTCAGATTTCGAATCAGAATTTAATGTTATTTTATTATTACTACATTTAAAAAAAACAATTGTTTTATTCGCGGCTGATGAATGCAAAATCTAGATTAATTTGCCAGTCGGACATAGTTTTATTCTGTTAATTACAGACCCGGAAAAACACAATTCCGCCGTATCTCGTTATAAGATGTACATGTTTCTCATCTTAGTCAGGTTCACTTTTTATTTTTTTTAGCGTATTAACACTCCGTTTTGTTTGCAGTGTCCACGCACAGCTGCAGTCACATTCCTAGGGTCACTGCTATCGCTGCCTGACGGCCTAATGAACGCACCCATGCTACAGCCCTACCCTCACCAGTACAACACAGTGTCTTGTCCTGACCTCAAGGTACGTCCTGAAAATTACACTGATTACAAATCATACAAACACTTCATCTGCTATTTTAGTCACCGATAGCCGATCTTCGGTTGATAAATAATCGGTTTGCAATTGCATAGACCTACTCCATTAGCATTATCAGCTTACAATATTCCTACTGATGGGACACAGGTCTGTCTTCGAGAGGGAGTGGGCTGTAATTTACCACGCGGGCCCAGTGCGGGTTGGTTGATGTCACATGTCTTCGAATTTTTGGTTCTAGGACATGCCGGTTTCCTCAAGATGTTTTCCTTCAAATTATTTACACAAAGTAAAACGCTTGTCTGGGTTTGAACTCACCACCCTACAACTCGTAAGTCGGGGCTACACAATTGTAAATTGATTATTACGTATACCTTTTCGTTAAACACTTGTCTACTAGGAAAGTCGTTAGAATACTAGTAATAAAAAATGACTAGAGAAAAAATCAATCTTCCATCGATCTAATATTGTTGGTTTATTTTCAACGGCAAAGGTTTTTAATCGTAAATAGTTGATCGACTAACCAATGTGATCTAGGTTGGGGACCGATTCCTAATAACTACTGTATCGCTGATAAAATTGAGAAGCAATCTCCTAATATTTTTTTATTGTTCGTCACAGGAGCACGTCCTCAACATAGTAGTCCGAGTATGTCGGCGAGAAGGCGGCGGGGCAGCTCGATGCGCGGGAGCATGCGCTCTGACCGCGCACGTGTGCCACCTACTAGCCACGCGCACGCATTGCGCACGACTACCTTCGTACGTCACCTGCCTGCTGCAGATGCTCATGGTACGTCAACATTATCATCACAGTGACTGCAACTTGCTGACTGCAACTTTTTTTTGTCGTAACCATTACACATGGACCATTAAACATGGTCTTCTTAACTGACGGTTGCAATGAACGGTCGAAAACTGTCGACGTGAATGTATCCTGTTGTATGTCAGATGTTTTAATTAGAATAACAACAATATGCTTTTTGAAGCATAGACATCAAGAGACCCAGCAGTCTACATTCTTGAAATAATGGTTCACTTTATAACTTACTTTTTATCTGTCACCACGGCTTTCACCTGTGCGTTTTGAGGTGAAGTCACTTTGTATCCATGAACATATAAATTCTTGTTTTATTATACAATCCAAATATAATCAGTAATGGCTGTTATAACTTGGACGAGTAGACAGAAAGTAGCATACTCTACATCGTAACTAATCTCCATTTGCGATTTATTTGCCAAAAATGTAAACAAATATGAGTTTATGGTAAAATAACTTTAATTCCTACACAATAAAGTTCAGTTTACGCTACAACTTCAAACATTTTTATAACTTTTTCAATAGTGCTAGTCACTCTGACATCAACTTAATTACCATAGAGTTAAAGTTGATATTTGTTTAACTTGAAATTACATCAATTTGAAACATTAGTTTGAATAGACTACGTGACATGCGACAAAAGACTGCTCCACCAAGCTTATGAAGGGAGCGCCACCATATATGCACGTTTATTGCCTACCCCAAATGCAAGTCGATTGTTGTGAAAGTCAACACTCAATTTGCATTTGGACAGGGTAATAAGTGCATTCTCAACATTGTGCAGCATATGGTAAGTATAAAATTCTGGCAGATTGTGTCTACTGAACAACATTACTATGCGACCAAGTTACTTAGACAAGTGACAGCTGTGACGTCATTTGCAAATTATTGACAACAAGGCCAAGCATACATTTTTTGGCAGTGCGACCGTGGTTGCACCGCCACTGGTGTCCTATAGTGAGATCGGGCCCTAAGGGTTATTACATGCCGAAGATGCCTCACTGTGACACCTCGCAGTCACGGTTCAGCTCGCTACCTCGATGTCACGTCCATATAAAACAAATACATGCTAATAGGCGGCACATGCCAGGCATCGAGGTAAACCCCCAAGTAGCCCGCGATGTATCGCAGTGATACCTCACTGCGATACATCGGCATACACGTATTATTAAATTATTCATAATTAATATTATCTGCTGTAATAAAAGGGAACATCTGGTCAAAACGTATCAATTTACCGTCAATCATAAATGGATGCACGATAACGCTATTCGTAATATTTTAACGATATTATTTACAGCTAATATTAAAAATATTATCACAAAAATCTGCCTCACATTAGTACATCCGATAGTGTAGCTGGTGAAAGGCATTTGGATGTATCTGTCAGTCAATTAGCATGTACAATATTGAATCTCAACTACGCAATATTTCTCATGAATGGTTTTGAAATATACCTACGCGGTCAACACCTAATATGACTCGATGAAGTAACGTCAGGAATGCGATAAAATAGCACATTCGGAAAGCAAATATTAAATTTGGACTTTATAGTATGAAAGTTTGTAGTAATTCTGGCATTCTCTTGAGTATTTTTGACAAGGTGTTTGAAGATAAAGCTAGTTTTAATTGAGTGTTAAAACTTACGAAATGGAACTAAAATTCGCATTCAATTCTTATATTTAGGTTTTCGCTAACTTAAATGTTCCCGATCCCGTACGAGTCCCATCCCTAGGTCTGGCGCCTGTCTAAATCGATGTCAACAAAACAAACTTAAGTGCCAAGAACGGCTTTGAGTGACTGCAATAAACTATTATTTACAGATGAAGAACAAGAACATCGCGAAAGTGGTGAGTGACTGCATTCTGGTGCTCGCTGACTATACGGACCGAATCGTTGAGCTATATCCTGGTCTTGCCGGTAAGAATTAGGAACCGAAGCTTTTAGATCACTGTCGGTCTCTCCTATGTATATTCTTTACATTTTAACTTTGGGGTTTATTCATAAACGATGACTAAAGTTAAGTAACGTTTAAACGTCAAAAATGTATGGTTAAACAGTCGCTAATCACTGCTTAATTTTAAGCAACGTTTATGAATAAAGGGTTCCTTTGATCAATAGGAAATCTAATAGGTTTCCTGAAACCAATAAGCATTATCAACCTATAATATTCCCACTGCTGGGACACAGGCCGCCTGTCTTCGAGAGGGAGCGGTCTGTTCTACCTCGCGGGTCCAGTGCGGTTTAGGTGTCACATGTCTTCGATTTTTTTGGTTCTAGGATACGCCGGTTTCGTCACCATATTTTCCTTCACCGTTTTAAGAGCAGTGGTGATGAAACTATTTACACAAAGTAAAGCGTCAACCTGGGGCCGTTACCACTTGGCCTCCACTGCTCCAAATCGGTGAAGGAAAACAAGTCAAGTGACTTTTATTAATAGGAGCCATCCTACACAGATGAAAATTACCACGATTTTGAAGTAAACGTGTTGATTTTTGGTGATCCTAGTTATAAATCGGGTTCAAAACTGCGCAAGAGAGTATTTTAACTCCATATTATTTTCCTTCTACTATTTTATATGTATTAAACTTTATTTATGTCTTCCCAGGTAAAATAATCAAGTGGATCTGCGCATGCCTAGCGCAGATCTCGCCCAGTAGCGCGCGGGACTCCGTGAAGCCGTTAGCAGGCTCGCTCCTGCTGTGTCTTGCGGAGTTCGCAGTGAGGTGTGGCCCTAACTACCTGATGGAAGAGAAGGATGGAGACCAGACACTGTTGCTTATGATATTTAAGGTTAGTTCTTTCGAAGATTAAGGGATTTCATAAAATTGACACGATTTAATGAAAATAAGAAGGTAAAGTGTGGCTATAAGGCCAATTTCTAGATTAGGATCAAGATAAAAAATTTGGTTGAGAAAATTAAAAAAAGTTAAAACACCATTTTTGCATGTCAACTTAAACTTATTTAATTGTGAACTTTAATACCTTTATGAGAGGTTTTTAATATACAATCATTTTACCCGACTACGGCAGAGAGGGAGACTTGTGAATCTCACTGGTTTACGAATCAGATAGGAATGGATGGAAAGGAAAAACTTTCAAATTCAATCAAAAATATATTACTGCAATATATTCATACAAAAGAGATACGAAAAATGTAGAAACGATGAAAATGATAACAGTCAGCGCATGTAGTAAAACCTACACAAACTGGTGAATATGATGGATGGTAACAATACTAATGTTTGATCAAACATTGGCCACACAAATGTTGGAACATTTTATAGTGACTTTAGATCAAACGGTGGTGCTTATTGTTGGTGTTCAACGTGCTCTTGGGGCTGGAAACCGTGCTCGTTGGCGACGAAGGTGACTGCGTATGTCAGGCCGTCGGTACCGACGTACTTGTAGCTACCGGTGACTTCTAGAGCCTGGTGGTCTTCGCTGATCTGTTTCAGGGTACCCGTCTCCTGGCGAGAGGTTCCGTCGCTGGTCTCGAAGCTAGGGTAGGGAAAAATAGACTTTAGTTTCAGCAAAATACAAACTTCGATTCTTGGTATGATGCACTTCAACAACCTGCTTTGGAAATGAGTTTCCTATATTCGATAAACTAAGTTCAGAGTGTATTTTCGAATAATTTTTATTTTGAATATTTGTATATTTCCCGTTATGGACTGAGTTCACATCCACTCCAATATAAACTCTGAAAATGCCAAATATCTTTTGAATTTGTAACTGGTCAAGTAACATTATGCGTCGAAAACTCGCTTTCTCCAACTTTTACAATTCGAAAATTATACGTACTCGAAATTGTATCCATCGTGGCTGACATCAGAGTCCTGCTTGAGAATGTACACGGGGTTAGCTGCGGGGGCCTGACCCAGTTGTTGAGGGGCGGAGGCGGCCACGGCGAACAGGGCGAGGGCGACGAGTACCTGGGAATAGTCATCCGTTAGATCTCGAGGTCGAGTTGTTCCACTGGACAGGATACTACTTACATTTCCTGACATTTTACGTCTGACATTCTGATTGCATTTGCGAGATTCTGATAATTTCGTCCTTGGCTCGGCTTGCACCGTGGAATTAAAACTACCATCTTGGGAAGGTGCTTACAACATTGCTTGAACTATAGTTTAACCGAAACCGCTGAAACGCCTTAGAAATGCGCGGCGAGGCGGGGTGCGGGACGCCGTGAGCGTTGACTGTCGTTGACTCTTGACTGCCCCCCCCCCCCCCCTCCGTCTCGCCGCGTGCATACCCAAGACGCGGTTCAGCGGTTTCTGTCAAACTATAATAGCCGTTTGGACCATTTTCTCGACTACCGATTTCTACGACCAATATTCGAATCTCGCAATTCAATTATCACACTTATCGCAAATGTCTCAATATCACAATATTTTCCAGAAATCACTGAAATCCAAGATATCAAAATACTCACGATCTTCTGCATGTTGAGATTGTGTGGGTTGTTTGAGAGTAGGTGACTACGGCTGAATCAGCTGTTGACTGTACGATTCTCACCTCGCCCCGCTGTTTTAAACTCAAACTTCTACTCGATGACAACACTATATCTCACATACACGTAATAGGGTGCTAATAAATAATATAGCGGTGTTCCACGAAACTGTGGGCTGGCGGCATTCTTACATAAACACTTATTTGTTCTTGCAAAATGTGCCCTGAGAATCTTGTTAGCAATTCTCCATGAATGGTAGACATTTGTCATATTTTTGGGAAGGTCATTTCATCATATGGTTACTATGTAAAATTTAGAATTTTTTGTCGCTAGCAGATCAAAATTAAACTTATTAGGGACAAAGCTCATATGATGATTATGAGTTCAAAGATGGGCCGACGATCAAATCATTAGATCGTCGGGCAATCTAGCGGATTTCCGAATTCATTAGATTGTTACGAATTTTTGGGAACCTGCTGAAAGCGGGAAGTGCAAAACCGGTCGTTGTTGCAATACTTACCTAAGTACCTGTTCCCTCGAGAAACCAATCAAAACGGAAAACCTCCTTAAACAATTCCATGGTACAAATTAGTAGCACAATTTGCTAGGTGCGCTGGAACTTTGGATTGGTAATAAAATTCCTTCATAGTAATGTTCCTAAATGCATTTAACCCTTTGCAGGTACTCTACGCTGTAATGAAAGGCACTAACGGAGCGGACATCGAAGGCCTATCGCTGCCAGTGGACGAAGATTTCGACCCCAACATTCAACTGGACAACTTGGGACCAAAGACTTCACCTGCTTCTACGATAGACGTCAAGCTATGGGCGCAAACGGTAATTTGTTTAAACAATTAACATGTATTTAGTGGAATTTAGTAAGTTTTGATTATGAAGGTAAATATTAGGATTGAGATGCGTTTACTGTGAAGATCATTCAAAAATGTAATGTGCTGGTCTTTATCTCAGCTAGTTCTGGCAGATAAGGTTCTGTACAACTGATAATAGACATGCCAAGATATTGGTAACGGAAAAATTCGCTTTAAAAAAAACTTTGTTTTCTTTAGGTGACCTACAGAAGACACAATTAATTAACTATTGTTTCGTTACCCCCGGGAGGCATATGTGCAGCTATAGATTACATCGATGTACCATGTTTGCCATTCTGCCATGATTCTCGCCATTTTGTTTAAATAATTTGTTGAAAATTTGTGAAGTGTGGGAAAATGATGATCCTGATGATATATTATCATCAGGATCATCATTTCAGAATCAACCACTGCTGGGTACAGTACAGGCCTCCCCTTTTTTCTGCCATACTTCTCGGTTCCGTGCGTTCCTCGCGACGTTAACATACAAATATACAGCTTGAATTTATGTTACTTCATAGATATGTACCCAACTAGTACTATTCCTGGGCCACTGGCCGCTGTGGAACGGCTGGCAGGTGTCGTCGTCGGTGTGCGAGCAACACGACAGCCCCGCGCTGGGCGGCGAGCTCGGCCCGGCCGTGTTGTCAGCGCCGCATGTGCAAATGTTACGGCTGAGCGACTCTACGTTAGCATCGCTCATTGAACTGCCTGCGTTGGATATGCCGGCTGCTACTACGCCAGGTGAGATAGATGATACAAAAACTTGCTTTAATGACTAATTATAAAAGTTTCCTCAGCACTCCTGAATTGATGGTAGTGCATATATTCGGCCAGGACAAAGAATAAATGACAAGGCTTTTGGCTGCAGTTCTCCGATTGCATATAATCCAGGCGGTAAATTAGCTCTTACTGCGTCTCTTTGTCACGTCTGGCCTTTTTCTTCGTCACGTGTTTTTTAACAGGCTTAGAGGTTCTTGGGAGTAGTCTTACGTAGGGAGGACCAAAATGACAGCTAATATCATACTAAATAATGTAATCTTGACAAAAAAACGTCGATCGCAGCAGCTATCGTCTTAGTCTAGCAAATTAAAAATCAGAGTTTAGATAATACCAGTAAGTAAAGGGCTAAAGCAATACTACAGGAATTTGTGTAGAACTCCGTAGAAGCTCGTAAAACTACATTGTTCTATTCTGAGATTTGGCAACTTAAATAAACGTAATATTTCGATTCTCAGGTCTAATGACGTCAGACAAACAAGTGCGAGTACTACTTCGTGACATCGCTGGAAAGGCGTGTTGGGATGCTTCAGCACTCTACTACGACCCATCTATAGCTTCGTCTGAAACTGTGGAGCCACTCGAGTTGCCTGACACGTAAGTTTACGAAAACATTTTAATTCGTTACACCTAAATATGCTTTATTTTCGGCCAATCTGTGGCACTGTTTTCACGTGTAAGAAACCATGTATTTACTAGAAAATAATTTCGTACAATAACTATCTTTGATTCAGCAATGAAGGCAGCGTTGTTCTATCTAAAAACGAATGGGTCGAGTCGCACATTGTCGTGCAACGTTGCTTGTCAATTGTTTCTTTTGACCTTTTGATCAGTTTCTATTCAGAAGCTAGAATTTAATAAGGCATTTTGTTTTTTTCTAGTGCGGAATGTCCGCGAGACAACACATTATCTTCTCTCCCGCCGCCGTTACCCCCGGATCTTTTACCGGATCACAAGAACTGCCCACCGGACAAACATCAATTGGATCACGTATGTATTCATATCAGTACATAATAATCACGACGCCGCTTGAGTTTTGTATGTTTATATGCTTAGTAAGAAATTCTCGAAACCTGAAGGCCAATTCCCGTAATAAAAAACGTTCAAAATCTAGTCGCAATGTCATCTCAACGACAATCAATGTCAAAACTTTTGGGATTTTAGAGTTATTTTCCACAGATTGAGACTGAGATCAGACTGTGAATGTTCTTACAATTATTACAAGAATTGCCCCTCTGATTAAAGTGTGTAACATACAAACGAGAAGCTTATGTTTGCAATTTGTAATAACCTTGGCGCGTCATGATCAGTCTAAGCTTTGTCACTTCTGGGCAAAGACGCTCTTTAATTTCTTCAACTTTTCGCAGTCTTTTGCTTCATATTCCGATCCAGTCTTCAAGAGTTGATTCCATTTGGTCCAATTCTTCAATCATTATAACTGCTTTAAGATTTTGCTTTGCTTCTAACCATACAAACACCTATTTGACAGGTACTAGCATACATCGGTCACACGTCACCAGAGGTCGTATGCGGCCGAAGATTGGACGAGGCTGGCCTATCGCCCCTACCACCAGGAGCGGAAGACGAATTAGTAGCCACACTTGTTGCACACCGGAATAATGAGCGACACTACCTGGCGAATAGAGATAGGTAAGCATGCCGCCTTATACAAGGTGACTATTAATTCAGAACATTATTCTCTATAAAAAATATATAAAGAAAAAAAGGGAAATTGAAAATGAAAAAATTGATAGAAAATGAAAATAGAAAATTTTTGTTGGTTATCAAAAATAAATCTTTTTATTTCATGGAAAAGTGCAATACCTACGCGGTCAAAATGTATCGATTAGCGTTTTTTTTTTTTTCGACGATAATCGTAAAGCGGTATAGTAACCGGCATGAGTCGTGAGCACAAACTGACACCTGCGCAGTAGTTCATTTTTCGGTCTCTTTGGCGGAATGAAGAAGGCGGGGGGCACCAAGGCTGCACGCGATTGGTTCGTCTGTCGATGCTCGTCGTCTATTGGACTCTCACGTGTCATTCGGCTACTGTACACTTTCGTGCAGTTTTAGTGACTTACGTTTTTTATTTTGAAATAGTTTATTTTTGTTAATTCGTATTTGTTAAGTCAAAGTAACGGTTAAATTTGTTTCTTCACTATTTTAGCAGTTACTTGAATGAAGAAAACATTTGCTGTAGTATCAGTAAAGGTCAAGTAAAAGTTAATACTTTGACTGATTGTGTTGATGCAGAAACTGGCCGTAAGTCACAAAGGCCTACAACATTACTGTATCAAAGTAAAATTTCAAGTACCACTAATATTTTAATTATAGTTTGCGTAAGTACCTATCAATAATTTGAGCAAAAGCGGTACTAAATAAATTTGGCCGAAAGTGTACATGCGCGAGCTTGCCCCCACTACTGCCCATCTGTGCTCACGACTCGTGCCGGTCATTATACTTAGCGTTCAGAATCATGTACCTACTGAATCCATGGTGACAGGTTCCGCGTCGATGATACTAAGTAACATCCCTTTGGTTGAATATTTTGTGACCAGCAGCACAAAAAAATAAATACATTTATTTCGTCGTTTTATTTAGTAATTTTATGTAATAATAATAATAATATGTATTTGCTTAAAACACGGTATATAAGGTTGTTACTATACAAAATAAGATCATTCATGTTTTGCTTATAATTAAAGCATGTATTTATAGTAACCGGCATGAGTCGTGAGCACAAACTGACACCTGCGCAGTAGTTCATTTTTCGGTCTCTTTGGCGGAATGAAGAAGGCGGGGGGCACCGAGGCTGCACGCGATTGGTTCGTCTGTCGATGCTCGTCGTCTATTGGACTCTCACGTGTCATTCGGCTACTGTACACTTTCGTGCACTTTAAATGACTTACGTTTTTAATTTTGAAATAGTTTATTTTTGTTAATTCGTATTTGTTAAGTCAAAGTAAAGGTTAAATTTGTTTCTACACTATTTTAGCAGTTACTTGAACGAAGAAAACATTTGCTGTAGTATCAGTAAAGGTCAAGTAAAAGTTAATACTTTGATTGATTGTGTTGATGAAGAAACTGGCCGTAAGTCACAAAGGCCTACAACATTACTGTATCAAAGTAAAATTTCAAGTACCACTAATATTTTAATTATAGTTTGCGTAAGTACAGCTATCAATAATTTGAGCAAAAGCGGTACGAAATAAACTTGGCCGAAAGTGTACATGCGCGAGCTTGCCCCCACTACTGCCCATCTGTGCTCACGACTCGTGCCGGGCATTATACTAACATTATGGGCTGCAAGGTCTGCAATAAAAGTTTATTATTATTATTATTATTTCGCACAGCCTAAAAGGCATACAACATATTCGAAAAAAAAAAAAAACAAGAACAGCCAATTCCGTTGTAAAAAAGAAAAAGCAGAAAGGTGTGCGCAGCAGTATGTGCAGCTGCGCCAAATAGGCCCAATTCAGCAAAAAATACAGACAAAGTCTGCTAATCACAAGACCCATTGTTGTCTCTGGCCTACGTTGGAAGCTACAACATATATTATTATGGTTCCTGCATTAATGAAACTGCGACGCCAAACAAGTACTACACTTGTTGAGTAAATATTATTTTAGCTACGCCTAAACCGCTGTTGCCCAACATGTAACACAAATATTACCCGAATTAAACCATTGTTTTCATTATAGTATGTCATGCAGCTACGAAGAGGAAGAAGTACCGGCCTTAGTAACAAAGTCGACGGCGCGTCCATTTGGTGTGTGTCGCGCTCTAGCGGCACAGCTCGGCACGCTCGCGCCGGCCAGACGGAATCACGCGCATCTACTGAAAAGAACCGATCGATTGCTCCGGGAGCTGAGGAATCTTGATGCACAGAGGTAAATAGTAGAAAACCCCTTTTTTTTGTGGGTGGGAAACCATCATATGACTTCTGACCGCTCTGGGCGGAGCGGGAAGGCGTGTCAGACTTTTACTGACTAAAACCCACCGGTGTTCCTTCAGTTGCCTGTGCCAGGGGCCACGGTATCTCTAAGGTAAGAAAACCCCCGAGAGACCCTGTAATGATGGACGTAAAATAGATCAATAAATCCAAATTAATATTTTGTATGTGTGTACTTTTATTTGTTACGCTTTCACGGTAAAACGGCTGAACGGATTTGGATGAAATTTGGCACATGGATAAACCATGACCTGGAATAGGACATTCTTTTTATCCGGATGTTCCTACGGGATCAAGAGGTATGCAGGTGAAACCGCGAGGCGCCGTTATAATATACTAGCTGTTCTCCGACTTCGTCTGCGATCCAGGATGAAAAGTAGCCTATGTCCTTCTCCAGGTCATAGTCTACTCATGTGCCAAATTCATCCAAATCCGTTCAGCCGTTTTACCGTAAAAGCGGAACAAGCGAACTTACTTTCGCATTGATAATATTAGTTAGGATACTAAAAAAAGTTCTAACCTATTTGTCATCGAATAATCATTATGTTCCTATTCAAACAAGGTTTATGACTCGATTTAACAGATCAACCAATATTGGCACGAGGGTTTGGTCGTGACAATGTGTTTTATTTTAGCTGTTCCTGTCTCCACCAACATTCTTATGCCAGTAACAATCTGTAACGAAATATTGATCTTTTTCTGAACAGGTGTCGCGAAACGCACAAAGTGGCAGTGATATACGTGGGCAAGGGGCAGGAAACTCGCAATGAAATCCTGTCCAACAGATGTGGCAGTCCTGCTTATGAAGCGTTCCTTGCTGCTCTGGCGTGGGAGGTAAGAATATTTCCGAATACTCGTAAAAGCCCGAATCTTTGTATTTAACCAGTTGAATTACAGAAACAAATGTAAAGCCTTTGAAAAGAAAATTGTCTCGCGTGGATTCACGTTCGGTTAATCATTAATGAAGAAATAGAAAATGAAGAAAAAAAGGAAAAAAAAATGAAGATTAATGAAGGAATACTTTTATTACACACATTTATGTGAAAAAGCGCCATTATGAAAATAAAAAAAATGGATTACAGAAAAAGGAGTGAGCTACGTCTGCCAACAAACTGCTTTGCAGTTTGGCAGAGGTAATAAAATTATGTGTTGTAAAAAAATATTTCTGTGTATAAACTATTTTCTTTTTTTTTTTTTAATTATGTAGGGAAGTTTTTCTGTGTGTGTTGGAATTCAATCATTGGAAACGCACGTTTAACAGTATAAATAGGTATATAATTTATAGTAAAACACAGTGAAAGGCACAAACTGGATAAATATAAATAAAACAATCTAAATGACATAAGAGCGGGTCGCGATCGTGGCGTACGGACTCGCGATTCTTCGTCCACTATCGGTTGGCGGGGGTGCGAGGTCGCGGGCGGAGGTGTCATCTTCCGTTTGCCGCGCTTAAGGGCAAGTTCTAACACATATGTTAAGGGCATGCTACAATTTTTTTTTTTTTTTTTCGAAGTGCGTATCTTTGTAAACACAGTACAATTACAGTTTTAGTTTATTTCCGGATTTAGGCCTATGTCATATAGTTCTGAAGGCGTGAAGAAACATGGGCTTTCTATTTGAAATAAATTTGATGTTAAGAAAAAGGATTGGCTTTGTTGTACTTGCCGTTCACTCGTGCCGCTCACAAGCGTCGGCGGCAGTTGCCTCTGCCGTTCACGAGTGTCGCTCGTGTGCATGAGCACTTACGTGTTTAGAGTAGTTCTACACAAGAATATATTGTGGTGCAGGTGGAGCTGGAGAGTCACGTGGGCTTCACGGGCGGGCTGCGCGGTGGCGGCGGCGGCGGCGTGAGCGCGCCCTACCTGGCCAGCCTCACGCTGGAGGCGCTGTTCCACGTGGCCACGCGCATGCCCGCAGACTCGCCTGATGCTATACTGAATAAGGTATCGGTACATAGATGAAACATCCTCTTGTCGTGAACTTATTTATTTGCACCATTTTGTACGGTCAAATGCACGTCAAAAGTAACTCTTGAACTACGAATGTCAATTGAAATGGTATGCTAGTGGTTTTTTTTTTCGATTGATTTTCGTCTTCCTGTTTTTTTGACTGATTTTCGGCTAGCTAGTTGCAGCTAAATATCAATTGTTTTTATCGAGGCACGCCACGTGATCATAATCCAACATGAGAATTTAGCGTTCTTGGACTCCTCTAAAATCGTGAAGAGCTTATCCACGCAAAGCTTCTCGCGACTGGTATTTAGATACAATCATTTGTTTTATACTCATTCTTTTTTTTTTGTCCAGACTCGTCACCTCGGCAACGACGAAGTACATGTGGTGTGGAGCGAACACTGGCGACCATACAAACGAGACACACTACCCACACAGTTCTGTGACGTACTCATAGCACTGTACCCGCTGCCCGGCGGGTTGCTGCGCTGTACTGTGTCTAGGAAACCCGATGTGAGTACCAGTTTTATTTGAAATCAAGTGTATGTGGTGTGGAGCGAACACTGGCGGCCGTAGAAACGAGACCCATTACCCACAGTTCTATGACGTCCCATAGTGCTGTAAATGAAGTGTACCTACTCGTGTACTTTACCTTCTTGTGTTGTTTTTTATACCAAAACAAAACTAAAGTCTATATCGCTGAAAAGCAAGTATGTTGAGTGTGATTAGAGCACATTTTTTCTCTCAAGTTTTCTAGTGGAAAGGGGGAAACGCTAATATTAATAATAAGTTTGTAACCGGCCACTTGAATAGACAACATTATTATGATCGATCTTGTAACTAGCTAGTATTATTTTAATTAATTTTCCAACCATCCTGAATAAATTGTCATAAAATGAATATCAACATGAAACACCCACAGGTATGCGTATTCGGCCCAATCTGGGAAGAGTGCATAATCCGCGTGAGCTGCTGCGCCGCGCTGGTGCGCTGCGCGGCCTTCAGCGGCGGGCGCTCCGTGCGCGCCACCATGCCGCTGTACCAGCACGCCTACAGCGAGCGCGCACGCTCGCTCGACGCGCTCGTGACGTCACACACGCTGCCCAGCACCTTCGAGAGCTTCGTGGAGCGCATGCGCGACCCCGCGCCCGCCGCCGCCCCCCCGCACGGTAACACTGACCCCGCCCCCGTCCGCCCCACGCGTCGCCTGCGCACTAAACATGACATGGACGCGTTAACTTAGGTGGTTCATCTTTTTTTTTTTCTTTTTCGTGTTTGGGGAAGATTTTTTTTTTTGTTTTAAAATCAATGTCAACGTAAGCTTTAATTATGCTAAAAACCATCCAACTAAATAGCTATTATAAAACGGGCCAGTAAAATAATTCGGGCTGGACTATTAATATTTACGCTTACATTTTGAATCATCCTCATCATCCGCCTTTCATTGTAACTAGATGCGATCTAACATGACATTTTACATAAAGCGACTGCCACCTAACCTGCTTACTGTAATATAAAACAAGCTACACAAAGGTAAACATAGATAAAGACATAATACTTCATATCGAAGCCGAAATTAGGCGTATCATAGGCCCCGAAGCTTATTCACTTATTTTGAACGCGTTCGAAACGTGGATTTAGTTTCTCTTCTACATGAAGTAATATTTCTTTGTCTATGGAACACGGAATATATTCTCGATAGGCGATACTAATCGATATTGTGTTGGCAGATCAAGGCTCAGGCCGGCTAGCTGCGGCCTTGCTGGACCACGGCGCGAGTGGCTGGGGCGGCGGCACCGACCCGCACGGCGTGTCCCCGCGGCCCTCCAAGCGCCTGGGCCCCTTCAAGCGGCCCCCGCACACCGGGCCCCCCGCGCCGCACACGGCCCCGCCGCTCGCCGCGCCGCCCCCGCTCGCCGCGCCGGGTCCCCCGCGGCGGAACCGGTGAGCAGAGCCACGCCTCTTCATGTCGACAGCTTCCTAGGACCTCAGTTTCCGGCAATGACGCTCAGCTTCGTGTGGCCAACATACTCCATTAAAATTTCATGTTCGAAAAATTGTGACGTAACAAATCTGTCTGAAGCCCCGCTAAATGCGATGTTACACAAAAGCGTCGTCCACCCGCACGGCCGTATGTTAGTAAGTTCGCTGCGAGGCGTCGGTGCTTGAGCGTCGCGGGTGGCGACAAACATTATCCGGTCGCTAAGCTATCATGGTGCGTAAAATGTAGTCGGTAATGTTAAAAATTGGTCTGTTTTTTACCTGAGCCAAGTAGATCGAATACAATTAAATTATGATTTCATTCCGACAGAGAAAATATACGGACAAAAAATGAGATAAATTAAAATTCAGTAAATGTGATACATATTGAATTTATCCTCGCAGATCTAAGTATCGGTCTTCTTCGATCTATGTCTACGATGCTATAATTATAATTCTTAAAATTCAGTAAATGTGATACATATTGAATTTATCCTCGCAGATCTAAGTATCGGTCTTCTTCGATCTATGTCTACGATGCTATAATTATAATTCTGAAGGCCGAACGCAGTCGAAATGTTCTGTGAACGTCTCCGCTCTGTATCTTAAGTTAATTCGTCCATCGAGAGATTATAGTACTACTTAACGGACTTAAAGGAATTTTCATGTACTTAATATTTTATAAGCTTTTAATATCTGTAGAGTCTTGCATTTAAAATGTAATGTACATGCTTGCTGTTAGCTTGAAGTGTGCAACCGTAGAGTTAAAATGTTCAAAACATTTTAACACATATTTTTATGTAAATGTCTTCAATATACAAACTGTAATCAGCAATCATTTGACATTACATTGGTGTTTTCTGTACATATTGTAAACTAGATGTAGAGCTTTAACTGTTGTAGGTTTGTTTATACAATACTATTTATTTGCATAATTGAGATTTAAATCAAGTCCCATTCGTTGTTATTATTTATTTTTGTTTAGAGGACGTATGTATATCAGGCTAAAACGTACACGATTGTAACCAGGTAAATTTTTAATAAGAAAAATACGTATTCTCACGTCATTATTCCACAATATATCCTACAAGATGCTCTAGTATGCGTTAAGTGTGTCTGGAGATGTTCAACCTGACCTTTGATCTCCCGTCCGTTTGTATATTGGTATTGATTGTTGTTATTAAATTGTTTTGATCCTACGCCTACTGAGATTTGTATTGATAAAATAACCAACATTCCATTCTTTTATTATTTTAAAAGTATTTTCGAATCTATTATTATTTTTCTACAAATGAATTGAGATGACGTGGTGATAATATTGTGTAACAATCGACCTGCATTTATCGTTTACCTGTGGTACTCACATCAACTTATCTGATGCATTCCATTCAAAATATTTTTTGAAGAATCTGTATTGTTTCTCAGTATCTCTTAGTTTTATTATTCATTATAATAGTAATTATTATTTATTAATCTGAATGACTTTTTCCACATTTTAATTTTAAACAGTATTTTTATAGTTGTTAAGACTGACACAAGATTATGTATTGCAAACACTAAGTATTAAAATGTTATATTTTATTAAAACAATGTGGTGGTATTACTTATAACTTATTACAGCTAATTTATTATTGCTAGTTTTTGTTGATTGAAATAGCTTCGAGAATTGTCACTTATAATAAGTAATCCAGATATTAACCCACAGACATTATCTAATGTAACCAAATTTTTATATTTAAAATGATGTAAAAATAAAGTTTTGTTAAACTTTTTCAAGTTGTTTTTGTGTACAATACAAATGCCCTAAGAGAGCACAGATGGCCTAGTGGTAACGACTGCGACTTACGAGTTGTCTTACTTTGTGTAGATTATCCACCATCACCACTGCTCTCAAAACATCGGAACGAAAACATCGAGAGGAAACCGGCATGTCCCAGAACCAAAAATTCGAAACGCATGACATCTAACCCGCACTGGGCCCGCGTAGTGGATTACGGTGCGCTCCCTCTCACCGAGAGGAAGCCTATGTCCCAGCAGTGGGAACATTATAGGCTGATTATTCATATCCTAAAAATGTTGAGACTAATTTAAATAAAACCTGTTATAAAATTGTAACATAATTGTTTACTCAATAATAGTCCTTATATCTATGTCTTAGGCAGCTTATACATCCCTCCTTGTAAAACTAGTAGATGGGTTCGTACTTTCGTATCCAAGAACTGTCTGAGCTCTTGAAGACTGCATTCCGTACCAGGAGCTTGTGAAGCAAACATCTTCAACATCTGGTGAATGCGATCCAGTGGAAGAGAATCCAAGTTGGTCAACATTCCAACAATATAAGACCAGAAAACTTGGAGTTCCCCTTCCCTCTGATCATGGGCTGAAGCCATAACACTCTCTGTCTCATCATCTTCACAAATCATCTCCTGAACTTGGTTGGTAGCTACATTAGCCTTGTTTCCGTCAGAGCCATCCACCAACACAAAGTGGTCTGAACTTTTCTCAGTGATGAGGCCCATTGATTGCCAGTACGTTATTTTTCGCCTTAGAATGGTGACAGGCACTTTCATGACTTGGTGCAGTTCATCTATTGACCACTCTGGTTTATCTTGAAAATGCATTATCAATGTTGCATTGAATGGCGACACAGTTAAATCTAGTTTTTTATCTCCTATTTCTATCTCAATATTCACATTTCCTAGATGTGGTTTCCAACTTAATGTCCTATTCCCTTTTAGAGCTTCAAATGATTTTGTGTATGCCTCTAGATGGCGTTTTATTTGCTCTGGTACCTCCAAACTCTCATCTTTGAACGGTGGCCAAAACTGTGCAGATAAAATCATTGCATTTGAAGTAAACTTTTTGTTCAAAATTTCTATTTCCTTGTCTTGTTGAATGAGTGCATTAATTCTTTTGGAATCCGATATATCTTTGAGCATAACTTCACAGAAGTGCAGTTGTGATTCCCCAAATCTTAATTTTAGTAATTCCAGATATCTGATTTCCTTCTCTGTGTTTATAGCACTTTGTGCCAACAATCTGTCTGCTAGAAGAGTCCTGTATTCATTCACAAATAATTCCTTACTGCCATATACATTCACTAGCATTGATATAATATCATTGGCTCTTCTATCACTGGAGTCAACGGTGGGGTCAGCATCAACTGGGTCAGGGTTCCACTCATCCCAGGCTTCATCTTTGTCACTGTCGCCATCAGCTTCTGCAGCAAACTTGACCAATTCCTCGGCTAGCTCACTGCCTGCTCCTTCTTCAGTTAAACTACTGACAACACTGCGCACTGTGTCATCTCTATTCCTCAGATAATTTCGAACCGGCTTGGTTACTGTTTCAAGAATCACCCCTGATGGATCAAGATGCCTCAAAGCCCTAATAGTAGTAACATAGGCAGTAAGTATATCAGGAGTGTTCACACCCGGGTGCAACAGTCTTGTTTCAAGTGCACTTTGTAAGTTTGTACACAAAGAAGATCTCAAGTCAGTCTTTTCCAAACATATTTTAATATCATCAACAGCAGGCTGTGAGTCTGGGTATTCGATTATTATATTAAAAAGTTGTTCTATTCTTAATTTTGTGTAGCTATGGTATAAAAAATAACTTAATTTTTGCTTGAACTTTGATATAGCATTTAGAGTATTTTTATCATCAGGGGATGGTTTAGAGGAGCCCCCACAATAAATCCTAGTTAGCCATGACATAACAGTAGTGTCAAGCCAAGTTTCCAAGAATTCTATATGTGACATATCAAAAGATCCAGTGCAAAGCTTCTGAATGTGACATTCTATCCTCATTTGTATGAAGGTTGTCAACACTTGACCAGTCAGTCTCTCAAGTAACTGTAACTCCATGAGTTTCCTGTTAGTATCATGAAACACCTTCACAATATACATACAGTTACAGTCTGAACACTCATTCAAGCACCCTGAGCAGGTGACATCTTCACCCATGTCAGAGTTTGCATACTCATTATCAAACACATTAAAAGATACTTTGTAGAAATTATTAATGATCACTTGGAAGTCCAATGGCAACTGGGACAGCAGTGTTGCTCTAACCAGTTGTTTGAATCCCGAAATAATATCCTTTTCGCCATAAATAGGCTTGCTGTCATTACAGCTGTTGTTCAATGTGGTCAGTCTTTGTAACATTCCTGAGAAATTGGACACAGCGTCGTATATATCGTTCACAGCAGCCTTGAATAGTTGGAACCCTTTCACGTCCTCTTCTACTTTAACAAACTTTGACCAGAACGAAGGGGCTACATGCTGCCGCAGATATTTCTCGATGTGGAGAAGAACAAGATCTCGTATTTTGATCTGAATGCCGAGGCCGACAATTATTTGTTGAATCTCGTCGTAGTCTGCGTTGCTGCAGTTGCTGAAGACAGCGTCGTTGAGAATTGGAAAGGCATAATTGATCTTGTTCCAGTAGGCCTTTAAGTCTTCTTTTTTATAAGACATGTTGCACTGCTAATTATTCCTTTTATTTTTAAATATAAATTATGAATTTGAATAAAAACAACAAAACAAGCAACCTTTACCTGAAGCAACCATTGAAGCAACCCCTTATGTCATTATTTCCATATTGTCATTTGTCAACTTGACTTGAGAATTGACATTGACAGTTGCACAGACTGCGTAATGCTTATTTAGTAAAAAGAAAAAGGAAAACATTTTTTTGCGGAAGAAAAATCATCTTTATCTTCCGGTATGTGGATAGAGATTAGTAATAGTATTGGGCGCTATTTCCAAATTTTTTGACCCCACTGACCTCTAATAAACAAGTACGCTAAATAAACTATACGAAACCTCGCTGTATTGCCGCATGCCGTCACCACATGACATGACATGACGCTGGAGAATAGCCGACATCGGCTCAGTTGCCAAAGAAGGAAAAATTAAAAATATTAAATAAACGAAATGACAGTTGTTTTTGTGCCGATTCAAAGCGCTCCGCTCGAAGTACTCTGTGCGAGCGTCTCAGGAACTAGAATTTGCGAATACGAATATTTTTTGTGTACCTATTTCGTGTTTACTACGTGATATTTAGTTTTTACTATGAGAGCATGCGTATTTTGTAAAATTCGCTATCACAAAGGCAGCGGAATAACCTTCCACAAGTAAGTGAATTTCATGATGTAGCATACCCTTAACGTATGCGTTCGAACTTGCCCTTAAGCGCGGCAAACGGAAGATGCGACCTCCGCCCGCGACCTCGCACCCCCGCCAACCGACAGTGGACGAAGGATCGCGAGTCGGTACGTCACGATCGCGACCCGCTCATAAGTCTTTGATTGTTTTATTTATATTTATCCTGTTTGTGCCTTTCACTGTGTTTTACTTTTGATTATATACCTACTTTTACTGTTAAACGTGCGTTTTCCAATGAACTAATCCCAAACACACACCCTGAGAAAAACCTTCCTTACAAAGTGTCGCCCAACTCGTGGCCAAGTTTTCAGTGAAAAACTCGTTAAATCCATAACAGTGAAAATAAGTGATAAAACCTATCGTGCTAACACATACTGTGAACCCTTTCCGATAGTGCTTTTTATAAATATCTCCACAAACAGTGCAAAAAACAATCGACAAAACTTCGGGCGAGTCCACTCTTCCCGCCAAAATTGTGCTTCCCGCCAAAAATTTTAACCGACGCGAACGAACGCGCGCGCGAAGGAATTTACCGCGCGGAGTGTTTTGGCGCGAACCAAAGAGTACAGTCAACATTTATTTTCGTGCAACGGATTTGTAACGAATACGTTGTTCGTTACATACTACCACCCATATAACCATCACCCGTGTTGTTCGAGCGAGTAACAGCAGAGGTAGTGCCCTACCCTTACCATGCCGCCGAAGCCAACAAAAAAACGTACTGGAAGAGATGGTGGGTCGGGATCCGACACGGACGCGGAGCAAAATAGAACGGTGGTCGCATCAACGTCACCATCTACGAACATCACCATGTCTGAAGAGATGCTTCAGACTCTTGTGTGCAACATTACAAGAAACCAAGCGGAAACAAATCGCATTCTCATTGAGAGCATACTGGCGAATAAGGATGAACCGTGCACATCATCACCACGGATACCCGATACGCGTGATACCGCGCGGTGGTCGGGTAACTTCGCAAAGTGTACGGCGCGTTTTGACGGGTCATCGAAGAACGCCGAAGAGCTCGAGGCATTCATCGACGCTATCGAGGTATACCGTGACTGCACCAACATCAGCGACGAGCACGCTCTGCGGGGGCTGCCTATGCTGCTAGTTGGCGAGGCCGCCGTCTGGTGGCAGGGCATAAAGTCGTCGATAGCGTCGTGGTCCGACGCGCTGCAACGTCTTCGAGGGATGTACGGAGTGCCACGACCAGGATATAAAATCCTTCGTGAGATTTTCTGTACCGAACAAAATAGTGAACGGGCCGACGTATTTATTAGCAAAGTGCGCGCTTTAATAATGAAGTTACCGTATGATGTGCCGGAAGTGATGATGTTAGACATAGTTTACGGATTGTTAGATCGTAGAATAAGAAAACGAGTGACTCGTGACGCGGTGCATGAGCTGGATCAGCTAATAGCGAAGGCCAGGTTAGTCGAGGAGTCGTTGGCGGAGGTAAGTGCTTCTACCCATTGTTATAACAATAGCGACAATGTAATCTATAACCCTCCTGTCGCCGCGCAGGAATGTTCGAACGCAAACGTTAACCCAACGAAAACCATAGGTGACCTGCCTAAGTCGAGTACTAATCAACGTGTCGTTACTTCGTTAGGCCGTCTGACTCGCACGCATTAAACGTGAAAAATAATAACAATAGTGATGGGCAAAGGCGTGCTAGGCCAAAGTGTACTTATTGCAAGTTTTTCGGTCATACGGTAGACGAGTGCCGCAATAAGGATAAGAAGGACGGAAAGGTCACTGACCCTTCTAATAAGTCGAGCCAAAAGTACTGAGTTACGTTGTTACGGATGTGGTCAGCTGGGAGTGGTGCGTTCAAAATGCAGTAACTGCAAAGGCGCGTCGACTTCAAGCAAGTCGGATTTTTTTAGAGCTCAGGTAGCCGATTCCGACGATCAGCGGCCGCTGGTGGAAATTCAGGTCGTGAATCGTAAAGGGGTAGCTATTTTAGACACGGGGGCCACACATTCCATTGCAGGCCCCATGCTATACGACTTACTTTTTAGGGCCGGCGTTGTTTTTAAGAAAACGTTACGTACTATAGGGCTGGCCGACGGATCGCAACAAGTAGGCACTGTACTTGAGTGTGATACTGACGTTATATTAGAAAACCATGTTATACCTATCACGTTTATAGTTTTGCCGGACGCGCAAACCCGAACATTGCTAGGTAGAGACTTTATCATGAAAGCAAATATCCTGTTGGACTTACCACAGAGCAGCTGGTGTTTTAACGATGAGCCGGAACACTGGCGTCCGTTTATCACCAGCTTTGACTTACCTACTGGCGGCCAGATGGAGCTGATGAAGGTGGAAGCATCAAACCTTGTGCTGAGGGATGATGAAGGGACCAAGTTAACAGCAGATCAGAGGATCCAACTGAACGCATTTCTGTTGAAGAGGTCCGACCGCTTCGCAAAGGGCGGGCCACCAACAGAATTCGCCACGCACCGGTTGAAGATAGACCCGCATCAGGAACCCATCGCCTCACCGCCTTACCGGATGTCTCCTAGTAAGAGAGCGATGCTGGAACAAGAGTTGCAGAAGTTACTGGATACTGACGTGATCGAAGAATGCGATTCACCTTGGGCCGCCAACGTGGTCCTCGTGACGAAGAAGGATGGAGGGGTTCGGCTATGTGTAGATTACAGGAAGCTGAATGCTGTAACGGAGCCTGATCGCTACCCACTTCCACGCATCGAAGACGTTCTCCACGCAGCTAAGAACACCAGTTTCATGACGACCTGTGACCTCCGATCAGGTTACTTTCAAATTGCTGTGGAACCGGTTGACCGCGACAAGACTGCGTTTGTGAGCCCACTCGGCTGTTTTAGGTTTAAAAGGATGCCAATGGGTTTGAGGAATTCAGGAGCAACTTTCCAGCGGCTTATGGATCGGTTCAGGTCCGGCAAGGGACTGGCCGATGTTTGCATGTTAACATACTTAGATGACGTCATTGTTCTGTCGGAATCGTTCCCCAAGCATCTGGAAGACTTGAACGCTGTTTTCGACCGGCTTGAGATGTACAACTTGCGAGTGAACCGCGAAAAGAGTTGCTTTGCTCGCGAGTCGGTAAAGTTTCTGGGCCACGTGATCGTACCAGGTGGAGTTAAGGCAGACCCCGATAAGACAGCAGCTATCGCAAATATGTCCCCTCCTGAGAACGTGAAACACGTGAAGACCTTTTTGCAAACGTCAAGTTGGTTCCGGCGCTTCATTCCCAATTACGCCGACGTTGCCAAGCCTCTGACGGATCTTCTTAAAAAGGTCAGCAAATGGACCTGGGCCTCGAAACAACAAGACGCCTTTGACTGCATTAAGGAAAGGTTAATCACCGCTCCGATACTGCGCCAAGCTGACGAATCGATGCCGTTTACATTGAGGACAGATAGCAGCAGTTATTGTCTCGGAGCAGTACTGATGCAGGGGGAGGGTCCCGAGGAAAGACCAGTAGAATACGCCAGCCGTTTGCTGAATAGTGCGGAGAGAAACTATAACACAACGGAAAGAGAAGCGTTAGCAGTTGTATGGGCTGTTACCAAGTTCCGCGCATACATCGAAGGATCAGAGGTTGTAATAAAGAGTGACCACCAACCTCTGCGATGGTTGATGACTGTAAAGTCACCAAGCGGCCGGTTAGCTAGGTGGGCCCTTACTCTGCAGGAGTACAATCTCCGTATAGAATATACACCTGGCAGATCGAACGTAATCGCTGACACACTTTCACGGCCACCTTGCGCAGAAGAAACGGATTGTGATATCCGCTACGCCGAGGTTGATTTCCCGTCAAGAAGCCCCAAGGATGTCCGTGAGAACCAACTGAAAGACCCTGACGTGCGAAAGATCGTTGAGGACCTCGAATCAACCGACGATCCGTTTAGGGGGAGGAGTTGGTCCGACCGCGGTTTCATTATGTCGGACGGCATATTGTACAGATATGGACCTGACGAGTATGAAGAAGAGACCGGATGTCTCGTTGTTCCGGAGCACGAGCGTGATAAAGTCATGGCAGAATATCACGACGCACCAACAGCTGGACATTGCGGAGTAGAGCGCACACTAGATCGAGTGAAGTCGAAGTATTACTGGCCTAGTATGCGGCAATACATCGTTGGATACCTAAGGAAGTGTGTAGAATGTCAAAGGTACAAAGCCGATAACAGGAAACCAGCCGGACTTTTGCAGACTCCCGCAACTAATCGCCGCTTTGAAGTCGTCGCCGTGGACCTTTTCGGTCCATTGCCGGAGACGGCTGACAAAAACAAGTGGATCCTTATAGTAGAAGACACGTGCTCTCGATGGGTAGAGTTATTTGCTCTTCAAGATGCTACTAGCTTAAACTGTTCCAAGACTCTGATCTCAGAGGTTTTCCTGAGATATGGAGTACCAAGACGGATCTTGAGCGATAATGGTGTACAGTTCATAAGCGAAATAATGCAGCAGGCTTGCCATTCATTTGGCATTACTCAATCGCTGTCGCCTGTATACCACCCACAAGCGAACCCGGTGGAAAGGAAAAACCGTGATCTAAAACCACAACTTGCTATGCTGGTGGGGAAAGATCACAATACGTGGGACGCTCACTTACCCGCGATACGTTTCGCGATGAACTCTGCAGTAACCAGCAGCACTGGATTTTCGCCAGCTTACCTGACGTTTGGACGAGAGCTGCGTGCACCGGCCGACGTCATCGCTGATATGCGCAACATTGTTGAGAGCGACAACGTCGTAACGGGCCTTACCCCTTACCTTCAGAGAATGTCAACCGTATTGTTTGAAGCTAGGGAAGTGCATGAAAAGGTTCAAGCGAATCAGAAACGTTATGCCGATGAGGGTCGCAGCCCTGCACCTGATTACTCAATTGGTGATTTGGTCCTTTTGAAGACACAAGGGAGTAACGACACAACCCGCGGACAAACACCCAAGTTCATACCGCGACGGGACGGACCTTACCGTATTAAGGAACCCGCGAGCTCCACCACTTATGTGTTGGAGAAAGTAAATAACGGTGAAACGTTAGGGAGGTACCACGTCTCCCAGTTGACACCATTCATAGGCGACGTACCGTCAGCCCCGGTCAACGAAAAGCGTAGGCGCGGTAGACCTAAGCGTTATATGGACTGACACAGACGCGTGGGCGCATGTCTGGGTCAGAGGGGGAGGATGTAGCATACCCTTAACGTATGCGTTCGAACTTGCCCTTAAGCGCGGCAAACGGAAGATGCGACCTCCGCCCGCGACCTCGCACCCCCGCCAACCGACAGTGGACGAAGGATCGCGAGTCGGTACGTCACGATCGCGACCCGCTCATAAGTCTTTGATTGTTTTATTTATATTTATCCTGTTTGTGCCTTTCACTGTGTTTTACTTTTGATTATATACCTACTTTTACTGTTAAACGTGCGTTTTCCAATGAACTAATCCCAAACACACACCCTGAGAAAAACCTTCCTTACAATGATTAATTATATGTTTCGATTGCTTTTGTGTGCCTTTTTAATACTATTTTATATTTAGAATAAACGTTTCTATTGCTATCTCATCACATTTATGTGTAATTAGAGCTCAATTTTCACTTAATTTAAATACAAATTTGAATAGGGTTGTGAATGTTCCATGTCGATAATGTGTCAATAATTTTATTCAGACAGTGGGTAATTTTAAATTGACGTCTTTCAAATAGAAATTTACTGTCCCCAGAAATTTCTGCAATTTGATTAGCTAAAAAAAAATTAAATACTAGTTTCTAATTTCAAAAGATAAATATTATGTGTAATGTTTACTTGTTTCCGAAGAAAAGACCTAACATTGAAATAAAACTTGCCATCTACAATGTACTGTATACGTTAGTCATTTTCACTTTAATTAAATACTTAATTTCAGATTTCCCACTGACTCAACTAAGCAGTTATGGTTGAAAAACATGAAAATGGAAAATTGGAGTCCTAAATCTAGTTATCACCTTTGTAGTAAACATTTCACTGAGGGCTGTTTCGTTAAACACCCTGCACGTACTTCTTTAAAACATGGTAGTGTCCCTACAATTTTTTTTGGTGAGTATTTAAACATATTATTAAGTCTGATTCTGCAATTACTAAGTCAGTTTAAAAATATTTACGTCCCATATTAAAACTGTGTGTTGTACATGTCCTCTACTTTCCTCTATTTTTGTAAGTCAGTTTGCATCAATATAATAATGGAATATTTCCAGCGAATAAAACTTCTGTCCGTGACGACATGGCCACCCCAACACCGTGTGTATCTGAGACAGTTACACCGTGTGTATCTGAGACAGTTGAAGTAAAAATAGAATTGAGCAGCATTGATGGTAAATATCAATTCCTAGATTTTTACAAAGTACCTAATAGAATAGAATACTGTTTATTATGGACACCATATAAATAATTAGGAAATATATAAATTTTATATGGCACCACCCATATAAAATTTCTATATATCTTATCTTATAGCTAAGAGCGATCTCATAAAGACAACCTTTGGATGGATTAAAAAGGGGAAGCAGAGACAAATACTGTAGCTAGTCTGTGGTGTACCATTTACATAATACAATAAATAGGTACTAATCTAAATAAATATATACATAGGTATAATAATAAACATGAAACAGGAGCAAAGAAAATATAATGATGATGTTTAAGGAGAGAGGAAGTGCTTTTTTACCATAATTTTAAAAGTGGACAAAGATGAATGAGTAATTTTATCAAGAAGGTTCCTACACTAAAATATTTTACTATTACAGAGGCAAGCACGAGCTCAACCCAAAAGATGGCTTGGACATTCCCCGAAGTTGGCGAAAATATTGAGCATGATCACAAAAATATACCATCCAGAAATGTCTCTGAAGTTTGTGCAAATATCAGGCACGATCACTGCTATGGAAATTCACCTAGGTCTACAAAACTAATGATACAGCGAGTTAAAAAATCTCTCAATATGTCACGTGCTCGTGTGAAAGTTTTGTCACAACATGTTAAAAGGTTGAAGAACACTGTTTCTTCTTTAAAAACTATAATTATTAGTGATAAAAAAAAGAAATTAATTAATTAATGATGACTGTTTATCATCTGCCTAGCCTTTTCCCAAGAATGTTGGGGTTGGCTTCCAGTATAACCGGATGCAGCTGAGTACCAGTATTTTATATGGAGCAACTGCCTATCTGACCTCCACAACCCAGTTATTGGGACCAACTGCTTAACGTGTTTTCCGAGGCACGGAGGGGCCTTGGTATGTAAAGATGGTCACCCATCCACGGACCAACCGCGGCAAGCGTAGCTTAATGAAGATAAAAATCGCAAAACACGTATTCGTCGCCGTTTGTATGAAACTGACAGGTGTTAAGAACGCATTCTCAAATGTCCGTTTTGACATTTGAGAATGCATTCTTGACTCCTGTCAGTTGCAGTGCCTTTTATTTTTAGATAACTTTTATTATCAATAACATAAAAATACTAATAATAATTTCATAAGTAATTTAAATTTGGATTACAATGCAATTATAAAATAAAATTATACCTATATAATTCTAGTCATTTAAAATAATAATTTATACAGGGTTATTTGTAAAACACCAACAATCTCTTAAGAGGTCATTGTACTCATCATTATGAACAACTTTTACTATAGGACCAAACCTGAAAAAGCGAAAAAAAAATCAGCTGCTTCCTACATTTTGACGAGATATGCGAACATAAATGTAGGGAACAGCTGATTTTTTTTTCGCGATTTCAGTTTTGGTCCCATAGAAAAAGTTGTATAATGACCTCTTAAGAGGTTGCTGGTGTTTTACAAATAACCCTGTAAGTATATTAAAAATAGCGATCTGTTAATAAAGATGTCATGTCAAAAAAATTAAAATGTTTCAATATTGTATGCAATGTAAATATGTAGATGTCATAATAATAAAATTATAATAAATAAGTTTTACATTTTATACCCAAAATATTAATTGATGGAATAGAAACATCTCTCACACAACCAGTTAGATAGCTTTCTATTAAATTCTAAATCTTTCGGCTAAGTGGTTATAAAAAAAACCTACCTATATTTTCAGCGCCGCCATGGTATAACAATTTTTGTTGTCTATTTATGCGCTATGAGTAATAGTGTTCTGTGATTATGCGGGACTACTATTGGTTTTTGTACTATTTTCCTCTTTGACATAGCCTTTTCATCTTTTTCAAAAAGCGAGTAGTTTTTTCTTCCAAATTTGCAGGTTTCAAAGACATATAAAGACAGGAGGGTAAGCAGCTTTTGCTTAATAAATACAGGTTTACAAGAGTCTGTCCACTTAGGATTGAAAATTGACCTTACACGCTTTTTTTGGGCATCTGTTGTAGAGTCATGTATGAATTGTCAAAAGAACTCTGAGACGGGGTTTTAAGAATTTTAGAGCTCACTTCGCTCACTCTTTGATTATTTTTCTCTTAATTCTTAATCTTTTCTGCATCTATCAGTGCTAAGTGCTAAACTTTTTTTATAAGCTATGCGAACAATCAATCCTATAGATTTTTCAAAACCACACATACTTTAGCATTGTTTGAAAAAAGTAATCCGGTTCAAGTAGCAAAAGAGCGCCTTTCTTTAGAAATATCGATACTAGTGATAGATCAAGAAAAACCATTTTGTGAAAGTATATTTCCTAGAACTTAAAACAAAACAAGTTTTAACAAGGGGCCCTGTAGCAAGGATCGCGGACCCCTTGATAGTATTTGCTACAGCGCCCCGCGCTGGCTTAATCAGACACTGTGCATAGCCCTTCGGTTATTCGGTGGATTTTACTTGCTTGAACGGAAATTCCTCGTAATAATTAACATACTAGCGCGCCCGTGTGTACTATCGGTGCTATTAGTTACGTTCAAACAGCACGGGATATTAAATAGTTAGGGCGGTCGCCCACGGCGACTTTTTGCAGCAATTAGCGCGTCGGTATGACTGTTTTTGTGTCTGTATCAGTGTTGCTCAACTATCGATAGTATTTCAATACTATCGTGACCTCGAAAACTAGTAACGATATCGATAGTCTTAGCGCGGGGAGCAAATAAAGAGTGGACAGCATTTATATATATAAGTCTATGGTGGACAGTATATTAGGGGCAATGGTATATCGTCGCTGATACTGCAATACCGCGTAACTAACAACAGACAATACCGCGTAACTTCGATATGGCAAATTTTACAGGAGAGCGAAAAAACTAAATAACTTCTGCTGTACTTATCAAATACGTGTCTGAACTTTCAGCTATTTAGAAATGTGTATTAGTTACCTTATATATTATTATTTAACTTAATCCAGTCAATATTTACCTAGAAAATACACTTACGCTGTTTTTCATTTTATGTGGCATTTATTATTTGAGCTTTTTTGGCATTTACGCGGAATTGGAGGGAGAATAAAACAGAATTAATATTATTATAAAGAAGTTATATTCACTTAAGTAATCTTAGTCTCATCATTTTAACTTTGGTAGTAACTAGCTTAAACAGTCTCGTCATTAAAACGTCGTCATAACAACTTGGTAGTTACATATTAGTATAATTATGTGATCTTACTACAAACATAACAAAACAAAGAGCTTACAAATCAAATAATTAAAGGCTAAAATAGTCAGTCAAAAAATTTATGAAATAGTCGTGTCTCAAAACAAAATAATGAAATAATAGGAACATAAAAAACTGGTTCACCCAAGACAGGTAGGTACCACAGTCTTTCAAAAATTACTTAATTTTTCTTATAAGGTAAGTTATCATAAAACTGATGACAATCAACGGGGATGACGTTTTTTAGTTGCTGTAAGTGCAGATATTTGCTTTCTAATATTGGCACTCTAGATGAAAACAGCAATGGAACACTATTTGTAAGTGTTAAGATATTTCGTGGTCTTCGTGGCAATAGGGTTAAGTCATCTTTGAAATGTTTTTTATACTGAATATTCCCATCAGGATTATATTGTAATACTCGCAGGTCTACCACACAATCATCGCCAGCAGTACGGCCAGGTCGTATGGAGTCATAAACTTGATATTCTTTAATCCCGTAGTTCTTGAAAAAAGTATGATCCGGTTGAATGACTCTGTATGGAGACGGTTTCTTTCTTGCTTGTTTAGTTAGTGTAGCGTACTGCGATGGCAAAAATATTTCTATGTTTTTTAACTTTCTCTCAACGAGAGAATGGACAGAGTCCACCTCCATCTGTGTGTGTCCCCTTTCGAGGTATTTTTGTGTTATTGTAATATTTTTATCCATGGCTAGTCTAAGAAGCGCATTAGAAACGATACTGTTTCTATTTTGCGATGTGCAACCATCTGTCCATATTACTACATCTTTTGCATCTTCATTTAACAGATTTGTTACGTAATCTACAAAAAAAGAAGCGTAGGTGGTAGCTTTTAAGTCACAAGTGGTTTCATCAAACCAATAGCATGTGACATCGTCTGTTCCAAGGTTGTAGACGGTGAAATTATGCACTGCTAACTTGGTTTTGAAATAGAGAGCACTAGCCGTCAAATAAGGACATAGTTTTACAGCTTGTAAATCAGCAGTCACAGTGTGAATGATTCCATTTTTTGCAGCTTGTTTATCCATGTTCTTTTCCTCTCGAGCCATGTTCTTGAGTTCAATATGTCGCTGATAATCTTCTTCTAAGACGTTGCCTACTTTATAAGCACAGCAAAGGTCACAAGCGTCTTTTTTAGGTTGGAATAAACCTATGTTTTCTTCTGCTAAAACGTCACAAAAAAGCTTCCTTGAAGCGACAGGTTTGGATAATGAGGATGCAAATTCCACGTATAAATTGTAAAGCTGTGATTTGGACTGAATTAGAGGTTCCAAATATTGCTTTGTACTCGATTTGCGACAGTAATGCGATGGTAATTTAGGCAAAACTGATAGATAGCTCTTAATAGAATCTCGCTTACTCTCAGTGGTTACTAATGAAGACGTGCTCACATTTGTATGGTTCTCTTTATTACCTCTATCACCAAGCCAATAGCGAACCGTCCATTCCTTTATACCAAGTGTATTTAGAAATGTTATCAAGCAGACTCTTTCTTTTTTGCCTTCTATTTGAAAATAATACGCTTTGGAACTTGAACGTCTAGAGTCAGTACCTTTAGTTTTCCTCTGAGTGTCAGTTTTATCCACCATAGAAGACACAAAAATTTTTTTTTGCAGCCATGACATTCTCCAATATTTATTAAAAATAGACAATCTCATCTCCTGCGTTAGATGTGAGCAAAACAATACTTTGCTACGAGCACAAAACTGTGAATTGCAGAGAGGACCCATGGTTCTCTCAGGTTTAGATTCTGTTTGACGGTATTTATTACCAATCTTTTTGTATCCAAGATATTCTTTCCCTAACATTCTATTTTTCCTGCTATTTTCTCTTTTCCATGTTAACCTGTCAGCTTTTCTTTTTCTCGATCTTGACTGTCTCCCAACTTCTGCCTCAGTATCTCTTTCAGGAAACCATTCAATATGATTTGATGACTCGATTGGTTGTACATTCATGATTTGAGATAGTGGAACATAATCAGGGTCAACAACAGAGTCATCTGACGAAAAATCCAACAGTGACTCATTAACAACTTCCGGAAGACCTGATGAGCTAGCGACAGGTTCTAAAACTGTGGTCAAAGTATCACAGTCAGCAATAGAGTTTTCGATATTCGTAGCTGTACATGGAATTTGTTCGACAGGTTTTTGAAATATAAGTGGGTTACCTGCACGCATTTGAGACAAAATTTGCTTCCTTTTATTTAAAAGTACCTGGCGTCGATTTTGAAGCTCTTGTAATGTAACAACATTACTACTGACGTCGGCATTTCTCCATACTACAGCCTCATCAACACCTGACTCTTCTTCCATGATCGTCTAAAAGAAAAGTAATAGATATTGAGAAACACTCGAAAGCTACCCACAAATAGTAATTATATTTAAATACCAGGCGCTATTGGTCTGCGCTAGAATGAAAAATACTTGCGAGTTAAAGTATTTTCTAAATACACTGATACGATATTTTTATTCAAAACAAATTCAACAAATCCGCGTATCTAGCTAACATATAAAGTAAAAGATAAAAATTCAAAACCGCGGAACTACCATCACAACAATTAGTGCAAATTTTACTTGTAAAATAAGTGAATTTACAAATTCTAATAATTAACCAAATTGGTTGAGAAGCAAGCATTAAAACAATGTAAAAAACTTACCGATCAGCTTCGTATTACTATAAAAAAACTTTTATTTTCCGGAGCACCACACAAAAACAATACGTCTTCTTGTTATGATCGCGAGAATACGCGGTATTGGTCAAATTATTTTGACAGGTTCGTTCACGCGGTTTTAACCAGTTGTGATTGGTCGCATATTGAATGAGCGATACGCTGAACTGTGAATGTGGTCCGTAGCCAATCGGCATCGTTAGCTCACTGCCGCGAAATCTAAAATTTGATACTTTTGTACTTCCGCGGTATTATCCACTGTTAGTTACGCGGTATTGCAGTATCAGCGACGATATTGCTGTTCTTATTTGCAATATACATCCCGGACAAACAGTTAATATATAAGAAGGAGTATCGTCGTCGCGGTGGAGTCCTTAGAACCGAGTGGTCCTTGGACTCCTTGGGCCGAGCAGTCTCGTCGCCACGCGCGCCTCTGCTTGCCGAGCTGCCAGCGCGTGCAGGCCGCGCGCAAGCTGTTGTCGAGCTCAATTCCCAACAGATAGTATTGAAATTTAAAATACTGTCGATTGAGTACCATTATTGTATCGAGTTGTGATACTATCGCTGTATGTTTTACAACAATTACTGGCGATACTATCGATATTTGACGAAAATTCAATCAACACAATATTATTGAATTTTTGTTATATATCGATGGGGTAAAAGTCTATTTGGAATTTTGGACAGGACCACATCTGTTGGGTCAGATATTAGGCGTAACAGAATAAAACAAGAAGACTAATGTAAAACTTATAATTATTAAACTTATTTTATTGACTTAATTTATAGTATAGGTTCAGGTTGCTGTGTGAGAAGGAGTCCAAACCTCTTCTTGATTATAATTCTGTGTCTGGAGTACTTATCTTCAGGGGAGAAGCGAGCTGAAAATGTAAAGCAAAATTGTTAGGTTCCATTTCATCTCTTCAGCTGTTCACAGGTACCTACAAGAAAAAAGCTACAATTCAAGAACACTGATTTCTTGAATTGTAGCTTTTGAGATCTACCCTTATTTAGTGATTGAAGAGTCACTGAGTCACCATAATTTTGAATGTGATTTCACTATTATCAAAAGCATTAATTGGAATGATAAGAAAAAATAAAATTAAATGTTTTTTTTCTTTCTCCAGGCCTACGAAAGGTCGTGTGTTCAACCATTTGGCATACAATTTCACGTCTGGAACTATTATGGTTAACCTACTCATACAATCATATTTATCTTAGTTGTATGGACCACAGTTACAAATAATGGTTTAACACTATTACCAAGAATCTTCAAATCAATCAAGAATAAAATTCAACATGCAACTGCAATCACCAAGCATTGCCAAGCAACGGGCTCAGACATCAATAGTATTCACTTCAGACCCTCACACACAAACATGTTGTTAATGTTGTAGAAATCTGGTTGTTTATTTACCTGGATGTGCTGATATTGTAGGTTTGCCATGAGGATCAATGGTCTGTAAATAATAAAATGTTTCTGATTACCTACTAGATTCACTGATTTAACTAATTTTGGAAATAAGGACGATCTATTGGGTTATCCAGAATTACCAAAACTATTTCGTTTTTAACGGAGGGCTAAAAATACAAAATGTATTTTGTAAACAAACACGTGAGTTTTAGGTTAAAAAATAATACAATGAAAATTTACCGCTAATGTGTACTGCCTGTCACCCTTTTCGTTCAAATAATATCTGAGATACATTTTGATATAGCTGTCTTCACAAAATTTAATGTAATATAAATATTTGTTCTGATCGCTATTGCGTCTGAATTAAAATCAATCACACCACACTACACCACTGAAATCGACTGAAATGGAGGACGAGGAATGACCATTCACCATAGACTAATAATATAATTTATAAAAATAAAATGGGAATGACCGAATGACTGACTATTAATGAATTTTCAAAATAGAACGAGAATGAAAAGTTAGAGGTTAGAGCCGAACGAGTCGGCGACTGACTGACCTAAATTAGTGATGGGACAAAGCGTAGTTTTGGGCAAGTTTAGTAATTTATAATAATAATAATAATAAAACTTTATTGCTCAAAAAAATTACAGAGTTTTTACATTGGCCCCAAACTAGGCAAGCCTGTATCTTGGGCACCAATATGGAGGGTTTACCATTTAAAACATTTATTTTAAAAACATGTTCGAATCAGTAAAAATATAATATGTTTGCTTCAAATCACAACAAAAAACTAAATAAAATTTAAGAATCAAAATTAAAGAAAACATAACAATCAAATCGAGAATGAAAATAAAATAATAGTAATAAAACTAGAGAGAAAAAACGCTATTATTATGTGAATGAGTGTGAGTTTATGTGTGTGATCATGTGTGTTGTGAATGAGTGCGAGTGTGTGTGATCATGTGTTGTGAATGAGTGTGAGAGTGTGTGATCTTGTGATGGTGAGTTTGAGGATGTTTAAGCGAGAGTAGTAGTAGAGTAGGTGTATGTGAGACAAACCAATAAATTGTATCTGTGAAAAAACTATTTAACCACTGTAATAATCTTTTCTGCTTCGTCATATGACATGTTTAGTAACCAGGATCATTTTACTGAATTACCTCTGTCGTTATGTACAGAATTGAAATTAATATTATTAGAAAAACCCCCACTGGGGTTTGTTTGTGTTTATTTGCTCAAGCCCTTTGTCAATGCGACAAACCCCGGACCGATTCACTTTATTGATCTCTTTGCAGTCTGTGCCATATGACGGATCCATGATCATCTGACAAGCAATGTCAAATTAGTTTGTCAATTTGGTAATGTTTGTTTGATTGATGGCGATTTCACTTTTCATGGATTGTTTTTATGCAGCGAGTTTGGTGTAATTTACGAAGTCATTTTGTGAAAATGGCAAATCTTCCCCCTCGAAAAGTATCGTCTTCAAGTAAAGTAAAACAAGATGCCTCTCCGCTACAAATACTATTACAAATGGGATTTCCGAGACACCGGGCGTAAGTAAATTTTTTCTCATTTACCACAGATTTATTCAGCTAATAAATCAATCATTATAAGGGGTCCTTCGCCTGAAACAAGACGACCCTAAGACCGAAACCCTGCCTTGTCAATCAATTTAAATATTAGACTTATTATAGGGTTGATGTGTAGCTGAAATGTTGCGGTATAATAATTTAATTTAAATATTCTTTGCATTTTAAGTTCAATGGTTTTTGGTCTTGTTCCTAAAGAAGTAATATTATGCCCATTATTTGCAGGCTGAAGGCACTATCAGCAACTGGTAACCGTAGTGTTCAATTGGCATCTGATTGGCTTTTGACTCATGTCAACGATGCCTATATTGACTCTGATGAGCCAAGAGAGTACATCTTCTATGCCAGTCCCACGGGTCCCTTGCTTAGTCAGCTGCTTGAGTTCTGGGACAAATCTAAAGAAATCTCTGGTTGGAATGGAGCCCATAACTTTCCGCCTCATATTACACTTGTTTCATTTTTCAAGGTATTTTTTTTTCTGTATTTATTTATATATACTTTATTGTACACTAGAAAATATATTAAAAAAAAATAGATTTAACATAATACTAAAAACAAATTGAAACTTGGATTAAAAAAAAAACACTGGATTCTTGGTTTGAAATTGCCAACACAATCAGCAATTTTATTGTGATTGGAAGTTCTCATAGCCTTGTCAGACAGTGGATAGATCACAGGTCACAGGCTAATGTAACGAATGTTTTTCTTTTCTTATGAGATCCAAATTAGAATATCAAAAATATTTTCCATATTATTATAACAATTTAAACAATTTGCTATAGGCTCCGGATGAGACTTCCCTGCAACTAGGAAAAGCAGTGAAGCATGTGGTTGAGAATGTGGGAGACCCTCCTAACTGTCCCCTCAAGCTGGAGCCCTATGTGTCACACAACTTCATGGCCTTGTTTGTCTCCGAGGAACACGCAGACTATTTGAAAAGAATAGCAGTGCAGTATGTGAAACAGGTGTCCTCTGTGTGTGAGTATTTATTAATAATTTATTATTCAGCTACAAAAAAGTTTTTTTTTTTACATTTATACAGGGGGTTTTTATTAAGTCAATTCTTAAATGGTCAATATAAACATTTTTTTAAATATAAAATCTGCCTTCCGACAGAATTATATGTAATAAACTTAATTCATGGTAAATCTTAACCAATATTGTTAATACATACATATGTTTTGTGACCATCCAAAGCTACGATTAATTGACACAGTCCCCTAAATACCCTGTGTAATTTATAATGAAACCTAACCTAAAGGTGGGAAAGCAAAGGAAAGGCCATTCTAGGGATTTCAATAATATGTTTATTATCCTTTTTACTAATACTACTCTTTTAGCCTTGTGTGTGTACAGTTTTTCCCATATACCAACTCCTGTAGAGACTAGAACCTGTATATTATTATGTAGTATTACATTTCCCCTAACATTATTTTATAGTGGGTGTAATGGTGGATACTTATGAACATCTGGATGCGTTGGGAACATGTTTTCCATGGTGTACTGTGCCTCAAGAGAAACCTATCAAATGTAAGAGTGTCCTTAGCCACTTGCTTCTGCAACAATGTCTAGCATATCTCATGTCATTGTCTATGCTTCTTCATTTGCCATTGTTATTGAAACTATTTCTTATTGCGCCTTTTTTGACAGTTTAGAATTTATGATGAATCATCAATGACACGTAAGAAATATGGGTACCTACATTGTTTGTGTTCCATTGCTCTTTCTTTTTTCCTTTTTGAAATGCATAGCTTTTCTAATATGCAAATATAATTTATAAAAAAAAAAATGTGTGTGGTCAGGGGCCCCACGTAAGGAACACAGTTCCCTATACAATAGTCGCACGCACGCATACTCGCATATAATAGAAAGAGAGTGAGAAAAAGTCGCATGGAGGGGGCATAACGCTTTTTTCTTACGTGACGATTTCTATCAGTCAACTCCTAGCTGTTAAGGAACTTCGTTCCAAAAACAAAAAGAATTTAATTGTTTTTGTAAGGAAGAAATATTTTTCTTGGCTTTATTTAATTGATTTATTTATTAATTCTTCAGTTCTTCCACAGCTTATGCTTCTGTAGTACGTTATTATTTTCCTTCATTTAACCATATTTTAATTTATTATTTTATTTATCAGCTATTTCATAGGCTAGAGAAGTAGAAGACTCCTTGAGCATGCACAACAAGCTTTGCAGGTAAATATTTTTTAGTATGTTTTGCCATCACTTTGCCCATACATATTAAAAACTTTTTTTTACATGTGCAAAATTATTATATTGATGCATGTTTATATTTTGTTAAATCTAAGGGAGTTTATTTATAAACGTTACTTATAGTTAAGTAATGATTAGCGACTGTTTAACCATACATTTTTGACTTTAAATGTCTCTTAACTTTAAGCAATGTTTATGAGTAAATCCCAAGGTGTATAGTTAATGGTAAAGTTAAGATAGAAGGTGCAAACCGTCTATCTTAACTTTACAGCAAGTGTATTACATTTATTTATAAACAACTTAATAAAAATGTCAAGGAAGAATGTGCTTAATTAAATGTGTAGTGTGGTATTCACTAGGACCACTATTTAGGGGTTTGGGGTTTAGAGTAAAACCACCGAATTATCAGTAAGTACACAACAACTCAAAGGAAACGTCTAGTCGCCACAGGTGATAGAGCGGGACTCTCTTGTGGCGCTACCAGTGAGTTGTGCGCAACATTTAATAGTAACCTGTAGGTACGTTTTTATTTCATCAACCTATTCATCTTCAACATACGTGTTTGGGATGTTTGGTTATTCAAAAAAACTTGTCAAAAAATCTACGAATTTTAGAGGTATTTTTGACAGTTGACAGTGAGATTGGAATACAAACATTCTTAAAAATACGGGATTTTTCCCTCTGAAGTTAAAGTTATCTCAAAATCACTCTGTATATGATATACAGGTTGAATTTTTGAGATAACTATATCACACTAGGTGTGACAAAATGTGCTGACTGAACATTTTATCAGATTTATGTACGGTTACCAAAGGAGATAAGTAACCAGGGCCGTCGGATATAGTTGAAGTTTGGCAAGAAACCGATGGATGTTTTCGAATGAAATTTAATTTCATTAATAGAAAACAAACAGTTTATTTATCAAATTAAATTTCATTCAAAAATATCCATCGGTTTCTTACTAAACTTCAACTATATCCGATGCCCTGGTTACTTATCTCTTTTGCCGACTGTACCTACCTACTATCAGAACTTCAGATCAGTTTGTGAGTCAGTCTTTTCTAAAATCAAATCACTGACATCGCATACGCAGAGTGAAGCCGCGGTGAAGTGCCGTGGCTGAAGCTGAACGCATTAACAGAAAACTTATGTGGGTTTATACAAGGTAATCTAGCCAGAGACTTATCTGCACTTTATAAGGGTTCCATTGATATAGCGGATTTATACGTGTTTGCGTGGTAAATAAAATTGTAAGTAACTCGTAACCATACTGCATGGAACTGAAATTAATTAATAATGATGGAATTTTTGCCATTAGTTACTTGAAAGTCATCATCAATCTGTCTAGCCTTTTCCCAAGTATGTTGGGGTCGGCTTCCAGTCTAACCGGATGCTGCTGGATACCAGTATTTTACTTGGAGCGACTGTCTATCTGACCTCCACAATCCAGTTATTGGGTAATACGATATCCCTTGGTAAGAGTCGTTGTCAGACTTTCGGGCTTTTGCCGTTATTTGAAAGTCATATAGGACTTAAATTTACTGGCGAAATGAAGGTATAGGTACTATTTAATATGCGTGATGTTATTTAAGTCACATGGATTACGATCGGTCGCTTCACTCTCGTTCCATGATTCTTTTCGACCATTCACGGCATTCACCTTACAAATTAGCCAGAATTTGTTGAGTCATATGAATCTGAACATTTTTCAGTGCTTAGGAATTTATATTCTTCGAATGGCATATTATATACTTATCATTGAATTCATTATCTACTCGGAATGTTACCTGAGGCATCTGTCGATTAAAAGTACTTAATGACCAAGTGATGTCCATTGCTATTATTGCTGCTGTCCTGGGTTCGATTCCCAGGTCGGAGAAAATGTTAAGTATTGGGTTTTTCATTAGGAATTTGCCCAGTAACAGTCCGGGGTCTGGACTTGTACTTGTGCCCGATTAAGGCAATCGGCTCGCCCCTTATTACATGTGGCTTAAACAGAACTGGCGAAATGTCGGTGTTACTGTACAGATACACTTCTGCCCAAGGAAGACTTTTCGGGGAATACAAGCAGGTTGGGCAGAAGTGTACCTCTACCTATTATACAAGCGTGATAGCATGTTATGTGTTGTAAACGTGCAATGCCTAAAACGTTGGCGTTAGAATGTTGGAGTTTATAATATAGATGTCATATAAATTTTTGGGTTTACTGCAGTGCGTCTGCGTGCAACGACCGCACGCGAATTTAGCCTTATTATGGTCATTCTTATACAGGTACCTTAATGCAAGTCTATTAGTCAAACCTAAAACATGTCATACTTAATTGGTATTACCTATAATGTGCAAATTTTAAATATGTAGGTAACTTATAGGCGGATAGTTGCAGTTTCGTTGTATTCTAAATAGGCTTGAATTAGAAACGAAGTTTGTCGATTATGGAACGCAAGAAATATTTAGAGACCCCGCGCGCTACGCGGTCGTGATCAGAACCGGCAGTTATCTTGGCCGCAAAAGCTCTGACCATGAATTAAGTTTGGCTGCAAATGGTCGGACGGCCGTTTGTGCGGCCAAACTTTCATCTAAGTTCCATGACGATAATGTACTTTGTATAAGGTTGCATGGTTGTGTAAGTATCGCTTGCACGAGATTATTTTTATTACCTCAGTGTTCACGTGTTTAGCTATTAGTTTTATAAAATAGAGTTCTGTCTGAAAGGAAAAATAAATAATACTCATAGAAACCTCCTTCATCCTGCTGAGGGCATCCTTAACGAGTAACTCTGTCCCTCCAGCGATAAACTTGGAAGCCCACGTGAAGTCGCTTCATATAACCCTGGCGTACCACTTCGATGTGGCCGCTTACGATGAGCTGAAGACGTTGGTGGATGACATGCAGCCCTCCGACCACTCCAGCTGGGAACTGAGGCTTTATTCCAGGGATCCACGGTTTGCTAACCATCAGGTGAATATGGTTTTGATTTGGATGATGATTATTTGAGTTTGATGAGAGTCCAGAGATGAGATTCTTTCTTGTTTCGTCTCTCATCATCATGATGTGTCTTTGTCATCTTTACATGTGTGTTTTTTTTAAACTGTATGTACTTTGAGTCTGTGAATTTAATCTCGATTCTAACTTCAGGAAAAATAATGTGTGTTTTTTATGGCCTAAGTATATTTATCGGTAGTTTATTTTAGATTGACGTAGTTTAGTAGTGTATAATGTATTGTTTGATTTTTTACTTATTAGTTATACTATGCGTATAGATAGCCGCGAAATCTGGTTGGCTCTTACTTTTAAAATACTCGATAGGATTTCATTGTATTAGTCAAAATTTGTGATTTTTAATGATAATATAAACGTCTCTTCTCTTTCTGTTCGATTTTTTTTTTGTATATAATTGTTTATTGTGTTCATTCGTGATCATAAAACCGATGTGAATGCAGTTAACCGACTTTTATTGTTGGCTGTAAGTCCCTGATTACGAACGTGGGAACCATGTCACCCTAGAACGTAATTGCTCTGACTTTATTGTAAGGAGTCAAGTAACATTTATAAACCATTATCTAAACTCTCTCTTTAGACTGATAAGCAATGAGATAATACACACTTTTAATGTGTTATTATTGTATATATAGATAAAGCTTGTATAATACATATGTGCGATAATGTACCTAATACTTATAATTATTGTTGTCAGGTACACAAAGTGACTCAAGGTTACGCGCCGAAAGCTAGTGACGAACTTGAACTGGTGCTCGGGGACTATATTTATATCGAGGAGAAGGAATTTGCTAGCTCGCCCGATGGATGGGTACATGGGACTTCCTGGCTCACGGGTATGTTATCAACTCCAAAAACACACACACCATCACACACATTCCATGATTGTTATTTTTGTTATCTTTAAAAAATGTGCTTTTTTTCACATTTTTTTTAAATAACCAACTACTTAATATATAATGACTTAGTTAGTGGAGGAACACTGACTCCCAAGTCACAGATATGAACCTAGTTTAAGAGCCAGGGACCCATGTTTAGGATATACTACCTACTTCTTTAAATTGTAAATGTAATGTCTGTAACAATGTTTTCTGTAACTGTTAAATATCCCATTGTCCAACAAAAATAAACCTTTTTATATAACCATTCATATTTAAACAGTCTTGACCTTTATATGTATTCGCGCAAAGATTTGAACTCTAGATACGATGCTATTTTTCTGCCTGCATATCCTAGCAAATATTTTCATGTTGTAACTGTGCCGCTTACTTATATATCTACACATAGCGGCAAGGTACGCATTCGGTTCGGTTATCAATAGCTGACGCATTACATACATCACACAAATAGCACTCTAATTGGTAACGCTCGAAATAACGCGCTGACGAACTTATATTCAATTTTAAGTTATATATTAACCGTTTTTTTTTATCGTGAATACGCCTTACAGTTGGCTCTTTGTATACTCGCCCTAAAATATGCTGAAATAGAGTTGCCTTGATAGCGGTAGCCAATCGGGGCTTAGCTATATATCTGCTGTCAGCTGTTTTAATACACCGGTTGCGATTATTTCGTGCTATTACTGTAGTTTCTGTGATAAATTGGTCTTAAACTCTTATGATTCGTTGTCCACTCGGCTATCAAGCTTGACTTGGATTAATCTAAGTATCAGTGACTTGCGGTATCGTTGATCACGTGACGTTAACGATGACGAAGATAATCAAGAATTTAGGATTGTTGAACTTGAAAATTGGAGGTTAGTGCTGTGTTGTGTAATGTTGAACTGTTAAAAATAAACCTTGTGTGTCGTCGGTGAAAGTTTATTTTGCATTAGATTGGTTTAAGTCGACACTCATGTAGTCTTGTAGAGTAGGTATTCAAGATTACCTGTATTTGTGATCGGTCTTTGGTATTGACGTTTTCTATACTTTAGATATTAATATGATGTTTGCTTCATATTCAAATATTGCTATCTATGTAATAGGTATAATATATTATCTTTTATGATAGATCATATCATTATGAATCAAATAAAACGATAAAAATACCAATTGCGCGGTATCTAAAATCGATACACTGGTCAGACAATAAAAGCCTTAAAGACTTTAAAGGTTAGTTGTTGTTTTTTAACAATAAAATAAACAACTTGCTGTAAGTATTGAGGTTTGTTTTTAAAGTTATTAGCACCTTTCATTTCAATATTACAAGCTGTTTATCACTCACACTCAGTCACACTTGAATAAAAAATTAAATGCGGTATTAAATACAATTGTTTTTCGCATAATAAAAGCAATATCAAATAGGTACTTACCGTCTCTGGGCTGGTTTTTCAATCGACCGATAATTATTGTTATTCGTGGAATAAAATTGACGTCTGGCAGTTTTTCTAAGGAAGAACTGTCAAACATTCATAATTATTCCTCCGATCCGATCTGGCGTTGGAAAAATCAGCCCTTATACAAAACAAAAAAAAAATGTGTTAAATACAATTGTTTTTCGCATAATAAAAGCAATATCAAATACTTACCATCTCAGGGCTGATTTTTCAATCCACCGATAATTTTTATTCGTGGAATAAAATTGACGTCTAACAGTTTTTGTATGGAAGAACTGTCAAACATTCAAAATAAAATTATTCCTCCGATCCGATCTGGCGTTGGAAAAATCAGGCCGTAAACAAATAAATATAAATTATTTGTCTACGTAAAACTTGAAGAAAGAGGTTTGAACTATTCCCGGTATTTTTCGTATCACACGCTCAATGTAAACAATATCATGAGCTGAAACTAAGGCGTGACGTCACATCCTAACTCGCGATGCTCTCTTCCTCTCTTCAAATGTTTTGCTTTGCTTTTTTGTAGGCGTCAGTGGGTATTTGCCGGCTGTGTTCACACGACGCACTGCTGAGTCGGACGCTTGGACGCTGCACCGTGCTATTTCACTTGGGAACAATAACAGTAAGTAAACTAAATAATATCCTCTTCTGAAATATAATTCTACATAATAAATTGCAAGTAGTAAAAGTGCCGTATTGTGTATATAAATATTTTATAAAATAGTATATAACAAAGCCGTTTCTCAGCCTTTGTTTGTATAATTATATTACTTTAAAGTGCTTGATGTATTTTAATGATGGTTTTCCTTTTCTCTATTATTTAAAGAATTTCCTGAAGAATAATTAGAACTAGAAGGATAAAACTTTGATACCTAATTAGGTACCTATACTTACTCAGGCTAGCGAAGCCGGGGGAAGCGGGGAAGTTCCATAAAAAAACCTGGCATTACAACGTTACGTTTTATTCGAAGCCCGTTTCACAAACTTGTGTTATTTTTATAATTACCTATTGCTACTCAAATATTTTAAATGTTGCATCGTTTAGATATATATTTATTAAGTCCCACGAGATTCTATTTATGTCGTGAAAGTGATAATGTTTACATAATTATATGTAATACATAAACATATGCAATAAATAGATCCCGACGCTAGTTCTGAGATTGATGCCTGTTATAAAATTTGGACTCTGTGCTGTGCAGAATAGAGTTAATATTGGTAAAACTATCTAATCCGGCGTCAGGTTTAATGCACCCCTGTTTTTGTGAATAGAATTTTTTGTGACCTTGTTCTGCTGGTTCTTTGTTAGATTAGGAGCTTTGTAGCCTCATGTGGTATTTAATGTTAAAGTTTTGAAGGTTTTAGTGCCTTTCCTAAAAAACAAAAAAAAGTAAAATACAAAATCCGAAAGAGTGTTTTTTTTTAAACGTTTTATAATACGAGCATAGTTTATTTATTTTGTGCTATGCTATAATATGAAGCATTTGCTCATTTATCAAAGCAACGAGCTGCACGAAGGAAAGGACAGTGCTCATGGATGTATGGAATCCCGTACCATGCTGCATCAAAGTCAAACTTTGTTTTTATAGACTACACTTATCATAAATTAACTCCTACAAAAGTTCTTTTTCTGATTTTCAAATAAATCGAGATAACCTAAAAACTAGGTAGGTACCTATCTTATTTTGTTTGACATGTCATACACAAACGGCCATTAATGCTCAAAAAATGGTACTTATTCGTTAAAATAATAATTATATTCAAAATCAAAATCAAAATCAAAATCAAAAGTCATTTATTCAAATTAGGCTGAGAATCAGCACTTTTTGAACGTCAAAATTACAAAAGACAGTCCCCCAAAAACGCCCGCCCTTCACCACTTCCTAGTGCTATTGCTGGGAAGAAGAAGTGGCGCAACAAACTCCCCAGCAGCACAGCTGTCTGTTCAATTTAAAAAAATACTTGAATGTATACAATACTAGGTACAATAATATATACAATGTTCGGTAATTAACATTACACAACCAGAACATAAAATTTAATTATTTGCCATAATATGTCAGCTAGCCACGCCAATATACCAACAAATATAATAATAACTATACGTACTCAAGCTAAAACATAATTCATTAAAATGTAAATAAAAAAACTTACTACCCAAATAAAAGCCTCCAGGCATAAAGGGCGTGACAGCTTACACATTTATGCATTGCTGGGTTCTGCAGTAAGCTAATTCTGGAGAAGGAACATAAACATTGTCTTGCGTTAAACTAGGGTGACCAACTATTCTTATCGTCTAAGTAGTCGTTGATAGAATAGTATGCCTTTGAACAAAGGTTGGATTTTAGTTGAGCTTTAAACGCATTAAAAGGCAAGTCTAGAAAAGAAGAGGGTATCTTGTTATAAAAGGTTATACCAAGCCCAACAAATGAGTTATGAACCTTATGAAGCCGGTGAAAGGGGGCACGTAGTTTGTCCTTATTTCTAGTGTTAACACTGTGAATATATTCTATTTTATTCTAGTTATTATTAATTAATGTAGAATTGGCAAAGTATAATTTTTTACATGTTTTTTGGAATACCTACTTGATCATGACACTCTCAAAATTTAAGGTTATATTAATCATATCGTTTGAAACGGAACGTCATGAATAAAAAGGAATAAAACAACTTCAACACTGTTCAAAAATATGAAAATAATTACTATAATATTTTGATCTTGATGCATGAGACTTTTTGGTACTTACCACTTTTGGTAATTGTCTTTTAGTCATACAATAATATTATCGAATAGTAGTTACCTAATAAATGTACGGTTCCGATAATTATTGCTGTATTGTTTGTAGTTTTGTACATAGTACATCTGTGGCAATATTAATATTAATACACGCTTTTATCGTGCTTGTCATGACAATAGAGGCTCACCCCTACTACATGGGATTTAAAATTAAATGAAATGTTGGTGAATGAATCATCACTGCCTAACCCTTCGGGAGCGAACCTTCAAGCGTCATGTTTTTTTGTTTTTTTTTTTGTCAGAGTGATCGATGTTTGTCAGCCTTTATCACTAAAATTTCCTTATTAATCTCTACTTGACCAAAGAGTAAAGACACCTGACCCTGTTGCCTTTTCTAGCCAAATTCATAAAATAATTAAAGTTATCGCGCCTATGTTTCTTACACTTGGAAGTACTCCCTAAGTAAGAAATCCGTAATCTCAGAAATGGAATTCGAAATCAAAAATGTATACAAAGGTGTTGCCAATTTGAAGTAATAACCTGAATTGTGTAGTTTGTCGAAAAGTGCTAAAATTGTAGGCATATCTTAAACAGGTAAAATATTATAATGCACACAGTTTTCAGCTTTAAAGTTACGTAAACTACGATCCAAGAATAAAATATTACTGTTTGAAATAAAATCGTGCAAATTATTTTTATGATACTGGCAATAAGGCAGTTGCTCTAAACATTTGGACTTACATTTATTATTTTCTAAATGGTTTTCATTTTCTTGTTTAGAAGGGAAGCCGTTATCCTAATCGATTCAAATGGGCATACATACTGGTCGCCATTTTGTTTTGTTCATTCGAAATCATTCGGTTTCTGAAGTTTGTCGTGATTGAATGTGTCCCTCGTGATTTTTTAGTTTGTTGAGTTTTAAGTTGTTGTATTTTACGTTTTCGTTGTTGCGTAAAATAGTGTTTACGCGTAATAGAATAGACGTAGAATAGAATACTCTTTATTATTTACAGCATAGCAACTACATTTCGAGCGGGGTTTCGGTTCCCAGTGGTGTTCCCCAAGGTTCCCTGATGGGCCCGTTGCTCTTCATTATTTACGTAAACGATATTGACACGTGTTTCCATAACTCTAACCTTCTTTGTTTTGCTGACGATATGAAGATATTTACTTCTATTTCATCGTTTAGTGATATGGATACTCTCCAATCTGACCTAATAAGACTCGATGAATACTGTCGCGTTAATAAATTAGACCTAAACCCTACTAAATGCTCCGTGATTTCGTTTAGCAGAAAACGCTTTCCACTTCATACCTCCTATAGTCTGAAAGGTCAGCTCCTGCAGAGGTGTGACGGTGTTCGTGACCTGGGCGTATACCATGACTGTAAACTTCAGTTTAATGTTCACGCGGAGCAAATAGTGGCTAAAGCATCCAGAGCATTAGGGTTTGTAATGAGACTAGCAGCGTGTTTTAAGAAAGCGAAAAATATCAAGATGTTGTATTGCTCATTTGTGAGAAGTCATTTAGAATATACTTCTCAAATTTGGAACCCGCGTAATGGCGTGCACATCGATCGCATAGAGGGTGTGCAAAAAAGACTTGTTAGATTTCTGTGTTATCGTTTGCGGATACCATATCACAGTTGTGACTATATGGTTCTTTGCAGGAAATTTCACCTACAACCACTTAGTAACCGCCGTCGATTAGCAGATTGCACATTTTAGCTCAAAATTGTATCCAATGAGGTGGATTGTCCGCAGTTTCTACGTAAGCTGTATTTTAATATTCCTCAGCGATTACTCAGATTTAATCCACCTATCGCTATTCCGTTATCTTCTTCCAACTACAAGCAAAACTCGTTTTTAGTGCGAGCGAGTAGGTAAAGACTTCAATGACTTATGCAAGCAGTTCTCTTTTGACTTGTTTTCAACGAAAGGCTCAAGCGTACGCAATAGGCTGAACCTTGATTTCTTCAAAATTAATTCCTAGTGTTAATTAACTTCTGGTACACACGGCTACACATCAAGCTATACATAACCAGTATAAGCTGACATCTGATTGTACGAAAAACCTATACAATGCGGGGTCAGCTAAAACTGGAAATGCATAGCTTGATGTGTAGCCGTGTGTACTTATTTTATTTAATTTTATTGTAGTTTATTCCTTATGTTTGGCGCAGCCGATTTGAGCCGGTTGGTGCGCTTATGTTCTTGATAATTTGTCGTTTATAAGATCTCTTACTGTATTATTATATAGCTTCACGGCTAGCTATAAACCTACAATTGGCTTCATGTTTCTTATTCCAGTATATTTATTGTACATAAGTAAAGCTGTTGGTTTTCCATGAGATAAATAAATAAATAAGATTAGTTTGGACTTTTGGAGACAACGATACCGCGGTATCCTAAGGCATGCCGCGACGTCCTTTGGCATTATCATATTTAAGAGGGGCAATTCTCGTAATTTGAAGAACGTTCACAGTCAGATCTCAGTCTCAATCTGTCAAAAATACCTCTAATTTCCCTACATTTTGACATTTGTTTGTCGCCGAGATGAGACTGCGATTAGATTTTGAAGGTTTTAAATTACGAGAATTGGCCTTAAGTTATATTTCTATTCGTCGCATTAAAATCCCTTTTCGTGCCGTGCCGCCAGTGAGCGCCGGCCCTTATGCAGTCGATTGCACTCTAATTCAACTTATCAAGCATTGGTATTGACAGTACTCATAAATTTAAATATTAGTTCAATGTCTCCAATTTCTGATAATACAGACATGATAATTAATTAAACACGTATTGTATTTAGAACATTTCTCGTCGTTATAAGATCAGTACAAATACGGCACAATGAGACTAGGGTCCTATTTTCAGTGTTCTATTTTCCCGATTTTCTTAGTTTTAATCTATATTACAGGTATAGACACTAAGTCTGAATCGGATTCTAATACCGACGGAGAAATGACTTCGAATTTCCCCCACGAAGATGCAGCGCACCTCGCTCATGAGAAATCTGAGGAGACGTATCAAGAATGGAACAAGTACTGGACTGCAGTGCAGTTGGATAAGAGCGATAGTATCCTAAACGTAACTCAGGGTAAGACTGCTTCTTAAGTGCTTTTTAATTTGTGTGACTCTCGGGCACGGACGGCACATAAATCGCCATCGCGACCGCGTCGGCTGTGGTCCTCAGTTCCTCAAAATGTCAGGTGTAAGGCACCTTTTAGAACGCCCAAGATTGACATGGCAGACCCCTTAGAAGATGACAGGACGAGCTGGAGAAAACAAACGACCACTGGCCCACTTTAGCCCTGGATCGAAAGAGCCGGAAAAAGCTGGGAAAGCAGGCCCACCAGTGGGAGCAGGCTAACAGTAACATTTATTCTGCTATTATTTTGTGTCAATGTTAAATTGACACAAAATTGAGAATATAGAAAATATTTATTGTCCAGGTAATACAGTAAGCAGGTTCACAGGTTAACAGCAAGTTAAAACGACACGAGTGGCTTAAGATATTACCTACAGCTAGGTTACAATATGGTATTTGATAGTGAGAAACTAGACAGTTTGTCTGTATCTTGGGGTTCGAAATAGGGAACACAGACGCCCAATTATGGTATTTTGATCGACGTTCTTATTTTTCAGGTATTTCTATCGACTGGAAAGCTAATGGGAACAAACCTGAGAGTGAAGCTGATGTGAGTCACCAATCCTTTATTTTTCTTCCCTTTTTCTCTTTTTCACAGTATGATTTATGATTTCTCTTAAGTATACCGTGCCCTTGATACTTAAGTCCTATTAAAATTGAAAATGTGAATAAATGGTCATTGACCCATCGCGTCACGTCGTCGTTTTGATGAGTTTGGTTACTAAAAAGTTTTACATTTGCGCCGTTACAGTTATTTACTATCAGTATGGCGTTAATCTCACCCTTCGATAAACCGGTACTACGGAACAATAAGTACATTAAATGTATGTACGTATGTACCTATAGCTGAGCTTTGTAGGGCCAGCGCCAAGCGGTTATAGAACCCCTCCGATATTCTTGTAGGTCAAGGGTTTGCAAACGTTGTATACAAACTAACAAAACTAGATCGTGACTGTAGCTTTTATCATAGCAGACAAAATGACCAGGTGGTCCAAATAAAAAAAAATAATTAAGTCTTTTCAAATAGGTGTCTGTCTGGTTGTGTCGTAAATTGAGACATGCCCGTGTCCAGCAGTCGACTGTGATAGACTGACTCGATTTATTCTAATATGACAGACAGTGATCCATTTTATTTTGTATGACTCAAGCGCAGTCTAATAGCTTTGATCTTGAAAGTTCAATAACGGTCAAGTTCATTGTACCGTATGTTATAATAATTGAACTCTTCTCCTTGACATGTTCTGATGAACGTAATAGATAGAGCTGGTGTGCACTTTTAAAACGAGAACTATTGCAATGACTCTTTTTTTACTATTAGGCTGGCGTTAGTTGAATGAGTGGACTGCTTTATCACTTATATTTTTTAACATACCTTATCAGAGAAAAAACGGACATTAAAAATCCTAACTTCCTGTAAGTATATACCTAATATTAAGATTATTTGTTTGTTTGTTACGCTTTCACGCTAAAACGGCTTAACTAATTTGGATGAAATTTGGCACGGAACGCTAAAAAAAGGTGTCACGTAACTGATTATTTTTGGACGTTTCTTGCAAACTCATCAAGAATTACAGACAGATCTGTGACACCTACAAAGTGTCCTAATGATTGGTAAAGGCAATACGATGATGATCAATCGTTTCATGGGTGTGTCGTGACTAGATTGTGTTTTGTTTTAAGTATGATATTGGAGAGTGTTATGCTATCCTGGCATGTCCTGCATCGGAACAGGCTAGGATACTGTACAAACAGGCATTCTTTGTTTTAAATTGTTATCTGTTATGTTTAGTTGATTGTACTGATGTTACAGGGCGACGTTATCGCTCTGCGATTAAGTCCTTAAAAAAAAAGAAAAAAATTAAAGAAAAGATTGTGTTTGTCGCATTTAAAATAGCTGATATCCACAAGAGAGGTGTTTTAAAAGCTGAAAGTCACGCATGAATGCATCGTGAGCATGCTTTTACCATTATATCAACACAGATAAGGTGGTGATTGGTAGACAATTTGATTTCGTAGCATAGTCATTGTTTTAATACACAGTCGATATGTTGCTTTGATTCTTTTTAATTTACATACTTATCCAAAAAAATAAGGATAATACCTGCCTAAGCCCAAAGTAAATATATTATTTTATATTGTTTCTTGTGAGAAATAAAATAAGTAATTGTTCCTTCATAGAGTAGTGGTGGCCCAGTGGCAACGGCTGCGACTAACGAATTGTAGGTCGTGGGTTCGAACCTAGACAGGCGCTTTACTTTGTGAAAATTATTTCATCACCACTGCTGTCAAAACGTTGAAGGAAAACATCATGGAGCAAACGGCATGTCCTAGAACCAAAAATTCTAAGACATGTGACATCTACCAACCCGCACTGGGCCCGCGTGCTGGTGGTGTGGTTTACGGCACACTCTCACCAAGACGGTCACCACCTGTGTCCCAGCAGTGGGAACATTATAGGCTGATTATGCTTGTGAGAAATGAACCTACAAGTAATAACACAGAAAACCTACCTAGCATATCGTCAAAGTAACAATTCATAATTGAAAAAAATATATACTCGCTGGGAAAGTTTTACTCGAATGTTTATAAGCAATGATCTGGGAACTCTTACTTATTATGGAAAAAAATTGTATACAGTGACATGGATTCTTGTCGATGTGTACATCTTTTTGAGGCTGACTGTAAGTTCTTGCCAAGTTATTGTTGGAGTATAGCAAAAACAAATCGATCCTAGTTCAACACTATCGTCTTTCTCTTTCTGACTCATAAATATTATTGTTTACTATCCGAACTGAATATGGGGGCTTTTGCCTTAGCAGTGTACACATATGTAGCCATATAGCCTAACTGAAAAAAAAGAACTATCCGAACAGGGCGGGTTCGGATAGTTTTTTACCAGTACCACTTGACCGAAATAGTGACAGTACTACTCTTTTAGCCTTGTGTGGGGTCACACGTTTCACGTAATATTAGTAAAAGCACCTTCCAATATGTAAAATAAAAGGATTATAAACGTGCTAGCTTCTGCCCACGGCTTCGCCCGCGTGGATGTTGGAAATTATCCCACGGGAGCGTGCTACCAGGATAAAAAGTATATCCTTCCGCAAGATGCCATCTATCTCTTTGCCAAGTCAGAAGTTCAGTGGTTTAGGTGTGAAAATGTAGCATACAGTTTCAAGTTCAAATCCTCCCCTTAAAAATCGAATTACCCCTTTTTGCCCCGTCAGAGGTCAGTTTTCGACAACTTTACATACTTATTATTAATGATTTTCTGTCAAAAGTATTAATACTGAGTTTCGAGTTAATTGGACCGCGCATTCAATTACGTCCACACAAACTTCAACACCCCTATATCCCCCTTTGAGGGGTAGTTTTAAAAACTTATAATAATAAACTTTATTACTTACTTAGGCGAGTATCCCTGCAACCTACCAACCTCGTGGCAAACGTAAACAATCAATAAGTAGCTTATTGTATGCAGCTCCACGAAAATAACTTCGAATATTTGGCGATTTGCCGAAGTCAAAGTTTACGAAATATACAAACCGTCCATATCTTTGACTATGATAATATGACTATCCATTTATGATTGTATAAATATATATTTCAGACTAAATCGGCAGGCGGCAAGCATCGTCGCTGGATATTCGCGATGCGTCACGGTGAGAGGGTAGACCTCACTTACGGACAGTGGGTTCCATTCTGTTTCGACGAAAATGGCACCTACATCAGGAAGGATCTGAATTTGCCTTTGAAGTTGGGTGAGAGGTGCGTATGTAAAAGATTCATGAATCGAAGCATTTCAAAACTACCTTGTGGGTCTAGCTGAGCATGAAGTCCTGGGTACGACTCCCAGGTCCATCAAAGTGTCATTGAGTTTTTCTATTAGGAATTTCTCAGTAGAAGCCCGGAGTTTGAATTCGTGTCCGGTTGGTGGCAAACGACTCGCCCCGTATTACATGGAACTTAAACATAACCAACTTGCGAAATGTGGGTGTATAGGTAGGTAGTAGGTGTAGTTTCACATCTGCCAGCGGTTCGAATGTCTGGCCAATGGAAAAGCACTGTTTGGTTTTTGCCAGTAATTGTCTGTCATAATTCCTGATCGATTCTCGTTGAAATAGTGAGTTCACGTTTAGTGCAACAGGTTGTATCATGTTTGAAGATTGCAATTTGATTGATTCATAGTCGTAATATTGATAAAAATATTGGAAGTATCACCATGCCTCATCGTTTTCACTATCTTTTTTACTTTTATATTATTTTCATTGATAGCTCGACTATCTAATTGCTCATGTTTGTGAGTCACGAGACGGAAAATCCGAGTCATACATTTATAATATTTAAAACTGATGTGCGTCTGTAGATTATGTTGTTGTAAGTAAAAACTTTATGAACTCAATAAAAGCTGCCTTGAAAATAATTTCCATTTGCATTCCTTACATGGCGATATTCTTTCACCATTTTTGCAGATGTCTTCCACTTGTAACTGGCCATCTTATTAAGTGTATAAGTTGCCATGTACGGTGATCAAGAAAAGATGTAGAAGGAACATTTTTGTAAACGACAGGCACTACGTGACATCTTCGATTTAGCGAAAGCAATAAATATTTTTTTCTTAAATCTTCGTCTTTTCCTATCGCGTAGTTCCAGTGAACAAGTCTTAAAGAAATAGAAAAAATCATCCATCAATTCCAGGGCTGGTGGCAAGGATTCTTACTTAAAGGACACGCCTCTTACTCGAGTGGGTCGTCTGCAGGCGCAGTTGGTTGGAGAAGGGCTTAGATTAGCCGGAGTTAACGTAACGCACGTGTACTCGTCAGCCGCATTGCGATGCGTTGAAACTGCGCATGCATTCCTTGAGGGTAAGCAGACGATTGCGTTTTGTGTTTTATTACAGTGAGATAAGGTTCAAATTAGTAAACTACGCGACTTTGTGCATCGATGGTATTGTAATATTTAACTTGACAACAAAATCTTTGGATGAATAGTTATTTGAACCTAAATTTAAACTAGGCCAAAACTGTTTAGACGTTAACGTATAGTTTATCAGGAGGTCCATTCAATAATTTATCAAAACATAATAAACTTTATTCCAAAGATCCAAAGTGCATAATCATGAATTACTAACAAATAGTTAATGTTATCATTAAATTAGTGTAAATACTTTCACGTCATTTTATCAATGCTCCAATATTCTACTTTGATCAATGATTATAATTATTATTATTTACTATCACTATTTATTAATTAATTTTGTTTATTGACTGTAATGTGTTGTTTATGTGTATTTCGGTCTAATTAATCGTATTATTTGTATGATTATAGGGCTACAAGCAGACCCGTCAGTGAAAATAAGAGTGGACCCAGGTCTATTTGAGTACAAGATGTGGCATTTGCCTAAGGGAATGGCGCCTTTCATGACACCCGTAGAACTTTACAAGGCGGGATTAAATGTTGATCTGAAGTAAGTAATAAAAGTAAACACTGTTATCACCTTTATTATTGTCTATTATTTATTTTGGTTTATCACTTGTTGTATGTTAAGTATGGTTTATCTATACTTACATATGAATTAAATTGATCAAAATAACAGCTTCTTACTTATAACTTTTTTTTTAACTTATAGCATTTTCTAGGTGCTGGCTTTTGATGCCCATTTTTTTGTAGGTTTGGTCTCGTGGTCGCAAGCGCGACTGCTGAGCGGGTCCCGGGTTCGATTCCCAGGTCGGGCGTTATTACGGTTTTCCATTGAGAATTTCTCAACAACAGCCCGGAGTTAGGAAGTAGGCGGTATGATACCCCCGTGGCTCGGTGCGCACGTTCAGCCGTGTGTCCTGCGCGTGATCTCTCTCCGGTCGTATCGGATGGTCGTCCCATGGGATGATGGGATTATGAGAGTAAGGGAAGAGAGAGTGCACCTGTATCCACGCCTGTGTGTGCACACACTTGTGCACTATAATATCTCCGTTGAGATTGACCGCCATGGCCGAAATACAGTCTAGATTCCTAATTGTCGACCAAAATTATAATTGATGTGATTATGTAAAGTCAGTTCATGTTGAAGTGGGAGTGGGCTGGACAGGTTGCGCGAATGCACCCGCCAATATGCCCAGAGATCGCTCAAGACAGGGAGGTTTGAAAGGAAAAAGGGGAGGCCTTTGCCTAGGAGTGGGATTCAACATGGCTAACGAAAAAAAAAAATGTAAAGTAGTTCATGAAAACTTTCGTCTGGCGTAGTAACAAAAATAGATAAGACGGAGAAATTCACGTCATAAATATTTTTATTTACAGCTACAAGCCCTACGTTGAAGTTGAGGTCAACACGCCGGAGACCTTAGAAGACTATTACAAGCGAGGAGAGAAGGTCATGCATTGCGCTGTCAAGGATACGGAAAAGGATGGTAAGTTGAACGATGTACATGTATAACAACACGACGTTGGCGCCGATTCCCTTGTTCACAAACTTAACTAAGATACTCCATAGACAGTTTAGACGTGATTAAAAAATTGTCTAAGTACTAAAAATACGTCAATATACGTCAGGCGCTGACTAATTTGACAGGATTCAACTAATATTTATCTTCTGTCCTTTTCTTAATGAAATAGAAAGAAAAAGATGCACTGAACTAAATTTAGTTTAGTTTGTGAACAAGGGAATCGGCGCCAATGGCTAAGTTATCTATACTAATAATAAAGCTGAAGAGTTTGTTTGTTTGAACGCGCTCATCTCTGGAACTAGCCGTTGGATTTGAAAAATTATTTGATAGCCCATTTCTTGGGGAAGGCTAGGCTAAGGCTATTGAATCACGTTAGGACAATTTGGAGCCAAGACAAAAGGTAAAAAAGTAAAAAGAACGCTTAACGTAAGAAAAAAAAATGAAGCAAAAGCGCGGCCACTGCGACGGGGTGGGTCGGGGACAGGGGACAAGAAATTTCCACGAGAACGAAGTAGGGGGCAGAAGAGTGTAGTCATGTAATCGGAAATTGTGTGAGGGTTTCAGAACAAAATCACATGGAACTAATACTTGCAATCGCAGAAGGTTTTCAGTCTGGCGAGTTCTGCAGTCACACTACTTGTCATTTCAATGGCTCTATGATGGGAAAAACATTAGGAGCTTATTTTGCAAGCATCTGATAACTTTATTCGAGGAATAATTTTGAAATTTTGACAGTTATTTCATACAAAATCTGTCAAACGTCAATTTTATTCTTCGAATAAAAGTTATCTGGCGATGGAAAAATCAGCCCTTACTGAAATAAAATTATTTAATTTTTATTGAAATATAATAATTACTATTTCGTGCGTAGAATTAATAGAAACTTGCACAAAAGTCAACTACTCGGCCGTTGCGCAAATCAGTCTTCTTAGACTTGTCCCAACTATTTTGGGGTCAGTTTCCTGGCTAACCGGATTCAGCTGAATGCCATTATGGAGCGACTGTCTACTTATATGCCATCCACAACCCAGTCACTGAGTTACACGATAGTCCTTGGTACGACTGGTTTTCAGACTTTCGGGCTTCTGACTACCGTACGTAACGACTGTCAAAGACCTTCGAATGACAGCCGGGGCCAACGGCTTAGCGTGCTTTCCGAGGCACGCAAGGATCTCGATATGTAATGGACGGTCACCCATCCTTCAATCGACCCGTGCGGCTGTTATCATTTATCCACGAGCCCCTCGGCAGTTGCGCTAATCGGCCATAATTTTCAATTCATTTCTTCCGCAGGCGGCAACGTGATATTCATCGGGCACGCCGGGACACTAGACATAATGGCGATCGCTCTCAAGCGCCTCGGCGAGACCAAGGAGGAGTACCCACCGTACCAAATACACAACAATCTCCTCAGGGTACCGTACTGTGCGCTCGGGGCAGCTCGGGACAACCCGTGGCAGATCGTGTGCCCCCCCTGCCCGCCCTCCATTAACTCCAGCTCGGGCAGATTCGACTGGAAGATGCTACAAGATGCATAGGAATTTGATCCTGCATAAATATTCGTGATATACAATCGATCAATGTTATTATTAGGAATTGCATTTTTTGTCTTTATCTGTTAGCACGTTGGTTCTGGCATGTTTTTGATGTTAGTTATTTTAAGGCTAGAGTATATAACAGCCGCATCGGGTTGCAGCGCATCGCATTGCAAAACAAAGCCCCATACAGCCGGCCTGTACTGTACTGCGGAAGTGGAGGATTTTTGCAATGAGTCGCGTTCTGGCGCGGCCCGCCCAAATCTATACTAGCCTTTACAAATCAAATACTCTTCGCGGTTTGTACCGCAAGGGACACTGTCTGCATAGATCTGTGGTAAAACAATCGCATGAAAATAAACTAAACTGGGCCTTGTTTTGTGAAGTACTCTCGAGCCTGGTTAGATGTTATCCAGGGCCAACGTAAAAATTACATTACAAATAATATGTTAAAGCAACTTTAGTTCAGATTTGCTTATATCGTCGTTAATAGCCTGTTTTAAAATACATTTACATTTCCCCTAAGCTATATTTTAAATTCTTTGTATTTTTTAGATTTGTTCTAGAAATAAGCAAGATTTTCCTATTTTTATTTGCGTTTTAAATCATGTTTGTTACTATGTATACCTAACTAACAAATGGCAATGGCAATACAGGATGGGAGGGACATCGACGCGCAAACTGTAACCATGAATTCAGCACATGATTCTAGACCTTTCGCGCAGAATTTGCGCTGCTTCATAGTAAATTGCAATTTTACCTACGCGGTCAAAATGTATGGAAAAACATTTTTTTTTAATAGCTGACGAAAAATTTCAACTCAGGGGCGCTAGCCGATGCCTGCCAGGGTCGCGGGTTGTTCGAAAGAGTTACCGTGGCTCCTGGCAAAAAGGAACATGGGTGGGTTTTAGTCAGTAAAAGTCTGACACGCCCTACCGCTCCCGCCCAGCGCGGGAGAAGTTATTAGATGTTTACCAAACAAAAAAAAGGAGTGAACAGAATCATTTACTTCATCTATGGTAACTGGTTGCACGTCGATGTCCCTGTCACCCTGTATTTTTTCATGCTGGATGTACTTTTATCATTCCCGATGTCTAAATATCACCTACATTATATTAAAAATGTAACTTTAAGTTAATAATCATAAGTGAACGTGATTCCTCTTATAATAATATAACTACATATTGACATACATATTTGAATCAATGAGATGTTTATTTTCTGTGTCTATATCGTACCTAGAACCTGTATCATTTTATGCTGTGACACACTGCGGGGTAATTGCGTAACAGATAAACAGTAGCAATGGCTATAATTTTGACAGTTCAATAACATTCATTGCGTTAATTACGTTGTTGATCAGACAAATTTGTCAAACATATGAAGCAATGGATTAGCAATATCCTTCAAAACGATTTAGATTGTGATTGAAAGTTTGTTACGCAATTAGGGTGCAGATCGTATATTTTTGTGAAAGTTATCAATATTATAATTCGTAGATAAACAATTGCCGCTTTATTTAACTGTTTAATATTTCCAAGGGTTGTGACAGTGCATAACATGTTGACTGGAAAAGAAATGGCTGCCAAGTTATTCTAAAAAAAAAGTTCTCGAATGTTTAGAACTGCGCAAGCACATAAACGCAAAATCCAGTAACGCTCTGGCTACACTTAGGGGCCATCTACACGAGCGAGAGAATCGCGGCGATATTATCGTCGTACCACGTACACTCGCACACCATCACGCCATATACACTCTCTTAGAACGTGTCTCCAGACGGCGATATCATCGCGGCCAAAATTAGATGGCACGGCGAGACTACACGCCGCGATTCTCTCGCCCGTGGAGATGGCGCCTAAGTGTAGTGTGTGTGTAGGTGAATCCCACCCAGGACGAAACTGCGCGCGTTGATAGGATTAATGATCAGGAAGTCGGGTAACGATTCACGCACAATACAGACAACTGAAGGAATACGGGTGGGTTTTAGCCCCCAGAGCGGGAGAAGTTATTTGATGATTTCCCACCCAAAAAAAAAAGGTCACGATTCAAGCCAGTTTGCACACCTCCATAATTATAAGTTGACACAAACGTCGCGAGCGAATTTCGTCCTGTATCGCACTTGGGATTCAGTTCATGCAGTTTTTCGCAGTAAACGTGTTGTCATCACAAAAAAAACTAGACCTAAAGCCAATAAAAATGACGTTTGTAGTATTTTTTGCTTTTTTGTTCTAGTCTTACACACATCGCAATTGCCCATAGCAGATCACGCTTCCTGTATCTAATCAAATTATGAGCAAAAGGCATATCTAGTGTAATGTAAGAATACGGGTAAATGTGTTTATACCGTAGCCTGCTAGCTATTGTACAGACATTTTAGGGTTGTAACCGATTTCCTTTAGCGGATGAAACATGTAGAGGTTGTGAATGTGGATATGAATGACATAAAAAATATTTTGACATGTAATTTTTTGTACTAACCGGGGGTACTGACACATCCGTATAGAAATTATCAGGTTGAGGATTTTATTTGATTAGTTGGGCGGTCTTCTGCGCGACCCAGTAACCCGCATTAGACAGGTGTGGGTATTTTTGTATCAATCCCTTTTAAAAATGAAAAGTGAAGGAAGAAAAGGGAAGGTCTTTGCCTTGCAGAGGGACACAAACAGGATATCCGTTACAACCCTATATTTTATATTCTGTGTACTTATGTACTTCGTCGGTACCTGTGTATTTTAGTGAACTGTTTACTTTGTATGCCTTATTAGACTGATTAGATATATGTTCATTACACTTGTATGTATTAATGTTGATTATATGTACCTACGTCGAAATGGGTAAATAAAACGCCTTTATAAAATCATATGGGTATTTTTATTTTTTAGTAACACGTTTTGTTCACGGTCTAACACGATATGAAAGATCGCATGTACTTATTTAGAAATAAATATTTACAAAATTAATAAATATTATGATAATTGTTATGTATGTCTTCCTTGTAATGGTTTTTTGGTATAAGAGCACAGAGTTAAGAAATCCTTGAATGAACTTATTTTGTATGGCGCCAACGAATACACCTATTGTTTACAAAATAAATTCGCATAAATGATTCGATATGTCATTCATAATGTTGCAATAAACGCTTATATGACTAGAAAAAATTGGGGACACCCGTGATAAAAAAGAAATGCGAAACATAATATTACTTAAGCCAAAACAAAATGCAATTCATCACCCACTTATAACAATAAAGTATGATTTCAAGGCACAACTTTTTTTTTAGCACCGAAGATATACTTGGTAATTGGCACTCCTTTTATACTACAGTGTACAGTAACCGACTGTAAAGATATAGTATTTTTATGTCACGAAGCAACGCGCGCTTTCCTTGTGGTTGGAGTGTACAAACAGGAGCCCAGGAGCTCGCGGCGCCGTCCGAGACAAAGGCGAAATCGGAAGTGTGTGCGTGTGTCAGTTATGTGCGCACACATTCACAGCATGTTAGGTACACTTGATTACTACAAGTAAAGCGCGCGTAGCTTCGTGACATAAAAATACCACAATAAGTTTAAAAAAAGTTGGCTAAGTAGAGCGTCATCTCTGTCATTCCTACTAGTATGACAGTCTCTTTCTTAAGCTCGGATGTGTCATGTTAACGCCCAGAGACTAACTATCTACTCCATACAATAGTAAATACGACATTGAAAAAAAATACGTTATACAAGGCGTTAGGGACAAAATGTTGCCATGAATTCAGTATAGATTCTATTTAAAAGAGACTCGGCGGTCTCATACATTTTGACTGTAGATATTGCACTTTTCTATGAAGGAGCGATTATTTTTAATAAGCGACCAAATATTTCTTCGCTGGGAGTCAAGGATCATGTACTGAATTCATGGTAACAGTTTGCGCGTCGAAGTCCCTGACACCCTGTATAATTGGGGCGTGCATTTTATGCCTAGATCTCAACATGAACCTTAAAAACACCAATTCTCTTTGCAGGCTAAATACGATTACTTTACAAACTTTCTTGCCTTAACCAATTGTATGGAGCTAGATTTACGACTATGGTGTCTATTCAAAACTATATCGAGATCAAATTCAAACAAAACAGGGCCAATAATTAAAAATACATTTCCATACACACTCACTTACTACTATCAGAACTTGAATAATTGAACTTCTCAGCTAAAACTTCTTCAACTATTTTCTGTATCATGAGCCTATCTTCAGGTTTCATGTCTTCGGGTTTCGTCTTATCGTCGTAAATTTTTCTATCTATTAACCTAAGTATCACCTCTTCCACAATAGTATCTACATTTTCGTTTGTCTTATTTGGGCCAACAGCTTCATCTATTTTCTCTTCACTCTTTTCTGCATCTCCCTTTTCTTTAGTTTCAGTTTCATCTACTACTTCTTTTTCTGGGACTTCAGGTATCATCTCCTCTTCAGGTATATCTCCTCTGCCATCTTTCGTTTCTAATTCAACAGTTATATCTGATATGATGCTTTCAGAAAGCTCTACAGCGATATGTTTGTGGCGTCTCATAATTTCTTTAAGTTTCTCTTTAGCTGATGCCACAACCTCTCTCCGAGTTTCTGATTTAATTTTCTCAATTGCTCTCTTCTTCCTTTCTTGTCTTAACAGCTTTAACTCGTCTAAAGATTTCTTTGCTTTTTGTAATTTTGAACTTTTTTCTTCTTCCATTTCAACAACTTCCTCAATTATCGGCTCTTTAGTTTCTTCAACAATTGTACTGTCAGACTCGAAATTATTCACCAAATCATCGTCTAAGATTGGTGCAGTAATGTCTACAAAACTTTCATTTTCTGGTGCTGTGTCAATTTTAATAGCTGGTTCGTCCACATTTATTTCGGCGTCAGATTCTTTCGACCCAGTTTCATAAATGGTATCGTAATTTACGACATCAACAATATTTTCATCACTTGGTATTGCTTTGTCTATGAATATAGGTGAAGTAGCAAAGGACCTAATATTATGTCCGAGAGGAAATTCTCTGAAATCTTTTCGCTCCAGTATAAAAAGCGCTGGTTTAGTCTTGATTTTCACTGGAGGCATTATTTTATAATGCATGGATACTTGAGAAAATGATTCTATACTATCTAAGATACTGTGCGTTTGTGCAAAAGACTTAAGATTGGGCGAATACTTGCTTTTAGCTTCGATTACAAGATGGGTGTAGTCTTGTAATAGTTCAAAAGGCAAGGATTCGTTTTTGCTATACATCCAACGGTCATTAATTTGCGTGTATCTTGTAACGCCAGTTTGAGCAGCCAAGTTACAGATATGTACATGTACGAATGGTTCGTTCCTTAGCAGTTTGTGGAACCTGAAAAATTGATTAAGGTTCATTAGTAACTTCAATTGCCTGAGCACATAAATCACTCGTTTAAATAAATATTTAGATTATATACAAACCTAGTTATTGCGACTCCACCCGGATAGTTACTCATGGCCACCAAAATGAATGCTAATGATATGATAATATTGCCCAGTATGACAAAAACTGTTCCCCAGAACAGCAACTCAAAAATAGGTGCCTTCGATCGTCTTAGATATCTGGAAAAGAAGATAACTGATAATTTGTACCATAGCTGCTTGTTTTATGGAAAAGTAAATCATTGTATGTTTTAATTTACTAAAAGACATCACAGTCATACATGGATCATACCCACAAGATGTGATCAGAGGTGCAATTCTAGTAATTTTAAGAACGTTCATAGTCTGATCTCAGTCTGTCGAAAATACATCTAATTTCCCTACATTTTTTTTTGTCGCCGAGATGAGACCGCGACTAGATTTTGAACGTTTTAAATTACGAGAATTGGCCTTCCGGTAAGGGCTTTTTTTTGCGGATGGGAAATCATCAAATGACCCCCCTTCCCGCTCTGGGTGAAGGGAGTGTCAGACTCTTACTGACTAAAACCCACCCGTGTTCCTTCCTTAGCCCTTTCTGTTCCAGGGCAGCGGTAACCCTTTCGGACGATCCCGCTACCCTCAGGTAAGGGCTCTGGTTATGTTTGAAACTTGGCTGGCAATAACGATAAAGGTCTGGTCACACAAAGGCGAATCCCGCGTAGGAGGCGTCAGTGCGCGTCGATTGTTTTAATAGTTAGGAAATCAGGCGATACTATACCAGTTAGTTGAGGCAATCTGCGCGAGCGAATGCCGTCCCGAATCCCACACGGACACTTCAGTTTGGTCAAATCTTAACCAGTTGAATGCCGTAATTACAGAAATAATTAAAAAGCTATTATACCTCGCGTGGATCCACGTTCCGGCGACGACGGGTTAAATGTTAGCCAAGCCAGCAAGTACGGCAGTTACATCATAAAAAAATATGTGCAAATACTTACATAAAGGAACAAGCGGCCGCAGACGCCATATTGAGCAAAGGGAAGACATAAATAATGAACCGCAGTTCTTTGTGTGGCAGGAAGGAGTACAGGAGTATGTACACGATGGCTGGCGCAGCATACTGTATCAGTCGCCGGTCTAGGTACACTCCTACCGGTATAAGTACCATACTGGGGCCCAACCCTCGCGGGAGAGCAGAGTAGAAGTACCAGAGGAATGGTGATGTCTGTGGTTCAGTTAAGGATCTTAGAAAAAAATATTGTGTGAAGTTTCAGCATGGTGGTCAGCACGAAGAACTTGGTTTCTAGAAACTGACTGAATTGAAACTTTCTTATAAATTGATTGTTGGCACATTTTATGATGATTCTGAGAATTTACTGCTCAGAATGTATCACACACCAACAGTCAATAATGTTTCAATGGCTGTAGAATGACGCGACAAATGATTCGCAATAGATTTAAGACACTAATAAGTTCCTTATTTTAATAGTAAATAACAATTTATGAAAAGGATACACCCCAATCTGCGCTTTTGTTCATGATGGTATTGTACCAGAAGACCTCAGCTTCAGGCCACAGCAGCCGGCCCCAGAATATTGAGTCCACTATCACAGTCAGGGCTACGAGCCCTACTCCTGCAGGTACCACAATCTTGAATAGACTGGAAAGATATTTTTAATATAGGTAGTTACATTTTAAACTTATACATCCTCCCCTTATCTCCTCGTATGTTAAGCAGACTTATTAAGTTCGTTAACAATAGAAAAAGTTATTGTGTCTCATTAGGGACAGTCCAGCTATTAATACATAAAATACCTACAAATTGAACTAGCAAAATATGGGTGTTAAACCCTCGGGCTTCGTGAGGGTTTTGGGGGTGCTCGCTCACCTTGCGAGCTGGTATTATAATATGCTGAAGAATAGGCCATGCGAACCCTCGGGCTTCGTGAGGGGCACAATGATACCTACTATTTGAATGGTTCCCTACGTCTCTGGTTCTGAATACAAAAATAAAACATTTACCAAATGTTTATTCCACCTTGTTGGTTACATTACAGGAGTGTACAAATTTGAAGCTTTTTAGGGTTCCGTAGTCAACAAGGAACCCTTATAGTTTCGCCATGTCCGTCTTTCTGTCTGTCTGCGGTTTAACTCAAAAACGATTGGTACTAGAAAGTTGTAATTTGGCATGAGTATACACGTTAATGACGCCAAAAAAGTGGTAACATAAAATTTTGAAAAAACAATTATTTAGGGTACCTCCCCCACATTTAAAGTGGGGATGATAAATTTTTTTTTTCGTCCTTCCCATAGTGTGGTCTTTCAAAAATATTAGGGGTTTGGGAAGACCGTTTTTTGATTAAGTAAACCGGCCGTGACTTATCAAGCTTTAAAGTACCAATTTTCGTTAGAGTCAAGTGTCCCCCCCCTCTACCAACTAAACGGTTGTAGTTAGAAATTCAAATGTCACGGCAGTAGTACCTATATATAACGAAGTTTAAAGAAAAACTATCACACTTAAGTGGGCTTTACAAGTTTACGAGTAATAGTCGACCAATAATTGTATTTGACTCGAAAATTTCGAACAACTCCATAGAATTCCTCAATTTTATTTTTTTGTGACAAGTGAGTAGTGTAGCTCTGTGTCCTATATTTAAATTCAAAACACCGGCTATGACGTCTTATCCAAATCTCAAAAAAAAAAAAAAACTTTCCGAGCAAAATTGTCGGATCAGGTGAGGATTTGTATAGGAAGTCAAATTAGGTAGGTTGTGGTTGTGGGGTGTGTTGTGGTGTTTGGCTTTTAGTTAGAGCATGGTACGAAACTATCAGTCAGCGAATACGACCCGCACTTGGCTGTTATAAAAACTAAGGAACCCTACACTGCACGTGGCCCGACACGCACTTGACCGGTTTTTTTCCCTGAAATCGTGAAAAAAAAATCAGTCAGATCCATAGATTTATGTTTGCTTAACTCAACTTAATGTATTGATCAACAGATTGTTTTTTTCACGATTTCGGGGTTGGACCCGTAGTAAAAGTTGGTTGTTCATATTGATGAGTACAATGACCTCTTTTAAGGATTAAAACGATCAAAATTTAACGGTGTGTATATAATCGGCGGAGAATGTCGACACCGCGATCTAGCTTTTGTACTCATATAAAAAGTGCCATCTATCGCTCACAATAATAACTAAGGATACAAACATTAGGGTAAATACAGTTGGAGTGCGACATTGATATGCGGGTGATGTTGCTACTGGGTGATAGAAGGCTGCATAGTGGGTGTAATACTACAAGTCACCTGTCAGCCTAACCCATTGGGAACACAGGTGTGATGTTTTTTTATATTACATTTTAAGATATTTTGCTGATACAATATTTTAATGATGTAATGAGTTTCTTATGGTCTCATTTTAATCATAAAGATGTTTATACAGCTGAAGTATTTTTCTTAAACCCACATTCTTGTTTTAAATTACAAAACTAAACTTTTTGAGTCATTCCTACTTGTATAGATAAATTAAAAATGTTTCTTTATCAAAATATTATGCGTAAAAACACCTAACTTACTTTGTAAAGTCAATCTTCTTGAAATACAAGTCAATGATGAGGAACAACCCAAACAGCATCGCTAGCTCTGCTCTAAATATGACGATGGAAGCGCCAGCGCTCACCAGGAACTGCTTGTGTTTGCCAGACAACCAGCCTTCAAATGCTAGGAGTACTGAAACAATACTTTGAAGCTTATTAATTGGAATCTTTTTCACATTTCAATAAAATGTTTTCTTACAATCTATTTTGAATAGAACTTTAAACAGTTGTATTTGTGTATTTAAAATTAAATTGTCATAAAGTCGAGCGGGGGGGGCTATTCCGACTATAGGTATTCTAACTTATTCTACTATATTTGTAGCAAAACGCCATCTATATCCACGTAGGTGAACAAATTATTTCAACATAATTTCATAGATGGAGCTGCTAAAGCGCGAGCTGTTTGACCGACACGCCTTTTTTTGTCTGACGCCATTTTGTGAACGTGTTCAAAAGACGCTCGACACATTTTTCGTCAAGAGTGGTGTTTAAAACGCTTGTTTTTACCATATTAAACAGTGACTGCAGAAAATAAAAACCGTACGTTGTTTTTCGCTTATTTGTTCTTTGGAATGATACGTTTTTGATGTGATTTTTCGTTAGTTTAAATAGCCCACGAAAAGAAGTGGGGTTATTTCGACTAACCAAAAGTCATAATTACCCCGCTTAATTATTGTATGGTATTGCGAAACACTTTTTTTTTCCGCTTCTACTACTTTTGCGCTTTGATTGGATTGGGCATCCTGTGATGTATGTGTTTTTGTATTGTTTTAGATGGTGCGACATTACAAGGCAAAAAAATTAAACAGTCTCATTACTCGAACTACATAAAGCTGTAGGTAAGACTTTCGCAATAAAAAAATGACTAGTTATCAAGCTGCTGAAATTGATGGCATACCACGGTACAAAATAGTCTCAAGAAACCCTGAGACCTATCCAAGGATCTTGAAAAATATGAGCGTCTGTATTATAATTTGAATAAAAATTCACAAAAAATATAAGAAACATAAAATAAATAATTTGCAATAATTCTATTTGGATTAGTCTAAAATAATGTTTTTTTTTGAAGTGATAACTTCTTATGGCAGGGTAAACCGCTTCGTAACGTAACGCGTTACGGCGCCAGTCTGTCTGGCTTCCCTTTGTCTCACGCATACGGCAGCGGTAGGCAGGCTCTTCCTCTCTCACTCTAACCCACAGCGCTAGTCGTATTTCGGACAGACGCTTCCCCCTCTCTCTACTCAGTGTTTAGCATGCGATAGACATAAACCATAGATTAGTTTAAGTTATCACTTCTGACGGGCGTCCCGACACGCACACGTTTGTTTTAAAATAAAATATTGTTGTTGTTCTGATTTATTGACAGTGTCGAAATTGCCCCTTAAGGTGTTTAAAGTATTTTATTGTGTTACTGAACCATGTTAGGAGACAATAAGCCATAGATTGTCGAGTATGAATAATGCCATAAACATACTCAGAATCTCAATTTCAAAACAATAATGGGTTTAGTACAATAAATATGTGGCATAGTTGAAATAGCCCCATTGTGGGGTAATTGTAACTATTTCTACCCAATTTAAAAAACATTGTTCATTTGAACATATAAAATAAATATTATATTTAAGACCTACGTATGAAAGATCTCAATTAAAGCTTTTATAACCAATTTATTTAATCTACCATAACATATTCAAAGACAGGTGTGCAGACTTTTGAAGCTGATATTGGTGTTTTCATAGAGCCCCGCCCAACCTTACTACATTGGTGACATTATTGTGTACATGTAATTAAATATGATAAAAAGTAATAGGTAAAGATATTAGGGAAACACTATTGAATGATATTTTAAAAATGTGTTGTAAAGGTGATTTAAATATACCAAAACTGGATTTTAAAATGATTGATAACAAATGTTATGGTACTTAACTAACAAATTTTATTATATTTGCCAGCAAAATGTCCTATCTTACCAAGGGGTAACACCATGATGTTAGGTAATGGCCGGCTCATATAAAACATAAAGTGGTATTGAGTGACAGTGATGAGTGTGTACCACCACGCAAATGTGCTGCCAAACTGCTTCAGCAGAGTGCTCCTCAATCGACTCCATGCTCCTATCACTGACATTGCCAGCACCAGCCGCACTGCAAATAGATACCACAAAAATACATGAATTATACAATAATAGATTTAAAGTAAATAATAGTAAACAAATCTACAGCTATCTGCAACAAAGCTCTCATAGATGACGTAAAAGCAGTTAGATAAAACAAAAACAAACACATTATTAGCATCGGATCTAAATTTAATATTTCCCACTAACCTACATATTGCATCCAAAATTTGTTGATTCCAATAAGATAGAAGAGTGACACCACTGGTGCTGAAAGAGCTGATATTGCCAGCGGGCCAACGAAAGTGCGCGGCACAACTCCCGGGAACTCATTATGATCGTACTGGAAGAAAATAGTTATCACTGTATGTCTATAGGAAGCGACTTAGGAATCCAAAATTAGATTTACTAGACACCTGTGAGAGGTTATGCCGATGATATAAAATGTCGTGTGTGGCTTGAATGTTGAAACTTTCTTCTACTTTTGTAAATGGACATAGCAATACATGTAAGCTGGCGACAATATAAAGTAATTGGACCATTTTATTGATAAAATCAACAACAACAACCAGTCAACCCATAGCTCGTTTTCGACTGAAAGTGAAAATGTCAAAACAAATGTCCATTGTCAAATCAAGATAGAATGTCAGAACGAACAGTCAGACAGATCACCGCAAACAAAAAAAAACAAAACTATTTAGTCGATTATAATCATATGAATTTTATTAACTAATATTGTAGTCATAGAACCTGCTTTTATTGTTTTCGATTAACACATTTAAACCTAAAGAATTATTATTTGCATGCTAATTTTTACGCCTGGAATTTCTACAGCAGAATAAATTAACAATAAATTTTCATTAATATTTATTAACGAGTTGACAACAAAACGTAGTTTTGACAACAATCGTCAACAATGGTGGAACGGATACCGTGACATTTTATGGCAGTATTCGTTTTATGATACGAAAAATATCAATAATGATCAATAATTCACTTGAAATAACCTTTGCGATTATATTGCAATAATATTTCGCTTAATCTTGACATAAAACATTAAGAATGTGTGATGTTTGTTCGGAGTTTTCACAGCTTTTAGTAAATTGTAAGTTACATTGTTTCGAAATTTAGCAGCCCATTTGTCCGTTCTATTTATCCATTTTAATCGAAAATGTTTATAATACGCTGGCGTCTAGTGTAGATAAATAAAATCTTAGTTATTGTGAGCTGCTATGATAATGTCCGACTGTGGTTTTAGGTGAATCCAGACTTACCGACGATGTGTCCCAGTATCCAACAATAACCCAATCTGAGCTGGAGATAGTGCTAAACTATATTCTCTCATGGCCACAAAGGTAAGATATTTACTATACTTCGAAACACAATCAGATTTTAACTCTTGCAGCTGCTTGAATGTGACAACCAATGTAGGTGACTGCTGTGCTTTGTTAGAGCCCTTTGATACTCTTGTCCAGTCATGATAAGTTTACAAAATTGGCTATTGTATGGAGTTACTGATACAAAGTGTACTTTAATACAGTAAACAGTCATTCTATTGTGACAAATTTAAAACACAAAAAGTAACCTTTCAATCTCAATAGACAAAGTCATTGTATTGGTAAATATGGGAGTGTAATATATTCTGTAAACTTTGTTTTAGGCAATGTATGTGTTGCTATCGGGATGTGAAGAATTTTGAAAGATTCTATCTTGTAGTGCAGAGTATACTGTGCTTATCTGTATGTCAACTGAAGCAGCTCAAAGATGAACTAGTAGAAGCAGCTAAAACCGCCCCAGCACCTGCACCACCGCAACCACCTGAGAATGCAGAAGACAAACAAACACCCGAGGAGGATAGTTCACCCCCTGTTGAGGAGAAGAACAATGAAGAGAAGGAATCTCCAGAGGTGCCAGATGAGCCTGCTCCTACAGCTGACACTCAAGAAGAACCCAAGAATGCTGAGACACCTCCTTCTTCAACTGAGGACACTGAACTATGGTCTATGCAGCAAAAAGAGAAGCTCATGCACATTGTGTCTAAAGTGTTCCTCCTCAACTTCCCTTTATACCTAGCCTGCAAGCACTCAGCACTATGCCGCTTGGATGACCTCTCTGCTCAAGAAATATCTAATCTAAGTTTATATTGTGACCTACATGATACGGAGATACCTGCTTACTTATTGAGAAATGTGAGCTTCTTCTGCAAGCTGGGTGGAGTTTGTGCAATGACATCCGTATTTGAACATGCTACACAGAGCACTCTCCCTTTATCAATGGCACATGCTATCGTGGCAGCAGTAGGGAACCTCAAGCTATGGCTGAACTTCAGAGCCGTGTCCCAACTCTTTATGCCATTGAGAGCCAAGATCTTGAAGTACATGTGCACTTTAGAAGACAAGGATCTTAGGGTGCCTGCAGTGAAATCTATGGCGGGTAAGTTAAGAATTTATATCAGAAAATTGTTAAGTTTAAACTCATGTCTGACTGTATAGAAGGTATATGATTAAGGACTGGTTTTTCAATAGTCAGACATATTTACAAAACAAATGGTGTCACACCAGTGTTTATTCTGCAGATAAAAGTTATCCTCAGGTTAATTTTGTATGATCCAGCTTGTTGTATAGCTTCAAAAATGGTTTGACTAACTTACAGTAACTGTTACTTCTAATTACAAATAATATTTTATCCATATGCTTGTTGTGTCGTCAGAAGCTCAAAAGTTTGACAACCAGTCTTATCATAGGGTATATTGTATTTCCATGTTAAATACTGGTACACAGTTGCATCCGGTTAGACTAGAAGCCGACCCCAATATAGTTGGGAAAAGGCTACACAAATCAGTGTTCTGTTCTGATGCAACTTAGCTCAAACCACCTAGGTAAATGAATGTAAATATTAATGTTAACTATCTGTATTTTGAATTGCTAGGTGACATTTTAAGATCAAGTCTTAAATCAATTTTTGCAAGTTAAATCTGTAAAAGTAATAACCATTATTCCTCCAACAGATTTCATGTGGGGAGCCGCAAAAGAGCCTTTAGATGTACCCCTAACATTCGACGGGGATGGACTAGCATTAGCTTTCAAGTACTTCAACAGCAGTACACTGACGATGCGCCTGGCGGGCGTAGCGCAGATCAATGCGCACATCGCGTCGCACAACGAGCTCTGTGCTGGAGAGTCGGCAACGGACGCCGAAGTTGCTGGTCAACAGCTGGCGACGTGGCTCACTAATAATAACATCATTGAGCATCTGTTTGGGCCTAATTTGCATGTGGAGGTTAGTGTGTTAAAGTAACATAGAATGTAGCTGTGCTGGATGTCCAGTTACAGTCCTTGCAAGGCAAAGGCCTCTCTCTTCTCATTACTAGCTTGATTCTACACCTTCTTCCAAGTTTTTCAGTAGGAAGTAAGGTGTTACAGAGTATTTACCCCAATAGATTGCTTTCAATATTTTTAATTTGAATGAAGGTAAATCTGGCTGTGGTCAGTTATACACACTTGTTTGTTTTGACTAAACCAATTTTCAATTATGTTAGCTTGTATTTAGACTCCTGTTGCTGTTTTTTCCTCAGGTGATAAAGCAATCTCATATGATCCTGAAGTTCCTGGCGGTGGAAGGTCGCGTGACTCCCGAGCATGTGGAGCTGGTGTGGGCGGCCGCACAACTCAAGCACTGCGGCCGGCAGGTGTATGACCTGCTCCCTGGGTTCATCAGGGCGTTAGCGCCGAAGCCTTGCGCTCATCTATACAGTCTGCTGTGCGCGTTGCCGCCTAAGGAGCATACGGAACAGGTGATTAATGTTATATTAATTGGTAATTGGCATTAGAGCCCTGCACCACCACCAAACTACATGGTGGCAAGGATATCGACAAGCAACCTTTTACCATGGATTTAGTACATAATTTGACTTTACTTGACGGCACGGTTGGCGCAGTGGTTAAGCGATTGACTGCTGCGCTGCGTGTCGCGGGTTCAATTCCCGCACGGAACAAATATTTGTATGACCTACATGTATTTGTTCCGAGTCTGGGTGTTTTTCTATCTATAATATGTATGTATTTACAAAAAAAAAAAAAAAAAAATGTATATAAGTAGTTTATCAACCATCTTGTTACCATAACACAAGCATTAGGTTGCTTAGCTTGGGACAAATGGTGCTGTGTGTAATGTCCAGGCAGTTATTTATTTTATTTATTTAATTCTGAACCAAACAATTTCAACGCACGGGGCATTGAAATTTTTCGTTGGTAATTAAAAAAATAATTCTGTTCCATACATTTTGATTGTATATGTTTTCCACTTTTGCAAAACAGCAGATCTTTTTAAAAATAATGAATAAAATTGTAACATAGGGGGATCTAGAATCATGAACTGAATCCTTCGTAACAGGTTGTGCGTCGAAGTCTCTGCACTTTCGATGTCTGTATCTTTCCTTCATAATTTTGGGCGCAAAATACAGGTGAAGATGAGTTCACAGGGCGATAGAGACTGAATTTACATTTTGCAAAAAAGAATCTTTTCAACTTACTTTTTAAACATAGCACTCTAAAAAGACAGTCTTGTTGATTATAACATTTCCATCAGAGCAGACAGCAGTGGTGGCCCAGTAGAATCGGCCACGACTTACGAGTTGTAGGTCGTAGGTTCAAACCCTGACAGGCGCTTTACTTTGTGTAACTTATTTCATTACCACTGCTCTCAAAACGGTGCAGGAAAACATCGTGAGAAAACTGGCATGTCCTAGAACCAAAAGTTCAAAGCAATGTGACATCTAACGACCATCTTCACATTGAACTACCACTCTGAAGTCGTTTAAAATCACGCTTTTACCCAATTTATAGTTTCCGGGTGTATAATACTTTTGAACTTGTCAAAATTATGTTACATGTTAATTTAATGCATGTAAATATATAATAGGCTCGGCCTCTGCTACATGGCACTTAAGCATAACTGGCAAAATGTGCTGTACTATAAGTATACCTCTGCCTAACCCCTCGGGCAATACAGGAATGTTATAACGTTCTATGCCTATTATATTTATATCCTATATTTTTCTGTGCCTCACACTGTAAAGGTTAAAACTTGTATCTTTCGTCCACAGAGCCTCTACCTAGCGTCCGCACTAATGCGCGCGATGTGGTCGCGCGGCGCGTCGGGCACGCTGGGCGGGTCGCCGAGCGCGCTGGCCGACGACCCCCCCCTGCGCCCCCCACAGCCGTCCTGCAAGCCGCATCACAACTCCTCCTCCGAAGCCAGCGTGAGCATGGATCAGACTAACTCCGATGATGATCCTGTGAGTACATCGACCTGAACTCGTGAAATGCAAAAACAAAGTTTACTTTGATTTTGGAATTTCAATCGTGATTAGGTGAAAAGCGCAACTTTGGCCCACTTGCACGTTCATGGGTTATTCTAAAAAACTCGGAGTTAACAGTTAATTCTGGGTTAATAAATTAATTCATCTTGTGCCACCAAGAGTTGCCTCTAACTCTTGAAAATTTAACCCACCAATGTCGATAAATTTGGCTTGACGTTATGAGGTACAGCTGATAACTTTTTTTTGTATTTTATATTGTGTTGCGTAATTTTGTATGTGGTGTGGTTTGTTTATAATATCTGATTGTTAGAATTTGCAAAGAGCCAAAGATTTTCGTAGAAGATTTCGACTCGAAAAAGAAAGTGTATTCTTTTTACCAGACAGCGTGTCGCAAAGGAGGATATGTGTATCAGCCTATGTATGTATGTTCCTTTGTGTCGCTCGAGAGGCCAAACGCGATGGTGTTAGTTTTTTATTGTAAAACTTAAGAAGATGCCTATGCTTACGGGGTGTGTGGGGATTGGAGACAGAAATTGGTCATGTGGTTTCTACTTTATTAAAGTTCACTTTTTCATTAAAATCTTAAAAAAAAAAAACATTCAAAAATCATTCAAATCACTTTCTGATTTTGATTAAAATAAAATGTCATGTAATTAAATTCAAAGACAAGCGAAGTATTACGTATAGTAATGCTGTGTAAAAGAGATAGGCATACAAGTTCCGTTCATTATTCATTCATTAATTTTTGGTAGAATTATATATCAGGGCAGGGCACAGACATCAATTTTAATCTATTTTTTATTATGGCATTTTGTGCAGCTGTCGATTGGAGTGCAATGTTCCCAACTGTTTTTTCAGTTGGGAACATTGCACTCCAATCGACAGCCACACAAATTTCAGGTTAACAAACCTGTGGGGTGGGGTAATTGTGTAATACACATAAATTCGCAATCGATCATGATGACTTTCATTTTCACCGTTCAGCGACGTTCATTGCTTTTCTTACGTGGTTAGGCAGGTTAAATTTTCAAACTTATGAAGCAATGGTTTTGGAATATCCTTCAAAAACTCTCATATTGTGATTGAAAGCGTTTTACGCAGTTCAGAGTGTTACTTTTTAGTGACTCAACGCGGAAAAGGGGCTTTTTTATTTTATATTTTATTTTGTTTCACCAACAATTGTTTACACTGGTTTTATGCTAAAGTGAACATGACTATGCAACAGTGCAACAATGACTTAAAGGTAAATGCTGCAAGCATAAAAATGTTATACAGAAAAATTATAATAATTAGGGCTGACTGTCCCAACGCTAGATAATTTTATTCGAGGAATAATTTTGAAATGTTGACAGTTATTTCATACAAAAACTATCAAACGTCAATTTTATTCCTCGAATAAAAGTTATCAGCAATGTGAAAAATCGGCCCATAATCTAGTTTTAAATTACTAGTCTAAAAGTCAAAATAATTAATATAACAATATAAAGCACCTATTATATGTAAAAAAATGTGAGGAGGTATTGCTTAAAGTGGCCTCTTTAGGCCCCCAGATCTCACTACTGGACAAAAGCCCTCTCCATTCCTTCTCATTCACATTAGCTATTGCAGTTAATACATGAAACTAAGTCACTGTTCAGTAAAAAACTAGTTCATGATAAACATTTAAAGGAATAATATATAAAAGTCTCTTCACTGGTTTACTGGGTTGTGGAGGTCAGACAGGCAGTCGCTCCATGTAAAATACTGGTATTCAGCTGCATCCGGTTAGACTGGAAGCCAACCCAAACATAGCTGGGAAAAGGCTAGGCAGATGATGACGATATACAAAGTTTCTTCAATTCCTAAATTCTCTTGTCCCCAGTGTGAGGAGCTGAGCACTTCGGGCGAGGAGGCAGGACCGACGCCGCGCAAACAAAGTAAACATCAACGTGACCTAACTGGTAAACATATACCTACAATATAATGCTGTGGCCATACTAGCTGCTGTATACACTATCACTCTTGTCTTACAGCCGAACAGGAATGGCTGAGGGAAGGGGAGGAGCTGACCAAGAAGGAATGTCCGACGCTCAAGTCTTGCCAGAAGTAAGTATTGTTTTTACTTTGAATGTAGCATAAGCATAATCAGCCTATAATGTTCCCACTGATATGAAACAGGCCTCCTCTCTGTGAGAGGGAGTGGGCCATGTACCATCATGCGGGCCCAGTGCGGGTTGGCGAATTTTGAACGTATAAATTCTATATTCCAATGTTTTTCAACGTGTGAGTCGCGACCCCCTAGGGGGTCGCCAAGCCTCTTTAATGGGGCCGCATTTCTTTAAAATTATAGGAGGATTAAATGGAATCAAACACTTCAAAGCTTCAGTGGTTGATTGTGGGAATTCTATTTTTCTGCTTAACCCAAAAGTTACCCAAAGTGACAGACTTGAATTCCAAGTTAGAAGCAGCGTAGGGAAGGGGGTCGCGAAATATTTTCCGTACTAAGGGGGCCACGCCATGAAAAAGGTTGAAAAACACTGCTATATTCCATAGAACTTGCAGAGCGGTGGTGGCCCGGTGGTAACGGCCGCGACATATGAGCTGTAGGTCGTAGATCGAACCCAATCAGACGCTTTACTTTGTGTAAATAATTTCATCACCACTGCTCTCAAAACGGTGAAGGAAAACATCGTGAGGAAACCGGCATGTCCTAGAACCAAAAATTCGAAGACGTGTGACATCTGCCAACTCGCAGTGGGCCCGCGTGGTAGATTACGGCCTACTCTCTCACACAGAGACGAGGGCTGTGTTCCTGCAGCGAGAACATCATAATCGGGTGATTATGATAACAAAATTCCATCATAATCACCCTTATAGGGTTATAAGGGTGATTATGATGGAATTTTGTCAATACAAGTGAGAATGTACTTCTGTTCAACCGGCAAGCGTAACAGAAAACATACAAAAATCAAATATTTTTTCTTTTTAATACTTATGACATAACAAACTAAATATAACCTCACCTCTGCACAGACGTAATAAGCGCGCCGGCAGCAGCGGCAGCGCTAGTAGCGGTGCTGAAGAAATGCTGCGGCCGCGCAAGAAGAAGTTCTACAAGAAGCGCCACAAGCCAGGCAAACCCAAGCATTTCCGTGAGTGCATGGTCCATACATCACATACTATCACTTTTATATGTGTCTTTTTTATTATAAAACCTCTTTTATTTGAGAGTAGTCTTTTGTTTTTCTTGTGAGTTACTTTGATGAAATTCAGTTGATTATGGATGTTGTGAAAACTTTCAGAGAGAAGCTAAAACAGCTTTGTAACTGTGTTTCTCACACGTTTAGAAAGGGTTAAGGCCTTTTCTCCGTGCACCTAGCTTCTGACGTTTCATAAGTGCCCATGTTGGTTTATGTGAAATAAAATATTTTGATTTTGCTCACTTATAGAGGGTGGCAGGGACATGGACGCACAACCTGTTACTATAGATTCAGAACATGATTCTGAAGCCTCCTGCGTTACAATTGTTCGTAGGTTATTTAAAACAAAAATTTGTTCTGGTATACATTATAACCGCGTAGGTATTGTACTTTTCTATGAAACAGCAGATTTTTTTTTTAATCTGACGAAATTTTTCGACGCAAACGTTGCGTTGATGCCCCCCCCACCCTGTATTTAAGAAATTAGTTGGTAAATATAGGAAAACACACCTTTCTTGCCAGGAACAACTATTAATACTCCTTTGGGGTTCTAGATTATGAGTGACAAAGTGATGATCAAACTTTTGATAAAAGGTTAATTGCATGCTATGAAGAAATTAACTTTAGAGCTTGTTGCCATTTCTACAGTATCTAATTCACTTGTAATAGTGTTCTACTACAAATCTAAGTGTAACATTATTCAGCAGCAACTCAACTGAAAACAGCTGATCTAGCTGAATCTGTGTCTGAAGTGGAGGAAGAATCGTCCGGCAGTGATACCGCACATTGCCAGCTGATTTGCGACAACGTTGATGCAAGGTGAGCCATATTTTCATGAATATAAGTGTTATTTTTGCTTGCACAAGAAAATTTATGTTGTCGACCCTACCTACATGCATAGCATGTATCGCCGCCAACCTCTTTTGTCTAGGCTAAACTCATTAGGATCAACCTAAGCCTAGGATATGACCAAGACAATTAATAATTGGTTTAATTTATAAGTGGGGCTTGCACACAAATTATCCGGTGTGTGAGCTTCCAATTTCATGGATGGGCCCAACAAGATGTATAACTATGCATGACTTTCGTGATTAATACTCAAATAGCAACTACAATGGTCTTTTATCAGACTTTTATACTGACTGGACAGGTCCACTCAATCTGTGTGGTTCTTACCTCAAAATACCATTTCAGACACCAATCTACATGATCTGACCCAGATTATGTCTGGGCTTTAAAGCAGACTGTGACCCCTGAGTTTGTTTCGGCCTTTCTTCTCAGAGTAGTCAGATAGGAAACACCGACCTCATCTAGTTTTGAAAATATTATTGATGTGTAAAAGTGTTTGTACAAACCAACTTACAGAAATAAAATCATTTATATACCTTTCCCTTCCTACGTCAGGCGTCTTATGGAGCTCCGTCTAATGGAGAGCTACAAACGCCGCGGCGCGGCCGGAGAAGAAGAGGAAGGCAGTGCCTCATCAGCGCTGTCTCCTCACTCACATCCTCACCTTGCTGATTTGGATGAGGATGATTCGGCATGCGAGGAGGAACTGGCCAGGCTTGCTGCGCAGGTATCGATAATATACCGATTACGTTCTCTAGAGTAAATTTACTGAATTTTTTTTTTGTAAATCGTTGGATTATTTGAAAAACACTAGGAATTTCTCCTGTATAGTGGGTGCGTTTAAAAACATTTAAACTCACATACAAAAACAGCCAGACCAACTACTTGTAGGCCATACAAATATTTGTTCCGTGCGGAAATCGAACCCGCGACATCAAAATACCATGTGGCTGCCTTAACTTTAATATGGTATTTCAAAAATAATACAAACTCGTCATTGTTGACTGGCTTTCGACCAGCGCCTTGTAGAAAAGGTGCTTTATGCGAGAGATCAGAGCTGAAGCTATGTAATAGCATAATCAGCCTATAATGTTCCCACTGCTGGGACACAGGTCTCCTCTCGGTGAGAGGGAATGGGCCGTAATCCACCACGCCGGTCCAGTGCGGGTTGCTCGATGTCACATGTCTTAGAATTTCTGGTTCTAGGACATTTTATTTAACTCACGATGTTTTCCATCCGCGTTTTGAGAGCACAGCACAGCAATACGCTAGATTTATTCAGAGTTAAGACACAAATAGCAATTTATCATGAAAATAATAATGATTTACTATAGTAATAGCTGTGCCCAACCCTTCGGGGAAACAAAGCGTGATGTTATGTTATAATAATTATAAAGTATTCAGAAATGAAAATAAGTTAAAAATGCATAAATAAATTAGCCATTGATTCCTAGGACTCGAGACTGTCTATCCACGGCGCGTGAAAACGGTACAGTTCGTAGAGGCGTGGGCTCGCGCGTACAAAACAGGTCTTTTGTTACCACGCGCCGTAAGAAGCGAGAGATATGTGAAGATGTGGCACACAATAACTACTCTATTTATCCGTCGTTATCTCACAAAGTTATACCACAACTATTCTAGTTTGGTAGTTATTCTGTAGCTTATAATGATGCTTTATTTTCCATGTGTTTACCCAGGCCCAGTGCCTCACAGAGTACCAGAGCACGGCCGCCGCCAGCAGCAAGCGCGTGCGCGGCTCGCCGCCCGCGCCCGCGTGCGACGTGGACGACGTGTGCCGGCCCGGCAACACGCTGCTGTGGGACCTGCTGCAGGACGGCGCCATTGTGAGTTGTATGACCTGCTGCAGTATCGGGGACGTCTACATTTATTGTTTAATCATTACCATCCACAAACACAGTCCACTACGGGGCGTGGGCCTTCGTAAAGTATTGGCTCGACCACGTTCCTTGTGACCCTTCACGATAAATCTTCCAGGAGGTCGGCCCTTTTCGTGGGGAGCCTGCCCTCATTATGTTTCCAGTACTCGCCTCCCGAAATCTTTTAATGTTGGGGACATTAAAAGATATCGGGAGGCGTCTGGCTGAAAGAAAAAACAAACCGTAGACACCCATACGAAACCGGATTTTGCATCTTGAGCCGTTTTTTTTTTTGGAAGACTAAACAAGTTTCAATATTGCGATTAGAATGTTACTAACAGACATTACATCGTATTCAACTATATGTGCCATTTTACATATACTATCTTTAAGCACTACTGTCATCATAAAAACAACGTAATTTAAACTTTGTCTTTCTCACCTAGGAGCAATTGGGCGAGGGCTTAGCGCTCGAAGCGGAGAAGGCTCTCTGCGCATTACTATGCTTCAGCACGGACAAGTTTATAAGGATAAAGTTCATTGAAGGATGTCTCGACAATCTTGCCAACCACAGGTAAAAAACAATCCTGGTTTTAAATCGTAAATTGTTACTATGGTAAATGTTTTAATGTAATGTGTTTTTTCCCAGGTCTGTTGCGGTCTCACTTCGGCTGTTACCGAAGTTATTCTCCTCATTTCAACAGCTACGAGGAATGGATATGCATCAGGTTAGTTCGTGATTCCTTTTAGATTTCTTCGGTATTGTTTTGTGCCCGAACGTTCTTGCAATTTAGATTATTATTAGTGGATGTGTATGTGTAACTAAAGAATCAGATTTAGATGTTGGCGAATACATCTCATGTTAATGAAGCGGCTTCCGCGTCACGAGTCACAAAAACCTTTGTGACTATAACCTGATATGAATGCGAGAACAAACTTATCATTTCACTCACTCATCACGCGTCATAAAAACCATGCATGGAAGATCGGGTGCTTCTTTTTTTGTTTTTTTTGCTGACTTATGTTGTCCCTACTGCTGGGCAAAGGCAAAACCAAACAAAGAAACAAACCAGAAACCAAACGTGTGCCTTCTTCGGCCAATCGGTCAGAGACGAGTTCAAATCGTCACGCTAGCGTTTCCGACGACGCCCATCTTCAGGCACCCACTGACGATCCTGGCACATCCGTTTTGATGCATCCTATACGTATGACCCGCCCAGTCTCATTTCCCGTGGAAGTGGCAAAGTTTTGGGCCAACAAGATTTAAAATTCCTAACGACACGAAGAAGAAGTCCCATTTCAGGGGCTCTACTCCGAAGTGCAAAGTGCCAATGTTCGGATCGGACCGACACATGGCCGAACCGAATATTATTGAAAAATGCGAAAAAAGTTCGGAACGGCTCAGTTGGGTCGGGACCATAGTCGATATTCGAAAGAGTGTAGCAGTGTCCGAACCAAATAGTAACTTCGTAGCAGGAAAGGCCGAATGTTCGGCCGATACTATTTCGGAGTAGACCGGTCTCGCAGACTTATCACCAACATCAGCGATGCCTGTTTTGTTTTTGTTAGACGATATTTTACCTCGGTTTGTATTACAGGTGGTAATGTGGGCGGAACGTGAGCGCGGTATGATGCGTCTATTCCTAGAGGACCTGCGGCACTACATGGCCCAGCCGCGGCCCGTGTGCGACGCGCCGCACTACGCGCACATCACCGAGCTCACCGTGCGCCTGCACTTCCTCACCGCCATCTTCTCACCGGTCGGCTCCCCGCAGCACTTCAGGTAACACAGCACATCAGCATAGCCGCTACCGTTCGATACGCTTCAGTGCCGAATTGAACATTAATTAATGATATCAAAAGTCAATCAGTCAAATTTTGTCAGTTTCAACACAAGTAGACGACCGCTCCAACAGCTGTTTGCTGTCGGGGGTAACGCAAGTTAATCATGGAAAAAGTGTTATTTTCAATTCCACAACCGATTGAATGGTTGTGAATAGCTGGTGTAACACCGAGCTCAAAGTACATCAGAATCTATGACAGTCGAAACAAGCAAACACCACACCATGCAAACAGCAAATTTTATTTATTTCATTAAAACGGTTTAAAACCAATTATGAAAACTAAAATTAGTGCAGTTTTCATTGCCAAAAATAACAAACATCATAATTATTTCTGATTGACCTGTCGTAAGAGACTGAATCCACCGACACAGAGTTGGAGGGGAGATTAGAGACTCTCAAAATGAAATCATAGACTATAGTTTAACCATAACATTTCTCTACCAGGTTAACAGTAGAACAAGTAGAAGAGCTATGGCAATGCCTGGTAGTACGCGGTAGCAGTGAATGCGCGGACTGCCTGTACTCATGGCTGCTCTCTCATACAAAGTCGCCTGATCAACATGCGTTGGGACTAGACGCGTTACGCTTTCTTTATGTTGAGAAGATGCCTACGTTGGATCCTGAGGTAAGTCCTTATGCCAGCCATTTTAATCCAATTTATTATGCCCCCCTCCATACAATTGTCTCTCCCTCTATCTCTTTCTATTATATACAAGTGTGTGTGTGCGTGCCACACGTTTTTTTTTTTATAAATAGCCTGTGTCGCTCTTTGAATCACACACATCCTATTTCTAGGCGAAAAAAATCACAACCATCCATTGCTTCACTGCTTTGTGAAAGAAGGATAAACTATCAAATCAACAAACGCAGTGTAGCTTATAAATCTGACGTAATTGCACAACACACATAAAATGACAATTGATCGTAATGGGTTTCATTTTGGCAGTTCACCCTCGTTTATTGCCGTATTTACATTGCTGAGCGGACGATTTTTTCAATGTATTAGCAATATCCTTCAAAGCTCTCGTATTGTGACTGAAAGTGTGTTACGCAATTAGTGTACGGAATTGTGTGTGCCTCCTTGCAACTCGAGGCCAGTTTGTTTCCTGTTACAAATTACCGGACGAACTGGGAACTGGAACTACTACTTTACTTGTTTTTTTTTTACATGGACCTCGTCTAACTCTCGTTCACAGACAATCAGCATAATGGGCCTAAGTCTATACCAGCAACTATGCAACTTAGCACGCATGGCACTCGGCACGGGTGACTCGCGAGATGCGGCCCATCCTCACACGTTAGCTATGGACCATCTGTGGAAGATTGCGCTAAGGGCTAATAGTACTGGTAAGTTGTCTCAGTATTAACGACCTAAGATTATTTTCAGGAATTTTGTTAAGGAGCAGGGTTGGCCCAGTGGTAACGGCTGCCACTTACGAGTTTTAGGTCGCAGGTTCCAACCCAGACAGGCGCTTTACTTTGTATAAATTATTTCATCACCACTGCTCTCAAAACAGTGAAGAAAAATATCTTGAGGAAACCGGCAGGTCCAAGAACTCAAAATTGGAAGACATGTGATATATACCAACCCGCATTGGGCCCGCGGGGTGGATTACAGCCCACTCTCTCTCGAAGAGAGGAGGCCTGTGTTCCAGGAGTGAGAACATTATAGGCTGATTATGCTTATGTATAATTTTATACTTATCAGCAACATTATCGATCAATGTAAAAATAAACACCGTATAATGTTTACAGGCTGTTTATTTTCTTTATAATCTCTAGTTTCTGTTATATCTCGCGGCCAAACAAAACAACCTTATTTCAATAGGATAAGCCGATTTGTTAATCCTCAGAGTCGATTTCAACTTTGAACGTTTTTATTATTTTGTCATAATTTTGAGTTTTGTCATTTGATGTCGTATGAAAAAGTCACCCTATTTTGTTATCGATTTAATATGATGTTATATTATAATAACCATCCACTTCTTTCAGACGTATCAATGGGCGCCATCCAATACCTAAACAGCTACTACATGGGTCAACAACTCCAACAAGAAGACGACTTCGTAGCCAAATGCATGTTCCACCTCTCCTCGGCCGCCGAACGACTGATCACTAAGAAACACAACGCGGTGGACGGCGAAGTCCCATCGACGTCGCAAATGAATGAACAAGACGTCAAAGAAGAGAAGATTCATGATAAGCAGAATATCTATGAGCATATGACTGAAGAAGCTGCGCTGCAGTGCATACAGCGGGCGCTGTTGCTGTTGAAGACGCATCTTGATACTTTTAAGAGGAGGTATGTGTTATTTATTTGGCTATTGTTTAACAGATTAAAATAATATAGAAACGATTTTTAAACAAAGATATAAAAAATAAAATTCCTAAACTTAAGCTTGTTGCCATTGTTTTTGCAGAAAAAAATATGTTTCATTTTCTACAGATTCTCAAGCTAGAACAGTTTGTCCCAAAGTGTTTTGTACTTATTGGTCGCATTGTAATTTAAGCGTGTACTCCATAGTGTTTCCTGAAGTCTCGAGAAATATTTGTTTGATGTGACGACATTATTTTGAAATTTACGCCATAGTAGCAAACTTAACCGCGTGGGTTCGCGATTAGTCAGCTCCAGGCCGGCCTGGTTTTCTCGCTAAGCACCCTCGCGAGTCAAACTCGAACGCGTAAGGTCTGTTGAAAGGCAACACGTGTCGCGCGGGGCCGCGACACTAATCGGCAAATGCTCGTGTGGTCGGTCTAAACCTGCTGTGCGATTCTGTAACCATCTCAACCGTGAAAACTTAGGTGAAGTGAGCGTGGAGTGAGCTGTCATTCCAAATAATGCTAGGGATTGACACTATTAACAACTCACATCAAGCTCACTTCACTTGAGTTTTCACGGTGAGATTTTTACAGAATCGACCGGCTGGTTGTTTATTAGACGAGCACTGTTGGCGACGCTGTATTCAATACTAATTCGTGTATTGCATTCCATAATGGAACTTAACATTTTATACGATCATTAGGGCCCCTGTCGGGCACAGCAAAATAGTAGGAGAGAGGAAGCTTTGTAAACTGAACTAATCAGTCTTCTGAAGTAATGGGTTTTTTATATATATCGTTTCTTGATCTGATTGGTGAATATTGCGCAGATACGCGTACCACCTGCGGCGCTGGGCGCTGGCCGAGTCGGGCGCGTGGGAGGGCACGTGCGGCGGCGGCAGCTCCGTGCGCGTGACGCTGCAGCCGGCCGGCGCGGGCCCGCGCGCCTCGCTGGCCATGCACCACGCCGACCTGGTGGCGCACCTGCGCGCGCACGTGCACGTGTGGTGGGAGACGCAGGTACGGGACCGCCGCCGGACGATCCACCGGCAATCCGCTGGGCTTTCTCAGCAACAAGATCGCCATGAGGACCAGCGACATCAACAATCATTGCACGGCGCTCTCGTAGATCTATCACCACCATATCAGGCTTATTGGCTACAATAGTCCTGTCAGTGATGATAGATCAATCCGAGTATGGCTCCGAAGCCTAATACCAGAATCGCTAAATACTAAATAATGTGTTATGACCAACAATGATTATTATTATTACTAATATCGCTAACAGATTCAAGGCGAGGACAACGTGACCGCACTTTCGACAGATGGACCACTGCGCATGATCACCCAGGGCCAAGAGCTAACTATAGACTATGATGAGAGGACCCTGTATGATATGGGGTTCAAGGATAATCAGGTATTTTTTACGTATTTTTGGTATTGTTGATGACAGTTTTCAATACCCTGTCTGTATATTTCTTCTAGACACATATTTTTGTGTAATGAATGGATAATTTTTATTTAAACGACTTAATTCGCATCATGGACAATATTTTTATGCGATTATAACGATAGCTAAAGAAAGGAATTTTATAGTTTACGTGTCGATGTTTACGGTCGGAGATACGAGTATTATCTCGTGTAGCTTTCTCTTTAAACTACTGATTTAATTTCAACAACTGAGATGTGGTTCGCAAACGATCATGTGAATTCTTAGATTCCAAAACTTTTCCCCTTATAAAACACAATATTAATACGAACTTCTTCCATTGCAGCTCGTTTTCGTATCAGTGGGTGTAGGCGGGCGGGGCGCGTGGGCGGAGTGGCCGTCTGCACAGCCCGCCCCTGCACGAACGCGGCTCCCCACATTACTGCTACTGGACCCGACGTACTTTCATCATCTGTTCACGCTGATGCAAGCGTTGGGGCAGATGAAGGAGCCTGGTGCTAATGGGGTAAGTTTACCTGCAAGTATAGGCGTTGCAAATCACACGCGTGCGTCACGTTACTTGAGCTTATAATGGCATTGGTATAAGGTTGAAATTCACTAGCCAAGGCGCGCAGGTGATTTGCATCAAGTTTGGTTTGTTTATTGATGGATAATAACGATCAGCAGTCCTTGTTGTTGGGTCTAAAATGAGAGCCAACTATATACACTTCGTAGGACTAACATAAACGGTTAGCTGCCAAGTATTGTCAAGAGTGCCACCTATTGCAGTCCATTCACAGTTATTTTATCTTTGACAGCAGGAACCTAACAGCGACCTTATTGTAACGAGAATAAAGATCACAATGATTTTCCCCCACTTCCCACCCGCTTTTATTTTTTTTTGTGTTTGTTCTTTTTTTTTATGCGTCATGTTTGCCGCAAATAAATGTATTTTCTTTCTTTCTTTCTATTTTGACAGCAACCTTAAATCAACCTTATTGTAATGACTATAAAGATCACAATGATTTTGTCAGACTTGTCAGTGGCACCAACCCAATAGCAACCTTATTTGTATGACAATAAAGATCACTGATTTGGACAGTGGTGGAAAATCAGAGGTGAAATAACTGTGAAAGGATTGTAAATTGCCATACGTCAATGATTATGATTCACTTAATAAAGTGCCCGGTAAAATCTTGAGTCCTCGCATGATTTCTCCTATGTTAAGAAGTTAAATGAATCTTTGTATCAAACTTATATGTACGGGGGGGTGACCACCGCCTCTTATAGCAGTATTATTTTAATCTTACTTCAGTGTGTGAAAGAGATGGAGCTTCGGAACGTATAGCTCTATCTTTTTCTCACACGAAGGTGGTCACCCCCCTGAACGGTAATGTTTAAGTACTGACTAACGCTTTTTCCAACAGGAGCTCATAACCCACACAAAAGCTCAACTCCTATCCCGTCGCGTATGGGACATTCTTCAAGCCGTGCCATTGAACCCAACTCTACTGGAAGCGTTCCAGAACCCAATAGAAACCAACCTACCAGAATTGCTAGACCCGACCAGTCCACAGAAGCTCATGTATTACCTACATATCATTGACAAGCTGAGCTCAAGTCACACTGGTGCGTCGATTATTAGAGAGAATACGGTCAGTACGCTCAGTCCACTGATCTCTCATGAGAAAAGTGAGGAAGACAAAGCTGCTGTGCAACGCTGGAATGAGCTGTTTATTAGAAAAGGAGGTCTAAGACTGCTGTATGATATTATGATGTCGGGTGAGTGGTTTACTAACATGTTATTAACCCTTCGTATGCGTGTATCCACGCGAGACACAGTGGCTTGCATTGAACCGGTTAAATAAGACCACAAATGTACTATATTTTTGTCCATAAAATCTTGTATCTCAGTTTTAAAATCATACAACGTGGAAGTAAAACGGTGGATGCTATTCCTAACATTGATAACCAGTCGTTAATCAACTGAGACCATTGACAAAACACGCATTTATGTTGTTTGTCTATGCGTCATTTGTCACTCTGAGCTATATGCAACAAAACCTTCATACACACTATGTCGCGAGTTTGCAAGAATTGCAAGTGACTTGAGACACAAATGATCCTCTGCTTACTAGGAAATGGGACTACTTTTAACTATAGGACTACTTTTATCAGCAATAAAATAAAATGGGTAAGTGAGATAGTAAACATAATGTAATCTTCTGTTGTAGGTGTTTTACAAAGGAATGACGACAGTGAATGGCGACAGGACTGCCTAGCGCTATTATTGCAACTATTATGTAGAATCGGCACGCTACCCTTAACTGACCCGGCGCAGACGCCGAAACTACATCCGGTAAGTTTATTAATTACTAGCTGCACCCCGTGGTTTTAATACGACCTCTGTCTATTTTTGTCGACGCCGTTGAAGAAGTCCTATTTGTTTGTTCAAAAAGTAATTTTGAACACTGGGCCTTTTTTTACATGCCCCTATGATTGACATAACGGTTTTTGTTTGCAGTCATTATTATCGTTGATGAGTGTGGAGGAGACCACAGAACGATTAATATCGATACTGTGTGAGGCGGCGACGTTGAAGGAACCCACCACTTATAAGACTGGATTCTGGGGAAGGGCACAGGTATGTAGCCTTGAAGTCATTTGATTATGCTCATCATCATGTGTTCCTAACTTGTATGGAAATAAGCTGGAAAGGGGTAATAACCTAATCTAATTTAATTTTTCAATCAATGCTGGCTAAAAGCGTTGGTTTTAACTGACGTCCCGAGTTGGTGTACTGTAGGTTGGGATGTGAAATTCTCGTATGATTTTGAATACAATTATTATTACTTTCAATAATAATCCGTGCCATCATTATAACATGATGATGAGGGACTCGTGGCTAAGTAACAACAACCGCGCGGGTTGATCGATCAGGTTAAACTACTATTGCCGCGGTTGGTCCGTGGATGGGTGACCATTTTTACATACCGAAACCCCTTCGTGCTTCGGAAAGCACGTTAAGCTTTTGATCCCGCCTGTCATTCGTAGGTCTTTGACAGTCGTTACGGGTCGTCAGAAGTCTTTAAACCAGTCTTACCAAGGGGTATCGTGTTACCCAGTAACTGGCTTATGGAGTTCAGATAGGCTAAGTCAGCTGCATCCAGTTAGACTGGAAGCCAACTTAAAAAAATAATTGGGAAAAGGTTAGGCAGATGATGACGTAACAGTAAGTTGCTGAATTTCCCGTGCCGCATTGCAATTTGAAGGTAATATCAATGCCTTTAACGCCTATTATAACAAGTGATATGTTTCCAGGTGGTACAACACGCGATGCGTGTGTGTGTATGGTGGGCGCGCGGCGGCGGCGACGCTGTGGCGTTAGCGTGGTCCTTGCGACGAGCCGCGCCCAGGCTGTTACTTGATGATGCAGACCCTGCGGTAAGTTCACATAGTAATGTAATGATATAACCATTCGATAGTGTTACTCGCGATGCAGTCTTGTAATGCCAGTTTTCTTTCGTCATTTGATCGTTGCCAATCTGTTGTTAATCTGGTGTTTGCGCGCAGGTCCGTCGCGAGGCCGGCAGCGCGCTGTACCGCCTGTGCGCGGGCGGCGAGGTGGCGGTGCTGGCGCCGCTGCTGCAGCTGTTGCTGGAGCACCTGCCGCGGGCTGCAGACATGCGGCCCCATCACCACCACCATCACCATCATCATCATGACGTTAGTATCGCATTCAAACATTTTATTTTTTCGTAATACAGGCGTGTTATTATATGTTTTTACCCGACTGCCCCAGAACGAGGATAATGTTTTTCGAGAGTATGTAGGTATGTATGTTTTACGAAAGCCTTCGTATGGTGTATAAGGACAATCCTTATATCTGGACTACCCCGCATGTGGCTCGTGATAATGTAACTTGTTGTTGCAATCAAACTCTTAACTGATTGCAATTCTGTTTCTGTCAATCGTTTGAAGAGGGTAGAGACAGAATGATGTTTTAATATGTTTAGTAGTCGTATTTAGCGATTTGTGGTGCAAGTCTTGTGGGCCTAAAACTTCGTAATTCACTGTATTTCTCTCACAGGTTGTCCACCATCATGTGGAGGAAGGCAAGGAGCCTTATGGGCCTGCGTGTAGAGATTACTTCTGGCTTGTTTGTAGGCTCATAGACGGGCTCCCTGAAGACTTTTTCAAAGGTGAGTTATCTGTTATTTAAAAATAATATTCGCCTCGTTTCCATCATTTCCATGACTCGAACATGGATACGCAAAAAAAAACTTTTTAGGGTTCCGTGCCCAAAGAATGCCAACGGGACCCTATTCCGTCCGTTCATCTGTCTGTCAGCCGGCTGTATCTCATGAACCGTAATAGGTAGACACATGAAATTTGTGTGTATTTCTATTGCCGCTATAACAATAAAAATTTAATAATAATATTTTTTTTTTATACAAGAAACGTGTCGTTTACCTTGCAGTACAAACCCTCTGGACTCATGACCACCTTTTTTATTGTTAAAACTGAAACGTTTCCCTAAGCGGTTTCACAGTTTTTCATTACACTAGCAATATATTAACCTTAATTTTTGATATAGTGCTTCTTTGAGCTTGTCCAAAATCTTAAATCTTCTTAAATCACTAACTCTTTCTAAATTCCTCAGAAGGCGCAACATCAGAAGACAGCGGCGCCCCCGACCTAAACGAACTTTGCGAACAAATCCACACTGCATTAGAAAAACGTGAGATCATAGAGCGAAGAACGGAGCCGTGTTCACCGGATGACGGGCTCTATGGTCAGCTGAGCTTGCTCACACATCTGCTCAAACACCCGCTACGGTTTAAGATGTCGGATCAAGGAACTAGGACTCTGGAAATGGTGAGTTTGGCTAGATAACGATATAATAATCTTTGTTGGAAAGTCTTTTTAGTTAGTAAGATAGTTAATGAGTGAGAGTTTTCGTTACACTAAAAAAGCTCACGCTTGTGCAGTACAGCATTTTTATCTCATAAAACGACGCGTGGTTTACTTGTGGTAACCAAGTGTCTCGCTGTGAGTAAGTGCGTAAAGACGAGTAGCGTCAACACATAACACACACCCTTTTCCGGTGCGCAGCCCAGTTGACGGACGTGAGACGGCTAATGTCAGAAAAAGGGTGCGCGTCGTCTGTTTCTGACACGGCTTTTAGAAAATTCTAGAAGCTGCACCCTTATTAGATGTACGGATTGTGGCGGGAGCGGTTTGAAATAGGTTCGCGATGTAACATTTTATTATTTCTTTCGACAGGTCTTCGGCTTCCTTTTCGACGTGCCGAACCCAGAAAACCGTAACCTACCCAAGTGTAAATCACAGAAGTCACGCGCGGCGGCATACGACTTGTTAGTGGAACTGGTACGGGGCGCGCCCGACAACTACATGGTACTGCACAATAAACTCATGGAGCATCATAAGCCTGGTGAGTTGTATACTGTTTAAGTTTTTCTTGAGCTGAAAGGAATATCGGCAATTACATACTTACCTAAGATCGGCTCAAGCTAGTTGCTAGAGGGTTACTGCGTTGATAGTTCGATTCCAACTGCGATATTTTGCCTGGGTTATTTAGAGAGGGCGATCTCCCAATATCCCTCGGTGTGCAGTGTAATCCATTGGTACATGTTATCTATTGTCTATACTCTTATAATACTTACAATACTTAATTAAAAAAAAAAATCATATCATTAATTGTTTTTTTTTGTATCTTTTATATTTGTAAACTTACCTTCTAATCATCTAATGCATGCCATAATTATAACGAATCTCATTTTTGTCTATCGCGCTTCTATATCATATTCTCTGTAAATTGAGAGGTCTTGGCCTTGGCTCTTGTGATATAGGACCTCCTAGTACAAGAGCCAAGACTACACTGACGTTTGTGTCTTGAAGTGAAAAAAAAAAACTTCAAATAAAGCTTAAGAGTTTGTGTTTTTGTTTGAACGCGCTAATCTCTGAAATTACCTCGGATTTGAAAAAGTCTTGTTGCATTGGATAGTCCAATTCTTGAAGAGTAGCTCTTCAAGAATTGGACTATCCAATGCAACGGTCGTAGCGTGATCTGAAATAGCGTAGCCTTATTTAGGAGCCGAGCAAAGAAAATAATTCAGAAAGAATGCTAATTGACAACCTCGAAGTAATAGCTCGGGTGGGCAATAGGATGCGACGCGGTGGGTTGGGGTCCGAAATTTCACAAAGTCACGGGCAGAAGTTAGTCTTAAGTATAACCGGCGATGACAGTCTTTCAGTCATGACCATAGGACGATGTAAACGTAGATAAGCGTACTCTCCATTATATGGGTTGCGTTTGCATACTGCTACGGTCGCTCCGTTAAACATCTATTCCAAACAAAACATATTTTATTTGGCGTATTTTAAAGACTTTTCGCCTTTGTGACCCTCAAATGAGCCCTGGGGGTCTACTCCAAATAGTATCGGCCGAATGTTCGGCCGTTTCCTGCTACGAAGTTACTATTTGGTTCGGTCGGTCCCGATCCTACACTCTTTCGAATATTGACTATGGTCCCGACCCAACTGAGCCGATCCGAACTTTTTTCGCATTTTTCAATAATATTCGGTTCGGCCATGTGTCGGTCCGATCCGAACATTCGCACTTTGCACTTCGGAGTAGACCCCCAGACCTCAATGAAACCTGTGTATAAATCAACTAAAAATAAATGTTACAATTAATATTCTCCTTTTCTAAGGCTACTGTTTCGAACCAGGTCCGCAATCCACCTACCCTTGGGATTACTGGCCGGCCGAAGAGTCCAGGTCTGAATGTGGTTACGTGGGGCTGACGAACCTCGGAGCCACATGCTACATGGCTTCTTGTATGCAGCACCTGTATATGATGCCTCAGGCCAGGGCTGCGTTGCTGCAAGCTGATCCAGCTGCTAGCAGGCATTCGGCCACTCTGCATGAAATGCAGAGGATGTTTGCTTATCTAATGGTGAGTTGGATTTTCAAATGATGAGAAATGGTTAAAAAAATATTGTAATGCTGAAAATCCAGCAATGTCCGGGGTTTCCGTTAACTTCAATAAGTTTAATGTTTGGTGTTGTACTTGACTTTGCCAATGTGTCTAGAAGATATGGCCCTATGCAGGAAGGAAGCAAGCGACGTGCATTGTAGTAGTATCTACATACAACGGCACGTGCGCACTACGCGTCATACTGACGTCACACAAAATTCTGCATCTCGCAAGCAGAGTTTACCGCGCAACTAGCATATATACAACGGCCCGACATGAATCATCGGGGCAGTTGCCCGCCAGACACAACACCCGTCTGGTCGGAGGATCCTCCCTTTTCTATGGAGGTTGAGTGAACTTCACACCCTGTTCCTCATACCTTTAAAGCATAACTAATCTCAGTTTCTTTAAAATCACCATATTGTATGGTTTAGTATAAGACACATTTATGTTGCCCGCTCCATGTTCATTTCCGCTTATGCGCTAAAAGAGAGCAAACAGTCGAACATCCAAATGCCAGAAAGTACGACCTGCATTTCACATTCTACATTGATTTTCAGTTCCATTGCTAAATAATACCCCATCATTTCCACAGGAAAGCGAACGCAAAGCCTACAACCCGCGCAGCTTCTGCAAGGTCTACCAGATGGATCACCAGCCTCTGAACACTGGCGAACAGAAGGACATGGCCGAGTTCTTCATAGACCTGGTCTCTAAGCTCGAGGAGATGACTCCCGAGTTGAAGAAACTGGTGAAGACGCTGTTTTGTGGAGTACTGAGCAATAATGTGGTGTCACTGGTGAGTTATTTTAGCATTTTGTTGAAGTCGTTTTAAATTTCTTATCATTTTACTAAGTGATGATGAAACAATCTGTAGAACGGCAAAAAACACAGATATTTATTCTAGTGATATATGGTACAAGGTTGGTAGGTAAGAATATCAACATTCATAACCACATGTGCCAGTGGCAAAATAACTTATTTGATTGTTTTACTTTTGGTTTGGGAGTTTGTTGCGCCACTTCTTTTTCCCAGCGAAAGCCTAGTGCTATCGCTGGGGAAGTGGCGCAAACGAAGTGGTGAAGGGCAGGCGTTTCGGGGGACTGACTGTCTTTTGTAATTTTGACTTTCGAGAAGTGCTGATTCTCAGCCTAATATGAAACAATTACTTGATTTTACGTGTCATGCATAACCTTCATTGGAACCGACTGTTTGTATAATTTTAAATTAATCATCTTGCTCTTATTTTCCCTTGCGACTTTTCCCCAAAACTTCTGTGTAAAACGCTGCGTAACAGGTTTTGCTTTGCTGCACTTACTACGGCAAATAACTTTAATTTTTTTTCTCTAATAGGATTGCCCCCACGTGTCCCGAACTCTCGAAGAGTTCTACACAGTCCGATGTCAAGTAGCAGACATGCGGAACTTGCATCAGAGTTTAGATGAAGTTACAGTGAAGGATACGTTAGAGGGAGACAACTGCTACACCTGCTCGCAGTGTGCTGCCAAAGTGCGCGCGGAGAAACGGTAATATTTTTTGTAAATATGACGTGGCCTTTGAACCTGTTTTAAAATAATTCCTCTGGCATGTACAAAAAAAAAGTATAAAAGTGGCACTAGCGTATCATACGCCCCAAAGTGAAAACTATAAGCGCATTTCTGAAAGATACTTCGTCAATGCCCACTGTCATTATTTAGTATTTTATCAATTAGAGAAACGGATAAATAGGGCTGGGTGCGTGAACTTTAATTTAATACACAAATAGATGCTATAAGCGCGCACTGCACACCATTGTAACTCTGACTGCCTTCCATGCCTTCAAACAGCTACATGAAATGAAATAAAAGTTATGAAATGTGGTGTAGAAGAATGTCTCCTCGTAATTAATTTTTCAGCATTGACGTTTATCTTCACTACCTAAGGGTTGGCCAATATACCTTAGGAAATATCGTCTGTGGCATAACAATAGTGACATATCCTTATTTTTTCAGGGCATGCTTCAAGAAACTCCCGCGCATTCTCTGCTTCAACACGATGCGGTATACCTTCAACATGCTGACGATGCTGAAAGAGAAAGTTAACACACACTTCTCGTTCCCAATGAGGCTGGACATGTCCGGATATGTGGAGAAACATCTCATGCCGGCGCAGTACCAAGGTATTTAATCATACACAGACACACACATACTACAGGTTAGCAGGGAATCTACCAGAGGGGCAATTCACGTAATTTTAAGAACGTTCACAGTTTTATCTCAGTCTCAATCTGTCAAAAATACGTCTAATTTCCCTACATTTTGACAAGTTTTTGACATTTGTTTGTCGCCGAGATGAGACTGCGTTAAATTACGAGAATTGGCCTTCTGTTATGGTTCTGGCGTTATGCCTTGAATTTGATTGTAGGATATTAAAAAAAAAACTATGCCGGGGGTCTAAAATCATGTATAAGTGTAATTTTTATGATTTTTCATTGGTACTCTTAAATATGGCAATGACCTGGAAGAATTGAGTTAAAATATAACCTGTATAATGAATTAAATTGATAATGAAAATACAAGTTAATAGCAGACAATGACTCGTAGTTCGATGCATGTCTGTAAAAGCAGTCTAATTGTGATGTTTATTTTACAGAGGAGAAGAATAAATTATTAGCAGAAAAGAAAGATGGTGAAGCTAGTCCAACTGCAGCTGAAGTTGAAGATAATTCCGAATTTGAGGAGCATTATGAGTAAGTTGTTTTAATTTTTTGTTTGCTTCAGTAACACACTGCACACTATAACAATCTGTGCCAATAAATAACTAAAAACTTTATTCAGTTCAGAAAAACAGGCACATTATTAAAAAAAAAACTAGTTGCAGATTACATGGGAGCCTTGGGTGCTAGATTTTTACAAATGCCCTAGACCCTACACTCTAGAATTCCTTGTTTCATGGGGTCCAATGTCTTCCCAAGCTACAAAAAACTACGCTAACTTACAAAACTTACATTAATGCTAAGTTAACAGCTTCTGAAAATTTTGGCGTCGCCTTTAGTGGACACTAACCTTTCCTTGTAATAAAAACCAGTCATTCTAAAGACCATCTTATATTTCTCCCTCAAACAGGTACGAGCTAATAGGCGTGACAGTCCACACGGGCACAGCGGACGGCGGTCACTACTACTCATTCATTCGCGACCGAGAGCATGAACATCACGACCGATGGCTATTGTTCAATGATGCTGAAGTTAAAGCGTTCGATCCTGCGCATCTTGCGTCTGAGTGCTTCGGTGGAGAGATGACGGTTAGTATACAAGTATAGTTTACGCTTTCATTCGCGACCGAGAACTTGAACATCATGATCGATGGCTACCCCCATCGCTCAAGTCTCAAAATTATACCAACTTTATATTAGTGTAAATTAGGTTGATTTCAGATTTACTGGATATTTTTCTGCCTGTTTACTGAAAAACTGCATTGACTTGTGTGGGAATGTTAACCTTGTTGGCAAAAACTGTTCTTGCAAAGTATTATGAACTTTGATGTAACTCATCACCCCTAGCCTTTTCCCAACTATGTTGGGGCCGACTTCCACTTTAACCGGACGCAGCTGAGTACCAGTATTTTACATGGAGCGACTGCCTGCCTGACCTCCACAACCCAGTTACTGGGTAATATGAAACCCCTTTGTAAGACTGGTTGTCAGACTTTTGGGCTTCTGATGAGACGTAACGACTGTCATAGATCCACGAATGACAGCCGAGACCAACGGCTTAACGTGCTTTCCGAAGCACGGAGGGGTCTTGGTATGTACAGGTGGTACCAATCCATCCACGGACCAACCGCGGCAAGTGTAGCTTAACCTGATCGATCGACCCGTGCGGCTGTTATTACTTAGCCACAAGCCACTAACGATGTAACTGTGTCTGTCTGTCAATAATAATTTTCCTTTCTTTGTTTTTCTTCTAGAGCAAAACCTACGACTCTGTGACAGACAAGTTCATGGACTTCTCGTTCGAGAAGACGAACAGCGCGTACATGTTGTTCTACGAGTGGAGCCCGCCGCGCAGTCAGCGCGGGTCTGAATGTGGACAACAGGAGGACCCGCAGGTAAGAACTACTTCAGAACTTGTTGTTGTGAAAACCAGCAGTAGTATTGTGGTATGAGCACGTACGTTCTAAAGAAGCATCGAATCCTCAATGCAACACCGCAAAATGACGTGAAATCATTTTTCAAATTGATTTTGTAAAAAATACCTTTAGACAGGTAAAGAATCAGGAACTTTGTACGGTTCACGTACGGGAAATAATTGCGAAAAACAATCAAGAGCGTGACAAAAAGAATTGTTATAGTATTTTTATCTGACGAAGCGACGGGCGCTTTTCTTGTGGTTAACCAAGTGTACAAACACGCTGTCAATGTGAGTAAGCGCAGGAGCTCTCGGTACCATCCGAGACACGGGCGAAATCGAAAGTATGTGTGTGTGTGCGAGTGTGCGTGTGTATGTTATGTGCTGACGCTATTCGTCTTCACGCACACATTACATACAGTGTTTGTACACTTGGTTACCACAAGTAAAGCGCGGGTCGCTTCGTGAAATAACGATATTGTACAGAACAACTGTTTTTTGTAAACGGACTTCTTCGTCTTAGCTCAGCTCCAAGAAGTTCCTAACCTGAATTCCTTGTATTATAGCCATCAACAGCAGAAGGTGCCAGTCCAAGTTCATCGGTAGAGCGACGTAGCAGCGACGCGTCACCGGGCGTCAAGCTGCCTCCCGACCTACTCAAGTGGATATGGGACGACAACATGCAGTTTTTACACGATAAGAATATATTTCAACATGCATATTTCACGTAAGTAAAGCAATAAGAGTAAAAAGGAGTAACCTCCCATATTTCTTCAGTAGATATCAAAAGGTAGCTTTTTTCATATGGAAAACAGATGCAAGAGCCACCTGAAGAAGGCGAAGGGTTTATAGAAGTACGAAGGAAGTTGTGTTTGGTGGGCTACTGCCCGACGATTGATTTCATGACGTAGTATAATTGCTAGTCGTGCGGTAAACTGCTTGCGCGGTGCACAGGCCACCACAGGTTATCAGGTCTTCTACACCGGACTCCAGACTTTTAGCAACATAAATAATAGCACAGTTTTTTCCCACCTCCTTCAAAGCCCGGGGGAAAGGGGGCAATCGCTGGTTTAATCACTTGTTCAAACAGTAATTAACCCATTAGTCCTTTCGTCTTCTTCGTACTAACTTCTGAAGCTCGTTCGTCCGACAAAACATGTAGCCGTCCGACAAAGCATTGCTGTTTGTGTCGAAAAAAAATAATCTGGTACATATTGTTCCTATCCCAATTGCCAATACTTGACAGATTAAATCTCAAATTCTTGCGAATCCTTTTCCCATTATAAATGTGCTTAACACTTAACAGTAGTTCAGAACGTCGTGTTTCTTACGCAGATTCATGGGTCAGATGTGCAGCTCAGTGCCCCAGTCGCTAATGACTCTGAAGCCCGAGGTCACAGAAGTCGCCGCGCGGCTGTCTACTTCATTCTTCATCGAGACTTTCATCCACGCTAAGGAAAAGGTAAGAATATGTAACTGTTGTTTACTTAGCTTGTTAAAAACGAATTTTAGATTTTATATTGTACAAACTATCACTAAACAAGGTAAAATTCAATTAGCTAGCGAAACTCCACCAACGTATTGGTTATCAATATCTAATGACGAAGCAAAGAAAAATGCATTGATGATGTTCTTTGGGATCATTGAAGTTAACACAAAAAGTGTGTTAACTTCACAGACGTGATAGATAATAATGGTTTTCTTTTTCCAACAAATCAAATCAAACGTTTATTAAAGGACATTCTATTGCCTGCCAAAAATTACTGTTTGTACATTTTATTTGATCATAGATATTAAATTTTTTTATTCCCTTTCCATAGCCAACGATGGTGTCATGGGTAGAGTTGGTGACAAAGCAGTTCAATGCGTCTGCTGCAGCTTCAGAATGGTTCCTAGGCCATATGGCCGACGACACGTGGTGGCCGATGCAAGTGAGTACACTTCACATTTTTTATTTATATTCGTTGCAAATTACAAGTGCGCAAGATGTAACTTTAAGTCTTTGATATAAGGTTTAAATTGCAATGATAGACGGGTGGTCTTGACAAACTATATTTAAAAAAAAATGTGTGTATAGTTTCACCTACTTTAGTTTTGTGGTAACATTATAGTATGCAAATGTTTGTTTTGTTACAGGTTTTAATAAAATGTCCGAATCAAATGGTCCGGCAAATGTTTCAAAGACTTTGTATGCATGTTATACAAAGGCTCAGGTAAATAAGATTTTATTTTTAGGACCGATTTTTCTAACGCCAGATAATTTAATCGGAGGAACAATTTTAAATTTTTGACAGTTCTTCCATACAAAAACTGTCAGACGTAAATTTTATTGCACGAATAAAAATTATCTGTCGATAGAAAAATCAGCCCATAATTCACAAGTTGTATGTCCCTATTTGTGAAGTTGCTTATTATGAGCACGTGAAGTACATCATCATTTAAGACGTTTGAAATCATCCATCAATTATTGCCAGTCATAGTCTTGCCAGAATAAAATAAAGCCAGGGCTTGCAGAAAACCTTTCGTAACACGGTGTTGTTTTGTTTCAGATCTAGTCATTGTGCCTTGTACCTGCAAGGCATGGAGGAAGGCGAGGATAATAGCAAGTTGGGAGAAACGAGTTGTGTTACTAGGTTTATAAGAATGTTATTGTCATTGGTGAGTACTTTTATATATGGCACAAATTGTAATACAATAATGTTTCATCCGTGCAATGTACCATCCTATCTTATAATTGAACAGCTCTCATATTTGAGGCCGCATGGTATTTAGTTTTGACATGTATATTGACATACTATTCTTCTTCTTTGTGTCGAGTGTACTACGTGAGCTCGACAAATTGATGTGCGAATAACAGTTGTGCGACAAAACTGTATTGCGACTCACCATAATTCGAATGCACGCTTGTGCGACAAGCAATAATATTAAGACGTAGTCGACGGAGCCCCGCTTCGTGGGGCCTATTTCTGTCTGCAGGGTTTAAAGCAACCTAACCACACCCAACCTCGGGGTGCCTCTGACGTCGAAGAATTAATATTATTGCTCGTCGCACAAGCGTGCATTCGTAGTACTACGTATACCCATTATAGCACATTGCTACGAGGGAAACATCAAAACGTTTCCATTTACTATTTCTAGATGGAGAACGGCGCAAGATCTCACCTGCGCCATCTGACTGAGTACTTCAGTTTACTGTACGAGTTCAGTAAGATGGGTGAGGAGGAGGGAAAGTTCATGTTGCGCATCAACGCCATATCCAGCATGGTCAACTTCTATCTCGGACAGAACGCTACCGTGGTAAGTTAAACATTTTCTTTAGAATGTCTTGTGTGCTCTGTAATAATCGTAATGATGTAGTATAACATAAAAGGCGTTCTGAAGAAGGCGTGAGTATCTGTACATATGTAATTAGGTATGTAGTATCATTTATACAGCTAAAGTTGTCGACGGTTACTGTTGAACATGGGCGAGGATTGGACATCCATAAAAACGTTTTAATTTGAATATTAGTCATATGTCATGCCATTATGTTGTGTGCAAGCAAAAAAGCGACGATCTTCGCAGGATGGCTGGTAGCAGCTGGATGAGAGTTGCCGAAAATCGAGTTGAATAGCGTGCAATAGGAGAGGCCTATGTCCAGCAGTGGACTGCTATAGGCTGATGATGATGATGAAGCAAAAAAAGATCATTTTCGTTTTTGACGTGCAAACGAATTGCAATCCTACGAGTGTCAGACCACTTGTTTAGCCGACTGTACTGTAGTCGAACCTCAGGAATTATTGCAGTTCTTAACTTTAATCTGTTTATTGACAGGCGGAGTCGCCAACCGAGGAAGCTGGGGGCAGCGGCAGCGGGAGCACTAACGCTGAAAGTGGTGGCGACAAGCTGCGACCTGGAGCCCTTGACAAGATGGTCGCCCTCGTGGCTGGGCTTGTGGAGCGCTCGCGAGATGCTGCGGGACACCTGGCGTTGTTGGAACCCGATGCCAGAGCTTTACTGCATGCGAAGGTAAATAGAACTTGAACATTGAACAGTTCGTTGGTTGTTGTTATTGCTAAAGGCTACGCCACTAGGTTCTATGTAACGTAAAGAGAATATTCTTTGAAGATTTAGCTATACTGGTAACCCTTTTCAACTAAATCAATAGCAAGTCAAATCTAAATCAATAAAATAAAGTATGTTTCACCGGCCATGTTTTGTCTCTGCATCACCTTAAGGTTGACTGGTAGAAAATACCTCAGGCATTAATTCCGCCTTTGTACAGTATTTCTTTTACTTGTGCATAAAGTTTTAATAAATGAATCTAGTTAATTATTTCTGGATTAAACACACATTCTATTTCGATCGCTAAAAAATATTACGGAAAGTCAGTTTCGCAAAAGCATAATTAAAAAATTAATACAAAACAGAAGAAGAAATGAATATGAGCCATTATTTTTTTGTTGATAGAGAGATATAAATGATACATGTATGGCTTTGACACTCCTCAATTGTGTTTATTTTCTCTTATGACAAACCTATAACTTTCTGTCCACAGGGGTTTCCTTTTATCTACCAGCAGACGCGCGACTGCTTAAACTTACAGCAGACACGATCGCTCATCTTCGCGCTCTGTCGCTGGAACGAACCGCTCGCCCAGAAGATAGTTAACATGATCTTTCAAGCCATCGCCAAACATTCTGAGGTACGTGTTTTATTATTTGACCTAGATTTTAGGAATATTGATCGCTCTAGAGGAGCAGTGGTCAAGTGGCCGACAGGCGTTTTACTTTGTGTAAATTATTTCATCACCACTGCTCTCAAAACGGTGAAGGAAAACATCGTGAGGAAACCGGCATGTCCTAGAACCAAAAAACATTAACAACTTTATAGGCTGATTATGGGAGACCTCCTAATGTAACCAGCTGTGCCATTTTTGCTCAGTGGTATCCAGTGAAACAATATTGTTTCGGTCGAAATATTAGTGAAGTTTAGTTTTCCTATCAGTCAGAATCACAAAAAACAAATCACATACACACTCTACTTTTGCGTTTATATATAGGATAAAGTTTTCAAATTGAATAAATATTCTTTACTTCTATCTCCAGAGCTGCGGTCCCTTTTTTAAGCTACTAACGTTGTTAGTGGAAGGAAGCGGTGGAGGCGCGGGCGCGACGGGAGGTCTGCCGTGCTTCACGCAGCTCGTGCTGGCGCGCCTGTGGGACGTGGCCGACGTGTGCCCGCACGCCGCGCTGGAGTGGCTCGCTCTACAGGTGTGTACTTACTGTATATTAGGCACTAGTTGTTGCCCGCGATTTCATCTGCACTTGTTTGTTATTACCAATAAATACCCTGCATCCACGAAAAATAGAATATTATAGATACGTTCTACCATTTCAATATAAAAATAAATATAGTCAGGGCTTAGGCTCATTGTTTAGGTGACAGAGGTGTTCAAAATTAAGATTTTCCAAAAATATTCGAAAGGAAAAGAAAAACATTTACATGGCTACAGTTAAAAATAACAATGGCTTCATTGTAGCATGAAAGTAGTGTTCCCTCTACAACAGTGTGCCACTCGCCGCCCCTAGGTGCCGCGCAACAAGGCGGCGCACGCGTGGGCGCTGCGCACGGCGGAGCGCTGGCTGGAGGCGCAGCTGCTGTGCGCCGGCGCGGCGCGCGTGCGGGCGGGCGCGGCGCTGCTGCTGGTGGCGCTGGTGCCGTCGCAGCACTTCCGCGCGGGGTACGCGCGCGCGCGCCCGCCCGCGCCGCCGCACCAGCCGCACGCGCCGCACGCTCCTCACGCCAACCACGCCAAGCTGCCGGACACCGCGCATCACACTCTGCACCAGGTATGACCTTAATCATCATTCACTCGAAAGACGACCACTGCTGAACATGCGTCTCTCCCGAGCATCTCGCTTCCTTCTTCACCAGGACTTCGGTCAGGTGTGATAAATAATAATTATTATTTATTCCACCAAAAGCCTGATTTTCTACAATATCGTTATTTTAAAATGATCTTCTTTTGTCATTATGACACTGCTGTATACTGCCGTAGTGAAAATCATCTCATTGCTTAGCAATAGCCTACTGTGTCTACATTAGTCCTACCCTCCATGCTACTTTCTCTCTGTCTCTTTCTATTATATACGACTGTGTATGTGTGCGTGTGTATATCGCAGGTGTCCCCCGACCGCACGATTTTTTTTTCAGAAACAATATTTGCTAACGGAACTCCTTTACAATCGCAGGTATACACGATGCTACTGGGCAAGTTGAAGGCGGCGCGCAAGTACACCGACGTAGCGGTGCACGGCACCATGAAGTTGACGGCCTACTTCGGAGTTATGTCTTATTGTGTTGTTAGCAGGGTCGAGAAACTTATGGTGAGTAGGATAAACTTTGTTCCTTTTCCAACGCCAGATAATTTTACCGGAGGAATAATTTTGTATTTTTGACAGTTTTTTTCCTAAAAAACTGTCAGATGTCAATTTTATTCCAGGAATAAAAATTATCTGTCGATTAAAAAATCAGCCCGGCAAGCAAAACAAAAAAAAACACGAAAGTAATTAAAAAATAACTTCATGAATAAATAAAAATAGATCTTCAACGAACCCTGTCATGTCATTCTCTAAAAGAAGAGATATTACAAGATTGTCTTTTATTTCGTTTGTATGGCGTTTAATTTGTGTAAAAAGGTTTTATCGTAATAGTTCTAGCGCCATTACCGATCTAAACTTAAACAAGATTGGAGCTACTACTACTACTTTAGCCTGCATCAATCCACTGCTGGGCAAAGGCCTCACCTCATGAATTCCAGCTCTTTCGATCCAGGGCTAAAGTGGACCACTGGTCGTTTGTTTTCTCCAGCTGGTCCCGCCATCTTCTACGGGGATGGAGCTAACAACCATTTTTGTTAAACCATATTGAAAAAAGAAAACACCATCCAACACCTCTGGAATGAAGCATATTTTTAGCACAAAGAATACAAGTCTAATTTGAAACTTTTTCCATTCCCCAGTTCGGTCAATATTTCAACGACCTCTGGGAGCTGTACCACCCGGCGATCTCGGAGCCTTCAGTCGCAGTCCACCCGAACAAGCAAGCTTTACTTACCTTCTGGCACGCTGTGTCCGTGGACTGCCCTGAGAATGTGCAGCTAGCAGTCGCCAACCAGCGGCTCACCAAACATATCGCTTTTAATTATATACTGTGAGTACCATTATACTTTACTAGCTACATAGTGAGACGGACTTATTCTGTTGTTCTCTGGGTTAATTCACAAGGAATGCATTGTTTGTAATTAGTTATAGATGTTAGTATCGCTAAAGTTAAGATAGGCGAATTTATCGCATGGGTTAAAATTTAAAACCAAAAAATCCTGTAATTGTAGATGTATATAAGAGATACAAGATAGATAAGAGACGTATATAAAAATAAAGTCTAGATGTGTCGCGAGAGACCCGGTTGGAACGAAGTCCCTTTCGCTGTATATTATGTATTAAATAACAGACCCAATGAGACATATTAACAACGTTTGGGAGTAAATAAATAGACTTGCTATCTTGCTTACTTGAGTTTAATATTTATAAAACTGACAGAGAAAAGCCAAGCCTCTTAGCAAGCCCGGTTAAGCAGACCCTCCTAAGTTTGAAGTGCGAGATGCCATATCCAAAAAAAAAGCTAAGCCTCTGCAGCTGGGACTTCGTGTTACATGTGTGTAATTTGTTGTAATCAGATGAAAAAGATGTCCCGGGTGTGCTTGTGAATGTAAACGCTCATGTGAATAACGAGCACGCGAAAAACTAATTCATTGACATAATTCGACTCGAAACATATTAAATGGCGCCGTGTTAGAATACGTATATTCACTGATACACCAATGATATAATAACCTCACATCCGAGCTCGTTTAAGACAAAGTCCCATATTATTTTGATCATATTTTAATTCTCTGACTATTGATAATTTAATTCTAACCATTCAACACAGCAAAAATTGCGTAGGTGTTGAGGAAACAGCATGAATGACATATTAATTGACCCAGATAAAACAGACATGTTTTTTTGCATCATTTCACTATCGGAAATTAAATAATCGCTGATTTCCACATAAAAACTGATAACGTATGCATTTAACAGGAAATATCTTTGTGAGCTCATGCGTTATTTCGATATCTTTCACATCGGGGATATAGCTCAGTGGTAGAGCATTCGACTGCAGATCGAGAGGTCCCCGGTTCAAACCCGGGTGTCCCCTGAGAATTTCTCTTTTTATATTTTCTATTAGCAATCTATAACATTTTTCTTTTGTTTTATATAATATATTTTTAATGGTGTTTTTGGACATATTACATTACTTTTTGTTTGTTAAAAGAGGTTTTACGAGGGTGACACTGAAAGTTCTTAGAAAATCAAAAACTGAACAAACTAGCAAGTTATTAGTTTTATTATATCTTTTCATAATAGTATCCACATCAATACAACGCTGCATCCGATGGAACCACTGAGAAAAGCACTTTGCCCACTCGTCCTTAGGGGTCTCTTCGACGGCATTTTGAAACGCAGCCACTGCTTCCTCGCCGTCCATAAAACTTTTTCCTCGAAGTTTTTCTTTCATTTTCGGAAATAAATAAAATCGCAAGGTGCGAGGTTGGGGCTACAGGGCGGGTGACCCAGTAATTCCACGTCTGACGTTGCCAAGAAGTCGATTTTTTGCTTGGCGGTGTGCGACAAGGCGTTGTCGTGGTGAAGAAGGATCCTACTGTGAAATCGTTTCTCCCGAACCTTTTCCAAGACATGTGGCAAACAATTGTTAGTGTACCACTCTGCAGTAACTGTTTTTCGATCCTCTGCAGACTGTCTCTTAGTTTCAGTATCATAACAATAAATCCAGCTTTCGTCACCTGTAAGTATATCGAACACAGCATTTGAGTCACCTCCGTTAAATCTTTGAACCATTTCACGACACCAATCAACACGATGGAGCATTTGGGCCTGTGTCAAATTATGAGGTATCCACCGGGCACAAAGCTTCCTGACCGCTAAATGTTCATGGAGGATTTTGTGCACTTGACTCATACCGATGCCTAAGCTTGTCCGAATCTGCTGAGAAGTCACTCTTTTGTCAGTCTCTATCATACGCCGCACAACACTGATGTTATCTTCAGTCGTCGCCGTAGAAGGCCGTCCCTCACGCAGATCATCGGTGAGATTAGTGCGACCACGTTTGAACTATTAAACTAGTTGTAAACAGTGGCACGAGATGGGTCTTCATCGTGAAAGGCCAATCGAAGTCTATCATAACTTTCTTGTTGACTTAAATGTCATCGAAAGTCATAAAAAAATCATTGAATGAAAATTTTCTCGCGTTAAATTCATGCTGACGTGATGCAATTTTCAATTTGCCGCTAAATCGTAAACAAATGACAAATTAATACAATACATAGTTCCATTTTAAAAATTTGAACTTATTTTTTTTATTATATCGTTTACAAGTTCTAAAAATTTTCAGTGTCGCCCTCGTATTTATTTTACAAAATAAAGAAAGGTCGGATCGCTTTGTGCCTTAAATATTTAGCCACTTTTACTTTTTATAAAAATGCTGAATAAACAGTAATGTTTGTTCAGCATTTTTATTTAGTATTCATATCACTCGCTCTGTAATAGAATTACGTAACATAAGTTCACGCCTGTATTTCCCGTAGGGTTGAGCAGAGCAACTAGTAGGTACAGCCAATTATGTAGGAATTTGATTTTCTTAGGGGTATATTTTGTATCTTTGTTGCTCAAACTAATCGATCTATGTCATCATCATTACACAGCGCGGACCACGAAGACGGCGAAGTAGTGGCATACAACCGAGCCATGCTACCTCCATACTACGCGTTACTTCGCCTGTGCTGCCGACGGTCCAGTTCGTTCGCACGCTCGCTCGCTCAGCATCAAAACATCCACTGGGCGTTCAGGAACATCGCGCCACACGCTCATCTGTACCCCGGCGCGGCTGACGAGTTGTTGAGGTCAGTAGATTGTTTTATTTTGCATTTTGTGTAAACGTGATTGTTAATGTTTGTTGATTGGGTAGATCGAGACCTCATTATAAGCAATTTTCACGAATCATATCAATATCACTAAAGACAAGTAAAACTGTGACTGAAGTGAGATTTTGTAAGAAATCGTTTTGACCAATGCTTGTCTGGGTTGAAGAATAAATTGATTCATGATAACTATAACTTAGAATACGAGTACATACAGGAAAAAAATTCAACCAGTGCTCAAACTGTAATCATGAATTCCAGCATATATGATTCTAGACATTGACCTACACATTTTTTGTCGGTTATAAAAAAAAATATTGTTGTTTTATACATTTTGACCGAGTAGGTTAGCTCTTTTCTATGAAACAGTTGTTTTTTTTTTATAACCGACGAAAAATGTCTACCCTAGAAACATATGATGAATTCATGTTAACAGTTTGCGTACTTTTAAAAAAAAATCCTGTATGCTATAAAATTTAATCATAAATAATACTACCGCTAATTGTAGTAACACTTCTTCAAAAAATATCAATCGTGCTTACGCTAAAGCAACATTTCTCCCCATCCAGGCTCGCCCGCATATTAGCAGCTCGCGGCGGGAACGGCAACGGCAACAACGGCAGTACAAGCAGCGGTAACGGCAGCGGCAACGGCGCCAGCAGCGGGAGCGAGTCCGCCGACGGCAGAGAAGCCGCCGCCTTCAGGCGAAGCACGCTCTCCGCCTACTTACAGGGTGAGCACATAGGTATCATACACTTCAAACACTAATAGAATGTAGCTTGTTTATGTTGTGACGTAGTTAGTAGCAACTGTGCTTATCGCAGTTGTGAGCATGTTTTTATTTTATATTTATTCATATGTGACTAGCAATTTTGTTGGAAGTTTTCTTTTTTTTTTATTAGGATGTGACAATTATTTCTTTTAAACTCAAAAAAATATTTGTTTGCAAATAATACATACATACATAATCAGCCTATAATATTCCCACTGCTGGGACACAGGCCTCCTCTCTGTGAGAGGGAGTAGGCCGTAATCTACCACGCGGACCCAGTGCGGGTTGGTAAATGTCACTGTCTTCTACTGACTATGTAACTTCATACTAGCGCCATACATGTACGCCGTACTGCGTGACAAGGACGGGAAAAATCCCCTCCAAAAACTTTTAAAGCGTGCAGCTTCTCCGCCATATTTCATTTTTTCAATTATTTCATTTTACTGTGCCTTCTTTGAAATTACATTATTTGTTCGAACATTTCTAATACTAGTCATCATCTCTATTTACTGCTAATGTAAATATTAGCTTTCAATGTTTTATTATACCTAGTGCCATGTTTTACTATAAGTGCTTATACAACGTGTTTTTTTTTATATCCCTGAAAAACCTGAAAGCGCGAAAAAAAAAATCAGCTAGGGAATAGCTGATGTTTTTTCGCGCTTTCAGGTTTAGTCCCATATTAAAAGTTGTTCATAATGATGAGTACAGTGACCCCCTAGAGTTATGGGATACAAAAAAACACGTTGTATAAGAGCGACACGTTGCCAACGGCAGAAGCAACTGCAGCCGTCGTAAATAGCATCTGCGATTCGGATCACGGGTTCAATTCCCTAACATAACGAGTATTATTGCTTACAAATAGTAGTGTTTTTGTGAATGTGCGATTTGTCACAGAAAAATGTGAAAGAAAGTTAAAAACATAAAATATCAGCGTTATAGAATCTCCTAACAAAGGCATTGTTCGCTTAAAAGAAGTCTCCAAATAGATAACTCTTTTTATAAAGTGAAGAATAAATAAAACTTTATTTATTATAGAATCAAAACTGGTTGTGTCCACCAATTTTCATAAACGTATTTTTAATGGCAACCCCTAATGCCGATGTATCAGTTTTCGCATCATAACGATCTTTAAAACAGTCCCAATCCAACAATTACAGTCAAACATAAATTACTCGTACATAGTGGAGCCTTATGCCCTAAACACAGTTGTTCTACATTCGTATTTCTTGCAGGTCTTAACGGCCGGACTTGTTGGTCGACGCTAATATCTGCGTTCTGCACGCTGGTCGAGAATGAGGACGACAGGCTGTACGTTGTGTATAATGGAGGACTGCAGATGACGTTCGAAGTAAGTACAGGCTAAATATTATATAGACAGAATATAAATTTATTCACATTGCATAAGGAAATCGCAATCATCCATTTCCGTCGGATTACTTTTGTTTGATTGGATGTTTTTATCATTCTCTACAAAGTCGTGACGCAGAAATCTCTTATAAATGTTTCCGCGACTTCAACGAATGTTCTGACACTGTAACTGATAACAAAAACGGGGATATTAAATATACTTTGTTCTCTCCTTAGGCGCTACACAGCCTACACGCTGTATACGTAGACGGCGGAGGCGCAGGCGGCTCCGCAGGCGCCGTACGAGCCGAACTAACGGCCGCTTTACGATGGGCGCGCGCCTTGTGTCGCACTCTAAGGACCAGGCGAGATAACAAGGAGGCTAGGGCGTTATTACTAGCCTGCAAGGACTGGCCCGAGTGCGCAAGACGACTGCTCACCATGCTCAACTTACACCATAGGCATAATCATCTGAGGGACGCTGCGTTAGGTACGTATTTTTGTAATTGGGAAACCGCCACGTCATTTTATTGAATAACAGTGAGATCGTCAACGCTAATATCATTTGTAGGCGCACTGATTACCGGCTTGCAGTACTAAAACTGTCTTAATAGAAGCGTTTTACCTGAAATAAAACGATTATTATATACATACTTACCTTAGTAGAAGCTTATAAGTATTGAGATAGGCGACTTCATTTCCCGCTTTAGCAGTGCTCTCTTTCTACCCTGTAGTCTGTCTCTTTCGCACACACCTCCCCTCTTACCAGGCGCGCGAGGTAACTGGTGATCCGAGACTGTTCGTCATTGTGTCGAAATACCACCAGGCAGAGATTAAAAGTAAGCTTCTACTAAGGTTTTATTTCAGGTAAAACGCTTCTATTATAAACTTGACCGTTAGTAGAAGCCTAAAAGTATTGAGACCTGTTTGTTATCGCCTGGTGATTGAAAGGGAAAACGCCAATGTGATTGGATCTAAGTATCAATAAACTACCATGAAAGTAGTAAGTGTGTATAAAGTAAAATGAAAAGCCGTGTGTGAAGAGACTTCTATTTTTAAATAATTAATTATATTATCACATGACAAACTTATAAATGTAGACAATTTTATAATCAATCAACAATTATAATTAAACGATAAATTATCATTTTATAATCAGTTGAATGTAATTGACTAAAGTTGAATACTGCAATAATGAAGTATCTAGTGTCAAAATCAATTAAGTAACCGGAACAAAAAGTGTGGAAATATCCGTGTTAGGATTACTATTACTTGAGGAAACCATTACCTCTCGACGATAGAATTTTTGAAAAGTTTTTACAGATTTCCAATTCCCTTTCTCTAAAATATCCTCCAGGGAGAAATTGTCAATCCAACTTCTAGAGGCTACAGCCGAACGAACACTTCCCGGCGTTGCAGATATACCTGATGCCTTCAGAAGGGATTTGAACCAACCTGCAATGACCGTCCTGGAGGCAGGTGACGGTGGACCTCGCAAGGTTATAAATAAATTTGATGTACCAGAGCTTCTACGTCTTTCCTTTAGAGCGGCTATAGTTTGATTGACCCAAAATACAGGATTTAAGTTTTGATTTTGAGTGTTAGCCATGAGACTCCACCCTGATTGTCTATAATCTCTATACAGTCAGTTTTGGACCCAAATTAAGGCCAGAAAGTAATTAAGTCATTCTTGATAATGCATTGATCTCTGTCAACTACGAAAAGGGTCAAGTCGTGAATCCTGCGACCCCAACAAAGGCATAACAATGCTACAGTATGTCGAACAGTTTGGAAAATATTTGTACTGTCTACCTAGTAATTACTCATAAAATTGGTCAGTATGTTAATGTCCCAGATAGGTGGTTTTGGAGTAATTGGATTTTTTAAAGATATTGCTTTTATAACATGTTTTACAAGAACATTTTCACCTAATTTACCAGACAGTTCTGTATTACAGAGAGTGGACACTACTGATTTGTGAAGGACAATTGTGTTTAAGGGAACTTAAATTTAATATATAGGTCGGCTAAAAATTGTGCTAAATGAGATGCTTCCGGATGCATTGGATCTATATTATGCTGTTTTGTCCATGACACCCATCGATTCCATGGTGCCTTGTAAGTTTTCCACGTCGAAGCACGCCACGCCGATTTAAGTAAGAATACCTGACTAGAATCCCATGTTTTTATTTAGTCTTCCCACCCCCACATTTCCAGACCTCTAGAACTATGCTCTCGACTTTGGGGGGTGGTAACCCCGTCGACGTGTCGACTAGGAATCGTTTCAGATTCGTTAAGGTGAAGGGGGCTGCGATTTCAGGTCCGCCCGCCAGAATACCTTCTCCCAGCGTGGGACTACAATGAGGTACAGACCTGTTGCTTGATTGAGATGCATCAATACTCTGGGGATAAGAAATGGTGGGGGGAATATCCATGCCAGAGGGAAGTTCCAAGTTGCGCTGAAAGCATCGTGAATCATCGCCTCGTGATCGTTCAAGTCTAGGGTTGCATAATTCGCTACTACTCTTGCGGTCTTGGATGCAAACAGGTCGATCACTGGTATTGCCATTTTTGCAAAGATCATCTCTGTGCAACTCGATGTTAAGTGCCACTCCGGGGTCCGCCGGTGTCTGGATAAACAATCCGCGTGATTGTTGAACTTCCCGGGAATGTAATAAATAAATAGAATCTGATGATGGTCCAGGATCCGTAGAATTTTGTACGCGACATTCATGAGTGACTGGGGCTTGGTCCCGCCCTCGTTGCGAAGATAGGACACCGCAGATCGGTTTTCCGATTGAATGAGAACTGATCCTCCCGTTATGTTTGTCGCTTGTAACTCTAGGACTCTCAGAATGGCTAACAACTCCTTTACGTTGCTGTGTAGAAATCGTTCCTCTGTATTCCAAACACCTGACATGGTCTGGTTGTCGAGCTGTCCTCCCCATGCTATGTCCGGGCGTCCGTAGTTAAGTAATGTGTCGGAGGTGGAATATGAAGTGGGGATGAAAGATGGCAATGTTGAAGCCACCATTGCATCTCTTTTAACACCGAGCGAGGTAGCACATATCTGGTTGAGGCTGAGTACTCGGGTGGGGAGTTTAGGAACTTCAGAGTGGAATGGTGGTTTAACCTGCCTCGGGGGACCGCAAAGCTTGCAAAGTTCAGTAGCCCTACCAGGCTTTGTAGTTCTTTTAAGGACATTCTGCCTGTCATCAAGGCATGTGTGACTTTTTTGATTACGGCAGATGACTTTTCCGCTGGTAGTTGCTTGTGATTTGTCCAAGGATGCCAAACAATTCCGAGATATGTTACAGACTTTTGCGGAACAAGGACAGACTTTCCGTAATTCACTTGGAATCCGAGGATTTCTAGCGTCTCCAATAGCAGATCCACCTGCTGGACTAATACCTTTGGGTCTTGATTTGTTAGCAAAAAATCGTCTAAATAAACTATTATTCTCAGACCTTTTTCTCGAAGAATTTGAGCAATACAATTTGTAAGACAAGCGAAAATTTTCAGGGCTGTACTTAGCCCGAACGGCAGACATGTCATTTCCAGTACCTCGTCCCTGTAAAGGAGACGTAAAAATCGCCTGTGCGTCTCTGCTATCGGTAGATGGAAGTATGCTTGCGAAAGGTCGACCTTGCACATCCAATCCTGAGATTGGAGAAAGTCCGGGACGCGGAACATGTTTATTAATCGAAACCGTTCTGATAGCACATAGTGGTTGAGCAACCGTAGGTTGAGTACAGGTCGGTATGTTCCATCGGTTTTTGGTACCAAGAACAGGGAGGACACAAAGCTCGGAGTGAGAGGTGCTACCTTCAACACGCCCTGTTGTTTCATTTGACGAATGATTGAAGACATCTCCTCTGACTCTAAGGTGCGATGGCGATCGCCTTTTAGGTCCGGTGTTATCAAAGGCGGTCTTTGTCGAAAAGGTATGCGATACCCTGTTATTATGCGTAATATAAAGGAAGGAGCCCCCATTTGCTTCCACAAGTTGACAAAATGTGCTAACTGACCGGCTAGGAAAGGTTGCGAGTCATTGTCTCTGCCTTTTGTTGCCTCTGTAGACCGAAGGCGACGAGCGACGTTTCTGGCCTCTTTGAGAGTGTCGCGATCCGCGAAATCGAAAATTATTATTAGAACTCCCTATTGTTGGAGTTAGTGCGTTGGTCTGGGCCAGCATTGTTTTGTGCTTTCGTGTTGTAGTTATGGTAGCCTTGATAATTACCCTGCGAGGGCTGAGTGTGAGGGCCATTCATATTGCTTGATACATCATAGCAATAGCGTGGGTGACCGTGACCATGCGATGGCACATTACGTACGTGCCCCTGCGAGGGGAAACGTGTAGCGGAATCAATAGGTTTTGTTCGTGAAGCATTCCCGCTGCTAGGCCTGTTCACTGGCCAGAATGCCTTCCTAACACCGCCTGCTTTTTGAAGGGCCGATGTGAGAGCTTCCGGATTGAAAATGTGTGTACCTATTTGAAGGAGCGATTTTATTTACAGCCGTTTTTACCAAAGGGTCTCTAATGTACTTAAGGATACCGTCCCTTCTCATTTCTATGGTCTCTGCTCTGTGGCCGCAAGCCATTTGTAAGAAGTCTTGAGAAACTTTCTGGAATTCTCCTTATAGAAAGATTTCATCAATTTTATTTTTTAAAACAGTAAGAATAGCATCTGGCGTTTGAGCCATGCAATTAAGTTACGTAAACTACTTATTAAAACCTCTTTTTGCTTCAAAATGCCGAATGTAATAGCTGCGTAAGATTTATCGGAATAGGCCAGGTGGCGTATTTTATCATACGCCTTTACCTCCTCGTTTGATTCCATTTCCGTAAATCCCGGTGAATGGTTATATATGTTTTGTGTTTCTGCGTATCTAATATCAGTCCACGTGATTTGCTCAAAACGTTGAACTTCATCTAACATGTTTAAATAATTTGCTGGAGTTTTTGGAACCGCGGGATCTTTTAACTTTGTTTCAATATCAACAGATAAATCAGGTACAACTACCGGGTGCTCAGAATTCTGTATTGGTGACGCCTGCGAGACGCAATATTCGTTATAAAGCTCGTCAGCTACATCTCGGCTTACAATGGAAACATTATCACTATTACAATTATAAATAGGAGGGTATTCATAACTCTGAACGGTTTTTTGTAATGTTTCTACATCTTTCGATAATTTATCAGTAAGATGACGGTCACGCCTTCGTTTTTTAGACTGATGCCGTCGACGACGCTTAGAATTTCTTTTCTTTGAACCTTGATTTGAGGAGCTAGATGATGATGTCGAGCTGCTACTATTACTACTGCTCGATAATGATGATTGCCGTTCACGTAAACGCGATTTACATTTCTGCGGTTTGGTACCCGATCCGCCAGCGGTTGCCACTGGTTTATCTTGAACCTCGGACCCCATGTAAGCGCTCCTGGTTTAGGTACACTACCTTAAAAGGATATAATAAAACCTAAGTAAGACACGATCTCTAAAAGGAATTCATATACTTAAAAAGAATTACTGAGGGTAGAAAATTATATGAATCGAAAGATTTTTAAACAGGTTCGCGCGCGGTAAACAAAACACAATCAAAGTTTTATTGTTAAAATGACGGCTATAGCCGTACCTATACCGCGCCAGGACGTGTTAAAACCTTTTTTAAAAAACGAACGATAACATCGTTTAATATAAAATCACTTGTGCACTTACGTGAGTTCTTCCTTGGAATCACTGATAGGTAATAAAATAATAAATAAATAAATAAAATATTAGCCTTAGCACAAGTGAACTGCGCGGGAAATATCACGCCAATGACGAACAGGCTCGGATCACCAGTTACCTCGCGCGCCTGGTAAGAGGGGAGGTGTGTGCGAAAGAGACAGACTACAGGGTAGAAACTGAGAGAGGACTGCTAAAGCGGGAAATGAAGTCGCCCATCTCAATACTTATAAGCTTCTACTAACGGTCAATTTTATAATATTATGTTGTCACATCTTCCTGGTGTCTGCAGGGTCAACGATTGTACTCTTTTTAACTTAAAAAACATAGATATTGAACATTGCAATATTTCTGTCAGTTCCTGTGTCTTTATGTCGTACGTGTAACATAGAATTATTATGGTGGTTGTGGTCCCAGGCGTGCTCCGCGAGGTGGTGATGCTGGGCGGCGGCGCGGCGCTGGGCGCGCTGGTCCCGCTGGCGGCCGCGCAGTGCGGAGCGCGCCCGCGACACGCGCCCGCGCCCGCCGCGCCCGCCGCGCCGCGAGACAAGCACGACAAGCACAACGCGCACCGCCTCGCCACCTCCTACAGGCCCTACCATAAGTTTATAGGTCAGTGTACATACTATCTCCCGCGCCACGCGCCCGCGCCCGCCGCGCCCGCTGCGCCGCGAGACAAGCACGACAAGCACAACGCGCACCGCCTCGCCACCTCCTACAGGCCCTACCATAAGTTTATAGGTCAGTGTACATACTATCTCCCGCGGCACGCGCCCGCGCCCGCCGCGCCCGCCGCGCCGCGAGACAAGCACGACAAGCACAACGCGCACCGCCTCGCCACCTCCTACAGGCCCTACCATAAGTTTATAGGTCAGTGTACATACTATCTCCTAATGATGTCTCATTTACTACACTCCCGAGCACATATGTTAATGGAAAAAGATCTCCCGGATCTATAGTAACAATGGGAGTCCCACAAGGCTCAATTCTTGGTCCTTTCTTCTTTCTTATTTATATTAATGACTTGCCGTACCTCATGAAGGATAATCATGATATAGTGTTGTTTGCAGATGACACTTCACTTTTGTTTAAACTTAAACGTCAGCAGCAGGTTACTGACGAAGTAAATAGCGCGATCTCTAAAGTAGTCCACTGGTTCAATGTTAATAATTTACTTCTAAACGAGAAAAAAACCAAATGCATCAAGTTTACGCTACCTCACGTTAGGTAGGTGAAAACTAATGTGTTGATAAAGGGCGAAGAATTGAATCCTGAAGACAGCACCGTATTCTTGGGCATAACTTTGGATGCTAAGCTTCAGTGGGGTCCGCATATAGACAAATTGTCAAAAAAGCTAAGTTCCGAAGCATTCGCTGTTAGAAAAATTCGTAATTTAACTGATATAGAGACAGCCCGTTTAGTGTACTTTAGCTATTTTCATAGTGTAATGTCGTACGGTATTCTATTGTGGGGAAATGCCGCTGATATTCAGACTATCTTTGTTTTGCAGAAGGGAGCTGTTCGATCAATTTATAAATTAAGTCCGAGACACTCGCTCAGAGACAAATTTAAAGAGATTAATGTTATGACTGTGCCTTCTCAGTATATTTATGAAAATATTTTATATGCCCATAAAAATATAAAAGTGTTTAAAAAATACAGTGATATCCATGATATAAATACTAGGAACAAACACAAATTTGTTGTACCTATAACAAGGCTCAAGAAAATAGGTGGCTCGTTCAGATGCCAATGTATACGCTTTTACAATAAAGTTCCAAGCCCCGTTCAATATCTAAGCCTTAATAAATTCAAATCATTCATTAAACGTAAGTTGTGCCAGAAAGCCTTTTATACCGTTAAGGATTATATCGAGGACAAAAAGGTTTGGGATTAAGGTGCTTCCAATTTTTACTGCTACTTCCAATATTAATGTTTTTATTTTTATTTATTTTTTCTGTTTTGTTGTTTTTTTTTTATTATATACACTTTGACATTAATGAATTTTATATATACTATGACATTTGCTTACTTTGTAAAGTATTCTATTATTTTAATTATTGTGAATGTGAAGACTATGTGGGTCATTTTATTTATATTATTTTTAATTTTTCTCTCTGTTCTGTTAGTTTTTTTCATGGTCTGGCAGTTTGAGTAATTAATTTGGCCTACCCAAATGTCCTTTCTTTGGTATTGTTCGTCGAATCGTCGAACTCCTTAAGTTTGAGTTGAGCTGCACGATTTCTGACAAATGCGTGCACTGGCTGGACAGGTCCTCTCAATCTGTGTGGTTCTTTCCTCAAAAAACCATCTCAGACATCGATCTACATGGTCTTCATATGATCTGACCAAGATTATGTCTGGACTTTAAAAGAGACTGTGACCTCTGAGTTTGTTTCGGCCTTTCTTCTCAGACTAGTCAGATAGGAAACGCCGATCTCATCTAGTTTTAAAATATGATTGACGTGTAAAAGTGTTTGTACAAACCTACTTACAAAAATAAAATAATTTATCATTTATCATTTTATCATATATACACTTCGCAAAATTCAAAAGCTATTTTCTCGTGGAATAACAATTGCAACTTTGAGATAAGACCGATTTCGTTAATCTGGGGTACTATATTTATAACAACATAAAATTACAATCAATACAAAAGGAAAATATCGCTTTTGAATGTAACTAAGTGCTCGTTAATATACAATCTGCCACACATCCATGGTTACATAGTATGGTAGTTTTTTCCATAACCATTTAGAGCACAGCATGGTAATGAAATAATTTGCACAAATTAAATAAATACCTGCCACGGTACGAGCCGACGACCTACATACAACTCTTCAACCCGAACCGATACCTCTTTTTTCATATGATAATCATTCAAACCCAATCATCAATTTTTAATATAGAAATATTAAAACTATTGTATATTTCAGACACATGCTGTCGTGTAGCTCGCAGTCAGCGATGCATGTCGGAGCAGCTGGTGCTACTATCTGCGTTATGTGCGCTTGAGGCCGTGCCGCTACGTTTCAACTACTTTGCAGCTTTTTGGAGAGACGTGGCTACTTCGCCTGTAAGTGTCAAAAATCTTCGCAGAGTTCCATTCAAAAAGTGCAACTCAGAATAGTGCAATAAGTGGCATATACGTTAAAGCGGAAACAAAGAAACTTAAAATAATAAAAATCATTTTTCGAAGACTGATTTGTAAGAAAAATAAATCAAAACTCAAGGTGGTCTGCAAAGTGCCATGGAATAAATATTGAAAATTTAACTCACTGTTACGGTTAAAATTATGCAGCCCTGTAACAAACAGACTCATCGACTGTATGAAACCCAGAAATTGTCTATTATCTACGACTTCTTACATGTTTAAAATAAATATTATGTTATATTCACAGGCTGATTCCAAGTTGGAGGAGATGCTACTAGAGTGCAGCGTCGCCACCGAGTACGTTGACGCAGTATTGCTCGACGAACGCGATTCACTGGAGGACCCCGTTATTTACCAGTTTATGCAGCATTATTATCCTAAGGTATGCCATACTTCTACATAACTGGTTAAATTTACCTTAAATAAGTACCTTGCACCTCCTTTACCTTTTATGTACTGGGGAGTACATGCGTCATGCTATGTCAAACTCAAACGTCGTCGTCGTCGTTATGTATGTTACGTTCTTGTCAATAGCACAAATGACCTGAAAATTAGGTCTAATATCGTTTCAATTGAATAATTTAGGGTAACTTTGCAGTTAGCATTGGTCTACCGCATTCGTCAAATGTTTTACGCAGTGTAAATGTTACGCTGACGATACGCCCGACCGCCGAATCAACATAACGTATAAGTTTATACTTTTGAATTGCCCTACAGTAGGACAATACAGGCTCATAATAATAAAATAATTTCCGATCCATCACGTCTACGCAACACTAGCGCAGCGAATGCAGTGATAATGTAAAGTCAACATTGTACTCAGTGAAAACATGTTCCTAATGTGCATACATTTGTTATAGCTGGGCGGCGGCGGCGGATCCAACGGTTCAGACAACGCAGACGGCACCGACAGCGGTTCAGGCGCCGGCTCGGGCGCAGCCGAAGCATTGCTCGAGGAGCTCACGGCGGGCGGTGCGCGCGCGCCGCTGCGTGCGCTGCTGGCGCCCGTGCGCGCGCTGGGCCTGCTGCACGCGCGCGGGGTGGTGGGCGAGCTGCGCGCGCGCGAGCTGCAGCGGGTCACGCGCGCGCTGCGGGCCAGGTTGCAGCAAGCTACAGGTAGGAGATAACTCTTGTATGCATTGCTCGAGGAGCTCACGGCGGGCGGTGCGCGCGCGCCGCTGCGTGCGCTGCTGGCGCCCGTGCGCGCGCTGGGCCTGCTGCACGCGCGCGGGGTGGTGGGCGAGCTGCGCGCGCGCGAGCTGCAGCGGGTCACGCGCGCGCTGCGGGCCAGGTTGCAGCAAGCTACAGGTAGGAGATAACTCTTGTATGCATTGCTCGAGGAGCTCACGGCGGGCGGTGCGCGCGCGCCGCTGCGTGCGCTGCTGGCGCCCGTGCGCGCGCTGGGCCTGCTGCACGCGCGCGGGGTGGTGGGCGAGCTGCGCGCGCGCGAGCTGCAGCGGGTCACGCGCGCGCTGCGGGCCAGGTTGCAGCAAGCTACAGGTAGGAGATAACTCTTGTATGCATTGCTCGAGGAGCTCACGGCGGGCGGTGCGCGCGCGCCGCTGCGTGCGCTGCTGGCGCCCGTGCGCGCGCTGGGCCTGCTGCACGCGCGCGGGGTGGTGGGCGAGCTGCGCGCGCGCGAGCTGCAGCGGGTCACGCGCGCGCTGCGGGCCAGGTTGCAGCAAGCTACAGGTAGGAGATAACTCTTGTATGCATTGCTCGAGGAGCTCACGGCGGGCGGTGCGCGCGCGCCGCTGCGTGCGCTGCTGGCGCCCGTGCGCGCGCTGGGCCTGCTGCACGCGCGCGGGGTGGTGGGCGAGCTGCGCGCGCGCGAGCTGCAGCGGGTCACGCGCGCGCTGCGGGCCAGGTTGCAGCAAGCTACAGGTAGGAGATAACTCTTGTATGCATTGCTCGAGGAGCTCACGGCGGGCGGTGCGCGCGCGCCGCTGCGTGCGCTGCTGGCGCCCGTGCGCGCGCTGGGCCTGCTGCACGCGCGCGGGGTGGTGGGCGAGCTGCGCGCGCGCGAGCTGCAGCGGGTCACGCGCGCGCTGCGGGCCAGGTTGCAGCAAGCTACAGGTAGGAGATAACTCTTGTATGCATTGCTCGAGGAGCTCACGGCGGGCGGTGCGCGCGCGCCGCTGCGTGCGCTGCTGGCGCCCGTGCGCGCGCTGGGCCTGCTGCACGCGCGCGGGGTGGTGGGCGAGCTGCGCGCGCGCGAGCTGCAGCGGGTCACGCGCGCGCTGCGGGCCAGGTTGCAGCAAGCTACAGGTAGGAGATAACTCTTGTATGCATTGCTCGAGGAGCTCACGGCGGGCGGTGCGCGCGCGCCGCTGCGTGCGCTGCTGGCGCCCGTGCGCGCGCTGGGCCTGCTGCACGCGCGCGGGGTGGTGGGCGAGCTGCGCGCGCGCGAGCTGCAGCGGGTCACGCGCGCGCTGCGGGCCAGGTTGCAGCAAGCTACAGGTAGGAGATAACTCTTGTATGCATTGCTCGAGGAGCTCACGGCGGGCGGTGCGCGCGCGCCGCTGCGTGCGCTGCTGGCGCCCGTGCGCGCGCTGGGCCTGCTGCACGCGCGCGGGGTGGTGGGCGAGCTGCGCGCGCGCGAGCTGCAGCGGGTCACGCGCGCGCTGCGGGCCAGGTTGCAGCAAGCTACAGGTAGGAGATAACTCTTGTATTTACTTACGTTACTAGTTTTTGCTCGTGACTTCGTCTGCGATCCAGGATGAAAAGTAGCCTATGTCCTTATCCAGGTCATGGTCTATCTGTGTGCCAAATATCATTCAAATCCGTTCAGCCAAACAAACAAATAAAAACGTAACAAACAAACAAACTTACTTTTGCATTTTTAGTATTAGTTAGAATATTATAAGAATGATATCTACTGTGTCGAGGCGATTTTATATTGAATTAAGGTATATAAACGCGTTCACAATTTAGTTACCAATCTCTGTGATTTCAGAAAAATAACTTTAATACCTACCATGTAAAGTTTAGTTTTCGCTACAACTTCTACATTTTTTATGATATTTTCAATAATACCAGTCATTTTTAATTACATAAGACATTCTCCCAAAACTCCCACCCTTCATGGTTAATTCAAAATTTTTATGTAAATAAACATTGTTAAATTCTGATGCTTAATAAAGCATATTCTTTCTATTATGTTATTACAGAAGAAGAAAGTTCCGAGCCAGAGAACGGTTGCGCAGGCGGGCCTAGCAACACGGCAACACGAGGCGGATCCGGTTCCGGCAGCTCAGGCGACGACGCCGCGTCCGAAGCAGCGGAACCCGACTCCGAACCGGACGAGGCAACGCCGCGCGGCCCCGCATTAACGCACTTAGCGCACGCGCTGGACGCACTGGACGCGCTGGCGGGCGCGGCCGCGGGCCCGCCGCTGCCGCCGCAGCCGCCGCCGGAGCCCTAGCCGTCTGCAGCCGCCCCGGGTGGCGGCACTCCGCTAGTAAAATCGACTTCGCGTTCGATATCCTAACTCTCGGCTTGATGACGGTATGGAATTTTTATTTTATGAACTGCCAGATGAATCGCGAAGTGTTGAGTTTTATTTGAGAGAATTGGTTACTTAACGATGTATTATTGTGTTAAAAAAATTACGTGAGCACAGTGTAGTGTGAAAATGGAGTAACGGTATAAGCGTGATAGCGACCATTTTAATGTCTATGCAAAATACTAGGTATGAATATACGGCGTTTAACGCAACAGCAACAAACTTCTACAAGCCGAAACATGTATGAACTTTTTGCCACCAAACATGTATACACTTTGAACAAGAAGATTGTGTGTCTCGTACAAAAGATGAAATTGTTTGTTCAGTGAAAGATGGCTCTCCTCTCCTCTCTACCTCACCTAACCTGTCTCTACCTTCTCTTTCCTTACCGTAACTGCGGTCGACGGAGAACATTCTGACATATTTGAAACATTCATAATGTATGAAGTGATATTTTGACGACGCGACGGTCGAAACCGTTCGACCGCAGTGAGGGTCTGCTCTCTAAGTCCGTCAACGAAGATACGGGCCTGTCCGAAAGTAGTTGATCCATCAAAACAAGTGACAAGTCCAATTTTTTGGACGCGCTAAAACTCGCCGTATTTAGGGACAACTGTCAAATAGTGTGTTCACATTCCTTTGATTGTACCCTAATGGTGGGTACACATATCATCATCTGCCTTGCCTTTCCCCAACTATGTTAGGGTCGGCTTCCAGTCTAACCGATGCAGTTGAATACCAGTATTTTACATGGAGCGACTGCCTATCTGACCTCCACAACCCAGTTACTGGGTAATACGATACCCCTTGGTAAGACTGGTTGTTAGACTTTTAGTGGGTACACATATGTGAAACGTAAAAGGTCACATACGTTGAAACGAACATGCCCTCCAAATATATGAAACATGCAACAATGCAACATGAAATGTAACACAACTATTAGGCGATTTGTTTCAACGTGTGTGTTACATTTTATGTTACGTTTCACATTTCTGTACCTTTATACTCTGTGCTCGCGAGACATGTAAGATCTCTACACTATTTTCAAGAAAGTTAATCCCTCTTTGACTTTAGATCTGTTAACCAGACATGAGATCAAACTATAAAACAATGTACACCCGCTGACAAACGCGGTTGGCCAATTTTCGCCCTTATCCCGTTGGTAATAAGGCTGAATTTTCAACTGCCACTGTCAGCGGTTATACACTGTCATTGCGTGTATTTCCTTGAATACGTTGCATAGACTGTCCTATAAGTAAATAAAGATTAATTTAAAATGTACATCTCATTTGAAAGTGCAAATGATGTGAGGAAAATTTAATATTTTTTGGTTGTTTCATAGATTATGTGTAAGTTAAATGTATATAAATAGATTTGTGATCGTTGCGTTTCAGTAAGTATATGAAATAATTATTATTTAGCTAGGAATTGGAAACAATACAGTGACTTTGTCCACTAACGTTTGGTTCGCGAAGAAGAGTTTGTATAAAACATCGATGTTTAGAATACATTCCAGACGTATCATCACATAAGCCGGGCTAACATTCGCAGCGTGACAAAACTCTATTTTAAAACGAGATAATCATTGTTTATCTTGGTATGTCTCGTTGCGGTGCGAGATACTGCGACTACAAAATTTTGTCACGTATGCGCGTTTAAGCCTGGTGGGTCTCGTACTTTTAATATATGAGGTATACACATACGATGTCTGTTCTATGTCGGTCTCTAAATACAGACTGAAATAGATTAGACCAGATTAACTGCACTCGCTAAAAAGACATCACTGTATTCAAATTTTTTCATAGATATTATTCAGTATTTTATAAAAAAAAAATATCCACATTGACAGAACAATATTTTTTTGACGCAACCATTGACTATTCGCGAAACGGATGCGACGCCAAAACAGCAAGTTTTTAAAGGTTTCAAACCTTTGGTCTCTACCTCCACAAACTATGCATTGGGAACACACTTAAATTGCGCTTCATACGATAAGGTGTTTTTTCCAATGCATAGTTTTTTGTTTAAAAACAAGACCCAAGGTCTTGATGTCGTATTACGTTGCAAACGTTGCGCACGTGGGACCAGTTTGTCTCAACGTGTGCCCGCTTAAAATTTTAAGTATTTTTTTTTAGGGAAGATTTTACAGTCGCGTTATAACTTTATTCGAGGAATAATTTTGACAGTTATTTCATACAAAACCTGTCAAACGTCAACTTTATTCCTCGAATAAAGATATCTGGCGTTGAAAAAATCAGCCATTAATGTCCTTACTTACTTATTTCATATTTTTATTTCTTTTTTGCGAGTGCAGCACTTTCCACAATGCAGTCTAAAGGAAGGGTACCGCTACATCACTAAAGGTGCCTAAAAATATTCTTCATTTACGAAACTAATCGCTCGCTCAATAATCCTGGAAATATTTAGGCACCTCTATAGATGTAGGTTGTTCACGAAAAATATTACTTGTAACGTTTATGTAATCTGGAGGAAGTGTATAAAAATTGAATTTGAATTGTAACTAAACATGACTGCATCATCTCTTTAGATTAAAAACTCATTAGTACTCCTTTGAAACATAATAATGTTTTATAGAACTACTAATTTTGAAGGCCAATTCTCGTAATTTAAAACGCAGTGACATCTCGGCGACAAACAAACGTCAAAAACGTAGGGAAATTAGAGGTATTTTTGACAGATTGAGACTGACATCAGATTGTGAACGTTCTTAACATTACGAGAATTGCCCCTCTGATGTGCTTTTATTTATTTAATTTGTAAGTTTATACTAGCTGGAGCTGGCGGCTATTAGGAAAAGGACTGTAGTGTTCCTATTTTTTTAATTATCTAAATTAGATAATGTTTCTTTGCACGTGAAACTAAATTAGGAATCTTACGGTCAACGTTTTTTATGTATTTTGTAAAATTGCGGTCTCTTATTCGACCCGTGGAGAGAGTCGATAATTATAATATCGCTAGGTGGTATTTTTTAAATTGCTGCTTTATACAGTTTAAGTACTTTGATAGGAGTAGGTAGTGTATTTTAATTTTATTTCATTCAGTTTTCATAATAATCTTTCATGTTACAAAATACAGTGTGGCGGGGACATCGATGCGCAACCTATTACCATGGATTCAGTAAGTTCATGATTCTGAACCCCCTCTGCGTTGAAGGTTTTCGTCGGTTATTAAAAAAAATGCCGTTCCTTACATTTCCACCGCGTAAGGCGCCTTCCTCACCGGACCGGCGTTTCTTTTCGGTACAAATTCTTTACCGAGCACATACACACGTCTCTGTACCGAGTACTATACCGAACCATTCGACTGTACAGATTCGGTACAGAAACGAAAACGAAACGATCCGGTGAGGCGCCTACGTGTTGCACTTTTCTATGAAAAAGCAGATTTTCGTTGATAATCGACAAAAACTTCTACGCTATGGGTAGAATGGTTTCAGTTCGCTCGTCGATGTGGGATGCCACCCTGTATATGCTCATTTAGTGTGAAGTAAATGTATTTTCATCATTGTACGTTAATGTCTTCTGTTATGAAACTCGTAGACTTCCTATAAATAGCTATAGCTTTCAACTGATGTGCATTTCTTACTTAGTGTCTGTAATTAAATGGTATTTGTGTGTGTACGTATGGCTGTCGCAAAATTGATATTGTATGTCAAAATTATTATTATGTACATTTAGGCTGTGAGCATTTTGTTAATTTATCTTAAATATTGTAATCTAATTAGTCAAAAAATACCCCACCCCGCTTATAGTGTCTATGTATGGAAATGCTAAACGACATATTGAACAAAACACTCACCCGTCCAGGCGCGTACTTTTATTTGATTATCAGATCTTTGAACATTAGGCAAGTATGTTGTGATAGTTGGATCTACAAACTCTTTCTAATATTATATAATCTGTAAAAACATTTTAACTTAAAGTACCTATATATTTATGTAATATTTAAAAATCTTCTCAACATATTCAATTTTAACTGCTATCATAGGTGTTCTTTTAATGTTAAACTTGGATAATATTCGCGTAGGTGGCAACACAATCACATACACTGCCCGATAAGGTTTTAAATAATTAGTCATTGTAAATCATATAATCTCACGTAGAAAGTACGGTTCATATTAATTGTACATAACGGCAATTTACCTGATGATGTTGTGGAGGATCCTGTCCATTTTATATCTTTATAGTGAACACTAGCATCTATTTACGCTATAGTCCATCACAAATTTACTTGTCGTTTAGAATGTTTAAACGTGAAAATAAATGTTGTACGTAATTCACCATGTATTGTATTTAATGGTAATCTCTCGAATATCATATTTGTACACGCGTACCACCCTTGTAGCTACAAATAGTTGCATGTGGACATCGCTATCGAAACAAAGCAATAAATTCGACTTAATACGAATTATCAAAAGAATAATGTGTCATTTCTTTTTCGTGTTAATTATTTTATTTTATTCGTGTACCTATAATTATTACGGTTATCGTATCGGTAAAGCATGCGGTGGACAGTCACTGGACAGTTGAGGGGGTATGAAAGTAATGTGGTGCTATCTATCTGGAGTGACTGGAACATAAGACAAAACGTGTATTTAAGTTTGTCCTGTTTTTAGAGCTTATTAATATATACAACTTAATATAACTATGCTGTAATTATCTTTATTAATTTTAAGGTTATAATTTGTTTGTAATGAGATGTGGCATAAGATGATCGCAAACGTTTTGTGGTACCTATTGTGGTCACATGTACCCCATTTCGTTTTATGGCTTTGAATTTGTGTATTATATTAAAATGTGTTACTGGAACTAGAGTTTCGGTCGAATATAACTGTGTTATTGAATACAATTTGTGAAAATTAATGAAAATACTGTAAATCGGACTGGAAAGCCAAAGTAAACAGTATTTTATAAAAGAGTATTTTATTTCATCACACTCCCCAGTCGAGTCGACGAAACATTATGAAGAATATTAGCAGCAGAAAAAATACTCGAGGTACCTATTGAGTTTGTTTTTTGGTGTCCCTACACCTACACCCAGCGGCCCCCGAGCCATAATTATACACACCAATATTTAAAAAATTAAGAGTAATAGAAAATAGGTTTATAGTAAAACGGGAAGCACACAAATATAACTATTTGAGACTAATCTGGAGACTATCAGCCGCATATTAGTGTAGTCCGCTGGCTCGAGGTCGACATCAAAAGCATTTTTAAACTGCCGCGGAACAAATTAAATTTCAAGTAACAATGGAACACATAGAACTGGAACCACCCGCGCTCTATTATGGCTTGAAGGCCGCTAGGAGTGTTCACACGGTATTTTGCTAGCCATAGATAGCAATAATTTTATACCGCTATAATTATGTACTTCGCATCACCGAGTACCTACAGCATCAGTTACACACGACAAGAACGGAGAACAGCTAAAACTTCTTGAGCCTAAGCTTAAGAAGAATGGGAATGCTTTTGCCTACGACCGGAATATGTAAAAATAAGGCATAATCAGCCTATAATGTTCCCACTGCTGGTACACAGGCCTCCTCTCTGTGAGAGGGTGTGGGCCGTAATCGACCACGCGGGCCCAGTGCAGGTTGGTAGATGTCACATGTCTCTGTCTTGGTTCTAGGACATGCCGGTTTCATCACGATGTTTTCCTTCGCCGTTTTGAGAGCAGTGGTGATGAAATTATTTACACAAAGCGCCTGCCTGGGTTCGAACCCACGACCGACTCGTAAGTCGGGACCGTTACCACTGCTCTTAAATAATAAAAATAAGGCAATAGTGCCTTATTTTTACATATTCTAGTCGTAAGCAAAAGCCTTCCCTTTCTTCCAATTTATCACGATACCGCGCTTCCTTCCTGACGAATCCATCTAGTTTGACTTTAGGCACAAAAAGTAGTGGTCTTCGTCCAGTTTGGTTGTTTATAACTTATTACTGTGGTAATAAATAAAATTAACCGCATGGCAGCTGTGTTTTACTATAACAGTGAACAGGTATCTTCTGGGCACGCTCGTTCCATCATAGACCTCATCCATTGCTTTCCATCAGGCGTGGTCGAGGTCAAGAGGCAAACGCTGAGCTCGCGTTTAAAAAAAAAAATAAGTTCCCTTCGCTTTGTTTGTCTGTGAAACTGCGATTCCCACTGCGCTTCGCCAGGACCTTCCCATCGCCGAAATACAGGCAACTAGTTAACGAGCAGTTCAGTAAATAAAACAACCAAAAATTTAAATATTACTTTTTTTTTATTTGAACTAATTTACTTTTTATTTCTACAGGAAATGTTTCTATTAATTTATTAGCACAATCTAAACAATATATTTTTTTGTAAAATAAACTGCACTCTTTGTTGATACACACAATTTGTCCACAAACAGTACAATCAGATCCCAGGACCAGAATTTCTCCTTTGCCTGGTGGACTAAAAGGGTCCTTCATCACATAGCTTGGGCACTTAAGCACTATATTGCGTGAAAATGGCGGATTTGTTCCTTTGTAGTGAGGTTTCTCATCCAATCCGCATGAAGTGCACTTAAAATCATAGACTATGTGCACTGGCTCTTCCTTTGACATTGAAGCTTCCATAGTGTTACTGTAAGAAAAAATGATTTTTCAATAGAAAACAATGAATAATCAAATGCAATATTTTGTGTTCTGTTACGCAAACTGAACCACATCAGTTGTTGCTTTGGTCCTTCCATTTTTCAGGGTTGCTACACGCGTGTTCAGGTCGGCACATTTGATTCTGTAATATTTATTGAACAACAAAGCCGACCCGAAGCAATTGCATACTCCTCTCTCACAATCTTAAACATTTTTTGAAACAGAGATATAGCACACTGGCCATAAGGGTTAAACCAGTTGGTTCCATTCCATAATTATTTAGCCAAAAACTTTTTGCTTGGGACAATTTAACATAAATTTATGCAAAAACTCAGTACTGAGAAGTAGGTACTACATATCTGCTTACTAGTACCTTCCTTACAGTTAAAGTGCAGTCTGTGAATCTTGCCCTAAAAATTTGAATTTCTCAGTGGCAAATAAAATCAAAACTTTTTTCCAAAAAAAAAAAAACAACCGACTTCCATATTTTTGTGGCAAGTGACGGAGTTATGCGCGAACAAACATAAAAAAAAAAAAACAAACTTCCGAATTGAGAACCTCCTCCTTTTTTAGAAGTCGGTTAAAAAATCCTGTAATACTTTGACATTTGGTTAACAGGCCAACTATTGAATGAGTTAATTAATACTGTATGAAATGTTTTACCTAAAGTTTTATACTGTATAAGAGATGACATCATTTGGCTTAGTTGGGTGTTGTGGCATTTTCAGGTTTTATAGTCAACTTTTCTTTAGGCGCTTCTACAGGCCACCAATGTGGCTTAATAATTTCAACTGAGTTCAACCCAATTCTTATAGTTTCCGCTTCTAGTGCCTCTTTTATTCTAACTATCCCTAAACCATGAGTACCCGCATGAATTTTAAACTTCCCCAAATTAGTTTTTTTTCCATTTCCAAAATGACCCCAGATTGTAGCATCTCTTTGAAGATCATCCTCCGTTTTTATATTCAAGAGTTGAAGGGGCATTATTCTTTTCCTTACTACACCTGTGTGATGAACACGTGCAGTTAATTCTTGACCAATATAACAGCCCTTATGAAAACTGACTCCATGGAGGTAGTCACAATTAACTTCTAGAGGAAAACAAGTACCAGGGTACAAATCATCAGCCCCCTCGCTCACACCTAAACTATACCTCAGAGCTTGATAGTCAGCTTGGTCACTTTTAACAACAGTATCTTTTCCAATGGCTTGATGAATATCAAGCTGACCCACGTCTGGTCTAGTTATCAGTCTATGACCAAGATCTGCCAGCCGTGGGTCCTTGTATACACTCATATGATATTTCATATCTATTGCGCACAAATCCTTCTCGGCGTCTGGAGGTGCTATCAATGCCCATATTTTGAACAGGTCAGTTACATCTTCAACTTTTATTTTTCTTTTCAGCTTGTAAATCTTTAGATGTTGCTGTAATAAATGTTTGATACCTTTGTCGCATTCAAGCATGAATGTATTTTCAGTTTCAGTACCCCATTTATGTACTAGAGTATCATATAAAACTCTGCCCTTGTTATTCAAAAACATAGCATACATGGATTTTGCGCCTTCTTCAAAATGGTTCATGTCGTTCGTAATAAGACCCTGAAGAAATTGTGCTGCTTCAGGACCACTAACTTTAACAAGGCTCCGGTTTTTTAAAGGATAAGCCACTTTTAATGGATCTTCATTTGACCTAAAGAAACTAGACCATTTATTTAGGATTGTAAATCTGTTTACCTGACTCGCAAATGGAATCATTGCTGTGATTTTTATTTAACCTCGACACGAAATATTTTAACACGAAATATTTTGTAATTTCTGAAAACTCAATTTTCACATGTTTTATTTTTTTGTTTTTCTTGCGGAGACAGGTGACAGTAGACAGTACTTACACTGACAGTGACATTGACACTTGACAGCATGACAAACAGATTATAATATACCCCATAAACAAAAATAGAACTCTATAGAGACGCGACAAAGACATTTACCCGACTTTTGACTTTTCTGTGTACTACATAGTACTTACTAACTCCATGCTTTTGTACCATTTTCCACAACTGGGGGCAGATGTTTAACTGCACTGCTTTTTTGTACTTACTCATTGAACAAAAAAGCAGTGTAGTTCAACTTTTGCCCTGCTATAAGGGCTGATGATAAGCCCCCTGACTTTGATCGCCGGGACTCGCTGATTTCAAAATCTCCACGTTTGGTTGGTCCACACACTGACCGACGACATTTCCAGTATAAGCCGACTCCTCGTTGTACGGAAAGTTACAATACCTACAATGCGAGGTCACCTTATTCTGGGCTAGAAATTAGGCCTTCTGCTTTAGAATCGAAATAAAATAGCTGATGCAATTTATTATTAACCTTTTAACCGCCCGACTTCAGAACAGTTGGCGTGTCCCTAGCGCCCGGCACAGTGAATCGAAAATATATTTTTGATAGAATACAGCGTAATTAAATAAAAAAGCTGATTAAACGAGCAGTGATATTTTGGTCGTAAATATACGACTCTGGCGAAATGGGCCCGAAAATATTTGTCGGATTAATCCGACGTAGGCGGTTAAAAGGTTAATTGTATTTATTTGTAACTTATATGGCAATTAATAACATAAAACTGTAAACTTAAGTAGCAGTGCAAATAAGTCTTGATGGACGATTCATTTCCATTTACAATACAAAAATAATAGTACGACGCCAGCACATCAAGCTACTACAATCTGTCAAAATTCTTTAATAGATTTTTAACTTTATCGTTAAAGCATTAAGGTTCAAGGTTGATTGGGAAAATTTTACAGTTTCGGGTAGCTTGACCTGCTGGCGTCTGTACAGTCACGAGCAAAAGTATGTATACACTCGGCTTTATTCAAAAGCGATTTACTCCTTTATTTTTGAATGAAATTCTATGTTGTTACGAACATAGCATTTTCAAACCCATAGGTCTATGTAATGTGTCGTATTTCAAGGCTACATTCGTTATTTCACGAAAAAATCGCAATTGAAAGTTGCCAAGTGTTGACATATTGGTGCTCGTGACTGTACCTACCTATCTAAACGAATCATTATTATAGGTACCTACTTAGGTACTTACATAAACTAACTTTATATGAACTTCAGATTATGTGGTGATCACTGCCGCTGAGCGTAGCGAGAAATACCATCAAGTATTCTGCCAAGTTAGGTATTATTTGGGTCATATGAACTGGAGCGCAAAACCAAAACGCACCATATGGCCTGCCTGGGTAGGTGCCAGGAGTTATATTGTAAATTAGCGTGTATTGCGAAACCGTCAGTGGTCACAAAAAAGACTAACTGTCGCCTCAATTGCCTTTTATAACCCATCTGGTTTAAAGTTTCATAAGCAAAGTCCAAAGAAATGACTCTATTAATGATTGTGATTGCGTTCTTGCGTCGTGTAGGTCATTTCAATGTCGTCAGTTTTGTGCGGCGAGTTGACCGGTGTCACCGTCTGGGAGGTGGAGGCGGAGTCCTGTCCTTGTTCCACAGGCGCTGTCACCAGTTCCGTGGTGATCGTAGGCTCTGAACGCATCGACGTGTTGTCACGTTTGCTCGGCGAGCTCTGGTTGGACCGTTTATGGTATTTTTGCGTTTTCAACAGGTGTGGGATGACTTTCTGTAAATAATTATAAGTTTAATAAATTGATGCCAATTAAAAAGAACTTACCTCATTAACTAGATAGCTCGCGAGTTCACGATGCATGTCGTATCGCGAGCTATATAGCGTACGAACAGGGACGAAGCTACTGAGGTATAATAGTGTAGTAGAATCAGGGCTTTAAATTTTCAGTACCGTTAATATTAAAATAACGTTAAAAGATTAAACGTTATTTAGGCTCCATATTATCGTTAATCATTATTAACGTTACATATTTATTAAAGTTAATTTTATCGTTATTTTTACACGGTTAAACTTGTGAGGTGGATGTAGTAGGGGCCGAGATGCGCAGCGGGCCGCCCACCGCGCCGCACTTTGATGCCGTGCCGATCAAAACATTGCCTGATTCTTACGCGTGAGAAGTTCTGGTAGTATACTGAGCGGATTTATAGTTAGTGATAAATAAATGTGATGATAACTGATAGTTTATTCAAAGTCAAGATGAGTGAATCGACTTAGTGGATACCGTTAAGTCATTAGGAGAGTCATTATCTTGTTTGCCATCCAATTTAAAAAATAACTCTTACCTGTTGGGGGTCCTTAGCAAGGTAGACATCCGTGCGCCTGAGCACGAAGTCCGGTGCCACGAGGCAGCGCGCCAGAAGTAAGGCGGCGGCGCACGCCCAGCTGGCCATCATTCCGGCGCAGGCGGCACGCGTCGCTGCCACCCGCCCGCTGAAGCTCCACGTTGCATTCCAATTCGGTTCCAGGAACGCGTTAACTGAAGAACACCTGGAATAAACAACAATCGTGATAATAGTTTCAAATCATTGCAAGACAACGTCCGCCCTATTAGCTCATCGCGCGTTTCCTGACTGTACCTATGGTAAATACTAATGTTTATTTAATTATTTACTGTATTGTACACTAGAAAATACATTTTAGAAAAATTCATTCAACTCTACAAAACATACACCCCTTTATTCATAACCGTTGCTCGAAGTTAAGTAGTGACTGTAACCATACGTTTTTGACGTTTGTACTTCACTTAACTCTAATCATCGTTTATAAATAAATTCCACAATGGGCGGCCTTATCGCTCTCTGCGATGGTTGTTAATGACTTTACTACTCATTAAAAACTGTTAGGCTACTTTTATGTTTCCATATTTAAGCGAAGGTATAAAAACGAAGGCGTTATACTTAGTAGGTATATCTAATAATGGTCGGTAAGACTGCTGGTAGCTCTAGACTTACGTGGTAGAATTAGTGACATTTTGGAAGGCTGCACAAAAATCGTGCAGGCCTCCGTTGGTTAACGTGAAGCTGTGCCCAGTGACCCCGACCATCACCAGTGCGAACAGAAGCGCTGGAGGCAGGATACGCCATGGCTGTTGCAATCTGAAATTGATAATACGCACAATAAGACCGGCTAGTTGAATGACAGCCCACTTCTTTACGGTGTGGTTTTTACAGAATAGCACTTCAAGACATCAGAGGGGCAATTCTCGTAATTTTTAGACCATTCACAGTCTGATCTCAGTCTCAATATGTCAAAAGAACTTCTAATTTCCTTACATTTTGACAAGTTTTTGACATTTCTTTGTCGCTGAGATGAGACTGCGACTAGATTTTGAACGTTTTAAATTACGAGAATAAATTATTGATCTTCTGGTAGTATTTTTTTTATTTTTATTTGATAGGAATAACAAACAGCAGTATAGGTATTACATAGTAGGCACACAATATAAAAACTTATAATAATAAAAGTAACAAATACACTACTCAAGACCGAAGACGTTATCCACAGATTACAGAATAGCTAGCTGTTAGCAGAACAAATTAAAAAGCACTTATTAGCTAATTACCAGGGTTAAGATCTCTAAAATAGTCGTAATTTCACTCTTAAATATAGCTTTGCTGAGAAACATAATATCAGTAGAGCCAAACTGTTTATTATAGACCGTATCAACCAGGCGATGTAACGGCGAGCGAGCGCCTGAGTCAGTTCGATGAAATGAAGTAGCAAATAGGCGTCTCGAACGAACTTCTCGACCGATTACAGTACGAGGGATCAGGAAGCACAAACTGTTCACAAGATCAGTACAATCAAATTTATTACGGCATATACCAAACAGAGTCAACATTTCAAGTAGGGTGCGACGGGATTGCAGGGTCATGAGGTTATATTTTTCAAGCAATAATTGATATGACATTTTGGTTTTACAGAATCTGCAATGCATGGAGCGTAGGTACTTGCGTTGAACTAACTCAGTGATCTTTTCTCAATTCAATCTTTACTCAATTCTCAATGTACTTTTTGTAATAAGGGTTCCAGATGGGTACTGCGGATTCAAGTTGTGGCCGTATTATTGATTTGTATAGGTGCAAGTAGGTAGAAGGCCGATGAAATTCTCTAGACGCTCTCATTACGAAACCAAACATTTTATAAAGTACCTATATTAAATAATATTAAGTACACTCGTCCACGACAATCAAACAGAAGGACTTCAAACAGTGCCCGCCAATAAATACGCTGTGATTAATCTTATTTTATACAACAAGTCTTATAAAAAAATTTAATGAAATATATCCAATAGTTTAATCACTATAGCTAGTCAAAGATTGGCAAAACCCATAGACAGCCCATCTATTTAGGTTACTTAATTAAAAAAAAATATTTTTTAAATTCGGTGATAAGATTTATTTGATAATTTCAAAATATTTCTATGCATTACTTTGGGAGTATTTTAATTTATTGTCATTTATGATTGTCTCCATATTGTAGATCTAGGTTAAAAACATATACCTACCTACATATATTATATTCTTCCGTTAGCCAGTTATTTAGTAAAATACTTTCAACTAGCTTATAAAAATGTGAATGGAACTTTGCACTGGAATGACTTCATGAGGCATTTATAAAAATCAAGAAGTGGTATTTTAACCAAATAGGTATTTAAACAAGTTTCTTTTTTAATTATCCGACATCGTTAACGAGACTTTTCAAATCTTCCGCATTGTGACCTCGTTGGACTTTAGCCAACCACTCAACCAGTGTTGTTCCAATTACAAATTTTGTCTTGTATGTAATTTGCAGTTTTCTCCAGAATAAAAAAAATATATATATAAAAATAAATATTGGGCGGATTACGGCCTGTCTCAAACGACTTCCTTTTTAGGTTAAGAAACAGACAGATTCAAAGCAAACTCCGCGGGGTAGTTGCGTAACACACAATCAATAGCAATGGGTTTCATTTTGACAGTTCAACAATATTCATTTACGTTATTTAGGTGCATTGTTGAGCAGACACATTTTTCGAACTTAGGGAGCAATATCCTTCAAAATCATTCATATTGAGATTATTTGAGATTGATAGTGTGTTACGCACTTACGCTATTACGGTGCAGGTGTAGATCTAGGCGACATCAATTCATGTGTTCCAAAACAGATTACCTAATTAATCATCAAAACAAACGGAAACCCCACTGACGTTATTCGATTACTTTTCCTTGTATGCACCACTTTTTCCTTTTATTCCCTATACAATGTTTAGTCACTAACCCGGATCTGGCACGTCCTCCCCGTGGACACATCGTGAACAGCGTGATCCACACGCCAGCAAAGATCATGCACATAATGGGCATGTACTCAGCAAAATCACAGTCGGTGTTCGTCTCGAACAACGTCCTTGATGTGTCCAGTACTAAGCGGTGCGTTTTGTTCTCTGAAAACAGTTTGAGAAGGAAAATAAGTTGACGGAACTGACCATAATAAGAGAATTAGATACAATATTTTATGTAATTAAGGGCTGATTTTTCAATCATCTGATAACTTTATTCGAGGAATAATTTTGAAATGTTGACAGTTATTTCATACAAAAACTGTCAAACGTCAATTTTATTCCTCGAATAAAAGTTATCTGGCGATGCAAAAATCAGCCCTTAATTTAGTACAGACGCCAGCAGGTCAAGCTACCTGGAACTGTCAAATTTTCCCAATCAACCTTGAACCTTAATGTTTTCGCGATAAAGTTGAAAATCTATTACAGAAATTTGACATATTGTAGTAGTAGCTTGATGCGCTGGCGTCTGAAAATGGACTACTTAATCACATAATTATATAAGTCACAGAAAAGCGGGACTTAAGCGTGGTCTAGGTCACAACGGTATAAAAGGCCATAGGTAGAACATCTTGAGTCTTTGCTAGTAATTGGAGCTATCCAAGACATTTTCACGAGTACCTACGAGTTCTAGTATATTCCTGAATCAAAACCATGCAACTATATCGTTCAGGTATTCAGCGCCCTGAAAGCTAATGATGAAGGAATTCACAATAAAAATGAGACTAATTTAATCTACAATCAAACGCAAACCAAAAATTGTTAGTTAATTTTGCCTCACTGTTAGTTATTTAAACGAAAATAAATAAATCCACACGAAAAAAATAATAGTTCCCGTTACTTTTAGGTTTCCTTTTAACGAGGAGAGTTACAGAGAGATAACTAATCCATGGTTTCCCGGCGGGACGTGCTTCAGGCCCTTGACAAACAATTCATATTAAGAAGATGGGTTTCTTGCAGAAAACATAGAGACAGGCTTCTATATTTTTTCTTTCTGGGAAAATATAATAAGTATCCTAATCATCGCCTTAGAGTCTTCTTCTTCTTAGCATGTGGATGGCAATCTAAGTGGACTCGGCCCAGAATTCAGTGTGGGAATTACGTGTTTGGCGCCATGACTAACGATCAGCCGGTCGATTCTGTAAAAATCTCACCGTGGAAACTCAAGTGAAGTCAGCTTGATGTGAGTTGTCAGTAGTGCCAGTCCCTAGCATTAGTTGGAATGACAGCTCACTCCACGCTCACTTCACCTAAGTTTTCACGGTGAGATGGTTACAGCATCGCACTGCAGAAGTGAAAACCTCGTAAATATTATGCAAAAAGGGAATTCTACAAGAGGATGAAAAAACTACATCCTGAACAATTTTATTACCACAGCTTCTTGAAATAAGTTTTTAGTGTGCATTTTGGAGATATTTTCAGATTAGATTAGGTATCGTAAAAGCGTAAAAATGCTACTAGCGGGCTTTTCTTAAAAAACACATGATTTGCTGGCGGCACAATGAAAATCTTTATCTCGTTGCCTATAGTAAAAAGTTTCACTTCAAGTGATACTTTTTGTGTAGGTATGGCAAATAATCATTAAAAATATCCTAAACATAATTATTATTTAAAAAATTCAACGTGTTGGTTAAAACCATAGATATAGGAATGGTTAAAACCCACGTATGTGTGTATGTTCGTTTGCGAGTTTTTCAAACTCGTCATAAATGGCATTAAGTACAGGTTTAAATTTTTTTTTTGTGAACTTACGTGTGCATTTCAAGGTTTTCTTTCCAAAAAGGCGACGTAAAATTTTCTTTGTTACTTTGCACAACAACACAGCTTTTTATTCGTATAAAAAAACCTAGGTTGGAATTCTATTGTTTCAGTAATGGCTGGTTTTACTGCCTAGACATATACTACTGCCTACACATAGAGTGCCTCGTAAAACTTCATAAGTACTATAAGTAGCAATCAAAGTTTTATCGGCGACGAGAACTTACCGGTAAAGAATGCCTCGCCATCTAACGTTGCCTCAGTCACACCTGTTTCAGTGTCGTTTGCCTCTCTCTTCACTTTCCCATTCTCATCTGTATTAGCGACAGTTGCATTAGCTTGAGCATCATCAGTTACATTCTTAGTAAATTCGTGTATTTCATTATAATTTTGAGTTTCAGGAGTCTCAGGCACCTCAATGGTATGGAACTCGAGTTTACGCGGATACAACGGGCAGTTTCCACCAACCAACTCCTTCGTATTTTGGAAGAATACGTAATTGGTAATGCCGAAAGCGGCAGCACAGACGTATAGTATTAGATGGCATCCTGAAAAGAGATAAGTACTTTTGTGAATCGGCTAAAAACCAGTGTAATAAAAAAATAACAGCTAACCTCACGAGGTGTTGGGTCAAACAATGGGAATATTACCAGTAATTGGATTTCTGTAAACCATAACTTATTGCTTAAGTAGATTAGATATTAGCTATTCCGTTCCTCGAACTTCTTTTACTATTCTTTCAAATTAAGTATGTAGTCATAAGCTGAAAGTCCTCGACGGATTAACATAGTCTGTTCCAGAAACCCTCGCATCATCGCAAAATCCCGCATCTAGCGGATTCGGTAGACGCTGACGGTCCACCTTGTGAGTGACCACGCTAGTGTGTAGGTACAGACGCCAGCACATCAAGCTACTACAATCTGTCAAATGTATTTAATAGATTTTCAACTTTGTCGCTAAAGCTTTAAGGTTCAAGGTTGATTGGGAAAATTTGACAGTTTCGGGTAGCTTGACCTGCTGGCGTCTGTACCTACTATCTGAAGGCACACCTTTCATTTATTTTCTAATTAGTTTGACAACAGAGTAAAATAAAATAAAATAAAACAGAATCCTAATTTGTTCGAATAATTTTTAACACCAAAACGCTACTTCGTTTACGCTTGATAATTCAAGGTGTGATGCAAATTACCAAATACTTTTAAACAGTGTTTAAAATTCAACTGGCCTAAAAAAGGTGTGGTGTTGGCAAACGTGAGCTCATAGTGACAAGACCGATAAACGATGAGTACATACATACTTGAATGTGCTTGTTATCCGGTTAATTGACTTAACGATTATAGTTTATGTTGTGCTAAATATGGTGATAATAAACTCGGGGAGTAGGATCCGTTCACCGTAGTTATACCTAGAGTGCCCGCATAAAACCTTTAGTTGCCGAAAATAATAATTTGGTTGAATGAGTACTTTTTGTAGTCTTCAAGACAGTAAGTAGGTAAATCAGCACCCTAATCGCGTAACACACTATTAATCCATTCTCTATTATCATCCAATGCGCATTGCATGTCGAAAATTTGTCTTCTCAACAACGTAAATAACGCAATGAATGTTGTTGGTCTGTCAAAATGAAAGCCATTCCTGCTGTTGGTGTACTGTTACACTGTTACGCAATTGCCCCGCAGATATCTACCTAAACCAATTCATAATTGAATAAGCATGCTAAAAATAAATAACATTGAAACGTCTGTTATAGTTTCCGAAAAATCTGGGGCTCTACTCCGAAGTAGTATCGGCCGAATGTTCGGCCGTTTCCTGCTACGAAGTTACCTACTATTTGGTTCGGTCGGTTCCGATCCTACACTCCTACACTCTTTCGAATACCTATTGACTATGGTCCCGACCCGACTGAGCCGATCCGAACTGTTTTCGCATTTTTCAATAATATTCGGTTCGGCCACGTGTCGGTCCGATCCGAACATTCGCACTTTGCACTTCGGAGTAGACCCCCAGTTTATTTCATCGGTCCGTTTATTGATCATAACTGACCAATATGTTATAAACTCTGTTTCTGTTCGTGAGAACACGCATTAATTTTAAAATGGTTACAGAGCCTTTTCATAAGTCTGATACCTACCTATGTACTTAAATATCTTTTGAAATGTAGTTCACCGACGCACAATAATTGAGTCACCTTTAATCGTGAATGTTTACCTACGCTAAAAGATAACGATATAGGTTCTAGATATCTTTGAAATGTAGTGCAAAATAAGCAGTCTTTCATTAATGACATTTTTATGTGGGTAAGGTTATGCGCAAATGCATCGCTGCTCTTAACACAGGAAATAACATTATAGTGTCTTTAATTAGGGATCGCCGGGATCACAGGTTCAGTGACTGCATTTTTCTTCATAATGATGCATGTGGAACTTTACAACAACATCCAACATCTATGGGTGATTCCATTCCCACGAAAGGATATTTTCCTAATGTAAAGCATCGAAACACCGCAAAAGTTCTATTATCTATTTACCCAAAGAAAGTACATTGTTCCACTGCAGAGCAAAAAGTACCAACCTTCCTAGTCCCTCTCCACTCATATTCGTTAGTAGTACCCACGGACTACCCAGTCAGTAGGAGTCAAAGGCAGCCCTGCGGGGTAATTACGTAACACACCAACAGTGGCAACGGTTTTCATTTTGATAGTTACAACAACATTCATTGCGTTATTTACGTTGTTGAGCAGACAAATTTTTGAAGTTATACCTACTTCTATAAGCGCGTTATGAAAAAATAATGAGAATGAAATTTTAAGATGCGCGCGCATCACCGTCACACAAAATTCACAGGTTGAAGCTGTCCGCAACCGCTATACTTACGTCACTTTTTTCAGCATAAACCAGCTTGTACCTATTTTGAGAATTTTTTATTGCAACCTGTTTGTTCTTATCGATTAAAAACAAGGCAATGGACATTTTCACTATAAAAAATTGGATGCCAAAAATTCTGGTTTTTCAGTATGCTTTTAATTTCTTTAAAAGGCCTGGGACTTGTTACCAACATTATTCAGCCTAAACAACGAACTTTATTGTAACCTTTGTTGTAATTAATTATTTGCATGCAATTAAAAATTGTTTTATAATATATAATAAAAAGTATAACTTCTGACGCGCGTACATACACGTACACGCACCCATTTTTTCGAACATAATATGAAGCAATGGATTAGCAATATCCTTCAAAAAGAGTCAAATTGTGATTGTTGTGTGTTTATTTATTTATTTATTTATTTATTTATTTATTTAGGCAAACCAACTAAATACACACAAAAACATTCAAGTACATATCATTTACAAATACAATAGCATTGCATGCATCTAAATTAAAGGTGAGCACAGCACTTTATTGAAATCTCGCTATACAATAATAATTAACAAAAAGATGGATAACAATGTAATTAGAACTAATATCGATAATCTCTTATACTTAAAACCAATTTGAATTAGATAAGATTAAATAAGATTGGATTAAATTAAATTGTATTAAATTAAATAAGATTGAGTTACATAAAAAACAAGAAAAATATAGTAAAAAACACACAAAACAAAGAAGAAAAAAAAAATTGAGCAAAAGTTTACATATTATTGAGCACTCTCTTAAACTTAGTAATACTGCCTGAAAATATGTCGATGTCACAATCGTGAAAAATGTCGTTACACCTTCTGAGAATATAGGAAAGAGGGGCATTATTCCCGTACTTGGTTTTGTGGCCACCAGGAGCAAAAGGCTTATAATTATGAAGTCTAGCTGACGACCGGGGCGTGTTAATATTAATGGAAGAAAGAAGCTGTGAGCAATCCACGCCTTGATTCAATAACTTGAATAAGAAAATTAGACCTGCAAAATCTCGGCGCCAGTGCAAGGATTTCATTCCAAAGTGATTCAGTCTATCTTCATAGTTTTTAACTGTATTCCTTATACCTGCTTTATAAGAGAGTCTTTTTATAAATTTTATTTGAACTCTTTCGATCCGTTGAATGTGGATATTATGTACTGGGTACCAGACTATGGAGCAGTATTCTATATTACTACGAACTAATGCAGAAAATAGAGTTTTCAGTGCTGTCAAATTACTGAATTGTCTTGTGTTACGGTTTAAAAATGCTAGCATTCTATTGCTTTTATTTATTATGGTTTCGGTGTGTGTTTGAAATTTCATTTCACAGTCGATAATGATGCCCAGATCTCTGACCTCAGACACCTTACTTAATATTTGGTTCCTCATTATGTACTTAGAATTAAATATATGTTTTTTACGAGAAAATTTTATATGATAGCATTTACCAACATTCACCTGCATGCTGTTCTTCTCACACCACACACTGAGCCTGTCAATATCATCTTGCAAAAGAGTTTCATCGTTCTTTGTCATTACAACCCTATAAAATTTTATATCGTCGGCATACATTTCATAATGAGAGTTTTGTATGGAATATTTAATGTCATCAACAAACATTGTAAATAATATAGGGCCCAGATGTGACCCCTGCGGTACACCAGATGTGGGCGTGAAGGTGTTGGATGAGTGTCCATTTACTACTACTCTTGCTGTTCGGCCAACTAAGTATGACTGTGTTAGGTACGCAATGGGGTTCTGGTGTGAGCTGCTTATATATAACTTATATATCTTACCTTTCCACACATTCAGCGTGCTGGAGGATTTCTCCTCCAGCTCGAAATAGTCGTACAGAAGTATCGTCATGTTCGCTTCACTCCATGGTCATGGCAAATCTGAAAATATAGAGAAGTATTTATTTATTTATAGTTTATACACACTTTATTGTTCACCAGAACATACATAACAAAAAAAAACATTTAACACTACAAAAAATACAATGGGCGGCCTTATCGTTTTCTGCGATCTCGAAGTACGAGTACTTTGAACTAGAGGACGACGTTGAAGGCTGACCTTAGGTTTTCTGATAGGTACCAGAAGGCCAATTCTCGTAATTTAAAACGTTCAAAATCTAGTCGCTGTCTCATCTCGGCGACAAATAAATGTCAAAATGTAGAGAAATTAGAGGAATTTTTGACATATTGAGACTGAGATCAGACTGTGAACGTTCTTTAAATTACGAGAATGACCCCTCTCATGTCAGGACTAGAGAACTGATGACTTTGAGGACCTAGTAGTCGGCAGTTTTCAATCAGCTTTAAATGTTGATAAAACAAATCAAACCACATTAGGTGTAGGGCCAAAGGACCTTAGTACTGATAGTGACACATAAAAAAAATAAGTAGGTAAAAAAAAAAGTGTGTGTGTGTCAGCTACGACGCACGATTGGAGTTTACTCCTTACGAACGATAATTATGATATAATTATATCGAATAGAAAAAAAGGGTAAATGAACGCATCTGCTAAAATGATAAGAGAAACAAACATATATCTGTAATTATTCGGATTATTTATATTACTTCTAAATCTTAGACGTAGGTACATAAAAAATATTAGTACATGTAGTAAGCTTATCTAATACTTCAACCTAGTTGTAAAAATCGTGGCAGTGGAATCAAACACTGTACTAAAATAAGGTTTCAAGTTATAAAAAAAGTATATTACTGGCATTATTTTCAAAAAAGGTTTTATTTTGATAAAAAGTAAACAAAGAGGAGACCCCGAGAATGAGATACGCTGTGTAATGTATTCCATCTCATTCTTTTACACGTTCAATCCTACAGATATATATGTTTGTCTCTTTCTACGTAACGCCTCAACTTTTCGTGTTACACTTGATTTTACTCCTCATAAAATTTCCGTACCGGGCCTTATAACTCAAATCGTTTCTTAAGGAATAAACTCCAAAAAATTTTAAAAAAGGACATTTCTTGTCCAAATACTATGTATCACACACATATGTACACCTATGTAATACTATGTACACCAAATATAGGTGTACTTGGGATGCCAAATACAATAGCTACTGTAGTCTATGATTTCACTCTACAGAAACCTATTTTGGACGATGAAAATCATGGTAACTTTTCTCCATCTCTCACTGTAGGTAAAGAATGAAATAGGAATCGAATTTGGTACGTCATGATTGATGTCTGTTCCAAACGTTAGACACGCTAATAATGTTAATTTATTAGCTAAGTAGATTAGCCATTTGTTTTAACTTTTGTAGGTCAATTAGCGTATTGAATTGGGACATCATAGCGTCTCTGGAGTAAATAATTTACGATCAGAATTTATGTGAGTATTCCTTATGGCCATGAAAGTTCGTGTTTTTTTTAATACGGAAAGTAGGACAAATACGTCGATTAACGTCTAATATAGTTCTAGTTGGCACCAATGGTAACCACCATTGGTGCCAACTAAACTAACTCTCTCGTACAATGGGTTATTTTTATCGTCATGTGTTAGTAGTTTTATACTATTTTCTAGGTCCCAAGGTTATATGGTTTCCTGTGGTCGGTTTATGTGGCCTTCCTCAAAGGCACAACTAGAATGTTTATTGTATACATTGCATATTGTTGAACAATGCCACGTGGAAGTTGCGGACTCTCATAGTACTAATTTACACGATTTTGTACAAATTTGACGGATGTCAAATTTCTTTAATAGATTTTCAACTTTATCGCCAAAGCAGTAGGTTCAAGGTTGATGGGGAAAATTTGACAGTTTCGGGTAACTTGATGTGCTCCAGACTGTACTATAAAGCAATTTCTTCTTTAAAACGTTAATTGAAATAAACTCCTAAATAATATTGTCGAATGATTAATTCTCTTAATAGGTGATGATCTTTGACATTGGCGCCGATTCCCCTGTTCACAAACTAAACTAAATTGAAGTTCAATGCATCTTTGCTTTCTATTTCATTAGGAAAAGAACAGAAGATAAATATTAGTTTTGTCCCGTCAAATTAAGATACTCCATAGCAAGTTTAGACGTGATGAAAAACATGGCGACCAAAAATACGTCAATTTACAATACGTCAGGCGCTGACTAATTTGACAGGACTACACAATATTTATCTTCTGTCCTTTTTTAATGAAATAGATAGAAAAAGATACACTGAACTTAAATTTAGTTTAGTTTGTGAACAAGGGAATCGGCGCCATTAACTTCAAATGATTAGTTGTAGTACAGACGCCAGCACATCAAGCTACTACAATCTGTCAAATTTCTTTAATAGATTTTCAACTTTATCGCTAAAGCATTAAGGTTCAAGGTTGATTGGGAAAATTTTACAGTTTCGGGTAGCTTGACCTGCTGGCGTCTGTACATACATGAATAAATGGGTTTACTCGCCGTTATTTTTACGAATATTTTAAACAGAGTCAATTTTGCTAACTAAACTATGATAGTTTCCAAGGTAAGTTCATCATCATCATTCTCCTGCCTATCCCAATTTATTTGGGGTCGGCGCAACATGTCCTTTTCTTCCATACTCCTCTATTAGCCGCCATCTGGACAGTCACCCCCTTTCTAACCATATCATCATTCACACAGTCTATCCGTCGTTTCTTCCCCTATTTGCCAAGGTAAGTTATTGGATTCATTTAGTTACACTGCAGTTAGAAAAGCTCAACAGGAAATCAATTTAAAAATACCATTTCAGGCCATTTCGTTTAGTTGGTGTGTCGATGGATGGGGACAGCGATTTTCCCGCTTGTTATCAGACTGGGAAGTTCATTAATAGTAGGTATGCCCGATGGTGTTCCCGATAAAGATACTTTATTTCAACCGGAATAAAATACTGCAACCAAAATATACTTAATAAGTTATTTTTGTTTAGAATTCATTCAAATTTTAATTGTTGAAGTACTATCCTAGTTGGTCCGGAGGAAGGTTATGGCGTTCGTGATACAGGGTAATCCTAGTACGAGTGCCAAAGCATTCCTTTGACATCTAAGTTCACATTACATAAGACCAAATTTGTTTGTGTCTAAGGAGGTTTACTGTATCTATTCTTCTAGTATTTTTATTTTATTATTAAAGTAACCCATTTAATTTATTTTTGTTTGCTTACAAATCAAGTTTGGTGCCGCGCCGAAAAGCAGCGGCGTTAATGCAAATGCGGTGTTCAAGAGGCCGAATGACGTGTTTAAGCTTAAACCTGAACGAAGTTAATACGTAGGTAAGTTAGTGTAGGTAACAAATGAACTGTCACGTCACTAAACTAAAGTAAAACACTAAAGTAAAGAGTACCTAATGATATAAATCTTGATGTTCGTAGGTTAGGTCTACAATTACCGCACGAGGGCTTATAAATAGCAAACATTGAGATCAAGATCAACACAAGACGAACCTGGCGATCATCATCTCTTTTACACTGTACGCACGGTTCCCATAATTAGGTGCTCTTCCATTCACCCGAATATTTTGTTGAATATTTAAATAACGGGTGTAAAAAGACAATTAACGAAGCCGAGAGTCACTTGTACCCTGTCTGTTATATATACATATATACCCTGTGTCTTTTTATACCCTGTATGTGCACCGTGTGTAGGTTTTATTTTGATGAGGGATTATGAAACCCCAATATAAAATAACATACCTAGGTAACTATAAAAATGTGGCAGCTCTGGACAGAGTGAGGTGGAAAAAAAGTAGGCCTTTGCCCAGAACTGGGACATCAATGCCTAGTAAAAAAAAACTGTAATAATTATATCTCGAGTTAGTAGTTAGACTTTAACAAAATAAAACAAATCTAAAACCGTGTTAATAATCGCTAACTTTTCATGCATTTTACTTTTGCACTTGCGTACAATATCTACACCCTCGATGAAAAAATCGAACAGCTTTACATTACTTAGACATCATATGTAGGTATAAAGCATATGTACACATAGTCAGGTGTCAGATATAGTTTAATGGTGAAGGCCCAAGGGCACAGGGACTGTGTTCAGTAAATAATATATCAAATCCAGAAATAGCAACAGGAAATACCCACGGCATGCCAAACGTTTATAAGTTATTGGACTGAAATAATGTTATAAAATGTATTTTGGTTCTACGCGACAGTAACACGTAACAAAGTGTTTCATGAGATTTTTTTTTTGTGTGTAGAAAAACCTAATACGAAGACGACATTATGATCCTGGGGTCCTGTAGAAAACCAAGTAATATAAGGGCAACTCAAAAATGGCTGCAACGAGAGTCGTTGCGGTAGGATGTCATTTTGTCAATGTTGATGAGGAAGATGTCGATGCTGACTGCTGAGCTAAAGTTAAGCACGACCGTACAACAAATGAATGAGAATACATTTGAGAATCTATCGTGTTAGTTTGCAAATGTCACCAGCACTAAAATAAACTTAGAACGATTGTCTCATCGCATCAAAACACGAGGTAAACCGACATAAATTGCATAAGTCACGACCTACACCGAAGTATTGTGTTACAGAGTTGATGAAAATGTTCAAATGGAGCTACTAAATTAATTTCATTTGTCCTCATATTTCCATAAACCTAGCACAATAAGATCAATAAAGAAATACACGCCATTCTTTTTACTATTCATAGTATTGTACACGTAAATGTTTTGAAGTTTTTGTACAAAATATTGGAGTCTTGGTTCAATACTCGCGCGAGGTCACCCACTTCCGATGTGGTGTATTTCGTTACTATGGTCACTGTTCAAGTTTATTGGACATCTATATTTAAGCATTACGTCGACTTATTAGTCAGTAGCACCTCTGGCAGCTTATGCTCAATTAGATCATGCCTATTTCGTCTTTCAAGTGCAAGATTAAGATCATTGATTGAAGACTTGTAAAAGCAGCTAAACTACAAGTATTAGCTTCAACTTTCTGACTAACTGACAAACTCCTTGACAATTCAAAATTGCCTGTAAATTGTTTAATTGAAATAAATGCTTTGAGTTTGAGTATGTACTGCATTTTGCACTGCAGTTTGGGCTATTTGGCTTGGCAAGACTGATGAGCATGATATTATTATTTATTAGTGAAATGCTTTTTGTCCATAGCTGTGAAATGAACCAGCTGAGAGCAACCTAGTACCTACTATCGTATCTCCGGTGAGAATTGAACCGACTGGCAGTGCTTTTTGCCAAATTTGTAAGCGGCTATTCTGCTGTCCTAAAACATCCATCGATCGGGCTCCATAAAAAAATCTCAAAGGGCCTATTTAGCACACGCTGTCCATCCCTTCAGGGAGTACGTTTACACCAGTCCTAATATTCATATTCGTGACAAATTTTGACGTCAGTTATGATCAACACATGGCTACTTGGACTACTGTACCTAAATATTGAATGATTTCCCTCGAGGTTACACTCCGGTTCATTATTGGCGAAAATAAATAGTATCATGTAATACAAGGCCGTCTTTACATCGTGTGTTGTTAATTAATCAATTGCTGTATTAGAGATGAAGAAAAGACTTATTCCTTGGTTACTTCACTACATATTATAAAACAAAGTCTCCTATCGCGTCTGTCTGTTTGTCTGTTTTAACGAATGGTCGGAGTGATTCATGAGGAAGGTTTACGTGTATAATTCATTAGGGTTTTGTGTAATTACAATCAATGATTAGGTAGTTGGGAGCTAGGTGTTGCCGGGGACATTTTGTGTCCCTGTATGGCCTCAGCTTTTAAAAACACAGTAGAAAGCACAGAAGAGTGGGTGAATACATTTATTAAAGATATCATCATCTGCCTAGCCTTTTCCCAACTATCTTGGGGTCGGCTTCCAGTCTAACCGGATGAAGATGTTGAAGATAATCTGCAAATAATTTAATCTGAATAACAAATGACTTTTTCTTCACTTCTTTATCTCAGGCGACTTCAGGATTTTTATTTTGTGCACAGTCGCAAAACCACGTTGAAAACAGTTGTGAGACACCTTCAAGTCGTGCTAAATATTCATGATCCTATTCATAGCCGAGTCTACCTCGATGTGTGAATCATGACATCACTCGTATAGTTAATTTTAATTATCGACACTGTATGAATGTACCTATATGAATAGTGAACATGAAGACATTAACGACTCAACGGGTAATTAATTTGAATGTATGACTTGTTCATTTATTCAAACAAGGGTAATAAACAAATGAGATCCTTTCTCTAATTAAGTTGCCTACCTTTCGGGAAGGTGTAGGTAGTAATACTTATACAACTCCGCAGTATACGACCTCAACACATAATTAAAGATATTTGTCACAAAATTATTGTATAAAACATCTGCGGTAACATATTTTTCCAACTACATAAATTCGACTGCTGAAAGTTGAATTAGAATCTTGAATTTAATGAAATAATTCGCAACATCCCGTCGAGTCAGCTGATATGTCATAATGTCAAAATCTAGTCGAGCAGAGTGGTTAGGTAGGTAGTTAGAGTTAGTTCACATGACATGAACATGGTAAACATAAAAGAAAACAAATACTGCACCGTACGTGAGCATAGTTAGTTCTCGTATGAACTAACTATGCTCATGTACGCTGCAGTTTTTTCAAGAACAGCAAGACATCGGATGATTGCAGAGCGTATGGAATTTGAAGGACAACAAAAAGGATTGGAGAAAACAAATGGTGGCTAAGCGTCCAGATTTGGAACTGGCTACTAAGCCAGTTCCAAATCTGGACGCTTAGCCACCATTTGTTTTCACCAGTTTATTGATCAGAACATTTAAACTACGTTCATTAGGATTTGGAATTCGTCCTTCTTTTCTCCGTATAATATTCGATACCCTTTTCAATTAGCATTTGGAGCACTTTGAATCACATTGCCTCCCAGTTAACGAAATACTGGATCAAACAGGATTTGTCTTCAGAAACGGACATGATCAAACTGACAGCTGAGCTAAACAATGAAAATTCTTTCATATCCATCAAGACGGATTGCTGACGTCAATCTAAAAAGATGTACGGCCTCAAACGAAGACCAGAAATATAATCCATTACCATCACGCCAACAGCAGATGCGCAGGCTGTCAGCAGGTCGTACATAAATCGCAATTTGCAGGCGATGCACTACACGGTCGAGATTGAGTGTTTGATGGCAGAATACAAATATGGGGAGGATTTGAAGTGTGTAGGATCATTGGCTCAGTTGGAATTTTCCTCAATGCTAGAGCTCCGCTTGGAAACTCTCTATTTATGTCTACGCATGCTCAAGTATGATCCCTCCACCAAAAAATAATACTGATTTCGATGTCCTTTCGATGTTTGTGGTCTTGCACTGTATGAGATCGTTGCCTGTACAAAATTACCCCTGTCCTAGATGCCTAGAGTTATGAGTAATTAAGATACTATTTCCCATATTAGCACGGAAGTAGTAAGTACATTACAATACGTGTGACTTAAGTAGTCCAGCATTATTGCTCGGTGTGAAATTAAACCCGCACTAAGGCCACGCTTTTCTGTGTAAAAATTTACTGCTTAACTCACAGAAAAGGGTGACTTACGGGTTTAGGTCACACAGTGCTAGTGCTATAAAAAACCCCTTATTAAGTACCTACTCTTGTCATTTACATGTTGTACAAATGCCAGCACACCAAGCTACTACAATCTGTCTTTGTTCAATAGATTTTCAACTTTAGGCAATAAGTTCAAGGTTGATTGGGAAAATTTGACAGTTTCGGGTAGCTTGATGTGCTGGCATCTGTACTATGGGGTAAACCTATTGCCTATTAAAAATTAATACTTTCTTGATAATCAGCAACTTGCAGTCTAGAGGGAAAAAATGCATCATATGCGTACAACTTACTATAGGTACTTTCTTCGAATTTGGAAGTAATTAATCGAGAAGAGAAATTGATAGAAAGCATTTAATTTGGTTACAAACTTGAAATTAAGAATAGAATTGAGATATACCTACGAAATTGTATATGTTGTCGTCTAATAATCTCGTTTACTGGCATGACGTAATACCCCCATTTAATATTCTGTTTTTATAACCACGCCAGCTCGGCGCAGGAGCACGATTTATAATGTGGTAGTCATTGTTACTGTTTATATTTTTTATAGCAGTTTATAAGGAAACTTCAACCAAATGGCTACGGTTGTGGTTTCAATGAGAATGATAAGATAAAAAATTTAATGTGTCGAGCGTTGTGATAGTAGTTTTACTATAAACAGTACTGTATTTGTTAACTCAATTAGTGTATTATCTTATGTTATGAATACGTGCGTCGTGCATGCATTATAAATAACCCACAAGTGTTGCAGGATTTCCAGGAAAATGTGACTGAAATGCCGTCGAAACTAGGGAAAAAAAACTACACATTCTGTATAAATAAACATACTCTACTGTGGTGCAGTGCAGTTCAATCAATATTGATCTAGAGATCAAGGTTTGAGGGAAACTGCACTATAATTAGCTGTGATAGCTCATTCTCCTGCAAGAACTTTAATCCTGGAAGTGACTGCTGTATCCCCGTTCAGCGCGATGAGGAAATAAAGCAGGAATTGATACAGATTATTATTATTATTATTTATACATTTACCACCATTTTAGTATATCCAGCAGTGGACTGCTGCAGGCTTTTGATGAAATTGTCAAGACTGTTTCAATACTAGTCTCTCTATGCAATAAATAAAGTTCACAATCGCAAAGCTTAATTTTTATTACGTCAGGATCTGCCACCGTCTCGACTTCGCGTCGCCTTCGCAGGGGCCTCGAGGTAAAGCGAGGTCAAGGATTTGAAGAAGGACAAATTCGGAGGACCTCTTCGGATATCTTTGAGATTATCAAGTTACTAAGGGTACCAGGATAATGAATTGTGTACAGCAGTGTGTACCTATCCTAAGAATGGATCGTTTTCAGGACCAACTTAAAATGTTGTCGTAACTTACCTAATTATGAATTCGTGTCACAAAGTAATATGCACTGCAGCAGTATTATAAGGAAGAACTCAAAATAACGATGAATATCCTGACGTTGAAGACCCTAAGTGGATACAAAACTAATTATTTCAGTATTAAAAATCTATGGACTATCAGACCAGCAAAGATTCTACAAAATACAGACAGCTATTTTACAATGATATAGGTATGGATGGATAGTTTTAATAACATAATTATTTTATGCTTGCTTCAGCAGATTACTTGGGAACTTCGAGGAGGATAGGTACATTCTCAGTTAGAGGAGAGCAATCTTCTTTACAATGAGATCGATACCCTGTTTCCATCGTAGCATTAGCTACCTTATCCTTCAATTTTTTATCGTCTGTAATAAATCTCTCGTATTTAAATGATGTATCTCATTGTTTCCGTTATGTTGTGTCCACATCATGTTTTTTGTATTCCTCGTTTATTGTATAAAATACGAATCAACCAAAATCCTACCTTATCATAAATAGTATCCGAACGGGAACGATAAACACCGATAAGTTCTTCACGAACAATTCACATTTTCATTGATAAAAAAATATATTTTGTAGTATCCTCCTATGAGTATTCGTTTCAGTCCCACAAACACACGGTTGTTCTACTACGCAAGCCGCGTTGACTGACTCCAAACTCCAACTCCAATAGAATTAATTCTATGAGATAAGCCGTTTTAGATTTGGAGGTTGCGGCTGTGGCAACTGCGCGGTCAGAAAAGAGACGACACGAAAACACAGCGAGCGAAGCCTACATCTGAAAGAGATAGCGGTATAGCTATCGAGTCCCACTGGACCTCCGAACTTTTTGACAGTTTTGTTTACTGACGTAACCACATGATGTCATGGCAACGCCGCCATTTGCTATTTTCTCGGTTTTGGCGGGTCTTTTGTTTGTACACATTGTTACTGAAATAGCATGCAGTTTACGAATTCGGGACGTTTAGCTACAGTGTTCCGATTATGGCATGCCAGTTTTTCACTTCATTATGAACAACGCCTGGATCTCCGAATACTTCATTTTCGACTGCACTTATGGAGTACAAAAAAGTTTGCAGAGTGAGTTACCTACTGATAGGAAAATCTAGAGTAGGTATCTACCTACAACTACCTAGGTAGGTACTACTTTTTTGGAAAATATCCCTAGCCTAAAATCAATTCTACTTTCTTGTAGGTACATTTTAACGTACATACCTACAAGATAAATGCCTTTTACGGTCTGCTTTAAATAAATGATTTGACTTTGACATTACACTTTGACTATTCTCAACCTCGTTGATAACTAAGTAAATTAAGTAGATAATATAAAATTTAAGCGGAGATGACCCATTTAGATTACCATACTTTGCGTGTAATCTGACTTGCCTCTCTTTCTTAAAGGAGTGAAGGATACGATGTAGGTAAACTACATAGTACCAGTCGCAATGCGCAAAGAATATCGGTATAGCTCGTAGTAGTTACTACGAGCTATGCCGATATTCTTTTATAAGGCACTTTTTTTTAGGCACATACTCTACATAAATAACTCTTGTCCTTACCATATATATAGACACAATTTTCTTCAAACTTAGCAATATACATTGTACCTTGTAGAAATGTTCTAGCAATATGTCTGAGCTACGTAATTCATAGTTGTAACATTGAAAGCCTAGCTTATCTACTGGAGCGTTCTTAAAATTACTGACATACCTACGTTTGACTTCCTGTGCTTATAATAATGTATAGCATCATAATCAGCCTATACTGTTCCCACTGCTGGGACACAGGCCTCCTCTCTTCGAGAGGGAGTGGGCTATAATCTACCACGCGGGCCCAGTGCGGGTTGGGAGATGTCTTCGAATTTTTTGGTTCTAGGACATGCCGGTTTCCTCACGATGTTTTCCTTCATTGTTTTGAGAGCAGTGGTGATGAAATAATGCACACAAAGTAAAGCGCCTGTCTGGGTTCGAACCTACGCCCTACAACTCGTATGTCGCAGCCATTACCACTGGGCCACCACTGGTCTCTATGTGTAGCTTAGTGCAAATAATATACTATAATAATCTATCTATATACTAATAATAAAGCGCGAAGGTCGAACAGTCGAAATGAAAACTTTTTGCATTTGATAGACTAATGCTTTAGAACGGTTATACGCAACGCCTCTTAGGACTCGAGCAAAAAGAAAAAAAATCAAAGAACGCTAAGCGGAAACCAAGTAATAGCTCTCTTTTCCATGGAAATGGGGTGTAAAGGCCGCAGGAAAACGCTGGATATGAGAAACACAACCGGTCGAAGTGGCGGTGCCAAGGGGAGGCCTATGACGTTTGACGGCTGAAATGATGATGATGATGATGAGGTTTAAAGGAAACAAAAGACAGTCGTATGACTTTAATTTATTGTACATAACATTTAATACAGACTTGGACCCAAAGAATGCGTGGGTAGCTCTACCTAACACCTGGGCACATGTACATATGAGGCGCGTTCCGTGAGCCTTCAACATTGATCAACTCTAAACATCGACGGTTCATCATCTCCAAATATTTCCTCCTTAGAGTTACTTAATTACTCTCCTCGCTAGCAGTGCTAACTCTTGGAACCCCTAGCATTAAGCGACAACAAATAATGGATAAAACAACATTGACAGAGAAGGGCGTTTTAAAAGTATGGTCCTAAAAGTATTCGACATTCAGAGTCGAAGCAACGATATGAAAAAAAATATTACCTCGAAGCCTCGACATGCTACAAAATATGAGTACGGTTTTTACATAATCTAGTCATGTACACAAACCTCAATCGGTGTGAGGAAAGTATATATATAGGTACTTCAGTATTTTTCTTGACTTTTTTTAAACAATGCAACAAAATTATTGACAAAACAATGAATATTAGCCTAAAGCCACATTACTTGTAAATATTACAACATATAAAATCGATCACAACAACGATCGCGCCCATGGCCGATCGCCTACTTAGGTACTAATAATCTTAGATTACTTTCATAATTATCACCTCAAACGAGTACATTTCCAAAGCTACGATTTGGAAAAGGCGATGTTAAAATTTCGTTTCAAGCAGTCTTAACCGAATGTTGTCGGTTTTTAGCCGATGGTCAACAAAACACGTATGGCCTGACACAAATAGGACATCTGTCCGAAGTAGCAAGGCATTTTCTCAAACAGTCTGCATGGAAGAAGTGGGCGCAGGGCGTGACACGTGCTGACTTCATTGTCCCTAAGCACACAGCACAGACGTCTTCAAGGGTCGCCAGTTCATCTGGTGTCGCCCGCCTGAACCTCGCCAGGGAACCTCTAGCTTCTTGCAGCTTCATTAGAGCTTCACCCAGCCTGTGCCTTCCATGAACGAAGACACACACGTACAACAGTAGAGCAGCTAGCCTCCACCGTTCGTACCATACTAAGGCTGGCACTAAGGGCAAGGCAAGGGCTGTGGTGATGCCTCTTGCCAAAGCACCGAAGTACAATAATTCCATGCCTTCTAATATCTCCAGTTTTAAAGCGGAGATGCCTATTGGCCAGAGTTCCAAGAAGGTTCTCTCTGTTAGAAGGTAATATGTGCCGGTTATGGCTGTGTATAACGCTGTGGGTTTGTAATGTTCTAGTCCTTGCTCCAATCCTAAAGCAAGAAGGACGAATGTTATAGTGACAATAAAAGTGACTGCCTTCGTCCATTCCAGGACAATCTTCGTGGCTGACATGGCGAGGTGCTTGACGCGGGAATGGCGGTTGACGTTGACGTAGGGTGACCAGTCTTCCTTGGTGCAGATCTCGCGGACATAGCTGACGGAATAGGTAACCACGTTGTAGAACATCAAGGAGTAGAGACAGGTTAATCTGCCTTGGGAGACTAGCAGTCGGTCGCAGGCTGTGAACATCAGCAACTGTAAGAAAGAAGGATATTATTTTAGACTTATGTATGAGACAGCAAGATGACTGAATGGGAAGAGGTAGAAAGGCATGTAGGTGTGAAAGAAGAAAAACGAAAATGCGTTTTTTGGGATAAAAACATGACGCAATAGAAAAAACACAAAAAATAACAAGTTGGGGAAAATATGCGTCACATCCACGCAAAACGGCCATCGCTCAGCATCATGCTGTGACCCTATGCGAGACAGAGCCATAGCACTCGTTTAACTTGCACTGGTGGTGTAATGATGCGCTATTTAACTGATTTTGATTGACTGCTGAATTTGCCTTACCTGCTTTAACAATGCTTACTTGCTTTGACCATGCTTTTAATAAAGGGCAAAACTGCCAGCATATTTTCCCTAAAACAAAAATGAGAAGGGTTACTAATAAGATACTTTACCTGTCCAATCATAGTTGAAAGATTGTTCATCTGCAGGAAGAGTTTCTCAGCGCGTTCTACCGGCGCGTACGCAGCCTTCATCACGCCTAGCACGCGCGACACAGGCGCCCGCAGCTTCTTCGCACATTCTGAAAATGGAAATTTCGTTTTTTTTAGCATTAATTTATAACAAAGCCAGTATAAGCAGGCCTCATAAAAATCAAAGAAAAAAAAAACAATCAATCTGTGGGGCAATTGCGTAACACACCATAGTAGCATTCGCTTTTATTTTGACAGTTCAACAACATTCATTGCGTTATTTACGTTGTTGAGCAGACAAATTTTTCGGACATATGAAGCAATGGATTTGCAATATCCTTCAAAATGATTTAGATTGATTAGTGTGTTACGCAATTAGAGTTCCGTCAAAGTCAGCACCTTGCGGCTGAAAAATGGTTTCGAGACATAAAATAATTATTATTTAAACAATCTTATCTACCAAACCACCTTTTTATCACGTTCATTCATAGAAAAAAGCACTAATAAAAAGTAATAGATTATAGTAGCTCTGGGTGCAATCCGAGCGCCCGCCCGGGCGATGTTTTTCCATCGGTAAAAACTTTCATACAAACTTGCATCCCCTATTTATGTACAGACGCCAGCAGGTCAAGCTACCCGAAACTGTCAAATTTTCCCAATCAACCTTGAAACGCTAATGGTTTATCTATAAAGTTGAAAATCTATTAAAGATATTTGACAGATTGTAGTAGCTTGATGTGCTGGCGTCTGTAGTCTGTACCTAAGCGATAAGTTTTCGAAATTTTTGAGGTACTCTAAGTAGTGCATTTCATGCTTCAATTATTTGTTATCTTTAGGTACTAGCAAAGCAACTTTTGACCGGCCATGCACATTTATGAAAACTTCAGATTTTTAGTACATAAGTAGGTAGGTAGTTACCGAATCATCTTTATCAAGTAATTAAACAAAATCAGTGTAGCAACCAGTTTTTCATAAAATGTGCGTGGGAGGGTATCCACAGGCCTGTCACTTCGAGTTGTCCACAACAAGTTAACTCTTGACTGTTTCAAGAAATTTTCCCTCATTTGCATATTTTTTTCTTAGGGACACTTTTTGTCTTATTAATATAGAAAGAGGTAAAAAATATGGACCGAGTATTCAAGATCGTGTCATGAAACTAACTCATTATTATTTTTGAGTACAAAATCGAAAACTGGTTCGAATTTGTTTAAAAGTACTGTCCTATGTAGGTAAGTCTGTTACGTGCGAAAAACGTGAAAGAAACGTGATTTTTGGCTTTTTTTCATCAAGTAATATTGTAATTCTTTTGTGGCCTATCTATCGTAAGCTTATAGCACTCCGATAGACAGAATTGATTGACAGAGAATACTCCACGTTTTATATTTCGATCATCACCGTTAATTTCATTTATATAAGGCGGTTCATTACGAGGATGAGCTTCAGAACTGATGGAAATTTTGATGTTAGCTCAACCAAAACGAATTAGGTACCTAGGTACATGTGGGTACTTAAATACATCATTATTTATTTGAACTCGTGGTTCTTTAACATTGAAACTATTCGCAGGCACAGTAAACAGCGCGGCTGTCCAGCAAAAAGTCGAGTATAAAAGGACCCCCAAGAAACAGGGATGGTCAGTTCAGAACAACGCTTCACCAGCAACATCCACCTTCCAACAGTACATCGAAAGGAATCTGGTAAGTTTACTACCACATAATTATTATTTTGCTCAATAATTGTATCATATGGGTAGTTTTTCTTATTATCTACTTCTTCAACCCATCGTGGGTTGCACCGTGTGTGCACCGTAGATATTATAAAACTTAGGGTACTTACCACACTATAATTCAAGTTGTGTGATTCCTCACGAAATCATTGAAAGACATCATATTAACCTTTTATTATTTTGTTCTGTGATATTAACCCACTATTACATAGTAGTTATATAAATATGTTCTAAATGCATAATTATCTTGTCTCTAAGTGCACTGTAACTAACAAACTAAGAGACGTGCAAGATATTTTAGTTACCTTTAGCCAAACCCCAAAATCGAACCGTGTAAACTGCTAGACTACCAACTACATAACTATATAAGATCGATCAAATCTGACTCTTCTAAAAACTGCATGCACCTGAATCGTGCTTAAGATCACGTACTAATTTTAAATAATAGATAAAAATGTGCTCTATTTACGAAAATAGTAACCATTGGGTAATCTGGCTCTGTCGCATTAATGCAAATAATTAGAATTCCTCGCATCGTACGGTGTCGTGCCACTACAATATTGAAACTTTGGCAGATCTTCGTGTTTATCACAGACAATACGTTTTACGTTTAGATTCACAAAAACAAAAATAATAACACGCATTGCTTATAATAGTTTGTCTCAAATCTGCGCACCATCTGGCGTACCCTTGTTTGTACCTATCAAAACAAAATTGTTGTTGAGTTGAGTTGAGTGTTAGTTTTTTTTTAGTTTAATTTTGTCCCAGCTTTGAAATCCTATGTCGAGCCACTAATGGTGAAAGAATAATACAATTTTAATTGAAGCAATTAGCAATTAGAATGGCTTTATTACTTTTCTGAACGTGCATCAAAGTGCATGATACAATGTAGCAAAAGTACGAACGGCTGATGATTTATTAACACGTTGACTGCCAGACAACAGACACAATAGAAAATCTATTGTTGGCGGACACCGGTGACTACGGTGGCAGTCAATGCAATGCCTTAAGACAATAATATGAACATCAACAGTCGCGACGTAAAAGGTCGGCTCAAGCCCAGATATTCTTTGGTATGTTTCAAATGATTGGGGAGTACACAAGACATGTGTTCTTGTTTAGTCGCAGAAAATACAAGTAAACGGGGATGACGCACGGGCCCTGGCCTGTCGCCAGCTTCCGTTGCCCCATTCAGCTTCTACTCGACAATGACCTGACTTTTCCACATAAATATAAACTCAAGAGTACCTACAACAATAACATTGCAAAGCTAATGCTTATACAGTGATCTTTGGAATAAATAACGAGCCCTTGCCGGAAGTAGACTTTTGTTTGCTGGCTAATGTGATTGTAACTCACAGAAAGTGAAATTCGGCCTGATTTTAAAGCTGATGGCCCTGACTGAATGACGGATTCGTCAATCGGGACATTGGCATTTGTCTAACGGGTATGGACGCTTAACGAAGCCGAGTGCCACTTGTACTCCCCGTAATTGTAATATTTTTTTTGTACTATGAACCACACCTGGGTACCATCTGGTTAGGTACGGTTAGGTTAGTGCACTTTATCCTAAAATATAAAGACCCCGATTTGAACGGCTTTCAACCCTTTCAATGATAATTCTGAAATATTTTACAAGTAGATCTTCAGTAACACGGTACAAGTAGGTAACTATTCATAGTCGTTAGAATAATTTGTGATAAATTCTCCTAAAATTTTAAAACATTTCTTCAAATAAATTAATCTGCTCGTGACATCAGAGGTTAGATGGTCACAGTTGTAAATAATATCTAGAACATTTTCAGTCGAGCTCGACTACAGAGCTAAAAACATTTGCAGTCTGACAATGTTACACCACGCTATGCATTCCCTACGTCATTCGATGGCGGGATCTGGAACCGCCTCTTGCGAGTCAATGACGAGTGTAGAAAAACTTGGAAGCGTGGGACGCATAGGTCGGGAGATTGGCACACCCCAGTGTTTTGTCAGGCATTTGCGACACAAACACTGTGTTATATTGTTTTTGCTTTTCTCGCTCTATAGGCCTAAACATAAGACGAAACTAATCATTTCGTGGGCGTATGTTGTTTTCGATACGTAATGTATTTTTTCCTTCCTTTTCGGCTTCTGAAATACTGCCAGATTGAATATCCGGCTGGACACTGTATCCGAGTCCTTTTATCTTTGACTTGTAGTATTTATGAGCATTAAAAATATCTTGAAAGTGTTTTTTAAATTCCTTATCAGTCAATCAACTCAGTCTGCTTTCCAAATAAAGCACAAAACATGGAAGTACTCTACCTCGACTATCCTCATTAAAAAGGATGAATTCATGACCTTCTTTTATTCCTATCAACTATCTCGTTTCAAACCTACCTTGAGCGAGTTTGACCACGGCAGGGTACCACCTCGCTGGGTACTTGTAGTTGGCGGAGATGAGCACTGGGACCACGAGGCATGTGTACGCGGCCATCAGCCATGCACCGCCAAGGGCCACCAGCAACCCCCGAGGTGCCCAGTACGGTAATAGCAGGACCAGTGACAGGAGCCATACTGAAATGTTAAAAGTGGACTTGTTATTTTTCGGTCGACATTTCTTTCGAGGGCTTGTAGTTGATAGTGACAGTATGAATTTATTGGTGGTTCATTGGCTTTCAAGTTAATTAGTGAAGCTTCGCGTAAATTTATGCCTACCTAGTTCCGTCGTTCCGAGATTGTTTTACGACACTCAGTCCAGAATGAAAAATGATGCCCCAACAAGACACGACCTGTTTTGTCCAGTTTTCCTCAAGATACTCTAAAACTGCCAGTTTCTCGTAAAAAACACGTAAAGAAGATATATAACGTGCCAGAGTCAGTGCACTGTAAACAATTATTAATAACACTCTAAAAATAAAGCATTGACGCCACTGAAAAATAAGGCTATTCCAAATATTTTTCTCGGACACTTTCCCTTCTGAAGTAAAGCACATTTTTATGGTTTTACGTCAGCAACACGTTCTAAAAGCTTCCATTATGATTAACCAAATATTTCCTCTGTCACTGAGAATAATAATTGTTCCTCGAACTGTTTACTCAAAATATTCTGGGATATCGAAGGTCGCTCTATAGTTTACAAAATTGTTTACGAATAACTGACAAAAACATCTATGATCTCGTAGCCGGCCCCTGGTGTTTGTAAGTACATCGTTCAACATGATTATTGTAACTAATATTTTGATTTAAAAGAGTTTCTTGACCGTTCCTCTAGGGTAGGTACTTACCTACTACGCTTTGGAATGGGCAACTAGCTTCATCTTTCTGACTGACCGATACCATGACAATTCAAAAGTGCCTGTGATTGGTTTATTTGAAATAAATGCTTTTAGTTAGATTTATCTAAGAAGCACGAAGTATAATTGTAGTAAGTAGTAAGTACGAGTGATACACAATATTAATGAATTAATTTTACACTACCGTTATCAACAAAGTTAAAAGAAAATAGCAAACCCTGCGGCGCCATTAATATGTAAAATAATTAAAAATATAATTACTATTAAATACTAGGTACTAAATTAAATGACAAACTAACTATACAAATAAATGCAAATACAAAAGGAGACTAAAGGCGTCTAAGTACCTACTCGTGCGCATCGCTGTCATCCGGAAACGTGCCCAGAAGGCTGGCCGCAATGCATTGCTAAAACGCTTATTACACTATCCAATTTAAGGAATGCTAACTAGGAACACTCTAACTAGGAAATCGGAAGCTATTGATTAAACTACACTAAATTGGATACTAAATTGGATTCTAAATCGGTTAGACGACGCATGCAGACGCATTCGTGAAGAACGCTAAGTACACAATTTAGGAAGTAGTGCGATTGTACCTCCAATTTACACTAAATTGGATCCAATCTGTTCTAACTGCGATTACATCTGCCGATTTCCTAAATTGGATAGTGTTATAAGCGCTTAAGTAGTTTAGCAGCAGTAAGACACGACACATACAAATAAACTCATTATTTTTTCCCATGGGGGTAGGTAGAAACTACAGAACGATCTGCTTACATACTCCTTTTGTTTCGTACGACACGAGTATGACGAAAATTGAGACTAAGAAAACACGATTTTATTCAGACATGATACAGACAGACCATTCAGATGTAATGTCTTCATTGAATATTATTTAAATTCGCCCGTGTTCGTCATCCATTCACCTCGTTCCATTTCTCGTTATACTTTTCGCGGTATCAAGGTAGCAAAACTCAAATATTTAGCATTAACCGACTTATTTATTATTTAATGAAATAGTGATAGAGTTATTAAAATAAAAATTATAGCCATAAGACTCGTAAAACTTTAAGACTGTCTACTACTAACACGCGAAAAGATTAATTTCAAAACTATAATAAGTAGGTACCTAATTATGAGTAAAGAAAATTAATGTAAAAAGCTCTAACACGTGAAATTGTTCTCTTGTGTCAAAACTGACCATAGTCCAAATATGAATACCATAGCAATCACGCTACCACAGCTATTCCTTTGACAAGGGCTTCCATAAAGCCGCTACGCTTCGTATCGTAGCGCTACGCCTGCAAAGGCGCCTGCCACTACGTAGGCGTAACTTTGAATCATAGCGATAAGATCCAAAAGTTCCAGCAGTGCAATTCTGTAACCATCTCACCAAGAAAACTTAGATGAAGTGAGCGTGGAGTGAGCTGTCATTCCAACTAATGCTAGGGATTGACACTATTGACAGCTCACTTCACCTAACTTTTCACGGTGAGATTTTTACAGAATCGATCGGCTGCTACGTCGTAGGCCTAGTAAAGCGTAGCTCCTAGGACGTAGCAAATTCGAGGCGTTCAGGACAATGATTTTACGATGTGGCATAGTTTTCACCTACACGAGATAATGCATTTAAATAATATTCTTCAGGTTTCAGTTTATTTTCCAATGTTTATTTCGCGGTCATCCGCCCGCATTTTACGTACAGAATGTAAACATGCATGTGGTCTCCTTTTATTAGGTCAAACATCTTGTTTGGGTTATTTCATTACTTATTGAGAAATAAATATTGATCGCATAGAGTATACGTGCAAATGAGTTTATTATTAATACCCAAATAAGTTTAGTTTATCATATTTAATAACGCACGCGACACTTCTATAAAGTTCTGATAAACTGCAATCTGAGATCGTTTTTGTGATTAAAAAATAAACACACGAACAGTCAGTATATCCTGCCGATCGATTCTGTAAAAATCTCACCGTGAAAAGTTATGTGGAGTGAGCTTAGAGTGAGCTGTCAACAGAGTCAATCCCTAGCATTAGTTGGAATGACAGCTCACTTCACCTAAAGCGCGGGCCACACCGCCAGCTGGTGGGCAGGCGGAGCAGCCGAGCGAGCATCGTCTCACCTTTTTTCATACTTCGGTAGCTTATCTCTAGTTCGCAGTGTGAACCCAAGTATGAAAAGAGGTGAAAAGATGCCTCGCTCGGATCGCCCGCCCGCCTGCCAGCTGGCGGTGTGGCCTGCGCTTAAGATTTCACGGTGAGATGGTTAAAGAATCGCACTGCTGATCATGACTTCATCCGCGTTGATGCCTTCATGACTAGCAGTGACAACTTTGATTGTAGGTACTCAAATATAATGTGACAACGCAAATTGTGGCGATAAATCCTAACTGATTTTATTTCTGTAAGTCGGTTTATACAAACACTTTTACACATCAATCATATTTAAAAAACTAGATGAGGTCGGCATTTCCTACCCTACTACTCTGAGAAGAAACACCGAAAGAAACTCAGTCTCTTTTAAAGTCCAGGCATAATCTTGGTCAGATCATGTGAGTCGTTGAAGTTGTTTCTGTATAGTTGATCAAGATTCTCAATCAACATTCTTGGAAGCAGTAATGACAGAGCAAATTATGCCAGACCAACCCTCGTGCGTTTGTGCCACATGTTCTAAGCACGTGGTAGTGACAAGGCAGGCATGAGTCAACAAAGTATAGAAAATAATTATAATAAACAAATAACACGTCATTTCATACGAAATAGATTTTTGAACTTTCATTCGGGCATATATGAGAAGAGGTCTTCGCACCCTGCTGGGTAAGCCCTTGACTGCCACCGCGGTCACCGGTGACCGCCAACAATGGATTTTCCATTGTGTCTGTTATCTGGCAGTCAACGTGTGACAGGCCGATACAGTCACAAATTTTAATTTTCGCTGAAATACTGGCAAAATGTGGCCCACATTTACAGAGATATAGATTATTTAATTTTTCTACAGTTAAGTTTGATATATTATAACAGGGGGCGCGTGGCATACACAAATTACACCCTGCTGGGATAATGACAGGCCGATACAGTTGCAAATTTTTATTTTCCCGAAATACTGTCAATCATGTGGATGGCCCACATTTCAGAGTATGGATTTATTTCGTTTTTCGACAGTTAAGCGGGGGCGCGCATTATTTATATATATTATATATTTTTTTCTATAATGTGCCCTCTGCTGGGACACAGGCCTCCTATCTTCGAGAGAGAGTGGGCCCAGTACGAGTTGGTGAATGTCACATGTCTTCGAATTTTGGTTCTAGGACATGCCGGTTTCCTCACGATGTTTTTCCTTCACCGTTTTGAGAGCTGTGGTGATATTATTTAAACAAAGTTAAATCTGAGTTCAAAGCCACGAACTATATAGGAATCGTAACTGGTCAATAGTGTCAATCCCTAGCATTAGTTGGAATGACAGCTCACGTACTCCACGCTCACTTCACCTAAGTTTTCACGGTGAGATGGTTACAGAATCGCACTGCTGTTCTACACTGAGCCACCACAGCTCTTCAGAGCGCGCATTGTCTTGCACAAATCTAGACACTGGTTTAAACAAAACATCATTAAAAAAAACTCTACTACCTATTTAAAAAGCTACTTACACAGACTTAGGTACCTATACTTAATTACTTATTACAAGCCTCTAATTCCGCCATTAATATATCTAATTTCAAATTACTAAGCTTTTACCGCAATTAGAGATAACAATAAATATTTTCATCGTATGCTCATTTAATTTTGCAAACATTTCTAATGGTCAGCCAGAAATAATTATGAGCACCGATTAGAGATAATGACATCGATTAAATATGTACCTACGTTGAAAATGAAGGCATTAATTTTACTAACAGTGTTCATAACACATTAATGACTGCATTATCACAATGTTTGTCGATCATCATAACATCAGGAATTCCGAGATTGATAGACATAGCTGTTAAGTATCCTCATGAATTCTTAAAGCAACAGTATTTCGGAAAATGATTAACAGAATCTTTCTCTTCTCTAAAGAAATACAAATTTTCTACTTACCGATATTGGCAAGTTTGTCCTTTGATTTGATAGTATGAATCTTCGAGAAAGAATCACTACGAATGCGTCCGCGCACACGCGAAATCATTCCCATTTTGAACTTAAATATCGAACGAAATATTCAAAAACAAACACTTTCTTTTGTAAAACACCACAAATGTTTTAGAAATAAAGTCTTATAACGCTTATTTTGAACGTGAAAATAATTTGTATTTGGCCTTCTTGCCTCTGTATTCTTCGAAGTGTGTCACATGAATGCGCATTTAGCAAACGGACGCCGACGTTTGGGCGGGCGGCTCTCGCGCAGACGTATCTCTACTCCGACATATAAACCGACTCTAAAACAAGAAAATTCTGCTAAACATACGTTGCTGTTTTCATCCATTCAAAAAAAAAATTCCGCAGAACAAAACCAGCAGTGGTATAAAATATACATTCGCCGCGATTTCGCGTCTTCAGCTGCGCCCACGTCACACTGCAATGACGTTTATTTTTAAATTTAATTCTATGTCACTGACTCGTGAATCGGAAATTATTATGTTTTGATTTCTTACTGCCATATTTTATGGGGAAATGTGAGCACAAAGAAATAATTACGCGCATCTGGGTATGAAGTTTTGACCCATCAAGTGTTCACGAAATCTACATCATTGCTCCAAGAAGGCTATTGTCCCAAGGAGAATGATTTATCTGCCTACTGAGACGTTTACTTAGCTTCGACCTTTCAAGCCTAAAAATGGAATGTCTGATCTGCCAACGATAATAATACTGGGTGTATTATTATCGTTCGAAGGCTTCAACTTCGAAGGCATCCTATCAACTTTTTTGCAAGCGTGCTACTAAATGCAGTTTGGTGTTGTCTCAACGACATCCTTCCCAGGAATCGGCGAGAATCGAATTTCAAACCTGTCTGAAGTCTCCTTTAGTTAAACAGTTCAGCTGTGAAAATTATCACATGTCTCTTAAAGCAATTAGAGATGCTAGAACGTGTGATAAGAGTTGCCTTCTAAGATAAAAATAGATCTTCTGAATACGTGCCTGTTGCCACGATGTTTACATCTAACGGAAACACATGACCACCATTATTTTAGGCCGCAACAAAAAGACGTGGGCGGTACGTAGGCCGATGCATGTTTGCAAAAAATAAAAACACCGTTTTAATAAAAGATTTGAGGTAGGTATATTTTTATGGGCCTGCTTTAAGGCCTGTAAAAAGGCAGTGGAAAGGCATCTTCCTATTCAAACGCGAAAGCGCATAGATCATACATATTGGTGATTTCAGACCATAATATGTAAGTTATTAACAATCACAAGACGTTGTTTTATTTCTGTTAGAAAGAGAATACATTTGAGAAGGTTTTGCCTACACCCCCATTCGACTTTTTCTTAAGAATATAGTATAGTCCATACTAATACTAATTAATATAATAAATATAATAAAAGTGTTTATTTCTCACCACAAGCCAAAAAAAAAAATAATAATAAACAATACAAACAATATTTTACACAGCAACAAATAGCTGACGTTTTTTTGGTTGTGGATCGCTGGTGCCTGTGGTAGGTAGTAACACCTGTAATACAGGTCACCAGGTCCTCACCTGTTTATGGTACATATTTGGTAGCTTACATATATTATATCACAGCAAGTAATAAAAGTTTCAAACAATTAGTGAGCTTATTGTTAGACTAAAGATAAATAAAACAACAAAAACGATTAAAAAATAAAAGTATGCTGGGAGGTTTTTATGAATATAATTTTGTGTCTTTGTGTGTCTGTGTCTGTGTTTGTGTGTGTGTGTGTGTGTGTGTGTGTTTTAGAGAGTGTTAGTGGATGAGGCTGATTAGACTAATACGTCAAAGAGAGCTTCTGTGGCAGTATATGTTTGGCTTTGAAGCCAGGCTTGTAGGGTGATTTTAAAATTATGTTTGTTCAAGGACTGTAGGGAAAGAATACGGTTTAATTTATTGTAAAGATAGGGTCCAAGGAAAATAAAGAATCTATGACTGAAAGATGTTTTGAGAGGAGTAGCCAAGGCAACTATATGGTTACGGCGATTTGTTTGCTGAGAATAGCTGGAGATAGTATGTTGTTTAATAGCAGTGGCCAGTACAAACAATTGCCTAACCGTAAGGACTTGACAATATTCATAGAGCTTGACGGTGGGATAAAGTCTTGGCTTGAAACAGCACACCTTAAGAACCGCTCTCTGCGCACGTTCGATCTGAATATAGTGAGATTTCGCTGCCCCGCCCCAGGACGAGACACAGTAAACCAGAATTGATTGACACAGTGCCAGATAAGTCATTTTCATGACAGCAGTATCCGCTGATTGGCGTAGTTGTTTAAATATGTACATTAGTTTGCGCACTCTATTTGATAGGTGTATTATGTACTCTTTGAATGTTAGGTTGGAATCAATCACTATGCCAAGATACCTTATCGACGTGACTCTTTCAATGTTACAGTGATCATGGGTACCACTCCCATCGCTGCTACCATTAGACTGTGTCAATTGGGCAGCAACGTTTAGTGAGTTTGTAACTGACGCATTTGTATTTCGAATTGAAAAATTTATTATTTTCGTTTTCGATATGTTCAGGGTAAGCAAGTTGTTTTTAAGCCATTCACTGACTGTATCGAAACCCTTCTGAGCAAGGCGATATGATTCTTCCCAGTCGTCCGACGCAAACACAAGTGCTGTATCGTCCGCATAGGAAAATATTGTACCACTTTCCAAGCTGAGGCTACACAGGTCTAAATTAAAAGTTTACTAATAATAATAATAATATGACTCAGCGATCATTGTGCCGATAGTCGTGACAGCCAATGGCTTAATAGCCAAGAGCCTCGACCAACACCTGAGGAGGCTCTCGTTGGGCAGCTGGATCAAGGGCTTGATTCAGAAAGCGGTACTTCTGGACACGGCTCGCATCGTCAGGAGGTTCCTCTCTCTGGAGCCCTGACCACCGGTAGCTTGGACCCTGTTCCCGATACCGGTGGGCTACTATTTTTTATATTTTTAAATGTTTTTATACTTTTTATATTCTAATATTTAAAAATATAACTTATATGTGTTTAAATTCAAATAAAGGAGATAATAATATTATAAAGAGGTAAAATTTTTGTTTGTTTGTATGTATGTAGGGGGTAATCTCCGGAACTACCAGTCGGAACCCAATTCTTGAGGAAGGTTATAGGCTATTTGACATTACGCTACGACCCTTAGGAGTCGAGCAAAAGTAGGAAAAGTCAGAAAAAATGCTAAGCGCATACGAAGTAGTAGCACGGGCGAGCGATGGGATGCGACGCGATGGGGTTGGGGGCTAAAATTTTACACGGATAAAGTCACGGGCAAAAGCTAGTTTGAAATGTAAGCATAAGTTTCGTTGAAATTTCTGTTGCTCAACGGCAATCTTTGAAAAGCTCACGGCGCGGCGCTGAGCCGAGCGTTGAAACCTCAGTGTGCTTTTCAGTGCTTTTATAGGTGTCAACCAGTGGTAGTGAAAATGGGCATGAGTTAATAATTAATCGCCTCTCGCCTACTACTGCGTTATTTGATCTACAAATATTATCAAGATATATTTATATCTACTACATTCCTACTACAGTGGGTGCGTCATTATTCATTCATGCCACCTACAAAAACAACGAACATTGGTGTTACAACTCTTAAAATAGGCCATGATAAATTTATTTCTAAGTTAATATATAAATGTTTACAAATCATGTGCCCGTTGTTTCTTTAACTCATTTTTTATTTTTGGAATATTTCTCATTGAATTTAATTTACTACCTGTTATGGATTGAGAAAGAGTCACGGTTTCCATTTGCGCACGTACCTATAATGGGATTTACCTTATTACAAACAAATTGTTTTAAACTGTAGGTATGGATGGAACCAATACAACATCCTATCGACGGGGCCTATACAACTAACTAACTCTTTCGGAGTCTCGGGAAATCATCATGTGACTTCTCCCGCTCTGTGCGGAGCGGGAGCGCGTGTCAGACTTTTACTGACTAAAACCCACCAGTGTTTCTCCAGTTGCCTGTGCCAGGAGCCACGGTATATCTTTCGAACAACCCGCGGCCCTGGCAGACATCGGCCCTAGCGGACCCCGTCTGACACCTCTTTGAGGCGCGCGTGGAACACAACGTGCCGTGCGTCGACCCTGGCCTGGTCCTTAACGGGCGGCGAGTTGCCCATAGCTCGCCGCCCGCAAGCCCGCGCCTGCGGTGGCTGTGAGTCGGCTGTTAACTCCGGACGTCCAGATCGAGCGTCTCCTGCGGCAATTAGGGGCGTGAGGGCGCAGAGATTTGCCTCTCCCTCACGCGCTCCGTCTCCTCCTTTGCAAGCATTACTGCTTCGCAGAAGGTGGTAACGGCTTCCCATGCACTCTCGCTCCGTACCACGGCCTGGACCAGGGCCGGACGCGAGAGATCGCCACCACGAGGACGCGGCGGTGCTCCGCCCAATCCGGGGAGACCTCCACCGTATGCTCCACCGTGTCCTCCAGGAGATCCACACAGTGGTGACACCCTGGCGTTTCCTCCCGCCTTGTCCTGAACAGGAACCTGCCGAAACAAACCGGGTCCGGTGAGGACCTGCGTCAGGCGGAAGGTGAGGGCGCCGTGGCGCCTCTCTAGCCACTCCTCAAAGAGGGGACTACTACTATGTAATTGCCTTGAGCTTGCATTGGGAGCCTAGGCTATTAGTTAATTAGACGTTTAAAATGGGTTAATGACCGACTACATTATTTAATTCTTAAAGCCATTTCATGTTATTTAAACAGACAGGCATTTTAAACTTATCATAAGTGCTTTGAACCTAATAAAAATAAAGAGTAAAAGTAGGAGTTAGGAGTTTAGTTAGAGAATTAAAACTCCTAGGTCTGTACCCCACGGTAGGAGTTTTAATAAAGAGATTCTATTATATTCTATTCTGTAGCTGACCCGATTCGTCCTTGCGACATTTGTTGGACATTTATCTCCTCCTATAACTCCTACTAAGTATAAAGTTTGTGATCACGACCGACATTTTACTCGACCTCATTATTTTTCAGAACTCTCTTCACTATGCATTCCCTGGTGTACCTGATGCTCTTCGCCTTCAGTTCCTGCTTGGCACACTACAGAGGCTCCTACGAATCCCGGAACTTCATCACCAGAGAAGAACCTGCTCCGGTTGAAGGGTAATGGCTGTTTCTCATTACAGTAATAAATATTATTATGGACTGTGTTGGTCGAGGTCTGCGTTGTTCGCAAGCGCTACTACTACTACGGTCCTGGGGTCGAAAGTGTTATTGGGTTTTTTAAATCTGGAATTTTTCAGTAGCAGCCTGAGGTCTGGGTTTGTGCCCGGTTAATGTCAATAGACACGCCCTGTCGCCCCCTATAACATGGGACTTAAAAACATAATTTTGTCGAAATGTAGAGGTTTTCCTATACCTAAGTAGGTACTCCTAGTACTATAGGAAAACCTCAATATTGATAATAATTATTATTATCGGTCTAGTAGATAAAGGACCTATTGTTAAAATGGCTTACGGCGAAACAAAAGACCTGTTTTCGGAATGGCTTCTTATTCTTCAAAGGAATTGTTCTCATTATACCTCAATCTGCAAAAGACTCATTCGTGTAATACCTTATTCGTGTAATGACCTATTCTTGGAAGGACTCATTTGTTTTTTCGCCGTAAGCCATTTTATGAATAGGTCCTAAAACTATTGACCCGTATTTTCATGTACCAGCCCGTGTGTCGCTATTGCCATGTCTATTGTTTTTGGGTTAGAAGGTAGGTACTGTAAAGGTTGTATGCAAAATCCGGAACCTTAGGTACATCATGCAGGCTGGCAAAAAATTCTGTTTGAAAATTGTAAAAGAATCGTTTGTTTTAGAATAAGACAGAATTGTTTAGTTTGTTTGTTTATTCAGTAGGTATAGCTTCTTACATAATTATATAGCGGTATTTATTCTGATACATACTAGGGCTCTTCTGTATAAGCCCTACAGTACAGTAGTGATAGGGGTGGCGAGCAACGAGGAAAGTAGTCATGACTTTAAACAGTAACATCGTCACCTGTTGACTTGTACCGCATTCTGATTAGTGTGCATACAATTCTAAGTTAGAATAGTTGAGCGGTTTATATTTATGAACCTTCAGTTGACATCATTTTTTATGTAGGTATAAGGGGTGCTCCCCCATATACCTACATAAAACATAAAACTAATAAAACACGTGATCCGAGTCTCATACATAATAATGAAGCACGTAGCAGATAACTTCAAGAATTAAATGGTAGAAATTCCCGATTAATCATATGATGTCTTGCCAGACTATAAAAATAATTACCGTTAGCACGACACGATCTTTAACACGTTAAATGCCACGTGTAACTTGATGTCAATATCCGAAATGGTTTCCGGACAATCAATATTGACAATAGAAAATCGATTTTTTCCTATGCTTAACAGCTCCTTATGAAATAAATAAATTAACAATAATACATGTTAAGTATAACTACGTTTTCTCAACTCTAGAGTACTCGTTGAATGTCCGGTATGCGAAGAACCTTCCGACCACTGGACGGCGAGCAACGAGGAATGCCCCGTCAGGCAGGGCAACAAAACCTTCAAGATCTGCAAATTAGGAACCTACATCAACGAAGTTTGCGGCAAACGCCTTGACTGCTACAGGGTACGTCCTTGCTTTGTCAAAGAAATATGATCTTTGTAGATGTCTAATCATGTATTAGATAGGTATTAAATCATGAGTGTTCTTTAGAGCCTAAAGGGTAAACTGTGCAGTACGCCCATTGTCCAGGCTGATGATGTTTTAAACCTTTGAAACAGCAATGTTTTCGTCTTAACTATGGGAAATAACAAAAGACATCCACAGCTAGACTCTACACATAGTTCTAATGCTGTACCTTGTGCCTATTAAGATTTTTTTAATCCTTATCAAACGTTCTTCTCCCAGGGCCCTCGTGAACAGTGCACCGAGAAACGCGAATTCGACTTGTACGGCCAAAAGTGCGCCCCCGGCTACTACTGCAACAAATGGGCTGGCGTGTGCACCGGCCCCGACTTCCGCCTGGGCAACAACTGGCCATGGCAGCTCATCCCTTACACCGGCCGCCGAAGCGAAAACAAAGTACAGCCCGAAGACGCCAAATTCTCCTTCGAAGGAATCCGCAATTAAATTAAAAATTCACCTCGATTGTGTCCCGGATATGTATTTGAATTATTATGATCTCATTTTCTAGTCATTCTTACGCTTATATTTTATTAAACATTCCTGCTATTGGTCTCAATTTATTATTATGATATTTTTGTACGAAATCATCTGATAATATAATTTATTTAAAAGCATTAATAATGTTTTATTACACGTATCTCAACCTGCCTAACCTTTTCCCATCTATGTTGGGGTCGGCTTTCAGTCTAACAAGGATGCAGCTGAATATCAGTAGGTAATTTACATGGAGCGACTGCCTAACTGGCCTCCACAAAAAAAGTTACTGGGTAACACGACACCAAAGAGTACTATAAGATACCGACGACACCCCTTGGTAAGACTGGTTGTCAGACTTTTTGGTCTACCCGTAACAACTGTCAAAGATCTACGAATGATAGCCGGGACCAACTGCTTAACCTGCTTTCCGAGGTACGGACGCGTCTCGATATGTAATGGATGGTCATCCATCCACGTACCTACCGCGGCAAACGTAGCTTAACCTATTAGGTATTTAGCCACGAGTCCCTATTGTGGAAAAGGGTTTTTGGTACGGCATCGGCACCAGCTATTTTTAACCATACGTATTCTTAATTCTATAAAAGAGGAACCAGTAACAATTTTCAAAAAGAAACTAACTGCACTTCTATTAAATAAATGTTACTACTCCGTATTGGATTTTCTAGCTGATACATTTTAGTTGTATCAATTATTGATTGATTGGTTGATTTATTTGTAGAACCATGAGTAGGCATACACATGTCTGTATGTTTGATGATGAACTGCATCAATGTTTGCATGCCAAAATGGTAGAATGTACAGTCGCCAGCACATCAAGCTACAATCTGTCAAAATTCTTTAATAGATTTTCAACTTTATAGGTAAAGAATTAAGGTTCAAGGTTGATTGGTAAAATTTGACAGTTTCGGGTAGCTTGACCTGCTGGCGTCTGTACTACAAGGATTCTTTCATATTATGTAACCACCTTATTGTAATACCTACATTTTGAGCAATTAAATTAATATTCTATTCTATGCCGTTTCTGTTTTTACATGAAAATAAGGACTATTACTACTGTGGAAAAACCTCTTCTACCAAGCATTAATTTGATAATAATAATAAGATTTTCTCTCTAGTTTGAATGATTTTCGTCTAAATATGATCTTTAACTTACTTTATTTTACCTATATTTATGAACTATCATGAACTATAGCAATGTAGCCGGATAATATTGTAAAATCCTTGAAATGCCCCGGCTAAAAATCTTTATCGTTACCAGTCCAAATAATATTTCTTACCTGATTTGATTTCAAGGCTTTTAGCACTCAGTTCCGTAAAAACAAAAGATAGAATATTCTTTTGAAATAAAAATTTGATAGTTTCACCAAGTTTAAGTAACGTAACAACATATTTTTACCATGAATAGCAAATTCCTGTCTCATAGATTTAAACTTTACGAAAAATAATATTATATTTCCCTTTTTATTTTAGGAATATGACCGAAGTCACCAGAAAAAAATTCAAAATATTTTTGATCTGGTAACCCAGTCAGTCGCCTCTTCGTGTTCGTTGCTGTTGTTGCTTTACTTTAGGCTTATCAAAGTCAAGCTTTCGTTCGTTTCTCCCGGTATCTTTTCTCCATCATTTTGTTTACACACTTTTGGTTTGAGGGGTTGCACCATTTAGCGCGTGGCTTTTGTCTTTTATTTAATTTGTCGTAGAAGTGACCGTTAGTTATTTTAGCAGTTCGAAACTAAATTTGGAAAGATAATAATTTTCTCTTCGCAAAGATTCAAGTGCCGAATGCCGAGCGATATCTATTTACCAATTTGATAAAATAATCATTTATAAAATGAGTGATTGTCCTGTGTGTTCGGCCCGAGATGTGCAGCCGGAGCATTTTGATACAGAAAAACATAAGAAAAACGTTTTTTTGAAAGAATTTGCATCGAATAGGTAAGTCTTTGTTTTGTTTGCCTGTAAGTTTTTTTTTTTGTTGGTGCGCGTCCTTTTCACCGAACATAGTTTTTCCTGTTCAGCTTCAGAGAATCATCCTGAGATTAAATGATTGATTTCTAATATAATGTATAATACTTTTAAATAAAACACCCAGGAACATAATTATTAAATTCATATTCTGATAGTTTCATATTTATTAAATATAAATTTACCCATTTCTGCAATACCAGAGAACAATTTGTAAGAAATCTGAAAGGAATCGCAGCAGTGTCCTGCTCTGTTAAGACAAGTCTGGGAGCAGGAGTTGAGAACAAGAATGGAAAAATTCAGATATCTGTAAGTACTTATCACTTTCAGAAATTCAGCTCAATTGTAATTTGTAATAGGTATTGTTTAAAGCTTGCCACTGACTCACCAATGTAATAGATGAACTACTATATTATTCACAATGAACCTAGTCTGATGATCTTTTTAGTCCGCTTACTATTTCATTTATGCAATTAAATTAATTTAGTATGTATATTGAGATTAAGAAAGCGACAGTCATGCTTTGCATGTTATGAGAGGAAAAGCTACAAAACCAAACTTCTTTTATAACTCGATATACCATAATATTATATTACTGACAAAAACAATATCTTTGGCAGGCAAAACCTAATGAAAAAGTGGAATTTAAATTCTCATTGTCTAATGAGAGCCAAACGGATGATATTCAAGTCACTAACATAAAGCTGGTCCACTCATGTTTCAATTTTGTGTTGGAAAACAATCCTTTTAATGCCAAACGTAAGGCACGCCGTTTGGCAGCACGTAAGTTTGGTAAAGTATTACATTCCTTTAAAACTCTTAAACTCACCATTGGCTTAAGGATCAGAAGCATTACTAATACAGGGTATGGTTGTGGCATTGCATGAATTCATAACCTATTTGTTTTCTATTTATGACTTGTTTTTTCACATATTTATAATTCATTTTAACACATACTGCGGCGGTCACTGGTGACCACGATGGCAGTCAATGCCTTAAAATGTCCATGGCAACTAACAAAGCTTTGGGTGTTGGGTATATACCGTATATAAAATGAGGCAGAAGTAAAACTAGTTGCCTAATGTGGTCTCACTTAAAATACAAAATTAGTGTGATTTTTTGGATTTGTTTTATCAACCATAACGTATGGCAACAATGTTAACAATACAATGTTGTCATCGAAAACAGTAACTAGACCGGTAGTCTAAATAATGAACTGACTGCCTGCTCTAGTTCACATCACTTTGCCTTAGGCTCTTGTAGGGCTGACATTATTTTATAATTAAAATATTCTCTTTTTCTAATGACTGTTGTACCTATTATACGTGGTTGATAATTAGCTTCAATTATTGAATAAGCTATTACATTGGTCACTATTCCATTCAGATTTATTTGATTAAAAAGTCTTAAAAATTAATTAAAAGATTATTTACTGTTATGATTTTTTTTTAAACTAATTGAATCATCTTTCAACTATTATTCTATTTATTAATTGACTTTATATGTTTTAGGGAACAACCAGTTGGAAGACATCGTGATTTCGTTTAGTTCACCAAACATCGGGCAGTATGAAACTCCAATATTGTTCTACTTTCAAAAGAAAGTAAATAATGAAAATGTTATCCTCATGAAAGAAATGGTAAGTGATGTTACTTATATATTTTATTTCTTTTACTATATTTGAGTTCTTTGAAACATATTGCAGGCTAATCAAGATTTTTTTTTTAAGTATTTAAGTAATTCCTCTTATTTTTGAGGCAATGGCAAAGATAAAAATATTAAGTATAGGTATTAGGTTAGATAAGTTTGACTTAAGGGTGGCCACAGTTGGTGGCCACGCCATAAGTGAAGAATGAAAGAAATATTATATCTTTAAAAGGTGCATTTAAAACTAACAAAATTTACATTAAGAACCAGAAGAAAAAAAAACGGGTTGCACTCCGGGAGTGCCGGCAGAAGTGAACACTTGAATATTAACGTTGCGCGTTGTGCATTTTTGATATTTTGGAATGCGGTCTAATAATCTGTCTCCCTCCGTCCTACGAATTTTCGATCAGGTCATGTGTCATGACACGAATTTAACATTTTTTACCCATCACAACAAAAGTGCACAACGCCGCTAAAGAAGATTTCACTTCAAAAAAAGACCTGTGCGAGGTCAAAAAAGCTCTAACTCAGCATAATGGTACAATATGTAAAAAAGTACAAATTCATTGCAAATTGGCCTGTATTTTAAATTTTTCATTCAAAAAAGTATTTGCTCAGCCAATATGCATTTGAAAAATAATTAATTTGTATCCAGAACACCAAATAATCCCTAATTCCCAGAAACGTAATGGCACCTAGTGTTTAGTTCAATTTATCTATTCTGCTAAAAACGGACTACAATTTATAGTCCTCTATATTATTAGCATAATCTAAACATTCAATATAAGAATTCTGACTACTATTTCCGGTTAAGGGCCGGCGCCCACTGGGGGCACGGCACGGCAAGGGATTTTTATGCGACTAATAGAAATATCACACTAATATTATAAAGCCGAAAATTTATGAGTGTGTGTGTTTGTATGTTTGTTACTTCTTCACGCTCAAACGGCTGGACTAATTTTGATGAAATATGGTATGGACGTAGCTGACACCCTGGATTAACACATAGGATACTTTTTATCCCGGTATTCCCACGGGATCGAAACTTATGCGGGTGAAACCGCAGGCGCAGCTAGTAACTTATATGTGTGATAATAAAATTGAAATTTCAATGATGATGCCAAAGGACGTCGCGGCATGGCTAAGGATACCGCGGCATCGTTGCCGATGATATTTCAATTTTATTGCCATACTTTAAGTTATATTTTCACGTTTCGTCGCATAAAAATCCCTTGCCGTTCCGTACCGCCAGCCCTAAGGCTGATGGAAATGCTCACATCTAAAATAGTCAGCATTGATTTGCAAAACATAGGTACACAAAAAATGCTTCAAAATATAATGTCTCTTTGTTGGTTGAAAAGAAACTGTTAAACAAGTATCTTTAACTTTTTGAGGTCGGATCATGACCGAATAACATAGATGTGTGCTTGTTTCGTCGCTCAATTGATGACCAACAGATAATCTAATCACTGACTAAAATAAAAACAGTTTGATAAAGGTTTTTTCCTTTTGCATCAGTACCTAATCATTTTCGGTCATCGACGAAACAGCTGTGCTTCTGTTTCTGGCCAATGATTCTTTTGAAGACTGAAGACCTATTCAACATTCAAATACTACCCACATTGTACTCCCATATTTGTGTCAGTATTTAATACTAAGTAAGATTACAAAATTGCGCGTGCACTTTTAATCTCATGACTGCGTTTCAATGCATTTTCGAGTATTATTTTGCCCATTCAAATCATCACAAAAGAGTTGTGTTACCACGTTACAGACGTTACAGTGCGTTGTTCTGGCCAAAGTAATATGACTTTTATCAACAAAACTTTAAAACTCAAAATTATTATGCAATCAATTTAATCCGTACTCGACAATTTCAATGCGGACTTTGGCCCTAGTATTAAAATGGTATCATGAATATCGTGCTTTTGTGAGAAAGTCATTATCTGGTCTTATTGTGTTGATACAAAAAGATGTATTTAATTTTATCCCTTTTCAAAAAGTCATACATCTGGCAAAGTATAGTGCAGTCATAATTATGAAACACCGACCAGCCACGACGATGCTGCTCGATATGCAGTTAATTCACAGGTATTTACAGCAATCTAAATTGTTACACAAGGACATGATCATTTATTAGAAATTGCCTCACTAGCTGAGCAAGCACTTAACGAAGGAAATAATACCACCATATCTATTTCCGCTTCCAAGCCGTGTTGCATGTTGTCTGTTCTGTGTAGACTGTAGACTGACTGTGTTATTAGCCCACGTAGGCACGGACGTAAAAATATTGCGCACTGGATTTTCAACTTTCGGTGTTGAGTCGAGCATTGAGAATCTAACAGAGCGCACCCCAGCGCGTCAAGCGTACATTCTGAATGTTGACGACCGACGCCGACGTCGCAAATAGCTGTCTTAGATTTCGCTGTTTTGATAAATTCAATGTTTATCAATATAAGGTACTTAAGGAAATGATGAAATATCTCTATAATAGTGCACTACAACTGATTAGTAGCTTTGCTTGGAGGTCGGAAGTTATCCCATGGAAACGTACAACCGGGATAAAAAGTGTATCCTATGTTTAAATCCAGGTTATTACTGTCTGTGTACCATATTTCATCTAAATTTGTCCAGCCGTTCATTGAGTAATAAACATACAAACTTTCACATTTTTATTTTACTGGCTGTTGCCCGCGACTTCGTCTGCGATCCAGGATGACAAGTACCCTATGTCCGTTTCCAGGTCATGGTCTACCCAAGTGCCAAATATTATACAAATCATTTCAGCAGTTTTAGCTTGAAAGCGTAATAAACAAACTCACTTTCGCATTTATAATAGGTATTAGTTAGGATTAGGTATACATCAACATACGTAACATAAAAAAAATAATAAAGAATTCGCAAGTAGATATTTGTTTTTAAAAATTTACGCTGTATTGCTGACCCAAAAATAGTTAGTCAATCGATTGGGTGGAGCGGGTAAAACAATGTTAGTAACCATCGAGAAAGCTCAGAGGGCGATTCTCAAAGAGTCTACTTTCCGCCCTTTCTTTTTTCCTACTAACCTTCTGTTCTGTACAAATAATCTTGTGAAGCATTAACAATTCGACAGCTATTTATTATGGGCATTGTATTAAAACAACACAAAGCTCTACCCTACAGCGGTATATATACCTACTAATAAAAAACGTAAAGGTATAGTGTTGCGTCAAGCAACGCCATCTATTGTCACACATCGATACGTTCTCTGCATCCGTGCTGAGTGCGAATGTCGCATCAAGCAACGCCATCTGTTGTTCAACGGAGGAAGCGGACGCGGCGATCAATTCGCGGCATCGGAGAGTGATCCGCCCGCCGAGCGGCAGTGTATAAACCTATCGTTCAACCGTGCGTACGTGACTTTACAAAAATTAATGTAAAACGAAGAATATACGATGTAAAGAAGGTTTTCGAGCCTTATTGAAGAAGCCCTGCCTGCCCCCCTCAACGCTGTCTTCATTGCATCAAACATTGGACCTTCAGAGCCACATTGAAATATCAGCCTCGTGTCGAGCCGGGTTGAAGAAGTGAGGAAGCGAGTGGAACTTCAAAGAAGAAGTACGTTGAGGAGACCTGGAAGACCAGCCGCAGATTATTGAGCAGAAGCCATTGATGCAACAGCCAGCAACGGTCAGGTTATCCAGTTACCCTTTTCCCTCCTTCCCCTGTGTCTTCGCCTTGTGTTAATATCGTACCTAAACGTTTCAGAAGTTCAGAACTGATCGATATCAGATCTACCATCAGAGCTGCGGCCGTCTTCAGGTGAGAAAACACGATTGAAAACGTAAAACCGTGAGTACCTACTTTCATAAACCACAAAAATGAGTGATGATGAAACTATTTCTCGTTTAGATAGTCAGTTATCTGATCTTAAAAAACAACGTGGTGTAATTAAAGGTAGATTAACATTATTCGCAAATTATATTAATAAGTTAGATAGATCGTGCTTAGATTCTGTGATTAAAACTCAAGTGCAAATGCGTATTCAGTCGGCAGCCATTTTCTTTGTCGAGTTTAACAACGTGCAATGTAAAATAGAAAGAATTGTGGATGAAAAAGAATTACTGTTACATTTAGATTACAGAGATTCGTTTGAATGCCAATATTATTCAATTGTAGCTATAGCTAAGAACATGATAGGCGACTGTGAACAAAACGGACTAAATAATTCTCAGTGCATTTCCGGGAAATCAGTGTCCATTAAATTACCGCAAATAAAGCTACCTGTCTTTGACGGTTCCTTCGATAAATGGTTAGAATTTAGGAACTCGTATGTTTCAATGATACATGATCGCGACGACTTAGATCCTATACAGAAATTTCAATACCTAAAATCGTCTCTCAGTGGATCTGCGTTACATGTTATCAGTTCGTTAGAGTTTACCGCACCAAACTATAGTAATGCGTGGGACCTTCTTGAATCTAGGTATCAAAATAATAGGTTATTGATACACAACCATGTGAAGGCTTTGTTTGCGGCACCTTCACTGGGTAAGGAATGTCCGGCACAGATCAGAACGTTAGTAGATTGCGTTTTACGTAATCTGAGAGCCCTAAATTCTCTTAAAGAACCTGAATCTTCACTCGAGGATATGCTTATGATTTATTTAGTTGTCAGTAAACTTGACTCTGCTACTGAACGCGAGTGGGAGAACTACAGAAGTTCACTTATCTCTGATTCTAACAAAACCTCTAAAACTTTAAAAGTAGAGGATCTAATAACGTTTTTAAACAATAGGTCTGACATGTTAGACATGATTAATTCGGGTAACAGTAAAAATAGTCAGTCACATTCACAAAGTAAACATGAGGGTAAACAGTCAGCCGATCATAAAAAACAGTCTAACTCTCAAACCACACTTAGTTACGCGTGTGCGAATAATAATAAGGTCTCATCTGGTAGTAAAGGTAAAACCAATAAACAAACCTTGACATGCCCGTTATGTAGTGGTAAACATGCATTATATTCATGTGTTAAGTTTTTAAATATGTTGGTACAAGAAAGATTTAATTTTGTAAAGTCAAAAAACGTTTGTCAAAACTGTTTACGTACAAACACTCACACAATTGAAAATTGTAATTTCGGTTCTTGTAAATTATGTCAACAAAAACATAATGCGTTAATTCATGTTGACAATAATAGCGTTATTCCAAATACGTCATCACAACATTCCGTTATCAATAATACGTTGCCACAGTCGTCTGTATTACACTGCGTTAGTGAAACTGCTGACAATATTGATAATCGTAGTTGTAACGCGTTCGGAAATAATGCTAAATCGTTACAGACTGTCTTGCTGTCTACGGCTTTAGTTGAGATCGCTGATGTTGATAACTGTTATCATACAGTTCGCGCTTTGCTTGACAGCGGCAGTCAAAATTGTTTTATAGCTCAAAGCTTATGTAAACGTTTGAAATTACCTATAATACAGTCCACTATACGTGTTTGTGGCGTTGGACAAACCGTTTCACAGTCCAGTCACAAATGCGATGTTAATATTCGTTCTAAGGTATATGATTTTAAAACAACCTTACATTGTTTAGTGTTGCCTAGTGTCATTTCGAAGTTGCCTTCGACACACGTTCATAGTGATGCTATTAGTATACCTAGCAATATTCTACTTGCAGATCCCACATTTTATGTACCAAGCGACATAGATTTATTAATAGGCGCAGATGTCTTTTGGGATTTGCTAAAAGAAAATAAAATAAAACTTCACACCGGTCCTTACTTACAAGATTCGTTGGTAGGTTGGATTATATCCGGTCCAGTTTATAATAATAATCGTTCATTAGCGGCTAGCATGACACATGTTCAGTGCAATTTGTCGTTAGTTGATTCTCAACTACGAAAGTTCTGGGAAATCGAAGAAGTACAAATCCCTCCCGTTATTACTGAGGAGGATCGTTTTTGTGAAGAGTTGTTCTTGCAGACCACTGAACGCGATCAGCACGGTAGGTTCACTGTAAGAATGCCATTTAAACAATCACCTGATTGCTTGGGTGATTCACATAACTCTGCTAAACAGCGTTTTTTATCTTTAGAGAGAAAACTAGATCGTTTACCACAGTATAAAAAAATGTATTGTGAATTTATGCACGAGTACGAGCAATTAGGTCACATGACGCGTTTTGAGGATTTTAGTAGTTTAAATAAGCCGTATTATATTGTACCACACCATGGGGTATATCGAGAAAGTAGCGTCACAACCAAATTACGTGTCGTTTTCGATGCAAGCGCGACAACTTCTAATAATAATTCGTTGAATGATATTCAATACGTGGGCCCTAGGCTACAAAACGATATCTTCTCAATATTGCTTCGTTTCCGGCAATATCAATACGTAGCTTGCGCAGATATTGAAAAGTTCTTTAGACAAACTTTAATTCATCCTGAACAACGTAATTTACAAATAATATTATGGCGAACTGATAACACCATGCCAATTCAAGTTTATCGTCTCAACACAGTGACGTACGGCACTGCTTCAGCACCGTATCTTAGCAACCGTTGCTTGAAACAGCTGGCAAAGGAATGCACGGATGAAGTCATTGCTAGCGTTATCAATGACGATTTTTATGTGGACGATCTCTTGACGGGGCATGATCGGCGCGACATGTTGTTAGATATTTGTAATAAAACGTCCGCTATTCTACAAAACGGTTGTTTCCCCTTAAGAAAATGGAGTTTTAATTTTGATGTAACATCAGAAAGCACTAAGGATTTTATGTATTGGTGAATATTGTCAGTCTAAAACCCTGGGTGTTGGTTGGTCTAACAAGAACGATTTATTTAATTTTTCAACTAGTGTAGATAAAGGTTATAATAACACGAAGATAACTAAACGTTTAATTATGTCAGTCATTGCACAGATTTACGACCCACTAGGATTATTGGCACCAGCAATTACCACGGCTAAGGTGTTATTACAAAAATTATGGCTCGCTAAAATCAGTTGGGATGATGAAGTCCCAAGTCAAATTGCATGTGTCTGGGATAATTTAATTCAGTCGTTACAATATTTGCCCGAAATATTAGTGCCGCGTTATGCCATGTGTACTAATGCTGTAAATAAAGAGTTGCACATTTTTACCGATGCTTCTCAGTCTGCATACGGTGCATGTGCGTACATTCGTTCACACACTAATATTGACGAGTCGCAGGTTACTAGTCGATTATTATGCGCTAAGAGTAAAGTCTCACCAATTAAAGCGTTAAGTATTCCGAGACTTGAATTATGTGGAGCTTTAGTTGGAGCTAAACTTTATAATAAAATCATTAATTCTCTTAAGCTGAAATTCGATAAGATCTATTTCTGGACTGACTCCACTATAGTTCAAACCTGGCTTCGGACATCACCACATTTGTTAAAAACGTTTGTTCAGAATAGGGTTGTGCAAATCAACGAATTAACAAGCAACACTACTTGGTTGCATGTTAAAGGTAAGGAGAATCCTGCTGACATATTATCAAGAGGTGTTCTCTTTGATTCCTTAAAGGAAGACAACACTAATTTGTGGTGGTGTGGTCCTACCTTTCTTCGTGAACCAACTTCAAGTTGGTTGACAATAAAAAATAATGAAATTGAGTTTATTAATACTGATAAGTTACCGGAATTAAAATGTCCTAAAACTACAAATTTGTTAAATGTTGAAACTCATAATATAATTGATTTCGAAAGGTTTTCTTGTTTTAATCGTTTGCAAAGAACAATCGCGTATGTCTTACGGTACATCTTTAACTTACGTGCATCGCATGTCGGTCAAGGTCGACATACCGGGTCATTGACCGTGAGCGAGATTAATAATGCGTTAGTTGTGCTGACACGTTTAGTTCAATCACAATCATTCAGTAAAGAATATCATAACCTTAAAGAACAGGTGCATTTAAACAATAAGTCCAGTAACAAAACATTAGGTTTAAGTATATTTTTAGATAAGGATAATATAATTCGTGTTGGTGGTAGACTTAGTAATTCTAAATTCGATTACGATAAGAAACATCCAGTGTTGTTGTGTCGTAAACATCGGTTCACTTGGCTTTTGTGTTCATACGAACACAAACGTTTACTTCATGCTGGACCTCAGCTTCTCGTGGCTACCATGCGTGATAGATGGTGGGTGCTGGGAGCACGTAATTTAGCAAGGCTAGTGGTTCATAAATGTGTAACCTGCATTCGCATGAAAGGAAATACGTTAACTCCACAAATGGGTGATCTTCCTGCCGAACGTTTAGAAGCTGGATTTCCATTCATGCGATGTGGTGTTGATTATGCCGGGCCAATATCTATATTGAATCGCAAAGGCAGAGGTTCACAACTAATTAAAGGATATATTTGTTTATACGTTTGTTTTGCTACCAGAGCTGTGCATTTAGAATTGGTTAGTTCTTTGTCCACTCAGGATTATCTATTGGCATTCAAACGATTCATATCACGACGCGGCAAGCCGTGTCATGTTTTTTCCGATAATGGTAGGAATTTCGTTGGAGCTGAACGGGAGCTTTCAGCTATATTTGAAAAATCAAAAGAAATAATAGATTTTGCTAGTACCAATAATATTGAGTTTAGTTTCATTCCGCCATACGCGCCTCACTTTGGTGGTTTATGGGAGGCAGGAGTCAAGTCGTGTAAGTATCACTTGAGACGTGTCGTAGGCAATGCTAAGCTGACTTATGAGGAGTTTAGTACGGTATTGACCCAGGTTGAGGCCATCCTAAACTCCCGCCCTATGTCACCTTTATCCTCAGATCCAAGTGATTATCTTCCCCTCACACCTGCCCATTTCCTAATCGGCCGGCCGTTGATGGCACCTGCCAGTGAGGACTTCACGAACACGACATCTACGCCTGCCTGTCGTTACCATCGGCTGGAGCAGTTGCGGCAGCATTTTTGGGAGCGGTGGTCTAAGGAATATGTGTCGGAGCTGCAACGAAGAACGAAGTGGGCTCACAAGAAAGACGACATCGCTAAGGACAGCCTTGTCGTAATAAAGGAAGATAACCTGCCACCACTCAAGTGGAGAATGGGTAGAGTTATTAAACTGTTTCCAGGCAATGATGGTGTCTCCAGAGTGGCTGAGATCCAAACATCACAAGGCACAATCAAGCGTGCTTCTTCAAAAATCTGCCCGCTGCCGGTTTAGACTGCGTGACTCCAGCTTCAGTTGGAAGACGGATCTTCCAAGGTGGCCGGTATGTTGCGTCAAGCAACGCCATCTATTGTCACACATCGATACGTTCTCTGCATCCGTGCTGAGTGCGAATGTCGCATCAAGCAACGCCATCTGTTGTTCAACGGAGGAAGCGGACGCGGCGATCAATTCGCGGCATCGGAGAGTGATCCGCCCGCCGAGCGGCAGTGTATAAACCTATCGTTCAACCGTGCGTACGTGACTTTACAAAAATTAATGTAAAACGAAGAATATACGATGTAAAGAAGGTTTTCGAGCCTTATTGAAGAAGCCCTGCCTGCCCCCCTCAACGCTGTCTTCATTGCATCAAACATATAGTTTGTCCACAGAATTCAACAAAACATGCTTTTATATCCAAATTTTACCTGAACTCGGACCTCTCCTATACTATCCGAGGTACAGGTAAAATCAGGTTCAGAGAATAAATGTTTGCTTTTACATCTATTCTCTGAACTATACAAATTGTAAGAGAATCCTCAAGGATGCTCTCCAAAGTAGGTATGTCTTACGAAGAAGCAGAGAATTTACTGTGCTAAAGTAAATACATATAGGTAAACAAATTTATTCTTCGTTAGATATTTATCAAATTAAGAAGCTAGCAGTTAAGCTAGTCAACATTATAATTATCTGTCTATTGTCAAGTTTTGATTGTTTATTCATTTATTAATTAACGTCTGTAATTGACGTATAAAACTAGTCCATGTTATTTGTTAGTTCTCTGTTATTTGTAAATGTCTGTGTTTGTGTTGTGGATGTGCCTTAAATTACATAATAATAATAATATGTAATTTTAAAAGACAATTTTAGCTCTTCTCGCCTGAAACACAGGATTACCTAGCTCAGTCACGTAAGTCTTAGGAATATAATTTACATTTCAGCAAAACTGTACTAATTTTCATGCCTTATATGTTAATAAGTATATTACCTATTATTATATAATACATAATGTTCCCACTGAGAGAAAGTGGCATGTAATCTACCACGCGGGACCGGTGCCGCTGGGTAGTAGATGTTACATGTCTTCGGATTTTTGGTACTAAAACACGCCGTTTTCCTCACGATGTTTCCCTTCACCGTTTTAGTTAGTATTATAAGTAGAATGAATTGCAATTGCAACAAACAATACCTAAGTTGTAATCCTGTAGCAAAGTTAACTCCTCTAGACCTTTTTGATAAAAGAAGGGTCCAAGGTCTCTTAATACATTCCTAGAACAATGACTGTTCTAGGAATGTATTAATAATAATAATTAATAAATGGGTTTTACCTTCTCAGTTTAGAATGAGCCTTCCCACAAATATTATATAGTTTCCCGGAAACATTCGCAAACGGAAATGTATTGTTATTCAACTGCAGTTCGGCCATGTGTTTCAGTCCTACCGAGAATTTAGTAATAGAAGGATTTTTGGGCTGAATGGAGACAATAGATGATAAGTCTCGAATTATGGAGCTAATAAACTTTTAAAGCCAGATGTTTAAATATGGACGAAACAAAAGGAAAGTTAAAGTTTTGTTTGAACGCGCTAATCTCTAGAATGCCCATTCGGATTTGAAAAAATATTTTTGCATTTGATACCCCAATTCTTGAGAAAGGCTAAATATAGGTTGTAAAAAGTTTTTTGTTATTGTACAAAAACTTTTTACATTCATTTCGGACACAACGGAACGGAACGTACTTTGATTTGACAAACAATGACGATAAAAACTTAAGAAAATAACGATAGGGCGGTCACTACATGACACTGGCAGAATAGACATCGGCTCAGCCAAAAAGAAAAAAAAAACGATAGGCCGCTTACCTGATGGCGGGCCCAGTTCCGTTAGGTCAGCAATTTTTTTTTCAAATGCTTTACTGAACCTGTACCGTTTTCTGAACTTATATTCATTGTAATTTCGAAATGTAATGTTCGAAAGGATTCACTCGCACTCGTACACTATTGATACACGATAGTTGTCCATAAATTCCATGTCGTCTGTCGTCCAAATCATTAAAATCAGCATAATCGAAGATATTGCAATGTTGCCCTTGCCTCAGTACGTACTAAGAGAAAGCAATATGGCGAAACAATTGCTAAACACGTGTCTACGTTTTTTGTGGTAAGATGTATTTAACATCACGCTATCACCCTTGGGAAACGAGGCAAAATAAAAGAACGCTAAGCGAAAACGAAATAATAGTCAGGTGATGCGATGCGACGAGGTGGGTCAGAGAAACCAGAAATTTCACGTGGACGGAAAGGGTCGCGGGCAGAAGTTAATACTTTATACATAATATATAATATTAACTGCGCCCCGCGGTTTCACCCGCATAAGTTTCGATCCCGTGGGAATATCGGGATAAAAAGTATCGATAGTAATCCTGGTTATAAACTATTTGTGTGCCAAATTTCATCCAAATCCGTTCAGTAGTTTTTACGTGAAAGAGTAACAAACATCCATCCATCCATACAAACTTTCGCGGTTTATAATATTAGTAGGTAGGATGTTAGTTTATTTATTTATTTATATATACTTTATTGTACACCACAAAAATACATAGCTTAGAAAAACACATGATACACTACAAAATATACAATGGGCGGCCTTATCTCATTACTGCGATCTCTTCCAGGCAACCTCAGTATGGACAGCGATTTCCCTGTACACAAAATGGGACCGTCGTTGGTGCAAATATTATGTATATGTTACAGCCAAAGTAATAAATCTGGATATTATATATATTATCTAGCCATTATTTATAATATCTACTTAATTTAGATAAAGTGATAATTGACACAGAATTAATCACATTAACTAGCAATTTTATATAATATCTTCGAAGACTTGGTTAATGTAATAAAACAAGTAGGTACTTATAGGTAAAGATTATAAAATTATATTTCAATTTACCTTAAGCATACCTAACTATATGTGTAGCAATATTTTACTGTTATTTGAAAAGTAATAATTACATATAATGTTTATTTTAATAATTAAAATAACATTGTCATAGATAATAATTCTACATTAGTTAACATTGTTATATAAAGTTATTTAACTTTAATTTATAAAGAGAGCGGGAGGGGTAACAATTCAGTTAGACCGTATTTATTACTTTGGCTAACTTTGACCCGCTATTATGAATAATATCCGGATAAAGTGATTAATTTATCACATTGTCTAGTCAATTTTGCTATTATATATAATTACCAGTCATTATGTATAATAGCTATTTAATCACTATGACTGTAACATATACAATACACTAAAATAGACAAATATATACGCGATAATATTACGTTAGTTTGTAAGCTATATCATATAGCTTACAAACTATATTACTAACTAGCTTCTGCCCGCGACTTCGTACGGGGATCCAGTCGCTTTCTCGTTCCGATAGGAATTTCGGCAAAAGTTTGAACTATGTGTCGATATGTCAGACAATAAATCAATCAAAACCGATGGAGGATTTCGATTAAGTTAGGTATAACTTAGATTGAGTGTTGTAGACTGGGTAGGTTATAACTTCATTAAAATATAAAGGTAGAATTATTTTGATTCCGAAATTATGAAGCGAAATTAATATCAATTAGTTAACATTACTATTCTAAAAAAAATCTTTATAAACTATATTTTTGGTTTTTCCGTCGGGTGCCAGAATATAAAGCCCGGAAGCGTTGCTAACCCTTTTTTTTTTTTTTTTTTGTATGGGAAATCATCAAAGCGTTGCTAACCCTTGAGTAAGCAACATAAAGTTGGCCATCAGAAAAACAGCCCGTTCTCAAATCAGCCCCAGCAGCTTTCAGTGTCTATCCCTGTGACTTGTTTATTGTCATGGCAAAGCATGTAGTCACAGGAAACTATGTGCGTTAAATTGAAAGGGGAAATTGTTGGCGATGAGTGGTATGCGTGGTAAGAACACAGTGTCACCGGCACCACTCCCAATGAGGATTACAGCTACAATAATATTGCGTTGTAAAACCTCGACTATAAGTCGGGTTCCATTACACAGTTTCGGCGGTGTCAAATTTCGCATCAGCATTATCGGAACACCAACTTTGAGTCTTATTTTATGAGCAGGGAGACCACTCGCTGTGAGTGAATTGAGGAACTCAACTGGGTAATTGGTGGCGTCGTCCTGATTGACTACGTTATCAAAAGAAGTGTAAACGACATCTCCAATAATTTCCCCCAAATTTTTTTCATTTATTGATGCAGCTTGTTCGTTTTTTGGGGTCGATATAACGCGTTCACATAACCACGAATTTTCCTGGTTTCTTATGCTCTGAATGTCCCCAAATACTGATTGTATAAGTTCCTCTTCGGAGGCAACAACTTTTCCAAGTATATCAGGAACAGTCACCAGACCTGAGCAGGAAGGAGACCTTCTCCAACTTTTAATAATATTTCTGAAAACTCTTGGGCATGTGAATTACCACCAAGCTGGGCTTATTCTCATTTTTATTGTTAATCTTAGTTTTTTTATGTGAGGCCATAGATACGAATGTTTTAATGAGGCGTCAATCTCATCTGTATAAAGTGATTTTCACATCAAATGTTCCTGATCCTTGATTTTTATTATCTCGGTGGAAAATACTCATACTCAGACCAAACAAATTTTGTTAAAATGCCATGTCTGTATATATGCCATAGTTTAGCTGTGCTCTCCAAGTTCCACATCAGATGTTTCAATCTTTGAATTTTATTCTCCCAGCAGAAAATACTCATCAGACTGAACAACTTTTGCTAATGTGTCATTCTTATATATGTTATGGTTTAGCTGTGCTCTTAGAGTTCCACATCAGATGTTCCGATCTTCGAGATTTATTCTCGCAGTAGAAAATGCTCATCAGACCGAATAACTTTTGCTAAGATGTCAAACCTATATATATTATAGTTTAGCTGTGCTGTAAGAGTTCCACATCAGGTGTTCCGGATCTTCAATTTTATTCTCGCAGCAGAAAATGCTCATCAGACGCAAATTTTTTTTTAAGGCGCCATTTTTGTAACTCTTATAGTTTAGCTGGTCTGTTGCGGTTCTGCATCAGGTGTTCCGGTTTTCAAAATCAATTATAGCCTATATGTTGCCCAGGTTTAGTAGCTAGATAACAAAAAAAGTTTCATTCAAATCCGTCCAGTAGTTCCGGAGATTAGCGTGTATAAACAGACAAACAGATAAACAGACAAACAGACAGACTTTTTTTATTAGATTCGTGTTCTATTACTGTTTCTTAACCCCCCCTCAATTATTCTTTTTTAAATATATTCAATGTACAGACACAACGTTTTTTACATTCTTATTATAAGTATAGACTACACTCAGGGGCACATTTAACCGTCCACCTATATTTTGTCAATTTCTTCAAAATTCTATCGTTATTTAATTAATTTTGTTATAATAATACATTGGGTGAACCTTTACGAAAACAAATGAAATATGCGTAAGTTGTGAAATGGTTTAATTGAAACAAAAAAAAAAAATAAAAAAATGAGAATTTGCAGTTTTCTTAAAAAACAAAAGTTAGAAAAATTTTAATTAAAAAAAAAGTATACTCTAAATGTGTATTTCCTCCTCTGGCCCTAATGACCTCTTGTAACCGATTTGAAAGCCCGTAATGTTGAGTATTTCTTGCTATTCAGGATGTGATGTTATTCCAAATCTATGTTTGTAGGTAATTTTGTATTCCGTAACTGTGACTGGCATGGCGGCACGTTTTCTGGGTAAATAACCCGTTTAGTCGCGTATGTGGTCATAATTATGAGTCTTATGTATGCGCTGCTGAATGGGTCGCACACACCTTGTATGTTAGCTTGAATGATAAGTCACGGATAGCCAAAGATGATGTTTTATTGAATATATTTAACTACCACGTAACTAATGCTATATGAATGTTGTGTGAATGAGTACAGCTGACTATGAACGCTGATCATGTACTGTCGCCTTACACTATAATTTGTGCGGCAACGGAAAAGTGCTGATCTATGCAATGCGCGCGTGCCATGTACGATACATGACTCGTACATCTTATGATACTCGCTTAAAGTTCAAATTATGTATAATTACTGGTTTCTATGGTCAAAATCACTATAGAAGCTGTTGTTTTGCATCCTCGTCACATTTCAGGAGGCACACCTGCTGAAATGTGACGCTGCTATGAAAGACACAAATAATCAAATAAAATTATGATCCCTGGTAAATAATGAATACATACTTTTTTTTAGTTATTTAAGTTTGACAGTATTTCAGAATACACCACTTTCAAAGAACAGAATCGCGTTATGGTATCGTATAAGCGGCCGCATTTTTATGTGTGTGTAAAAGAGCAGTTACAGTGCGGTCTCACACAGGCCGCGTTTTAAATTGCGTGTCCCACACATGCCGATTTCCGAAAATTAGATAAAAAAAATACTTAGTTTATTATTTATTCGTGTCGAGAATCAGTAGCATAGTTACCTCCTTGAATTTGACGAGGATGCAAAACGACACCTTGTATATGTATGATTAATGATTATACAGCCTGCTGCAATTCAATCCTCTACAATTTTTTTGCCATGAATTTCATGAGTGTACGAGTCTATTAAATGATTCAGGGAGAATGATAAAACGTCTGTACCACAAAAAAAAAAACATTGTTTTTTGTGTAGAAAATTTATTTTAAAGAAAATTGTCAGAGCGGCCGCTTTAGTGTTACAGGTGTTATTTTGGTGTACAATAATAGTACATTACGAATATTACGATACGTGTGTTTTACATAATATCGTATACTATTTTGTAGCACGTGTGAACTAGTCGCCCTTTTCTGCGTAAACATGGAATAGGTACTTGAGTCACAGCAGTGCTATAAAGTATATTCTATTGACAAATACCTTCAAAAACTATCAATGCAAAACTAATTTTTTCAATTATTTTCAGGTCGTGTTCGTGGAGGCGAATCAGACTGTGCATGGCAATATAAGCAGTCCCTACGCAAGGAAAGAAGTCTGGGCTAAAGAGCTTATCAAGTCAAATTCCGTTCCGTAAGTACCTATTATATAAAGTACCTACCGGAGTTTTGTGAAGACCGCAGGATTCCGCCAGATGCGGGATGCACAGAACTGCCGATCCATTATTTAAAAATATCACCGTGAAAAGTTAGGTGAAGTGAGCTTAAAGTGTGTTGTCAATATTGTCAATTCCTAGCATCAGCCGGAATGACAGCTCACTTCAGCTAACTTTTCACGGTGAGATTATAAAAGAATACCACAGCTGGTCGAAGTTGCGGTGCTTAGGTATATCGGCTATATTGATGTTGACGAGAGTTTTGTACATACGCCTTATTCCACTAAGGGTAAACAGGTGTATTGTAAAGAAAAAAAGTATTTATTGGGATTGCACAGAACGATAACGACTTACATTGACTGAATATTATTTATTTAAAATAAGCACACCAACAGCACAGTCACTTACAATTCAAATGAAATATCATCTAAAATTAGCATTACAGTAACCATGCAAATAACAGGTATGCATGACATTTAACTTATTATATATTAGAGACAAAGGAGAACAATAAAAAGTGTGTCTAGTAGATCTTAATTTAGAACACTACAAATCTACAAAACAAAACAAACCAATTTGAGCTACATAGACGTGCACTCTTCACACTGTCTAAATAGGGAACGTCTGTATGAAGGAAAACTCATGGAACAGATATCAATAGGAAAATCTGTCAAGTTGGACCTTTCATTATATTGCCTTGCCATACGTGTTAGTGGGCTATTAAATGTGGTATTTAAGGTGGATGTAGGCAATTCAAAAATACGATGATGACGCTTACTACGTTGGCTAGCCCTAAAGTTAAAATAACCTACCAATTGTGCATCGATGGAACCGTTTATAATTTTATGGAGTATTAGTAAATCAGAATGGCTACGTCTTTCTTTTAAGCTAATCATTTTAAAGTGCCTTAACCTGTCATTGTAATCTGGTATGTCTTTACGGATCCCATTCTTCATACATAAATACCTAACAAAACAGGCCTGAACAGATTCAACACTATTAGAATAAGTTGAATAATAGAGGAGCAATATTCCAAGGAACTCCTTACTACCCAAGTAGCACAGAACTGCATTATAAACTTTCACGTAAGGCCCACAGCGTTAATCTAAGCATTTATACCGACTTATTTGAGTTCACCCAGGCAGCAACAGCTGTTTAGAAAAAGGCGAGGCTCACTCTAACGCTTTCTTCTGTACTGTAAATCTATTAAGCACCACAAACACGCCACAGATGTCACTGTTATTCAGCATTTAGTAGTGCAGTACCCTATCAGCTGCATGAGCGCATGGTTGTGAACACAAATAATGCAGTATTCTGAATAAAAACCCAACCGTGTACTATAAAACCGTTGCATTTTAAGAGAGAACATATCAACTTCTATAACGTAAGCAGTTACTTTGTAAAGTTATTTAACAAAGATTTAATGCTTTATGCTGCATACAGATAAACTTTTACCCCATTAGCCAGGTTTCGAATAACAGCATTTATTTAGGCCAAGACAGAACTTAAAGTGGACTTTTAAGCAGTTACATAGCAGCAAACCTGTCAGCCATTCTGTCTTGGGCTGAATAATTTAACTTTCGTAGGCATTTAATTTGCTGATTGAATTATATGTAACCATGAAATTAATATTTCTACACCAGGCCATTTTGACAGTTTCTTGACGTAATATTGGAAAGGAATATTGGACAAGACGGGTTCCGTATGTAATACTTATCCATTCATAAGAAGTTTCCAAAGAAGAAGAAGTGTTTGCCTATCCAATAAAACCATCCCGATTTGGAATATATATATCTAATAGAATAAAACATTGCGATACCTACTAGTGTGGTTGTGTTAAATCATAAAGATATAAAATGTAAATTTGTGTGTACCTATTCCTCATAAAGAATACCACTATTTCATACCGCTAGGACATACTGTTTGAAAATAATATACACCATTGCATACTAATTGTTTTAACTTTTATTTTCTTTCCTCATTAAAAAAATATTTTGCACATTGCACATTGTGTTTAATCATTCCTGACACATAATAATATAAAATACATTTAAAAAATCTTCCGCAAATACTGAAAATACCTGGCATAGATAAATTCGTGTAAGTAACGCCTCAGTAGAGCTTGCAAAATAGTACGGGCTATTCGCTGTTATCATCTTCATAGGTCCGAATGTTTTTTTCTTTTTAAAGTAGGTACATTTTAGGTCCCACCCTGGTCCAGGTCTTGAATTCTCATCTTTTAATAATTTCATGGGGTATTTAGTACTTCTCGGTGGCCACCGTAGAAGTCCCTTAGTTTCCCACTGTGCAGGAACGACTGACAGAGTGGCAACACCTCCCTCTAATCTCTATAGTCTGAACGATTATGTAAGGCATGTTCTGTAAAAAAACAACAAAATCATACTTAGGTATTAAATAGTTCATGTATTTTCTATTTAATTAAATTATATTAATAGGTAGCTATTTAAATTACAATTTTAATTAAGTACTTTCATCGAGTAATTACTAAAAAGGGAATAAAATGGTTTTAACAGAACCACAGCGGGACCCTAAAAGCTTGGATCCATAAAGGTTATCTGGATAACTGGCGCAAAATGTGAACCACTACTACTCGTCATATCGATCCATGGCTGATTTGTTTCTCACAAGTGCTTAACTATTTTACTATTTACTGAATTATAGGCCACATGAGAACACCCGTACAGACCTTAGCATTAAATTAAGATTAGAACTTTTCACTTGCCATCCGCCATTTTTCACTGCGTGACTGTGAATTATTGTAAAATTGTATCTTCTTATTTTGCTTTTATTTTAGAAGATATCGATTGGAATTGATTTGGTTTACAAATTATTTACATGTAACCAGCTTTTTATCAATTTCTTTGTAAAAAACCATAATATTTACTTCGTTTACTGTCTATTTAAGTTAAGTTTTTTTTTGTATTTAGTGGTATTATGAGAGCGCGTGAAAATTTTGAACTAAACATGTATGATATTTCACAGTAAAGTTAACTCCCCAATAAGATTTCAAACATATTAGAAAGAAATCGAAGTTTTGCTTACCTTATATTATATTCACAAATGACACTTGAGATCTTGCACACAAAACGTACACATCATGTTTAACAAATTGACAGTTCATATTAAAGAAAAATAAATAATAATGTTAATGCATTCCACAATTTCGCTCAGAGTGTACTTTCAAATGTGTAGAAGCATATAAAATGTACACATTCGTCTTTCGTGCTGTATTATAGATAACACGTGGCTTGTTAATCAGGCAAATTTTAGCTCTTGGGGTGATTGTTACACACATAAATGCTAATATAATGTTGATATAATTCAATTATTTGATAATGGGAATTCTTATACAGCTATGTGCTGAATTATTTGTGCCCAAATTAGAGTTATATCAGCAGAGGATGCGCTGTCTACGCTGTTATACAGCAAGTTTATGCAGCCAATGTTTTCACGGTGCTCTGTGAAAATGCTGTTATAAAGCACTTTTGTGCTACTTGGGTAGTGCGTTGTAAAGTAAAATAATGCTACTACAATTACGAAATGGTTTTGACGTACGGATTATAAAGCCAAGCATTCTTTTAGCCTTACTTACTATACCATGACCATCTATATGATCTCGGAAAGATAGTGACGAATCGACGAGTACCCCTAGGTCACGGATGACCGACACTCTGCTTAGTCAATATGATAATCAAATTTAATGTAGTTCACTTTATTGGTGAATGTAATTGTCTGGCATTTTTTAACATTGAGCGTCATTTTGTTGTTCAAACACCATTCTTGAAGGACATCAAGATCTCTTTGAAGCTTTATACAAACCCTTAGGTCCGATATCCTACAGTATATCTTTAAATCGTCAGCGTAGGCTAAACAATTGCAATTGATTAAATCCAAAAGATCATTCAAAAAAACCAAAAAAAGCAAAGGGCCCAACTTAGAGCCCTGTGGAACACCAGAACCAGGAGAAAAGGGTACAGATTCATAGCCCGCCAAGGCTACTATTTGAGAACGATTAATTAAATAACTCTCGAACCACCGCAACAGAGAGCCATGAATACCAGCGTAATTCAATTTCATAGAAAGAATTGAGTGATCAACGCGATCAAAGGCTTTTGCAAAATCTGTGTAAACAGCGTCAGCCTGACCCCTAGCTTCTAAGGTGTTACTAATGAAAGTAGTGTAAATAAGTAAGTGAGACATAGTCGAACGGTTAGACACAAAACCATGTTGCTTCGAACTAATAATATGACGGAGGTGGGAATAAACTACATTATAATTATATGAGACCCTCAAACATCTTAGCAAATTGTGATATAATAGAAATAGGTCTTTAGTTAGTTACGTCATTCATACTACCAGACTTATGTATGGGGATAATGTGTGAGATTTTCCATAAATCGGGAAATGTACCTTCCTTAAGGCATTTATTGTATATTATCTGCAGTGGTATAATAAGAGCATCAATGCAAAGACGAATAAAAATAGGAGGAAGTCCATCCGGACCAGCTCCTTTATTAAGATCAATGTTGAAATTATGACAAAAACATAAAACAAAAATCAAAACGAGAGTATAAAAATATTACAAAAAAGTCATAGTGCGTAATTACTTAACTTCCACTTTTTAAATCTGGGGACAGCAAAGACACCAATAATTATAGACCAGTGTCCGTGTTACCGGTATTCAGCAAAGTATTCGAAAATGTAATGCTCAATCAAATGCTAAATCATTTTAACAGCAACAAAATCTTACACGATCAACAATATGGATTCACTAAGGGACGTTGTACGACTGACGCCGGTGTCACTTTATTGAAACACATATTTACAGCGTGGGAGGAAGCCCAAGACGCCATAGGAATCTTTTGTGACCTCTCCAAGGCATTTGACTGCGTTAATCACGAAACCTTACTCTTGAAACTCGACCATTACGGATTAGGTAAACTTGCGCTCAGTTTAGTAAACTCTTATTTACATGATAGAAAACAAAAAGTTCAAGTAAATGGTGTCAATTCACGTGGTTTACAAGTAAAAATGGGTGTTCCACAAGGCTCGATATTAGGTCCTTTCCTCTTTTTAGTATATATAAATGATCTACCCCATTTATTAAAAAACCAACCACAAATGGTGTTATTTGCTGACGATACTTCCTTAATTTTTAAGATAAATAGACGTGCATCAAATCTTCACGACGTAAATAACGCCCTACTGCAAGTGCAAAATTGGTTCACTGCTAATAATTTAGTATTGGAAAAAAACTAAATGCATAAGATTTGCTTTACCGAATGTTAAAAGTAGTGATTGTGACATAGTATTGAATAAGGAGAAACTAGAATTCGTCGATAAAACTGTTTTCCTGGGGATAACGCTCGACTCAAGGCTGCAATGGGGTCCTCATATAACATCTCTTGCAGGACGGCTAAGTTCAGCAGCATATGCTGTAAGAACAATCCGTCAATTTACTAATGTAGATACCGCGAGGCTAGTCTATTTCAGTTACTTTCATATAGTATCATGTCTTACGGTATTTTACTATGGGGACGGGCTGCAGATATCGAGTCTATTTTTATTCTGCAGAAAATAGCCATCAGAGCAATATATGGCCTCCGCAGGCGCGATTCTCTAAGGGATCTGTTTAAAGATATTAATATCATGACGGTACCTTGTCAATATATCTATGAAAACATCATGTACGTAAGGAAAAATTTAAATCTTTTCAGTAAAAGAGACACACATATAGAACTAGAAATAGGGACCAATTAGTTCAACCAGGTTTCAGACTGGCTAAAGTAGACTCTTCCTTCATGGGGTACTGTTTAAAATGTTACAATAAAATACCTCCCCACATACTCCAACTCAATGAAACGAAATTCAAATCTTACATAAAACGCACACTATGTAGCCAAGCATATTATAAGTTGGGGGATTACATCGCTGACAAAAATGCTTGGTTAAACGCTGGTCCTGCTCCACAGGACGCATAAATAAATTGATTAGCATTTGGAAATACTTCACACACGCCTACCCTACCTACATACTGTTGGAGCTGATGAAGATTTTAAAATACTATTTTTGCATTGTATAAATTCAATCTCCTAGTATTGTATAATTGCATAGCACATAAATGTGAGTACTATGTACGTACATACTATAAAGCTACCATTTACTGGGTACGTCTTTCATTGACTTGAATGTGGCTTGGCGGCTGAGAGTATGTCATGCTCACTCTAATGTCTCGCTGATGGTGGCGCGTGTGTTGGATCATTTAGCTCCCTTCAAAATGGTTGAGCTGAATGGTGCTAATCTATGCGTCATGTTCGTGAACGGGCGCCGTCAGTAGGGACTGGTCAACTCTTTGCTGCCATGGCTTATTTTATATTTAATTTTATATTTGAATTGTTTTTTCTTTATCTGTTCATTACGGACGCTTTTAATGTTCTGCATCGTTCTCACATGCATAATTTCTAACATGAATGATGTAACCAATACTTTGTAACCATATTATTCTGATTTAAAAGAGTGTCCATGGAGTTTCTTGCCCGTTCTTCTCCATAGGTACCTACGCTTTGGAATGGGCAACTAGCTTCATTTTTCTGACTGACCGACCCTTGACAATTCAAAAGTACCTGTAATTGGTTTAATTGAAATAAATACTTTGAGTTTGAGTTTGAGCTTATTTGTAGGTTCAATCCCAGAGAAGCGCTTTACTTTGTGTAAATTATTTCATAACCACTGCTCTCAAAACGGTGAAGGCCACGAGTCCTAGAACCAAAAATTCGAAGACATGTGACATCTACCAACCCGCACTGGGCTCGCGTGGTGGCCCACTCCCTCTTACCACGAGTAGACCTATGTCCCAGCAGTGGGAACATTATAGGCTGATTATGAGCGAGCGCCAACCATTGCAATATAAGTCTTATGTCAATGACATAAAAGTCTTAGATTCATGATATGAAACGGCAACAATAGCGAGCGATCCTATCGTCATCAACGAGACGCATATATGGCCCAATATGAAATATTACCGTTTTCCTAATCTATGCGTTATTTATTACAGTCGGAGCGACGACATGTTCTGTATACCAAAATCTTGCAAGCCAATCTTTGCCAACGGCTTGAAAGTCTCTGAGAAGGCAACACTCGATGAAAAAGATTTAGCAACGGACATCAGGTACGTAGGTGAACCTTGGCGGTTAACCAATGTTTAACCTTATTATTAAGGACATAAGGGTGAACAGTGGATAAGTGCCAATGTTGTCGGTTAGTAAATACATATTACACATATATGGGAATGTTACTGCACACACGTTTACCGCTGCGATAAAATCGCCCTTTTACGCCTCGACGGGTTAAATAGAAGTGTTGTTACATTTAAACTGCATTCGCGACTTATTTGCCAAAAATGTAAACACCATAAATTTCAGTTTACGCTACAACTTCAAACATTTTTGTAACTTTTTCAAGAGTGCTAGTCACTCTGAAATCAACTTAATAACCATTGAAATAAAGTTGATATTTTTTTAACTTGAAATAACATCAATTTGAAACATACGTTTGAGTAGACTTTCATGCACCCACCTTCGCTATCATTAAGGTCTTTTAACGTAATGGAAGACGAGCCTATTGCACCTTGTCCATTGGAACATTAAGTCTTTAATTAATATTATGTACAATAACCAAATTGTTGGTCTTCGCAACAAAATTATAAAAAAAAAAATATTTACAGGCACACCTTCGACAAGGGTATAACTAAGGATAATTACATCAAATTCTTCCACAATGCTCTGTGGTACGAAGAAACCATCATCCGGATTAATATAAAGGTATGTGCTTCCAGTTTCTCTTATATTGTTCTTTTATTCGATTTGTACCCCCTTATGTAGGTACAGTATTTTTATCTCACGAAGCAAATTACGCTTTACTTGTGGTAACTAAGTGTACAGTCAACAGCAAAAGTAGATGATCAAAATCAGAAATTTAATACTAATGAACGGAGTTTGCGTCAGCACTGTGTGGCGTCGAAGTGATTCAAAAGTATGTCAGACTCAGTGTCATACTTTTGAATCACTTCGACGCCACACAGTTCTGACGCGAACTCCGTTAATTAGTATTGAATTTCTGATTTTGATCATCTACTTTTGCTGTTGACTGTACAAACACGCTGTGAATGTAGAAACGCGCTGAACGCGCTGCGTGTGTGATGACTAGTAGCGTCAGCACATCACACATACACACACTTCTGACTTCGCCATTGTCTCGGCGTTTTAGTACACTTGGTTACCATAAGTAAAGCGCGCGCCGCTAACAAAGCGCGTATTTTGCGTAGGTACTGGTTGGAAAAACGATTATTTGATCCACCCCAGCTCCCCAAGGAAGGCCAGCATGTTACAGTATAACATTCGTAATATAGTACTCTTCAAGTAACAACATAATACAAATAGTGTAGAATGTCCTTTAAAGACATTCACGATTACAAAATCAATTCCTGTATTCCACAGCAAATATTTGTATGTTATGGTATAAATTAAATTGTTTACATTCATTAAATTGTACGACACTGTCGGAGCAAGGTCCAAGGGTTTGAAAGCGGTATGTGTCGCGGATTCGATTCTCGCCTGTTACTTTATGACCTTTCTGTAGTTGTTAAGTTTCTGACTGTTTTGACAGAATTACAACATGAGTGGAGTGAAAGTCGTAAAGAAGCACAACATGTGCGGCACCTGCTACGCGCTGGTAGTGCCGGGCCTCGCGGAGAAGAGACCTTCGTTGATGCTTGGTAACTTATATGTATTCATATTAAGATTTTAGCCTATAGCCTACTCGGCAAAGACCTTTTATTAGTCGCTATCTACTGCTGTCTAAGAACCATCCCTTTATTCAACAGCTTCAGGCCCAGGGGTTTACCACCAACTCTTATAGCAGGGCAGAAGTTGAACTGCACTGCCCCTGCACTAACCCCCTGGGCCTGAAGCTGTTTGTTGCTGTTCTTTTTGCGGAAGAACATAGCAATAGACCGGTTTTCCATACAAAATGGATATCTATATCATCTGCTATTGATTAAAGAAACAACTATACTATTTTTATCCCATTACGGCCAAACCAAAGAGAGGTTATGAGGCCATGTATGTATGTTCATTCATAATTCCTAAAATAGTCGCCACCGACAATAAGGTATTTATCATAACAATACTAAATAGTTTATTTTGTGATTGCAGGGGACTTGTTGTTCATAAAGCCGAACAATCAATACGACGTGATGTTTGAAGCGTCGGTGAAGGAGATCAATGAAAACGTGGCGCTTATCGGAAGCTTGAACAATAAGTATGATTTTAGTTGCTTAATAACATCCGAAAAATCATATCGAATTAGCAAGAAGTGGTAACAGACAGGCTTCTTCGTTTAAACGCTTAGAACTGATTGTTTCTGATCTAAACTCTAAAGTAAATATGTTATGTTAAATATTAGGTCCCTTTCATATAATATCATTGGTCCCTTTCGAAAAGAGGCCAAAATTGGAACCAACGTCGCCATCTTGTTTTGTCAATGCAACTTCTGTGACACAATTTCACAAATGTTTACCATCAACGCCCTACTGTCAATGTCATTCAGGTGAAGCACTCATCAGTCCTTTCATAGTTATTTTACCTCTAATTTTGCATCACTGTCCAAATCACAGTGATCTTTATTCTCATACAAACAAGGTTGCTGTTGGGTTGCTGCATTTGGACAAGTCTGTCAAAATCATTGTGATCTTTATTCTTGTCATAATAAGGTTGCTACTGTGTTAAAATAACTGTGAATGAACTGTAGCAGTGTACAGGCACTTGAAACCAGTTGATTAAAAAAAAACTTGGCCTTTTTCGTGCGAAAATACTATACTTTATACAACTTTTTATCCCCAGGTTCACAAACTACTACTCACCGAGCGCGCTATTCGACGTGCGTTTCTTCATTTCCCGCATTTCCCTCGTACGCATGCACTGTGCTATCCACTCCGTGAAAGTTGAGGGTCATGAGACCAGGATCTTCCCGGAAGAGAACAAGAACATGCCTGCGGTTGAGCCGATCTTGAAGTGAGTAAAATTGTTCATATTTTTCTTTGTTTGGTAGTTGTTTTTATGACACTTAAAAGTCTGACAACCACTCTTACCAAAGGATTTTGTGTATCCAAGGGTTGTGGAGAATGGTCTGTGCCTAAAACCTATACAATGCGCGGTCAGCTAAAACTGGAAATGCACACGGCGACGTATCAAGCTAGATACGTCGCCGTGTGCTCACACAGTAAAACACATCATGGTCGTGCAGTGAAATAAAAAACAAAAAACGGTTTGTATTTCATTGCATGACCTACTCGTCGTAGATATTTATTTCTTGATTTATGAGCTGGGCGCTGGGGCACGGCAATTGATATAAAACCAAGCGGTCAATAGGTAAAAAGCTTATTTTGAGGGTTGCAAAAAGTTCTATTTATCTGTTTACTTTATTCAAACCCTGTTTCCCTCCCACTAGTTTCTTCAACGAGCAGGTGGAAAACAACTTGGAACAGCGTTGTGCCGTGGAACACATCGTAGCGGGTACTTCGGGCACCGCTCCTTACTTGCTGCACGGACCCCCTGGAACTGGCAAGACTGTCACCATCGTTGAAGCTGTGTTGCAGGTACAAAAAAAGCATTTTTCTTCGCTGAATAAGCCTAAAAATTCTCTGGACACATGACGTTCACATGGTAAACACACAAACATACTACTCATCCTTGGGCAGAAACGTGTAAACAGAACAAAACGTGGGCCATCTTATCTAACACATACATAACTACAATTATAAAGAACCTTGGATACCATCGTAGAACGCTACTCTTGTTGTATGTCTATGGGGAAACAATTTCGGATTACATTACTGCATATCTTTATTAACCTGGTTGGTTAAAATTTCATATCTCAAACACCGCTTGCACTAAAAATCATGAAATACATTTAACGCAGATCATATTTCAACAATCATTCTTTCTTTGCCAACATCAAACAATTAATAGAAATAGAACAACGAAGGTTGCTTGTAATACCTGTAACACTGAAATGTAAAGGTTTCCATAATGACACAGCTTTCATTCTACTAGTTCTTTCGTTAATACAACACACTTCTCTAGCTCTTAACCTTACTATAAATTAAACTACGTCCTTCAGTGTCACAATGACCACACTTACAACAAGGTTAACACAGTAACGTTTTCAAGCTGGCAAACAACCCTGAGAACCGCATCATGGTGTGCACTGATTCCAACATGGCGGCGGACCACGTCGCAACCGTGCTCATCAAATACTCGCACATGTTTCCCTCGGACAGCTGGCTGCTACGTGCCAATTCCAAGTTCAGGATGTGGTAAGTACACTAATATAAAATATTGTATCCGCCAACGTTCGTAGCAGTCGGAAGTTTTTAAACGTGGGTGTGTAATGACATGAGGCACAATCCCGTACTAAACATTCACCTTCCTACTCTCACGTTTTCTGACAGCGATTGCCACGAAAGAGCGTTTAGTATAGAATTATTATGAAAGGACATCGCCATTCAATGGCAATGTGTTGCGCTGTAATGCTTCTTAAAGGGACATAGTCTTTAAAAGGGCGTGAATAAAACAAATTACTCGAAACATTAACCAACTATCAACTAAATTACACTGCTACAAGGATCTTATTGCATTGAATGGAATGATGTTGACAGTGGGGCGTTGTTATAGTAAACATTTTTGTGCAAATGTTTTGTAAAAACTATTGCAAAAACAAGATGGCGGCGTTAGTTCCGATTTTGGTCACGCGCCAAAAGATCCTTCCATAGCTTTACTTGTATATCGGCCTGTGTCTAACTAAACTAGTCATTGCAAATCACGAGCATGCACCACGTGGCTTACGACATAAGACATAAGATGCAAGTTACAATGGTTGACACTCTGGTCCAATGCAGCACATAATTATGTGGATTTGTAAATACTGAACAATTACATTTATTAATGTTTCAGGGAAAGTCTCCCCGGCTGCTTGGCAAAGTACTCGAACGGCACGAGTCACTATGACTTCCAGCACGTGAATATAGATGAATTCATGGCATACAGCATCGTCATCACCACGCTCTCACATGCCGCTGTGTTCTCTGAGTAAGATATCACATTATTAGCCGTCAGTAATTGTAATCCTTCTGTATTAGAGCCAGGAAGTTGATATAATTTTCATGTTATGGAAAAACAAACTGAATGTCATACTTAGCAAAGTTCAAATTCCATTGCAACCAAACTTATTAGGACCTTTTTGTTACCAATAGTTATTCAATAATCAACTTAGAATACATTTTACTAAAGTAAATAACTGATTAAGTGGCGATGGAATGTAAATTATCTGAGATTATGAACACTGCTATAGTATAGTTTTGTGCAAGCTAAAATTGGTGCTTTGTTAAATAAAAAATAGTTTATTTGCACCGTCAAGTAAAAAAAATATAGTTTTCAATAAAAATAGGTCTAAAGGTAAGTAAAGTTGCATCTAAGGGGCCGCCTCCACGAGCGAGAGAATCGAGGCGATATTATCGCCGTGCCACGTATTTCTATACACTCTCTTAGAACGTGTCTACACACGGCGATGTTATCGCGGCGATGCGACGAGTGGCTGAGTGCGAGCGAAACGTCATAGTATCGCCGCGCGCTCGCAACGGAACGTGGCGCTCTCGCAGCGAGAGCGCGGCGAGCGCGCTGTCAAACGCAGGCGTCCCGCCCGCCGGCTCGCGTCATTTCTGCTTTGCCTGTCTGCCAAGCAAGGATGTTACGTATTGACAACAATAACTGCATATTCACTAGCGTACTTGCACAAGCACCCCACAACTACATCCATATTATATAATTATTTTATTTATTGTGAATACGTGTAAATATATTACTAGCTTCTGCTCGCGGCTTCGCCCGCGTGGATGTCGGAATATTTCCCACGGGAACATGCTACCAGGATAAAAAGGATGTCCTTCGCCAGGATACCATCTATCTCTCTCTTTCCAAAATTTTATCGAAATCCGTTCAGTAGTTTAGGCGTGAAAATGTATCATATAGACAGAGTTACTTTCAAATTTATAATATTATATAGTATAGCACTTTGCCCGCGACTTCTTCCGCGTGTATTTCGTACTTTAGTCTAAAAATTTGTTTGTCTAATTAATTCGGGCTAATTTGAAAGTTGATCAAAGGAATAACATTTTTGAAATAAACCTTCTCGTCCCCTTTTACCACGACAGGCTTTGTTTTTAAAAAAGCGTTTGGTACGTTTGCATTGTATGATTATTTATTTCCGTTTTCGAGTCGCTTGTATTGACTCGAAAATGGGTATAAATAATATTTTAGTAAATATGTAGAAGCAAGCAGTAAAATCTACCCCCTTGAAAAACCCTTAAAATAACCCCCCCCCCCCTTAAAATAAAGTTCAAATTCTTCCATACAAACTTTAACAACCCTATATCCCCTCTGAGGGGTAGTTTTGAAAAACTTTATAATGATAAACATTATTACTTACTTAGGCGAGTATTCTTGCTAGTTTTCATGTTTATTAACCTAATAAATAAGATTTTTCATACAAACTATATCCCCGCTTTTCACCCCCACGGGGGTGGAATTTTGAAAAATCGTTTGGGATGTGTTGATAACTTGACTGAAAGATTATTTATACCAATTTTCGAGTTAATCAAGCAATGCTATCAAAATCCTCCCCTGTAAAATTGACTACCCCTTTTCAGCCGGTTAGGGGTAGATTTTCGAAAAACCCTGATACACATTATTCTTACTTTTGTTCCTAGGTATAAATACTGAGTTTCGAGTAAATCGGACCGCGCTCTAAAATTATTATTCCATACAAACTTTGAAACCCCCCAATCCCCTTTTAGAGAGTAGTTTAGAAAAACAAGAAATGGCAAACTTCATAATTTACTTAGAAAGGATCCGTGCCGATAAAGTTTCAAGTTTATTAACTCAAGGAATAAGATTTTTCATACAAACAAAATCCCCCCATTTCAGTCTTAGGGGTGGAATTTCGATAAACCCTTTCTTAGTGGACTTAATCTTCACGAAGAATACACCGTCCTTTCATGTCTGTAGGACCAGCGGTTTAGGCTGTGCGTTGGCGGCGGGATCTTCCGAAAGGTTAACCGCTGCCCAGGAACAGAAAGGGCTAAGGAAGGAACACGGGTGGGTTTTAGTCAGTAAAAGTCTGACACTCCCTTCCGCTCCACCCAGAGCGGGAGGGGTCATTTGATGATTTCCCATCCACAACAAAAAAAGGCTGTGCGTTAATATATCTGTCAGTCAGGACTTTGAATTTTATATATATAGATGACACTACTTATTTCGCTCTCGTCTGGCACCTAACTGAACTCTTTCAACAAAACTATTGCACAACGCCTCGACGCGGAACGTGGTGATTCCGTTACGAGTCGTCGCGGACACGCGGCGATTCCGTTACGAGTCGCGACGATACGCTGGCGGAATAATCGCTCGTTCGTGGAGACTACCCGACTCGTCGCGATTCTCTCGCTCGTGGAGCCGGCCCCTAAGACTTGCTGCTAATACCTAAATTTAAACCCTGTTCGTTCCTCAGACGCATGCGCCGTCGTCGCTTGGCTCACCACATCAGTCACTTGTTCATCGACGAGGCAGCTCAGGCAAGTGAGCCAGCCTGCCTCATCCCCGTGTGCGGCATGCTCAAGCAGGACGGCTCCCTGGTGCTGGCCGGAGACCCTCAACAGCTGGGCCCCGTCATCATATCGCAAAACGCGCACAAGATAGGACTAGGTTCGTTTGTACATAATATTATGTCGAATAAAAAACGTAATCTTTCAATAGTATATAAAACTTAACATTCACGTTTCCCTGTTAGCAAATTTCATGTCCAATATAAGGGTAAGCCTGATTAGTTCCGGACTCATATATCCTAAGCTAAGTAAAGTAAGCAATTCATACGAATGTGAACCTTATTATATACGAATAACGTTCTTGTTTGTATAAGCAAAGTGAGCAAGCGTTTAATAAGAATATGATCATTAATTTATTTTATAGATTCATGAACTAACCATGTTTGCTTTTACTAAAACTTTATGCACAAGTAAAAAAAACTATACAAAGACGACCTTAATGCCTGAGGTATTTTCTGCCAGCCAACCTCAAGGTGATGCAGAGACAAAACATAACAGGTGCAACATAAAGGATAAAAAAAACTACTGCTTACTTATTACGTTACAGGAACATCCCTAATGGAGCGTTTGAAGAAGGACTGCCCACTCTACAGCGACATCCACAGGGACCCCAACTACGTCGTGATGCTTCGGAACAACTTCCGTTCCGATCCGGACATCCTCGAGATTCCTGATAAACTGTTCTATAAAGGACAACTCAGGGTAAGTTAACATGCTGTGTGAAATTGGCTCCAGTTTTGAATGGGTCAAATCTTGTTTTCCTTCTCACAGAGACGAGGCCTGTGTCCCAAGGAACGTTATAGGCGTATACGTTTATTATTATGAAAATCTTTACTTTATGTAAATAATTTAATCACCACTGCTCTCAAAATGATGAAGGAAATGTCATGAAAAAACCGGCATGTCCTAGAACCAAAAATTCGAAGACATGTGACATCCACCAACCCGCACTGGGCCCGCGTGGTGGATTACGGCCCACTCCTTCTCACAGAAAGGAGGCCTGTGTCCCAGCAGTGGAAACGTTATAGGCTGATTATGCAAATCTTGTTTTAATGTCAATTACTGTGCGTTGTCTGTTAGTAAATGAATTTAAGATTTTAACTATCTAGATTTTTATGATGTTTTGCAGGCATTAGCCAAAAAGGACAAGCTCAGCGACATCGACATTCTGGGTGAGAACCAACACAGCCGCTCTGTGGTGTTTCACGGAGTGCTCTCCCAGGAACAGAAGATGGGCAAGTCGCCCAGGTTTGTAAAAAATATGACGATTTACTTCACTTTCAAGCAAATAACAAAGTCTTCCAGAACTATAAACAAAAAGATCTGGTTCATTTCTTACTTTGTTACCTATTTAAGAAACTCTCGCTTTATCGTCGGTTATTCAACGGAATAACCAATGATAAAGCGAGATGAGATTGGGTAGGATAAACGTGTCCTACCCAAAAAATCCACCCTAACGTGTATACGCAGAAACGCTTGTCAGAGAATTCACGCTAAGCTTATAAATTCCGTTTATCCAACTACTACTACTAGGGATATGCGTTTCCACATCCACCTTAGGGTAGATACACGGAATAATCCTTTATCATAGGAGATTTTCTACGTAACGATGGTAAGAAGGAGGTAAGAAAATATTTTCATTAATAGAAAATTCTTGTATTTCCTTGTAAAGAAATATACGTGTTGATTCATGGATAAATCCAGTCGCTTTCTCTCCAAGTAACTCAGTTTATTTGGCCAATTTGGTCTATTTGAAGAATTTACCCAGGGTATGTAGCCTTACCAAGAGGTATTGTATTACCTAGTCACTCCCATGGTTGTGGAGGACAGATAGGCAGTCGCTCCATGTAAAATACTGGTACTCAGCTGCATCCAGTTAGAATAGAAGCCGACCCCAACATAGTTTGGAAAAGGTTAGGCAGATGATGACCCTGTGTATGCAGCAAGATTAAATAAATGAATACCGAGTTACGACTATCTCTTTCCTTGCAGCTTCTACAATATGATGGAGTGTGAAATGGTGCAGCTGTACGTGAAGCGTCTAGTGATGGTGCATAATGTGCCGATGGATCAAATTGGGATTGTCACACCGTACATACGACAGGTCAGTTTACATAACAATACTGCTGTATTGCCTGCAGGGGTTGCAGATTTGTATGATATGGCACACCCTCATTAAGCTCGTTAAACTCTTGTATAACAAGAGGGTGAGTCTTTTGCTACCGACCGTCCAAAGTCTTATTTTGTGCTAAGATAGGATCAGGTCTACGATTGAGAATTTCTTAGTGAAGAACTTAATAACACTACTCGACCTGAGGCGTTACGCTCATTACCTAGTCGTGTTTAACAAATAGATTAACGATGCAAGCAATTTAGCATACATACAGTAATAATTTGAAAAGAAAGAAAAATTGTTTAGTATGCACAAACAAAACGGACATTACAAAAAAAAAAGACATAAAATATACACATACAACATAGTCAAAAGCCTCGTACTCAAGCATATAACAACATTGCTAAGAACATAGCAATGTTGTTTAGCTATTGGCTAAGAACATTGTTACTAACAAACTTATGGACAAAGTCTGAAGTAAATTACTTATTATTATTTATAAAAAGTTGTCAATTTTGTCCATTGCTTGATTAAAAATGTGATAACTACAGTAAACTGTTTAAAGGAACAGTATGTAAAGTAGAGGGTTTGCAGTGAGTCTCTGCCGTACTGCACAAGCTTTTTGCAACATTTATACCCTGTCCATTAGGTAAACCGACTTTTGACATTTGCAACTAGTGACTGCAGCAACACACAATACATTGATTGATACACTACGGTATTAAAAATAACATAACATCACACCTACTATAGCTGTTCCCTGAAGGGATTAATAATAATACCAAGCAGGTTATTATTGTCCCAATGCAGATGCATGAGCATTGATCTGTAAGAAGCCATAAATAAGATAAGGCAATTTATATATTTATTTTATTACGCATTTTAAAGTTAACTTTTACGTAATCTGGAATATGTACATTCTAAGACAGCTGTCAAAAAACGGCTAACGTAATGGACAGGGTAGAACTGATTTTTTTTTCACCAACCGAATGTCAAACCCACTCTTTCATAATGAAAAATTCTTTGTTTTATTTCAGGTGTACCAAATCAAAAAATCTCTAAAAAAGATTGGTTACGACATGATAGAAGTGGGCACAGTAGAAGCGTACCAGGGCAAAGAGAAGCGTATCATCATCATATCGACCGTCCGCGGCAACTGCAACATGCTGGACCATGACGCCAAGTTCCGGCTCGGATTCCTTGTTGATGATAAGGTAAGTGATATATCTTTCTTTTAGTTACCCAACACTGTCCCACTGCTGAGCAAAGGACCACCCAAGTGGACGAGGAGGAGGAGTCACCCAAATCCTTCTAGGCAGCACGCGACCGATCACTGTAAAAAAAAAAAATACATACATGCATCGAAATAGTAATATCTACTGGTATAGGAAATTGTTTTTTTTTTTTTTTTTCATAAATCTGGTAAGAGCATTGCAAAAGTTGTTTAGAATGACGGGTAATCACTCCTTGATGAATGTAGGTTACTAAATCGCCACCCATTATTACCCATTATACCCCCTATCATTCAAAAGGCACCTTGTATAATACTTTTACAATTATGGTAATATAATCTTGTTCTTTTCAGCGCTTTAATGTAGCTATCACTCGCGCCAAAGCCAAATGTATCATCATAGGCAACCCACTGTGCCTCGCAAAAGACATCAAGTGGCGTATGTACATGCAACGCTGCCGCGAACTAGGTACCTACCTCGGCTCCGACGCTGTGAACATGGAGAACGACAACGACGCCTACGGCAAGGAAATAATCAACAATCTGACGCCCATGCTGGAAGGTAATAATATAATTTTATCGAAGTATTCATTGAAAATAGAATAACCCGCTAAAAACCATATTTTCTTTTAAAAATAGACAGAATGGCAGGGCATTGACGCGCAAACTGTAACCATCATTTCAGCACATGATCCTAGACCCCTTAGCTAATTCCAATCTAGCCTGTCCCTTGCTGGCCTCTCCCAGCGACGCCCTAAGCCGACGCCCGCACCCCGCAGGGGGTGCCCTTAGCGTGTAGTTTGTAAGTTTTATAAGCCCTGGCTGGAGGCCTTAATTTATTGAGGCATCCACAGGCAAGCCCGGTTAAGCAGACGACAACCGAATAATTGAAATGCGAGATACCCTATCGAAAAAAAAAATAGACTCCGTAGCATAGACATTCTTTGTCAAAAAAAATCGGTTGTTTCAAACTCAAACTCAAACTCAAATCATTTATTTCAATTAAACCATTTACAGGCACTTTTGAATTGTCAAAATTAAATAGTCGGTCAGTTAGTCAGAAAGTTGAAGCTAGTCGCCCATTCCAAAAACGTAGATCTCTATGGAGAAGAACGGGCAAGAAACTCCACGGACACTCTTTTAAATCAAGATATTATTACAAAATCCTGGGTACATTATTCTTATTGCTTCTATATGTGAGAACAATGTAAAAAAAAAAGAAACAATTTATAACATTAAAAATAAGCCCTGGCAGTTAAGAGATGACCAGTCTCAACCAACGGCGCCCGTTCACGAACATGACGCGTGGATCAGCACCACCCAGCTCAACCATTTTGTAGGGAACCGAATGATCCAACACACGCGCCACCATCAGTGAGACATTTAAGTGAGCATGACATATTCTCAACTGCCATGCTCTTTCAAGTCAACATCAAAATATCATAAATTTCATAGAACAGTGCAATGCCTACGCGGTCAAAATGTATGGAACAGCTAATTTTATTATTGATAACCAACGAAAAATTTAAATACAGGGAGATCCCCAGAATTATGTACTGATTACATAGCGTTGATGCCCCTACCCGCCTGCACATGTTAATATATTATTTTTTTAAGAAAACTGATTAACATCTGGTACACTTAAACTAAACGTATGGTCCAATTGAAAACTAGCGTCAGGCACTAACTATTGTCTGGCATTTAGCTAAACTGGGTCTATTTGACGCGACCGTGATATTTTTTTTATTATTTTTCCTTTGTTTTTTTTTGTGTCCTGTCATTTGTGTACTCATGCAATATGCCACATAAACATATTTTCTTTCTTTCAAGGTATCAAGTTAACTGATAACAAAACGAATAATAAGAAGAAGTCGGGTTCGTCAGCTGAGGTCGCGCCCTCCGTTCCTGTGGCTGAGTAGTAGCATCCACATGACAACTAAGGGCCGTAGCGGAAACGATACTCTTAGGCCTGCTTGCACCACTTATTTGAAACATCATTCTGTCTCTGTCATCTTAAAACGGTTGAAACAGAACGACGTTTCAAATACGTTTAACGTTAAAGGCGCTTAGTATTCTGTGGTGCACATTGCAAGCGGGCATTGGCATCAGCGATCGACGATTTGGCGAGTACATCACGTTTTGGTGACCCGCGCCGTTCGGCTTACTGGTTGCTTTTTGTCAGTAGCAATATCGTGCTTCTGAAAACACTGATCGCTAATATAATCGTGATGTGCTATGGCCCTAAGGTAGAAACTCGATTATCAGGATCTCGGTCACCCAGATTTGCGGTTCTGAATCCTCGATTAGTCTGATTAAGAAATGCTTCACACCAAACGACACTTGTTTCAGTCAGCACTCAGTTGACGTTAATTTATCATACATTTTCAACTTTACCTCTGTTTTAGTTTTTTTTTTTTAATGTAAATATACAATATAAGGAGCTAATATAATATAAGGACAAGAACAGTCAAATAACCCGCCCCTAACTGTTCCCGGCGCAAAGGTACCGAAAATGCTTGCTGCATTGCCACGTTGGATGTCAATGGCTAACCTTTGCACCAAGAACGAACCGGAGCGGGAGTCAAACTTTACCTTATCGTAAATATTTTTAACTTTTGGTGTGAGCCGTCCCTAAAACGATGAGATAAAGTTAACAAAAAAAAATTTTTTATCTCTGGCCAGGTTTTCAACTATCCATATGCCCTACGACAATAATAAGTCAGGTCCCGATAATCGTGATTCTACCGTATTTAATTACTACTGCGAAACCGTGTAGCATTAACTTGTATTGAATGTTATGCCAACTGCAATCGCCAACCCGCCTATCAAGCATGGTGATTATGGCACCCACCAAGATTTAAAAGCCTATAGGGAAAAGGGGAGCATCATTGGGCATTTTTTTGATTTGCTATTAAGGTTTTTTTTTATACTACTAGATTAGGAGTGTCGATGTGATTGAGACTGTGGTTATATTCCACTTTGTAGGTTTAGGTGTCCAAACGTCTGTGTTGTCTTTTAATCCTTAAAGCACATCCGCTGCTACGATAAAAGACGCAAACATTATGAAGATTTGCAATATTATTATTATTTGGTAAGACATGCTGGATACATAAAGTAGAAAGAAGACGCGCGGGTTCGCGAAATATGGAAGGAATGGAGCGAGGCCTTTGCCAAGGATCGGGACAGCGTAGGCTAGTAAAAAAAAAGACAAACTAGCAGCTAGTTGATACGGTTCTTGAAGCAATTCAGTGTGAGAGCCGCCACAACATTTTCCGGGAGCCTATTCCATACTTTTACAACTCTGTTAGGCAAGAATTGCTTCAAAGGCATTTTCTTTGACGAATTTTCTCATAGCTTTAGGTAATAATTATTAATTAAATGTAGTGTGTATGATGTGGACTTTTATACGCACAAATATTGTGTAAGCCACGGTGAGCCAAGGTGCACTACTCTTTTGTAATGTGCTGATGCCGTCCTAGCTTTATTTCTGACATTTTGTGTCAAAACACTAATAAAGACAATTAAAACGATATGGTGTATGACACTGGAGCCTTATATTCAGCTTGATGTCAAAGAAAACTGAACCACAACAAAGCCGGGCCACTTCATTATTAGGTACTTGTTGATTACTGGTAGGAATAGACCCCCCCCCCCTCCATTCGCGAGCACGTGACTTATATCATTGCAATAAGGTATAATTTGCAATAAATACCCTCATCCGTAAAAGTTGCATTTCTGTTCAACTGTAGCAGCGGACGTGCTAGTCAATATCTATTTCTATGTGACGTCTGATAAATGTGATATTTTTGTAGAACGTGTTATCTTAGTCTTTGACCATAGAGCTATTAAACAGGAGTAAGGTAGGTTCTGCCGACCGTATAGGTCACGATGACCGTAGTCAATTAAGATTTGAAATCAACAATAAAAGTATGTGCTTATGGAGAAACTCCCTTGAAATTAAAATAAAAACGTTAAAAATGAATAACTTTGCTAAAAGACAAAGTATGCTTGAGAAGTACCAGAGATAAGAGCTCATTTACATGATAGACGAAGATCTCAAGATCATTTCGCCCAAAAAAATAACTCGTATCTAATGCAACTATAAATTATATTTTTGTAGACATATTTACAAGCTTATGAATAAGTACATTCCTATATTTTTATGGAAACTAATTGTGTTTCGTAATTCTGTATACCCATCACGTTCGAGGACACGGGTCTTTTACCGACTCCGGTTTATCTAAACTATTGAAAATTATTTTAATATCACTTGATAATATTTAGATCGTAAGTTGTGTAGCAGGCAAGCGCCACATTGTTTTGGCAGAGCCCTTATGTAGTTGTAGCTATAAGATAAATGGATCTTAACCAAAGATTCACTCTAAGTATTAGACGGGATGTCGTTACTTTTAAAATGTTGAGTGCTCTTTTATTTTTGTATTAGTTCGTAAGTTTTTATTGTGGATTACAAAATGAGACGAAAATATTCTCATCTTTTTTTATTTGCTGACATAATGACTTAGCTGATTAATAAATGTCGATTATGATGAATCAATTTACGCACTAGATTTAAGAGAGTTTTATGGAGTTTAACGTGGTTACAGAGTTACAGCCACAGTTATAGCCACAAGACGGTTTACAAATATATGTATAAGTAATAAGAGTAGTATCGAGTTTCGGTGACTACAGGGATATTCATTACAGGTATACGGGTATACCCATTTAAAAGCCAAGATTTTTCCAGATGTTCTCCTGCGAAAGGTTTTATGTTTTCTTATTAGCATTGTTTTTGAGTGTTACAAAACTATTTTTTGATACTTTTTACTACTTCTGTTAATTTGTGTGCCATATTTCGTTTGGAATATTTTGTTTTAAAATAAATCGATCTATTTTAGTACAATCATTTAAAGTTTATATTTTGGAGATTCAATTATTGAAATATCTTGGTGCTAAATGTATAATAAAACTTTGAATAAATTTCTAGTTTTTTTTTTTCCAGTTTAATTTTATAGGTACCTATATTTCCTATAATCAGGGACCGTACAACCCCGAATATAAGTTAATTCTTTCGAAAGTGTTACAGATTGTGCGCCTACAGTAACGGAAAGGGTTACCTCTTGGTAGTGGTAGCCCTTTCATAACACTAACGTTAGGGTAACCCTATCAATAAGTTAACTAGTACAAGATGTTACCGGCTCGTGTATGATTTCCAATTGAAGAAGATAACCCTTTAAAAGGGTTTGTCGGGGTTATCAAAGGGTTTTAAATCAAATCATTTTAAATTACGTTGGAGTGGAGGAATACTCGTCGTAGGTATTGACCTTGGAAGTTTGGAATCATATAGAATCGTTCCATTAGTGTTTCTTACAACTTACTCGGTTTGACAGGACGGCGGTGCTTTCTTTTTTAAGTTATAAATAATATCTGAATATTGAAGATGAACAAAGGTAAGTAAGTGTATTTTAATTAAGTATCACATATAATAAAACTGTAAATAACCTGTGACTGTACATTGAATATATTTTAAACTTTTAATGGGGGTGTAATAAGTAATCAATATAGATACCAAATCACCAATTTTTGAATAATTTGTCTGTCTGTATGTATGTTTGTTTGTGCACGCAAAAAGTACGCCACGGATTTTGATTAAATTTGGTATGGTGATAGCTGAATATCCTGGTGAACATTTAAGGTAACTTTTTAATAAATATAGAGACAGACAGACAAACATTCTAAACAAAATTTTTGTTTTTATTACTCTTATTAAGACTATATATCATATTAAATATCAGATCTATACCGACGTGGATTAGTTACAGATTTTGTCTAATAATATGAGACATCGAAAAGTGACTATTTTAAATCTATATATATAAAATTCAAAGTCCTGACTGACTGACTGACTGACTGACTGACTGAGACATCAACGCACAGCCTAAACCGCTGGTCCTAGAGACATGAAATTTTGAGGGTGTATTCTTCGTAAAGAGTAGGTATCCACTAAGAAAGGGTTTTTCGAAATTCCACCCCTAAGAGGGTGAAATGGGGGGATTTTGTTTGTATGAAAAATCTTATTCCTTGAGTTAATAAACTTGAAATTTGGCAAGAATACTTACCTAAGTAAATTATAAGGTTGGCCATTTTGTGTTTTTATAAACTACCCCTTAAAAGGGGATTGGGGGGTTCAAAGTTTGTATGAAAGAATTTTAGCGCGCGGTCCGATTTACTTGAAACTCAGGATTTATACCTAAAATTGAAAGAAAAGAATAGTGTGTATCAGGGTTTTTCGAAAATCTACCCCTAACGGCCTGAAAAAGAACTTAATTTTATAGGGGGAGGATTTTACAGCGTGGCTTGATTAACTCGAAAATTGGTATAAATAATCTTCAAGTCAAGTTATGAACACATCCCAAATGATTTTTCAAAATTCCACCCCTGTGGGGGTGAAAAGATTTTTCATATAAAGTGTATCCCCAATACACTTTATATGAAAAATCTTATTCGTTAGGTTAATAATCTTGGAAATTGGCATGAATACTCGCTTAAGTAAGCAATAGAGTTTATCATTATTAGTATTTCAAAACTACCCCTCAAAGGGGATATAGGGGTGTTAAAGTTTGTGTGGAAGAATTTGAACGCGCGGTCCGATTAACTCGAAACTCAGTGTTTATACTTAAGACCAAAAATAAAGAATAACATGTATCAGGATTTTTCGAAAATCTACCCCTAACGGGTTAATTTAATTTAGGGGTAGTTAATTTTACAGGGGAGGATTATAATAAGTGGCTTGATTAATTAGAAAATTGGTATGATAATCTTTGAGTCAAGTTATGAATATAGGTACCCCAAACGATTTTTTTAAATTCCACCCCTGTGGGGGTGAAAAGCGGGGATACAGTTTATATGAAACATCTTATTAATTTAGTTAATAAACTTGAAACTTGGCAACAATACTTGCCTAAGTAAGTAATAAAGTTTATCATTATACGTTTTTCAAAACTACCCCTCAAAGGGGGATATAGGGGTGTTGAAGTTTGTGTGGAAGAAATTGAATGCGCGGTCCGATTAACTCGAAACTCAGTATTGATACTTTCGACAGAAAATAAATAATAATAAGTATGTAAAGTTGTCGAAAATCGACGACCCCTGACGGGGCAAAAAGGGGTAATTCGGTTTTCAGGGGAGGATTTGAACTTGAAACTGTATATTACATTTTCACGCCTAAACCACTGAACTTCTGATTTGGCAAAGAGATAGATGACATCCTGAGGAAGAACATACTTTTTATCCTGGTAGCACGTTCCCGTGGGATAACTTCCGACATCCACGCGGGCGAAGCCGCGGGAAGAAGCTAGTTAATTTATATGGTTATTTGCCCTAGATTGTATATATGTTTTATATATATACTTTAATATGGTTTTGTGCAGGTATGTATGTATATTTTTCTTTTAATGTACACCGGGGACTGACTATCTGCAGTATTGTTTTCCTTCTTCGTTAAATCATCCTAAGGTTGTCTTGAAAATATCGCTGTAAGTGATAAGGCCACCCATTGTGTCACCCTATCTTGTTCTACTTTAAGTTTATGTAATTTTATGGAATAGAAGAATAGATAGATAGAATATACTTTATTAAGTACAAATAAAGTATATTCTATCTATCTATTCTACTATCTATATATATAAAATTCAAAATCCTGACTGACTGACTGACTGACTGAGACATCAACGCACAGCCTAAACCGCTGGTCCTAGAGACATGAAATTTGAAGGGTGTATTCTTCGTAAAGAGTAGGTATCCACTAATAAAGGGTTTTTCGAAATTCCACCCCTAAGAGGGTGAAATGGGGGGATTTTGTTTGTATGAAAAATCTTATTCCTTGAGTTAATAAACTTGAAACTTGGCAAGAATACTTATCTAAGTAAATTATGAAGTAGGCCATTTTTTGTTTTTATAAACTACCCCCTAAAAGGAGATTGAGGGGTTTCAAAGTTTATGAGGAAGAATTTTAGCGCGCGGTCCGATTTACTCTAAACTCAGGATTTATACCTAAAATTGAAAGGAAAGAATAATGTGTATCAGGGTTTTTCGAAAATCTACCCCTGACGGCCTGAAAAGGGGTAGTCAATTTTACAGGGGAGGATTTTACAGCGTGGCTTGATTAACTCGAAAATTGGTATAAATAATCTTTGAGACAAGTTATGAACACATCCCAAATGATTTTTCAAAATTCCACCCCTGTGGGGGTGAAAAGAATTTTCATATAAAGTGTATCCCCATACACTTTATATGAACAATCTTATTCGTTAGGTTAATAATCTTGAAAATTGGCATGAATACTCGCAAGCAATAAAGTTTGTCATTATTCGTTTTTCAAAACTACCCCTCACATGGGCTATGTGTTAAACTTTGTGTGGAAGAATTTGAACTCGCGGTCCGATTAACTCGAAAATCAGTGTTTATACTTAAGACTAAAAATATATAATAACACGTATGAGGGTTTTTCGAAAATCTACCCCTAATAGGGTGAAAATGGGTAGTTAATTTTACAGAAGAGGATTATAATGCGTGGCTTGATTAACTCGAAAATGGGTATAAATAATCTTTGAGTCAAATTATGGAAACATCCCAATATTTGTTTTTTGAATTCTACCCCTGTGGGGTGAAAAGACGGGATACAATTAATATGAAAAACCTTTTTCCTTTGGTTAATAAACTTGATACTTGGCAATATTTGCCAATAAATAATAATTTAGTAATTAATACAGAATATGGTGACTTTTTAGTTTTAAAAAAGCCCTCACAGAGGATTTAGGGAGTGAAAAAATTAATAGGTTAGAAAAAAATTTAAACCCCTCGGACGGATTAACTTGAAACTCGGTACTAATACTTAAAACAGAAAATGAAAAGTATATAATTATTTTAAGGGTTTTTCATAAAATTTGGTAAAGAGATAGATAGCATCCTGGGGAAGGACATACTTTTTATCCTGGTAGCACGTTTCCGTGGAATTTTTTATGAAAATATTTCCGACATCCACGCGGGCGAAGCCGCGGGCTTCTAGCTAGTCTAATTATATAGACAAAATCTGTCTTGTCAATAAAATTGTTATAGGTCTAGGAGGAGGACAGGGTCTTAATAGGAGCAATACGCCACTAAATTGTTTAATACCTACTAGTTTTATAATAATAATTCTTATTTTTTTAGAGCACATATATATTTCAGACAGCGACAGAAGCTCAGACGAAAGTGAATCAACATATTTTGAGGAATTAAGGACAACCGATGCTTCATGCGTGTCAATGCCGACATTGCAACCGACATTAGACAATGCGTCTACTCCCGATTTGGCTTTTGAAAATGACTCTAAAGAAATGGAAGATAAGACTACAAATACTGATAACTCAGACAATAGCAAGGAATATGATATTCATGCGTGTTATTATTTTTCTTTATTAATTGCAAAATATCTAAGCAAGTTAGAAGAAGGACGACGTAACAAATGTATGCATCAAATAGTTCATATGGTCATGCAAAGTGTTCATGAACAACAATCAAAACAAAAGCAGTAATTCTGAAAAATTATGTTTTTAAAAAATAAATATGTACCATGTTTTTTAAAGATTTTTATTTATTCAATAACGACATCTTTATTTAAAATGATAAAGTAAGAGGATCAAATAGTAGGTGCCGTTACTGCCAGAATTATTACACCAGAATTTGAAATCAACAAGAAACAAGAACAAACCTGCCGAATGCAGGCAGTTTAGTACTTTAAAGTAAAGGCACGAGAGATAAAATTACAATACTTGTAGTCCGAATGGGTAACTCTGTTACAGTCGTTGAATGGGTAACCCGTTCAAAACGTCTTACCATTAAAAAGTATAACCCAACAAGAAAGGGTTTTTGAATATACAGGTAATCAAATCGATAGGGTTTGGAAGATGTTATCCATTGGATGAGGGTTTGCGTAAAAGAGTGTAACAAATATGAAATGGGTTTTAAAACAACACTTTGTCAAAACCCTATCAAAAACCCTTTCAATGGGTAACCAAAATGGTCCCTGCCTATAATACACATTCCTTGGTTCGTTTGTCTTTTGTCAATCATAAGACTAAACACGTTCGCACGGACGTAATAATATATCTTGCATAAAAGTCGACAATGCAACTCCTATTTCCGTACGAATACGAATGTTCAAAAGAAACCTGACCGAGTTTTCAGAGTTAAGGTGTAACATATTTCGATTCCATTCGATTTCGAGCTCTTGTAGGTAGCTCGCTCTCGCATCCTTGCTTGCTTTTCTTGAACAGCATAATGAGATGAATATGCACCGCCCTGAAATAAATTATCCTGCTGCTTGCGAGGCCCAATGATATAGGTAGAGTATATTATTACGCACGAAAGACGGCGGAGCGGAGACGAGCTATGCCGTGATTCACCAATCACATGGCACCTACCTCTTTTCACAGCTCAGCCCCGCTCCACTCCGCCTCAGCGGAACCGCAGCCTAAGACTATCCAAGTACCTATCTTGAAATTTTTTTTTATTAATTGTTGTAAAATAATGGAGGTTCGGTAAATTCTTGAACTTGAAAAAATATGACGAAAATAAAGTAAAGAGAAATTAAACGTCGCTGACAGCGTTTGCTGTCAAGTTCGCGAAATCATGATCTGTCATTCTGTCACTGTCAACTGTCAAGTGTCACTGTGTCAGTGATGGTCAGTAATCTATGTCATTGTGGAAGAGAGAGGTTGTCTGGCCGCCGTAAAATAATAAATTTCATTAAAACACTATTTACGTGCAAAATTAATTAGCAGATTACATTCCATTGAAGTTGTATGATACAGGTCCTTTTATGCTGTTTTTCACTGCGTAACCTCTGAAGGAAGTATAGAAATGTGTTGAAGTTCGTGATATTTGTTGAAAAAATTGCGAAAATGAGTGAGCAAGTGGAATTTGTTGATATTTTGGAGCCGAGGAGGACGCAGTCAGGGATCTTCAGTTTTATGACTCGGAACTGGTATCCCCAACGAACTCTGACGCTGGACAAATATTGTTCACCTCAAGAACTAAAAGAACTTGTCGCAAATTCAGTTTATTTGGACGCTATTATCGAAGCGGTAAGTGTTTTGAAAGAATTCCCATTGCTATAATTATGTTAAACTACTAATGTTATGACCTTACCAATTTAAAATAAATAATTTTTAGGTGGTAAGGTCACAACATTGTACATTAAATCAACATCTGACAGGTAGGGGTGTTTGTTTAAATACGGAGATTACAATAGGTGTACATACACGATATTCACATAAAACAAAGCCTTCATATTTAAGATATATATAAAATTAAAATTAAAAAGAGAAAGGTTTGACTTACATAATAAAACTGACTTACACAAATATCAATAGAGGTACAAAATAACTAAATTATGCATTTACTGCTCTGAATTACAAAATCTCTTAAAGTTTTGTTGATACTAACCTGTAAATAAGCTCATTACAAGGCTAGAGTCGGAAATTTCTCTGTCAATCCTTACTCTTACCCCCTAAATTCTATTTACAAAAGTTAAGCAATTCCCATGAACCGCATAGAGTACACTGAACTGCTAAAGGGTAAATTAAAGTATCAGTTACTTTTATAATATACAAAACTGATTTATTATTAGGAGAAAATTTAAATAAGAAAACATAGAAATACAGCGCTCTTTGAACATCAAAAGTTACAAAAGAACACCCCTAAAGGCCTTAGCACACCTCCACTGCAAAAATAATAATCAGAAACTGCTTAACAAATTCCGCTAAGAAATATTACTATATTATGTGGCGATTCGAGTAGCAGAACATCATGAGAGTCTGCTGAATTGTAACCATCGGAGCAAAATATTGTTGCTTTTGACTTAGTTAATACAGTATAAGTCTATGTCAATAACAATAAATTATGTAAAATATTCTTAAAAAATCAGTTTTCCTAATAGTAATTGTAAGAACTCATGCTGCCTGTGATAGGTTTATCTTAGTACAGGCATGTAATACCTAAATTAATAAGACCATACCCAAAATTGCCACGCATTGACGTGGAGTTGCGGACACCAGCCCATATTCAACCTATGAAGTGTATAGCCCTCCTTTACACTATCGTGTATGTATGCTCCGTTATAATTATGTATCAAGTTAATGCTTGATTAGCGTTTTATGTTCTTTTACTTGTATTCATATTAAATATAGACAATATACTTTTGGCAGCCGATCTGAGTTGTTCTTTAAAATATCCTAACGACCCTAAACATCTCATGGCGACCCTGCCTAGGGCTGTCTTTGGGTTTCGGCAGTGTGAATCGCAAGTTTAGAGTATAACCTTACCAAACTATACTTTACCGGAATCATCGGACTGATCATAGAAGATGTGCCGCTCAACGGTCGAAAAAGATGAGGTATTCATCACCCAAAGCGCTGCGGGTAGCAACGAGGCCACTTTGAAGGGCATTGGTCAGCACATGGAGCAAATGAATATTGTTATGTTTGCACTGCTGGCTGTATTCACCATGACCATTGCCTACTTTATGGTGCGGCTATACAGAAGATGCCATCGTCAGTGGATCCAGGAGGAGATTGGTCTTATTGCCATGCAACGTATCCGGGCTTCTATCCGAGGACACAATAACGCCGAAACTTCAGCCTAAGGAACCGTGAGTAACCAGCATAAACTATGTTAAAAGTGTGTGTCGTGTGTGCGGTTAAATCTCTCGCGAGTGCTAAAATATTAGTGAATAAAGACAAAAAAAAAAATATCCTTAATAAGTAACACAAAAAACTAAAAATAAAAAAAAAAGTTATTAAGACATTCCAGTATTTTATAATTCTATGTAAAGATGTCAAAACAAAAGTGTTAAGTTACTAGTAGCGCGGCGAAAGAATGCCGAACGTTTTAATTTTGCGACTAAGTATCGAGTTACGTGAGCTAAAGTGCACGATTATAGAATAATTAACTTAGAATGTAATGAAATATAATACTTACTTGGTTTTAGATTATGATTGATACATTAATTGAAAATTATGTAATATTAGAGAATATAAGGAAATATTTAGTAAAAAAGGGAAAGTCTAGATATTTAGGTAAAACTATTGAAATTAAATTAAATGAAGCTACAAATATTCTTGATAAATGCAAAGAATTATTTTTACTTTTAAAGTCTAAGGAGGACCCGCAGATTATTTCGTCTGCGACAGAAATTTTACAAAATATAAGAAAACTTTATGAAAATATTAAAACTTTGTGTACTTTTCCTAAAACCGAGTCTGTCAAAATGGATTTCGATTTGAAAACTGCTTGTAATTTGTTGCCTGTTATGGACGATACGGAAAATGTGACGAAACGATTAATAGACGGTATTGAGATGTATTCAGATATGATTCACGGAACGGATATGGAATTATTAATAAAATTTATTTTGAAAAGTAGACTTTCGGAAAACGCGAAGTTACGAATGGCTTCAAAATATACATCTGTTTTAGAACTTGTCAAGGACATGCGCACGCATCTTTTAACGAGAAAGTCATTTACGGCAATACAATCGCGACTACAAAATGTTTCACAAGGTCACCGTTCGATTGATGAATATGCTTCTGAAATCGAAAAACTATTCACGGACTTGACAATTACTCAAGCAGATGGCGATTGTAATAAATATGATATTCTGAAGCCATTAAATGAAAAATTAGCGATCAGGAAATTTTCAGAGGGATTGAAAATTTCAAAACTTAGCACTATAGTTTCAGCTCGTAATTATACCCTACTGAAGGACGCTATCCAGGCAGCTAAGGACGAGGAGTGTTCCCTGTCGCCGAGTGCGAGTACAAGCAACGGCAATGTCATGTATTGTTCTGGTAAGTCCTCTTCCCACCAAAGAGGGAAGAGAGGTATGTATAATAATTATTTTAATGGTCATAGGAATCAAGGACATCGAGGACGAGGAGCACAAGGACGAGGTCAGTCATCAAATAGGTACGTAAGTGGAAATCATTTTAGCAACCGGGGTAACCGTTCACGTGGTTACCACAATTCAGGTTACTCTAGAGGCGGAAAGTTTAGAAATAACAATTATCAGTCAAACAATCGGGGAAATTCGCGTCAGATTTATTCAGCTCAAGCAACTGAGACGCGTGATAATAGCGCCCAAGACCAGACAACCCCAGGGGTAGACAAGACTGATAAGTTTTTTCGTGCCCAACCCAGAAATATTAGCTTTTAATGGACAAACAAAAATAGTTACATTTAATTTAGATAATAATCAATATTATTGGCTGTTGGATACGGGAGCTTCTTTGTCAGTTGTACGGAAAGAATGCTTACCGCCAGATATACCAATTTTTGGAAAAGATATTTTAGTTAACGGCATAGCTGGACAAATTCGTTCACTTGGTCAAGTTTCTCTTGCATTGTCATCACCGAAGGGAGAAGTATTTTTACATAAGTTTCACGTGTTTAATAACTTACCTATCAAGGCCGATGGAATTATCGGGTTAGACTTTTTAAGTAAATACTCGTCAAATATTAATTTAGAGACAAATGTTTTGACTTTAAATATAAATGAACAGGAAATTAGCACTAAAATATTGGATATAACGGAATGCAATTCAGAAATTTTGACTATTCCAGCGCGAAGCGAATCTCTTCACTATGTAAATTTAAATTCAAGTTTAAAAGAAGATTGTGTTGTTTGTGCAAGTGAATTAGGGAAAGATTTGTTTATAGCTGGGGCAATTGTTAGAGAAAATAAAAGTAAAATACCTTTAAAAATTTTAAATGTAAGTGAAAAGCATATTCGTGTCCCTGTCTTTAATCCAGTTGTGCAACCGTTATCAGTATATGAATGCTATACATTCGATAAACACAATGCTGATGCAAGTAGAGCTCAGACTTTAAAAAGACTTTTGAAACTACAACATCTTAATTCCGAAGAGAAAACGTCTATTGAAGACATTTGCAAAAAATATTCCGATATTTTTCACTTACCTAGCGATAAGCTATCGGTAACAAATATTTATGAACAAACAATAACGCTAAAACCTAATACTACTCCTATTTATACTAAACCTTATAGACTACCACAAAAATTAAAACAAGAATTAAATAAACAAATTGAAACTATGATAAACAATGATATTATAGAAGAAACACATAGCGAATGGTCTAGTCCAGTTCTACTAGTACCCAAGAAAAGTGACGACAATAATGAAAGGAAGTGGCGTTTGGTAGTTGATTATCGAAAACTAAACGAAAAAATTCAGCATGATAGGTTTCCTCTACCAAATATTAGTGAAATCTTAGATTCTCTTTCAGGAGCTATTTTATTCAGCCATCTAGATTTACATTCTGGTTACTATCAAGTTCCATTAAATCCAGAAAGCAGAAAATGCACAGCATTTTGTACTAATTCAGGTCAGTTTCAGATGAAACGTCTGCCAATGGGATTAACGATTTCGCCAAGTGCTTTCAGTAGAGTAATGACGGTAGCAATGGCTGGTTTAACTTTTGACAAATGTTTCGTTTATTTAGACGATTTAATTATTTTTGGTCGTAATTTAGAGTCCCATAATCGTAATCTAATGGACATATTTGAAAGACTGAGGAAGGTAAATTTAAAATTAAATCCCGACAAATGTCAATTTTTGAAGAAAGAACTATTATATCTAGGGCATGTTGTTTCTGCGCAAGGTGTCTTGCCAGATCCAGAAAAAATTAAAGTCTTAAAAAATTATACAATACCCAAAAATTCAGACGAGGTTAAACGTTTTGTAGCCTTTTGCAATTATTATAGAAAATTTATACCTTCATTTGCTGATATTACAGTGCCATTAAACAAATTGTGCAGAAGAAATGAACCTTTTATTTGGTCAGAAAGTTGCCAAAAATCTTTCGAAAACTTAAAACATTCAATGACTAATCCACCTATTTTACAATACCCAGATTTCACAGATACAAGCAAATTTGTATTAAAAACTGATGCTTCAGGAATAGCTATTGGTTCTGTTTTATGTAATAAAAATATGAAACCTGTTGCGTATGCAAGTCGTCCATTAAACAAAGCCGAGAGAAATTACCCAACAATTCAAAAGGAATTGTTAGCCATTGTATGGTCAGTCAAGTATTTTAGACCATACTTGTACGGTAGACATTTCGTCATAGAAACAGACCATAAACCTTTAATATATTTATTTGGGATGAAAGATCCTTCAAGTCGCTTATTAAAATTTAGATTAACTCTAGAGGAATACGACTATGAAATAGTGTATGTAAAAGGAAAAACAAATGTTGCCGCGGATGCATTATCTAGGATTGTGATAACATCGGATGAACTGAAGAGTATGAACAATGATGTAGTGACTATATTAACAAGAGCTCAAAAGAAGAGGATGAATGATATGAATGATGCAAGTAATACAGATTTGTTTAATAGATCCGCAGACGCAAGGTCTGATCAGCCAAGGGTTGCGGAAATATTAAAGAAACCAAATAATTCTGTAGAAATGATTTTAATAAAAGGTGAAGATTTAAATAAATTAAATAAAAATAATAGGATATCCTTAACGGAAAAATGTTTTGCATATGAAGAAAAGAGAAAGAATTTATTCATAAATCTCGATTATCATTCACATTTTACGCGAGCCGAATTTGTGTCGATATTGAGTAAATTTTGTAAGAAATTAAATATAAACGAGATATGCATAATAAAAGATATAAATAATGCTAGCTTTCTTAAAGACTTAAGTCAAGAAATTGAATCAATGAAAACTTGGTCCGGACCACGATTTCATGTATTAAGAGGTGTCAAGAGAATTATTAATGATGAAAATATTAAATTTATTTTACATGACTTTCATTTACTGCCAACCAGTGGACATGCTGGTGTGCGCAGAATGATAAATAACGTTAAAAGACAATTTTACTGGCCAGGTCTTGAAACGGATGTCAAGGATTTTGTATCAAAATGTGAGAAATGTCAAAAGATGAAGCATGGTAAGCCTATTAAGGAACCCATGTGTATAACCACTACAGCATCTTATGCCTTTGAAAAAATCTTTTTAGATATTATAGGCCCATTGCCACAAGATTATGAAGGTAATGTATACATACTGAGTCTCCAGTGCGAGCTAAGTAAATTCGTGGAAGCATATCCACTTAGAACTAAGGACACTGTAACTGTAAGTAAAGCTTTAGTTGACAACTTTATTCTTAGATTTGGACTACCAAAAACATTAGCAACTGATCGAGGTGCTGAATTTATGTCATCAACAATGGAACAGGTTTGTAAGCTTTTAAACATTGATAAAATATCATCAACTGCGTACCATCACCAATCTATTGGTTCGTTAGAAAATACACACAAAAATTTAGGAGCTTTTCTCAGAATTCAATGCAACAATAAACCTCAAACTTGGTCACATTGGTTAGCTTATTGGTGTTTTAGTTATAATACCACTGTCCATTCAGCAACAAAATACCAGCCGTTTGAACTTGTATTTGGTAGGCCATGTATTGTTCCTTCTAGAATATATAATGATGTTGAACCACTATATAATCCAGAAAATTATTGTAATAGTCTTAAGTATAAGCTTCAATTAGCTAATAAAGATGCTAGAAATCATTTAATATTAAGCAAATGTAATCGTAAAGATAACTATTATGATAAATATTTGAATCCAACTCAATATAATAAGGATGATTTGATATTGATTAAAAATGAAACTGGTCAGAAATTAGATCCTTTATTTGATGGTCCATTTACTGTTATAGAAGATTTGGGATGTAATGTTAAAATTTTAAACAAGCATAACAAAATTGATATTGTTCACAAAAACCGAACTAAACTATTTGTATCCTGAATGTTCTATGAAATCTAAAAAAAAAAAAGTTTAAGATTTTTTTTTTTTCTTAATTACCGGAGGTGAAGTGTATACTGCCCTCCTTTACACTATCGTGTATGTATGCTCCGTTATAATTATGTATCAAGTTAATGCTTGATTAGCGTTTTATGTTCTTTTACTTGTATTCATATTAAATATAGACAATATACTTTTGGCAGCCGATCTGAGTTGTTCTTTAAAATATCCTAACGACCCTAAACATCTCACCTACCTACCTAAATTTTATTAATAAAGTACTGTATTTTACCAATTTTTATTTTTGTATCAATATTAATTATTATTTAACACGCTCAGCGCCATGTGTGTCTTTTGCGATACACACTGTCTAAACACTTGTGTATCCTTTTTGATACACAAGCACCATTCCAGTCTAAGCGCCGTGTATCGCTAATGCGCACACTTTCCATACATTTTGTATACAAAAATTGTTGCCCTGGCCTACGGAATTTTCCTGGTGTGTTTGGGTTTTGACATATGGGGCTTGGCGCTGAGCGTGTTAATACATCTCAAAGCAACAGTAACAAAATGAGGCTAAACAGCCACTTACTCTTTTATACTCCCTCAGGAATGCTCAAGAAGTGGTGTGAGCAAAGAGAAGTTGCACCAGGAAGTACAAAATTATTTGGAGGAAATGGGCCTCGACAAGAAGCTTCACGTCATCAGGTGGATGGGAGTCATCTTCCTGAAGATATCCTTCATGATGAAGATCAAGATGTTTGTCAATGAAGCAGCCGCATTTGAGGTACGAGTTTAGTCCTACTTCCTACTTATATTATAAACGCGAAAGTTTGTATAGATGGATGGATGTTTGTTACTCTTTCACGCAAAAACTATTGAACGGATTTTGATGAAACTACAGAATAACATATAGGATCCTTTTTATCCCGATACTTCCACGGGATCGATACTCATGCGGGTGAAACCGCAGAGCGCTGCTAGTAATATTATAAATGTGAAAGTTTGGATGTTTGTTACTTAATTACACAAAAACGGCTAAACGTATTTAGATAAAATTTTGCACACAGATAGTTTATAACCTGGACTAACACATATTATACTTCTTATCCTAGTAGTATGTCCCCGTGGAATAAATATCAACCTTCACGCGGGTGAAGCCGCGGGCAAATATACATAGCTGTATTATTTTAACTATTTGCTTATTTAACATTATTTATGTTTTCTGTTTTTCTCAAGAAATATCAATAGTATAATATCAGTAATATAACTAGGTATCCATTTTAAACCTATTTTGAGGCCTGGAATGCACTAACATGACAAGATATAAATAAAACACATTTTGTTGAACTAGCTCCTGCCCGCGGCTTCGCCCACGTGGATTTGAATAATCCGTTTAGTGGTTTAGGCGTGAAAAGCTAACATACAAACAGAGTTACTTTGGAATTCATAATATTAGTATGGATTTTGGATGTGACTGTAATCGTAAGCCAACAAACATTATTGTTTTTCGTTTTGCCCTACCCTAATGTGTTTAATTATTATTATTATAGCTCAAGTCAATAATGGGCAAGAATCCAGTACTGTTCCTGCCCACACACAGAAGCTATGCAGATTTCTGCCTTATGACATATCTGTGCTATCATTTTGACATTGACTTCCCAGCTGTGGCTGCTGGCATGGGTATGTGTGTGCCTTTATTTATTGGTAATTCTAACGCCAAGGCTCGTGCTAGTCGCGGTCGTAGAACAAGCGAGCAGGATGGCGATAGTGATTGTTGTGTCGTCTTGCTCCCACATTTTATGTATTTTTTAATGTTCCTGGCTGAACATTATATTATTTATGTAAGTATAGATACTATTTTGGTAATCAGGATGCTATGCATAGAAAACTACTAATGTTGTGTTCCTTGCGTGTATTTTATGGAAACAAATAGTAAATAGTATTTCACATAATTATATTTTTTAGACCCACAATATAAATTTTGATCTGCATTATAAAATAAAACTGAAATAAAAAAATATGACATAATATAATAGTTATGTCATATTTTTTATTTCAGTTTTAATTTATATTACAGATAGACAAAGACATTTATTCGTCGGACATGGTAGGTACAAAAATGGTTGGTACATATGGATAAGTTCGACACATCCGGCACTACTAGCGGCATATGAATATTTACAATGTGAACCTAATGTACACGTGGGTATAAAACCTAACTTTTAAGTATACTACTTATACTTGAATAAACAATACAAAAGACTTATACTATGGACATTATTTTGTACTCTAATATACAATATAAAATAAAATAAAAACACAACAAAAATCAAGGTCCTAAAAAAATAATTATGTAATATAAAGTTAAACAACTTATTGTTTAAGAGTGTGGGAACTGTCATTAAAATAACATTATATAAACATGTAAAAACTAAGTAAATGATTTTGTTTTTATAATAGGTTTAGAACTCACAGTTATGGCCTTGCCAAGCTATGAGTTACCCACACACATATTATAACCACATAGCAACACCTACCAGGTATTCTTTTATAAAGATACAATAAAAAGTTTTTTTTTTATACTTAACTCCAACTTTCGTGGCATGAGCGGTCTTACAACTTGGGAGCGAGACGGACGTCGCTAAACTCAGTTTAAATTCGCAAGTTTTTATGGCTTCCGCAGACAGGCGCGACGCGACTGTACTACGCGATTCTGGTAGAAAATTCTCCATGTAGTTTTTATAGAAATTGTTCTATTAGAGTCGCCTGGCGCTTGTATGCGGGAGCCTTTATTACCGCCGTTGCCGCCAACTTGACGTTTTCAATCTATTCTCATATTAAGCCATTTTTCCTCGTTGATTTGCTCTCTTTAAGCTAAAATATGCTTTTTCTAGATTTCTACTCGATGGCGGTCATAGGACGTCGCATGAGAGAGACTTGCGCCTTCTACATCCGTCGCACGTTGGCCGGGGACCCGTTGTACGCAGCCACTTTGAAGCAGTACGTACGAACCGTGGTTGGGAAGCACTGCGCTCCTATTGAATTCTTCCTCGAGGGCACAAGGAGTAGAAGCAATAAGAGTATGCCTCCGAAATATGGTAAGTTAATCTGAAATAAGCCCTATCAACTGTAATATAAGAGTTATTTTTGAGTAGGTACCTAAATGTTGCCCAAGTATAGGAATTCTTCTACAGATACCGTTGGTTCAGAACATTTATTGGGCCTTGAAACTGATACGGAATTTAAACTCGAGACCCAGTGCAAACAATTCAGTGCTAATATAAGATCCTGGAACTTTTCGCTTACACATTCAATTTTCTCTACTTTATAAACTCTAACCATAAAAAAATATTATACAACAATGCAAAGAAGTAAGTTAATTAAAATAGTAATATATTATAAGATCACACCTGTTTTCCCCCAAGGATTAGGCAGAGATTGTAAGGTGTATAGTACACTCGCATTTTGCCAGTTCACTAAGGTTGAAACATTTAACTGTCACATAGAAAAATTAGAAGCACAACAAATTAGATTTTTAAAACTATTAGTCAGTAAGAAAACCAGGAACAAATGTAAAGATGATTATAATAAGTTATTTAATATTTGTGAAATTCTTCCTATCAGCTTAAAACTTAAATGCCTACTTCTGGTTAACAATCATGGCGGCTGGCAGCGTCACTCGCTAGTTACCCATAACCATGCAGCTAGGACAGTATCAGCAGGTAAAGATCTGAGAGAATTAAGTACTTATTTTGGCGACCGAACGCTTGATAAAAGAGTACCTTACCTTCTCAACCATTTGCCTGCTGATATAAGAACTCAGAAAATAAAAGGGTTTGCCAAATAACTTTAGCTGTTCTTTCTCAAGAGTTTGTAAACCATGTTTGCTTACTTATTACCTACTTTATAAGGCTATTATGGCCCACAGACAAACCGTTAAAACGGTTTTGTGGGGCATAGTTTATTAGCAAGATTTTTGTAAACTTACCTATAATAAAGAAAAAAAAAGACCTTGTCGTTTTGTGACGTGCACATGACATTCAACCAAAGGTGGTAAATGGCCAGGTACCCTCTGTTAAATTGACAGTAATACCAAGGCGTTGCTGGCCTTCCTCGAGGAGCTGGTGTGGATCGAATAATCGATTTTACCACCCGTAAGTAAAATACGCGAGTTGTCATGTTGCGGACACCAGCCATAATCAGCCTGTAATGTTCCCACTGCTGGGACACAGGCCTCTTCTCGGTGAGAGGGAGTGGGCCACAATCCACCACGCGGGCCCAGTGCGGGTTGGTAGATGTCACATGTCTTCGAATTTTTGGTACTAGGACATGCCGGTTTCCTCACGATGTTTTCCATCGCCGTTTTGAGAGCAATGGTGATGAAATAATTTACACAAAGTAAAGCACCTGTCTGGGTTCGAACCTACGACCTACAACTCGTAAGTCGCGGCCGTTACCACTGGGCCACCACTGCTCCACCAGCCCGTATTACCCGTATTACCTAAGGGTCAGTTCACACCGAGACGTGACGCGACGCGACGCTGCGCGCACACTTTAAAAGAGTGACTCAAAATTTATACTCTCAACGCGAACTCTCACAATGCAATGTGTACCTTTTCGTGTAGAAAATAAAGTATATTTTGAGTCACTCTTTTAAAGTGTGCGCGCAGCGTCGCGTCTCGCTGTGAACTGACCCTAAGTGGTCCCAATAACGAGTTCTACTATACATGGCAGAAAGACGAACATGCGACCTTTGCGTAAGGAAACTAATACAACCAACGTAGGCCTAGTTTTCAATGCAAAGCATACACTGCATAAGTGCATACAGTATCCAAAGCTTTTGACATCGTATCTTGGTATGTACACAATATATTATTTGTTCAGGTAAAATAGTTAATGTAAAATAACTGCTGTTTATCCAAGCAACATAATGAAGTGTTTACCATCTTAAAACAAATGGAATTATGTAGGCAAACGTGCGATGTACATATTTGCACTGTCGATCTGAGGGACAATTCTCATAATTTTAAGAACGTTCACAGTCTGAGGGGCAATTCTCGTAATGTTAAGAATTTTACAGTCTGATCTCAGTTTAAATCCTCTTAATTTCCCTAGATTTTTGGCAAGATTTTGTTATTGATGGTAACCACCACCCCAATTGCGTAACATACATATATCGGGATTCGTCCAAGCCTAACCGGTGGAATGGTCGTGGGAGTTTTATTACCCGCCTTAAACACAAGTAGTTCACTTTTTTTTGGTGTTGTACCTGAGGCTATGTGACACTGCGTACCTACCTCTCGCATATGTTTATGAGCATGTTGAGTGCTTTAACAGATGGGCTCAGCATCACCATATCGTCGGCGTAACACACAATCAATCGGAATCTGAATAATTTTGAAGCAAATTGCTAATCCATTGCTACATAAGTTCGAAAAATTTGTCTGCTCAACACGTATAACGCAATGAATGTTGTTGAACTGTCAAAATGAAACCGATTCCGATTAATCGTGAGTTACGCAATTAGGGTGCAGATCCAGCTGAATAGATTGTCACCCATCTACGGACCGACCGCGGCAAGGGTAGCTTAACTTGATCGATCGACCCGTGCGGCTCTTATTACTTACCCACGAGCTCCTCATACGAGCTATTCAACGTACCAAGAGCTACATCGTAGCAAAATATTCTTATTTTGCTCGATTGGAAAAAATATGTCCTTTACTACTTATCATCACTCCTGTAATCCCCAAAGGGGTGTAACTCGTATACCATAATCAGCCCATAATGTTCACTGCTGGGGCACAGGCCTCCTCTCCACTCGGTTGGTAGATGTCACTTGTCTCCGTGTCTTGCTTTTTTTGGTTCTAGGACATGCCGGTTTCCTCACGATGTTTTCCTTCACCGTTTTGGGAGCAGTAGGTACCTAACTCATATGCCGTCAGTCTAATCTTACAAATTGAAACACAGTCTTTTGTCAACAGGTATGTTATCAATGACCCTGGTTCCGTTGTTCGCTCACGAGGTGTCGGACATCACGATAGTGCCCGTGAACATCAGCTACGACCGACTGATGGAGCATTCCCTTTTCGCGTATGAACATCTTGGCGTGCCCAAGCCTAAGGAGTCTACTGGGGTGAGTACATTTATGTTATAGTACATAATTATGCTATCAACAATCTGAAGATACGAGTGAAAAGATCGCTTGATTTTAATACTGCTTAAAACATATACTTGGTGCTCGCATATAGGTACCTACTTACAATTAATAAAAGCGAATATGAAAAATATATTACAGGTTAAGTATGTCATAAAATATTACATTCAAGTTCATAATAAATAGCTAAAGAAACAATATAGCAAATGATGATACCTAAAATAAAATATTGCGACATTACAAATTACAATGTCAAACGGAAGGCAAAAGTTGAGAGTTTCATAGTTCGTATGGATTATCCTCGATGTCCCTAAGTATTTACAATAACTTCATCTAAGCTACAACAGAGTGGTCATTTTATAATATTTAACGTACTAGCTTTTGACCGCGGCTTCGTCCGCATAGATGTCGGATAATATCCCACGGGAACGTACTACCGGGATTACAATCGGCATGATTTGTTTCCGACATCTTCAACAATCATCTTCATATTTCAGCCAATTTATACAACACCGTAATGAATTATCCACTCAAACTTTCCTCATTTATCACTCTGTCCATTGGTGAAAAACTTATGAAAACCCGTTTGGTAGTTTTTGAGTTAATCGCGACCAGACAGACAGACGCGGCTTTGTTGTTGCCGACCGACTTTGTTTTATAATATGTAGTGAAATAGGTACGTCTTCATAAATAATGTATTTTTGAGAACTGCGAAGCTGGTTCTGAATGTTTGTTTCAGGGCTCTTTGGCATGAATGATAAATATGTATTATTTTTAGAGTAAAATTACAGGAATATGATCTACATTTGTAGCCAAAACCAATGTTCCGATGCTCACAATAAATAAATTATGAACGAAGTATTCTTAAGCCTGCTACTGTGTTTAGAACTAACTGTTTTAACTTTGAATAATAACTACAAGATTTGCAATGCTAAGGCCTGTCACACCGGTTCTATAAGAGGCACACGTTGAGAGATTCGTTGACCATTCTGTACTGAATAAAGGGGTCAATGTTATATATTTCGTAAACTCATTACAAGGCCGTTTCACGCATGTTATTAATCAACTGATAATGTTATATTGACCTTTATGTGTATGCAAAATATTGTAGTAATAGAGCAATGTACCAGATAAGTGTCTCCTAGCAACATGACGTGACATGACGTGAGTTGATTGATTGATAAAGAAATATCTTTATCAATCAATCAACTCAGCTTATCTCAGTCCATTGCTGGACATAGGCATCTCCCAGACTGTGCCACAACACCCTTCCTCCGCCTTCCGCATCCAATCTGTCCCAGCCACCTTCTCAAGAACATCCGTCCGTCTAGCTGAAGGGCGTCTCACGCTTGCCGATGCGTGGTCTCCAATCCAGGACCCGTTTGCTCCACCGGCCATCGGTCCTTCGACAAACATGGGCAGCCCACTGCCGCTTCAGTTTGCTTACTCTGCAAGCTATTTCTTTATACCTACTGTGTTGAATTTGACTAGAAATAAATCTGGGATTGCTCTCAGCGGAAATCATCGCAAGGCTCCCCAAAGTGTAATAAAGACACCGCAATATAAACATACTCCCGGAGTTCTAAATCTACTCTGCACTTTTATCGTTGTAGCTACAGGAAAACGTTGTTAGGAGACTAAAGTTGAGGAAAGTCTCCTAAGGGCCGGTTTTTTGATCTGTAGTTAAACTCGACCAATTGTTAAAAATAGTAACTAATGGTAAAATTTTTGCAAAATCGGTTTTATGATCAATTTTTAGTTTATCTTATGATATAATATTAACTAACTATTAATAAATAATTAACTATAAGTTAAAAAAATAACCATTAGATTAACTAAAAATTGAACAAAAAAACACATTTTGCAAAAAAATTACCATTACTTACTATATTTAACAATTGGTTGAGTTAACTACGGTTCAATAAACAGCCCTAAGACCGTTTCCTCGTAGCTACCATGGTTAAGGTAGCTGCTCTTACTGCCCCATCTCAAAAATCGATCCTGTATAAGTCCATAAGTTTTTAAATGGTCGTGAATTCAAATTCGCAGCAATGACGACACCGAAATAATGGCCATCCAGTATGTCGAAACTGCATAAAATCTTTTTCGTTAACTCGTAATTATTTACTTACCTTACATGGAATTGCACGCTCGCTTTAAGAGTCCGGGAGTGCATTTAGGTAGGTATTTCACCCAAACAGCATTGATCTTCTAAAACTATGTCAAATCGTAATTTAACAGACGGTTAACGCGTTAACTTTCGCTTGACTAGACAAGGTGTACGTGCGAGTGTGAACTTGCTCCAAGTTACATCATTCATTGTTCCGGTTGTAGTCGCGTATAGAAAGACCCGGTTATGCGAATTCCAACTAATAATAAACTAGGACAGAGGTAAACCGTTTAGCAGCAATCAACTATGAAATACATGACATATTGCGGTCCTCTGTTACACATACTAAACTCACGCCGTCTTCCCATGAGAGGCAGTAACTACAGAACGCCACCTGCAACGATCTTTACATACCTACTCCTTTTGCTTCGTTCATACACCACAGAAATATACATAAATACACGCATATAAATTGATAATAACGCAAATATCATACAACTGTTTGTTGTTACGGCGTCCACATAAAATATGCGACACTGGCGGTAATCAGTCTAATATCTAACAGATAATACCATTATGTTCCGAGCACTTAGCATAAGTGCGAAAAACTGTAAGTATTTGATACTCGCTATCGGTAACTAAACGTAGGTCAAGGTACTAATAACGATATGAGAATTTTAATGGATAAAAACAATAAGACTTGGATTTTAATTTTGACCTCCCCCTATCAGCTTTAACACCCTCGAAAACCACGAAAACGACACCCATGACGAAATATTAGAAAATGTTGGCATCCGCCATCTTGGATTTTAATTTTGATCTCAGTATCGGCTTTAACATTCTCGAACACCATGAAAACGACACCCATGATGAAAAATATTGGCAGCCATCTTGGATTTTCATTGAATGGTGGTAAAACGAGACGAGAGACATTGAAGCTACTAAATAAACCACACATAACCGTGGACCATTTGGCAATTCAAATCAGAAATATCAATGAGATTAATAACACCGCGTAATCAAAAAATCACAAAGGGAATTTTCCGCTAAACAATTTTAAAAGTTCACATAATTAAAAAAATAAAAGCATATAGAATACATGAACAGAGAAAATCATCGTGTTTGATTATATCCTACTATCCTACCAATATTATAAATGCGAAAGTTTGTAAGGATAAATGGATGGATGTTAGTTACTCTTTCACACAAAAACTACAGAACGAATTTGGACGAAACTTGGCACACAGATAGATAGTTTATAACCAGGAATAACACATAGGTTACTTTTTATCCCGATATTCCCACGGGATCGAAATTTATGCGGGTGAAACGGCGGGGCGCAGCTAGTTAAGAAATAATAAAAAAAGTCCACCAACAGAGAAAAACTATAAGATTGATTAAATAGGTTTAGATAGTATTTACGTGAATGTTTGCACACTGTATTACTAAAAAATAATAATAAAACGATCACTTTAATTTAGTAGTCGATTTTTTTCGACATTTTCCTTGACATTACTTTCAATCGAAATTTTAATGTAAATTGAAAACTGAAACTACTTCAATCGTCAATCGTTAGTGGAAACTAATTTCGTTACTTTTAGTTGTTAATCGTCAATCAAACAAAATTTTTGCAAACCACTGCTATGTAGTCTATATTATCTTTATCAAGTAAATATCGATAGTTAGTTATCTGTCATTATTATAGTGAAGATATTTTTATATTCAAAAAGTGCTGATTATCAGCGTAGTTTGAATAAATTAATTTTGATTTGGTTTCTTGTAAAAAAATTGGTGGTTCGTATCTATATACAGGCTGTCCCAGATGTCGACGTAAAGCCGGAATCGGATATTAGGCCAAGTCATAATAGTTATTAGAAAAACAATATCTAATTTGTGTATTTTAAACATTATTGGCATTGGAAAAAAAAAACCGGTCAAGTGCGAGTCGGACTCGCGCACCGAGCGTTCCGTACAAAGTAGGTATGTAACTACAAATTTACGGTTTTTTACAAAGGTACGGTTTATCTGTGCTATAAGACGTTGCTTCGTACCAAATTTCAAGATTCTGAGTTCACGGGAAGTACCCTGTAGGTTTTGATTCCCTTGCTAGTGTCGAAAATTTGCGGAAATTTGCGGCATAAACGGCTGTATCTTTTGATTGCGTTGGCTTAGAAGTTTGATTTTTTCACAGCTCCAAGGATCAGTAGACCTGAGTATTTGATATAAATTTCATTTGCTTTATACCTCTACGCGTTCCTGAGAAAAAGGGTCGCGACAGACAGACGGACGGACAACAAAGTGATCCTATAAGGGTTCCGTTTTTACTTTTCGAGGTACGGAACCCTAAAAATCGAGAAAATCTGCACCCTGCGACAGTCTTTTTTACATCTGTTGCTACAAATCTTAACTTTTTTTTATTATTGGATCCTGAATAATGTTTCTGTAAACTCTTGCCTAAAATGTAAAGCCAACTTGCTTGAAAGACCAAGAACCAAATATTCAAAATTAATACTCCGCCTTCGTACTGAAAAAAAAAATGTGTAGTTTGGCAAGTAAGTAGTTGGAGTTTTAAAACAAAATATTTTTCTCGGCCTATTACCCGATTCCGGCTTGACGTCGACTTCTGAGACACCCTGTATATGCCATGGTTCATAAATCTACATATATTTTACGAACCGTTCCGTTAATTCCATTGCATGTGCTATACAATATATTCGAATCGTAGCAATATAAATATGTCACAAAATTAAGGAATTAAATTAGCATGTTAATAATAATATAGTATGAAAGGAAATGTCAACTCTGTCTAGCCTATTTTTTTTTAAGTGCTACGGCATAAAGAATTTCATTTAATTCGCATTTTGTATATTAATTACGAATAGGCTTATACAAAAAAATTGGCCTACCAACAACGTAATTATGTAGTAATAAGATTATATGATAAAAATAATCAGCTTTACGCATGTAATTCATTTATCTATCGTAGATATGTAAATTACCTAATATCTACGCATATGCTTGAGATAAATCTCAGGTACAGTTCGATTAAAATTTTATGGCGGGTCTGCGGTGCGTTACACGCTGCGCATTACCTCACCCCTCACCCCCGCTGAAACATGAATTTGTTACTGCGCAGTGACTCGCCTCATTTTCTGAGCAGCCATAAACTTTGAATCGGGCTGTAGGTAATTTAACAAAATCTTAAAGTGTTAAACGATTGCATCAATATTTTTCTTCAATGGTCGTCATTGTCAGTTTAAGCATAGTCAATATTTGCCAGGCAAAGGTCATCTTTTGGTTGTAACTAGTCAACATTGTTAAGTTAAGACAAAGTTTTACATTACATAACATCACGCCTGTTTCCCCGAAGGGTTGCGCAGAGGTGTACCCATAGTGCACCCACATTTCACGGAATTTATTCACTCTTTCATTATTAAGAATTTCTCACGTTTCTAAAAAAAAATAAATGGAAATTTTCTGTAAACAAACATCCATTATTTTGTACATTCCAATAAGAATTAGCTTCAGTCATAATTGTGTCTATAAACTTCTATAAATAAGCACCTACATACCTAGGTACAATACCAACTTCATTCATAACTACCATCATTTCAGCCGAAAGACGTCTACTGCTGGACATACGCGTCCCCCAAGCCACGTTGTGCTTCCCGCATCCAGCAGATTCCTGCGGCCTTCACAAGGTAATCGGTCCACCTTGTAGGAGGTCTATACCTACTTATCAAAACCTTAATCGGACAGCCAGCTCTAGCTCAACGCTTCTAACAAATTATGCAAATATGTATTAATTTTATCACCTTCTTGAATTATCCAAACAAAAAGAGTGGCTCGCTATTATCACATTCATGTAAAGGACGTGTTGAGCCACGCCCTCTTAATGGATAACTATGTGCGTCTTTATGTTCTTGTCCTCGAAATATAATTCTATGTAACTTGGCATCTAAAGTACCGGCTTGTACCGAGGTTAGTTTAGTTATTGTACGCGTAAGTCACCATACACCATCAAAATATCATTGAGATGTACAGACGCCAGCATATCAAGCTACTACAATCTGTCAAATTTCTTTAACAGATTTTCAACTTTATCGCTACAGCATTAAGGTTCAAGGTTGATTGGGAAAATTTGACAGTTTCGGGTAGCTTGACCTGCTGCGTCTGAAGAATGCTGTTATGCGTCACATAACAGCATTCTTCTGCCTTTAATTCCGAACATCCATTACTTATAAAAGCCTAGCTTCTGTCCGCGACTTCGTCCGCGTGAAATTACATGTTTAACATAAAATATATGGCACTCGGCAATTGTTTAGCTTCCCATTAGTGAAAGAATTTTCGGAATGGGATCAGTAATTCCGAAAATAACCCCTACATACAAAGTCACAAATTTTACCTCTTCATAATATTAGCATAGAAACAGGGTGATAGTCAATTTCGTAGAACAATGAAAATAAGCATATAATGGAAATACCTCGTCATTCTCAAAATTGGTTTTAAACAATAAACCCTGTGTTTGTACCTAGTTATATAAAAAAATAAAAAAAAGTTTATTTCATATCATTTTGGTTTATATTGCATGTCGAGGAATCTCCATTGAGGCATAGAAAATGCCTGTAGTTGAAGGGTCCGCCCTTCCCTTACACTATAAAGATACAAATAGGTAAATAACAAAAAGAGAGAAAAAAAAAGAAAATACGTTCAATTGTATTGTACTTATACTAATCAAAGTATTATATTGATGGTGTACAAAAAATATTATACAGACATATTTTTTGTACTCTGTCAAGAGAGACACAAAGGCACAAGACGCAAGTGAACAGACATTTGCGTCAATTGCCTAATTTATTTTTGGCATCTTTTTGTTGTACGTATTTGAGTAGATAGAAAATGAGGTAATTACATATACTGACAAAATTACCGGAACAATTTTAGAGAAATCCTTAGGCGCCACCTCCACGTGCGAGGAAATGGCAGCCATTGTCATGCGGTGCCATCAAATTATCGTCGCGATCATATCGCCGCGTGGAGATTGATTCATAGAATTTCTATTTAATTTCATGGCACGGCGAGACTATGACTTTCGCTCGTGGAGATTGCGCCTTAGGTACTAACCACACTTATTCAGCTCTGCGAGGTAGTTTCGTAACACACTATCAGTAGTAATAGGTTTAATTTTGACAGTTCAACAGCATTCATTGCGTTATTTACGGTGCAGACACATTTTACGAACATATGAAGCATTGGATTAGCAATATCCTTCAAAATGATTCAAATTGTGATTAATAGTGTGTTACGCAATAAGGGTGCTGTTCAGCTTTTGTCCATACAAAACAACGATTTTTTATACTCATACAAAATCGTTGTTGTCTATGGACAAAAGCTGAACAGAGCTGAATAAGTGTGGTTAGTCCCTTAGCTATCCAATGTCAGTCGCAGAATATTTGTGCAAGCTCAGGTTCCCACGGACGCGTTTATCCAGCGGCGATATTTTTCGCGCACTGGATTTTCAACGCACTGCTTAGCGCCGAGGGTTGAAAATCTAACAGTATGTTTTTTGACGCGCTGGGATGCGCTCTGTTGGATTGTTAATGCTCGGCTCTACACTGAGAGTTGGAAATCCAGTGCGCGGTAAACCCCATGTAGCTAGCCCAGTCTTTTGATATAAGTAATCCATTTATATATTTTAACGTCTCTTGGGTGGCGTGTAAATACTTTTTAACAGACTGGCAGGATATGTTATCTATCACATCCTAATATTCATCATCTGCCTAGCCTTTACCCAACTATGTTGGTGGCTTCTAGTATAACCAGATACAACTGAATACCAGTGTTTTACATGGAGTGACTGCCTGTCTGACCTCCACAACCCAGTTACTGTGTATAACGATACCCCTTGGTAAGAGTGGTTGTCAGACTTTTGGGCTTCTGACGATCCATAACGAATGTGAAAGATCCACGAATGACAGCTGGGACGAACGACTTAACGTGCTCTCCGAGGCACGGAGGGGTCTTGGTATGTAAATATGGTCACCCATCCATGGACCAACCGTGGCAAGCGTAGCTTAACCTGATCGAACGACCCGTGCGGCTGTTATTACTTGGCCACAAGCCCCTCAAATCATCAAACCTTATATTAATGTAATAAAACTCTTATTACAGGGTTTCCTAAAAGCGCTACACAGTTTAAACGACCACTTCGGCAACATCTACATCAACCTTGGCTCACCGCTGTCCGTCAGAGAGTACCTCAAAAACGACACCTCACATTCCAAAGAAACTCTAAAACCTCTAGACATGCAACAACTCACCCCTGACCAGTTCAAAAAAGTTCAAAGCATCGCTGATTACGTCATCAGTCTGCAGCAGAAGAATACTGTCGCAACCATCTCGAATCTTCTATCTTTGGTGCTAATGCAGAGTCTGATGAAGGATAGACCATTAGAATTTGAAGAGGTAGTGGAAGAAGTAGGCTGGATGGTCCAAGAGTTAAGGAATTTGGGGGCTACGGTATTTGAGAATGATGTCAGGAGCAGTGTTGAGAGGATCCTGGTGGTGCATAAGAAGATGGTGAGGTTAGATAAGCAGAGAAAGTTGAGACTGATCTCGGGAGTTCTGACGGACCTGTCTAATGATGTGAAGAAGATGAAAGGTAAATACAATATACAGCTTTAGTTTTTGCTCGCCCTAAACCTCTGAAGCGGTCTTCATTATGAACAACTTTCACTATGAGATCATACATGAATTCTCGAAAAAAAATCAACTGTTTCCTACATCTTGTTGATTTATGTGAACACAGATCTAGTTACTCAATGGCAGATTCTTTCCCGTCGTAATGATGTGAAAATAATCCCTAAGGTCCTTTGTACACGGCACGGTTTCTTTACGATACGGCGTATATACTGGGACGTAGAAAAAACGTGTCCGGCAACAAGCTTCCACCCATAGTGATCCATACAATACTGACGACCGTGCCTACACACGGCGAATAAACCGTAGTTTTTCACGACAAGAAAAACGTTTGTACTACAACTAAGGTTGTACTATCACTCTCTGTCTCTCTACTCCTAGCTTTTCTCCCACACAAGTGGTAAGGCCAGATTTCGTCGGTTTTCTCTCCACCTCGCCTTATTTTTCTCATAAATTAGTACTTATTGTTTTCAAAGGTAAATACTGATTATGCTACAAAGAATTATAAAACCAAGGACGACCTTGGTGTCATAATTCCTTCTAGCCTAATCAAATGCACAAAGAAGCCCTTTTACACATAGCCGTTACACAATGCACCGTAAAACGTAGTAGCTACGTAGTCGTAAAGCATGATAAAGAACTCGACTGATTATAACAACGCTGTTATCATGCCTTACGACTACGTACTACGTTTTACGGTGCATTGTGTAACGGCTATGTGTAAAAGGGCTTCTTGGGCAAATAAATCATTTGTTGTAACCACACAAAAAATACTTTTTTTCCGGTGTGTAGAATTATTTCGGTGACGATACCTTTACTAAGAAACATTTATCATTTTTTAACAACATAGCTTTGTCATCCTTTATCCAATTAGAAATCGAAGTCACACGATCAACACGATAAAAGATTATGTACACACGGCTACACATCAAGCTATACATAACCAGTATAAGCTGACTTCTGATTGTTCTAAAAACCTATACAATGCGAGGTCAGCTAAAACTGGAAATGTATAGCTAGAAGTGTAGCCGTGTGTACCTATCTATAAACAATATGGCGAAATATTGTAGGTCATGTACTCATTTCCTGCCACGCTAAATTCAAATGTAAGTCTATAAAAGGATTGAATTTGCAATTGAAATCCGTGTTCTTGATCAGATATGTAAATCAGATCATGTGTTGGTCACAATATTACGCATTGGACCTCGAGGAAATCAAATTTTGTTTACAATGAATATGGTAATTTAAATGAATGCAAACGTACTTGAATCTTTGTATTGACTTAGTGCAGGTTCACGCGGGCGCGTTTTTTCCGTGGCACTGGATTTTTAACGCACAGCTTTGCGCCGAGAGTTGAAAATCCAACAGTGCGTTTTTTTAACGTGCTGAGATGCGCTCTGTTGGATTCCAAATGCTCTACCTAGAGCTGAAAATCCAGTGCGCGATGAATCCCGCCGCGATATTTTTACCCATGCGAACGGGCTTACAGTCAATACTAACTTGAACATTATAACTATTGTGGAACTTATTAGTAGGTATGTCAATTATTAACTGGTGTTAGAACAGTTTAATGAATTATCGCCAACCCGTCTTGAGCAAGCGTGGTGATCAACCTCGCGCCTTCTCGATATGAGAAGAGCCTTTGCCCTTGAGTGGGGCAGGTAGCATATGTTCAACATTACCCTGCGATATGCTGAATTACTTAATTTATTGAAGCGGACAGCGGACGGAAGAAAATGGATTCCTATTTTTATTCATGGGTCAAGAATATGATTTACCGGGAGAAAAAAATCGACGAGTAATTCAAATTCAAAGCATTTATTTCAATTAAACCATATCTATACACTTTCAGATCATCAAAGAAATCGGTCAGTCATAAAGATGAAGCTAGTTGCCCATTCCAAAGCGTAGCAGGTTCCTATGGAGAAGAACGGGCAAGAAACTCCATGGACACGCTTTTAAATTATATTGTTATAAAATATTAGTTACATCAATAATGTTGAATTTAAAATTATATGTGAGAACGGTATAGAAAGACGTGTACATTAAAAGAGTCCATTCTAATGAATAGTAAAAAAGGCCCGAAATCCTAAAACATTACTCCCTTATGGTACAAACTGTGTGTAGGGTGATTCCAAATGTTACAAATCAAAATCAGGTCCACTTGCATGCGATATGTATTATAAGTAATCTTTATAATATGTGCCTGCGACTTATGTAAATAATTTGGTTGATATGTCGAGCTGACCAGATAATATTATATTTATAGTATGATTTTTCGAGCGATTGATCCATAGATATGGATAATCCCACCAAAATCGCCAATAAAACTTATCTGTCATTCAAAGACTTACGTAATAATAATATCGGATATCAAAGCGAGCGTTATCTATTTTAGTAGGTAGTGATAAAGGTATTTTAACCCCCGAAAACTTAAATTACTCTTAACTGGTTGAATATTTCTGTCGCAAAACAGTACCTAATTTAAAATTTTGCATTCGAGTCTTTTTTATTTGGCTCTAAAGTAATATTTTAATGAATAGACAAAATAGATCTTACTGTTAGCCTGCACCTGCTGGGCAAAGGCCTCTACCCATGACGTCCAGCTCTTTCGATCCTAGACGCAAACGTTAGAATTCTGAAACCTCGTTTACATGATAATATTATATTCAACAAGTTGCTGGCCACGACTTCGTTCGCGAAAGGAAGGAAAATCAAAAGGTCCTTGCTTTTCTAAAATGAAAGCCTAAGTTACTACCTACTTATAACATCAGTGTGCTAATTCTCGTAATTTGAAACGTTCAAAGTCTAGTCGCAGTCTCATCTCGGCGACAAACAAATGTCAAAAATGTAGAGTAATTAGTGGTATTTTTGACAGATTGAGACTGATATCAGACTGTAAACGTTCTTACAATTACGACACTTACCCCTCAGTTATCTTCCAGCGAAAGTCCCGTCAAACCGGCTTAGCCGTTTCGGAGATAAGCCGGAACGTACAGACAGACATACAAAAATTATAAGTTTAGTATCGTATAGATCTTCATATGCGTTCAGTAAAAAGCTATTATTTTGACATTACAAACAGACATTTAAATTTTATTTATTTAATTTGTATGTATTTTTGATTGTATGTATTATGGCTCCTTTACTATTTCACACGCTGTCTACATTTCTGTATCTATTGTCCTATCTCGGGTGTGCTGTAAGAGGTTTCTTGTGAAATAAGCATCACCTCTGTACCTATTTTTTCTGTTCTGTTTTTCTTGTCTGCTTTATATGTGTGTACATAAATGGTAAAATAAATTAATAAAAAATAACGCCAGAATACTATACCTTAGAAACGAAACGTGCGACCGAATTCGGTCGTAAAGTGATCGCTATGAATGTCGAGACTGCAGCCCCTGGCAAGAATCTAATTGCATACAAACATACTATACCAAGTTAATCAACACAATTACTAAAAGCCTATGAGAAGCGCATACAACCAGCAACGATCCCAAAACCCATGGAATACTATCACCGCGCACAGTGGAACTAATAGGCAGAAGAAGAAGAACATTACATAAAACTAAGAATAAATCCCGTTGCGAAAAAAACAAAATGGTAGCTCTGTATAAACTAATTAGGAAATACATCAAAGACGACTACGCCAAACACAGGCAAAATATAATTACAAAACACCTAAAGCAGTCAGGAAGTACCAAAAAAGATTACAAAGAACTAACAACAAATAAACTATGGATGAGGGTCTGAAATCAGCAGGAAAAACGAAACACAATCGCAGTGAGATCATAGAAGTAGCTACTAATTTCTACAGAAACCTATATAGTGAAAAGCCCTGCATGGGTAACTATACATCGGAAAGCCCTAGTGACACAAGCGCAGTCAAGAAAATAATGGAACTAGAGATACTGGAGGCAATAATCAGGTTGAAAAATGACAAGAGCCCAGGGTCAGATTATGTTCACAATGAAGCCATATAGATAGGTCAAACAATACTAGCTCCACCTTTAGCAAATCTGTTCATCACATACTAAAAACATCCGAGATAGCTTTACAATGGGCGGAATCAAACATCATACTGATCTATAAGAAGGGTGACCCCAAAGATATATCAAACTACAGGCCAATTAGCTTACTACCATCTGTCTACAAACTCTTCTCGTCGATCATCAATAAAAGGATAAGCACATCACTAGAACTAAACCAACCAGTAGAGCAAGCAGGTTTTAGAAAAGGGTTTTCTACAATAGACCACATTCATACACTAGAACTACTTATAGAAAAATATCAGGAGAAACGTAGACCTCTACATTGCCTACATGCAAGAAATAAAAGGCTTTTTATTTATTTTTATTTATTACTATACCTTCTCCCTGCCTTAGTAATTTAAATCCAAATCTTTCATCTCATACCTAGAAAAATTTTAATACGCTACCGAATTCTGGGCAGAGTCCATTTAGATTGCTATCAACACGCTAAGAAGAAGAGGAATACGCTACTTTTACTGTAGAATCATGTCATAAAAGACAGAAAGAAAACAGTCATATTGTTATCATTTCAGGTCACATACTGCAAGCAGAGACGATGGTGGCGGCAGTGCCGATAGTACAACTGCAGTTGTACGTGAACCCTATTCTACACTATCTAGTACCACCGGCCATCATTTGTCTGATTGTACACAGATACGCAATTGCTAGAGGTAAGTTACTATGCAATTATTTTCAGAGCGTCTGTGGATACTTTTTTTATGTTTTCACTGCTAATTAACAATAAAATAAATAATTGTAACGTCAGATAAATAAAATTCCTCTTCCCTTTTTCTTTTCGTTGCGTTCACCCCACTTAAATAATAAATATCGCTTATTTATAAATAAAATATAATATGGAAATACACGCCTGAATAAGTTATCATGAAAGGTTAAATACACAATATTTAAAGAACATTGTTCAATAATTATATTTAATGAGCGGACTATGACTAAATCCATATAATAGCCGTTAATTTTCCGAGGTTATTACATTTTTCATATTATGAAGTTTTAAATCAAAACTATCAAAGGCAACAGTTTATGCATTCCATGAAATTTAAACACAATAAGAACGTAGTAAAATATAATTCGTTTTATTTCCAGATAATTTGGAGGTAGATTACCACCGCGTTAGAAAACTACTCAGTCACGAATTCTTCCACTTGGAAAGAGAAGAGGCAAACGTAAGTATGACTAACATGTAAACTCAACTCAAATCATTTATTTCAATTAATCCATTTACAGGCACTTTTGAATTGTCAAAATTAAATAGTCGGTCAGTTAGTCAGAAAGTTGAAGCTAGTCGCCCATTCCAAAAACGATCTCTATGGAGAAGAACGGGCAAGAAACTCAATTTGGGATTATTATTTTTCTGATTCTAATGCTAAAAGGCTTTTCTCAAACTGATTTCAATTTTATTGGACACGCAATAGAGTTCGTTTCCGATTGTCAGTGCATTTACATAAGTCTGGTCGACCGGACTTCGTCTTATATTACCGGCTCATTGCTGCTTCAGCGTTTTATCAATATTATAAACACCACTCCACTCCATCTACTACCACTTCACTTTCTTAGTGTTGTACAATTTTCCCCATCTTTCAGACATTCAACAAAGCGCTGGACTACTGCATACAGAACAGAGTTATTTCGTATAACGGTGACCTATACGCGCTGGGCGAGGATACGAAGACTCAGTATTTATTGAAATGGTCCGTTTTGCCGGCGCTTACGACCTTATTGAAGTGCGCCGAAGTTATGTCTGAGGTATGTAGAGTAAAAGAGTTTTCACTATTGAGGTGGCATCTACAACACCACATGCGAACTACGTATCACACGTCAACCAAAATCCTGCATCTCGCAAGCAGAGTTTATCGCGCGACTAGCATATACACAACGTCCCTACATCAATCGTTGGGCAGTTGCCCACCAGACACAACACCCAGGAGGTCGGAGTATCCTCTTTTTTATAAGGAGGATGAGTGAACTTTACACCTTGTTCCTCATTTCTCTACAGACAGTATATTTTTTTCTACAATTTATTTTTACTTTTCTAGCGAACAAGTTGCGATCACAAGCAAGCCTTGAAGCTAGTCCAAGAACGCGTAGAAAGTCAGCGAGTACATCCGTACTGCCTCAGTTTGGAAGCCACTGCCAACTGTCTGAACGGACTTGTTGCTGCCGACGCGCTTGTGAAACTTAAAGGGTAAGAAAAAATAAATGTATTTTGTTATGTTGGCACGAGTTATACGGGATATAGCAAGTTTCATGTTGGAGCTGACTACCCAAAGTGTGACTTGAATCTTATGAGTAATAGGTATGATGACTAATATTAGAAATGTTCGAAAAAATAATGTAATTTAAAGTAAGGCATAATAAAATGAGATAATCCAAATAAATCAGTAGAATCGATGAAAATATGGAGAAGCTGCACGCTTTAAAAGTTTTTGGAGGGGATTATTTCTGCCCTTGTCGCGCGACACGGATAATGTATGGCGCTAGCATACTAGCGACGACTGCATATGTCACGACTATGTAACTTCATAAAGTTATTATATAGTCGTGACGTCACTTCTGTGATAGCGCCGTCTTTTTGTAGCAGTTATTTTGAAACGTTTATAACTTGGCAACTATTTAAGCTTTTAGATTTTTTGTAGCACTATTTACAAACTAATGTTTTTTTTGAGTTTAAAATAAAATAGTTGTCATAATTCCTATTATTTTTATCCAACTTACTTCATACATTTTCGCGCCGATAGGTACAATCGACCTCGTAATAGCTTTACACTTGACTACAATATTCCCAGTAAATCGAAACTTCACTAAGGTTGAAACTATGTAACTGTCTCATAGAGAAATAGACCTTGTTGTGTTATGACGTACAGTCACGAGCAAAAGTATGTAAACACTCAGCTTTATTCAAAAGCGATTTACTCCTTTATTTTTTAATGAAATTTTATGTTGTTACAAACATAGCATTTTCGAACCCATACGTTTATGTAATGTGTCGTATTTTAACTTTGCATTCGTTATTTCACGAAAAAATCGCAATTGAAAGTTGCCAAGTGTTGACATATTGGTGCTCGTGACTGTACACGTGACATTCAGCCTTAGGGTGACAATGCATTTTTTCCTAGCTAAAGACGACTGCCAAATAAATGACCTAAGCATCTCTCATGGTTTGAATCTCTTTTAACACTATCAAAGGCACTATACCCGTCATAACTTCTATTTGGTCTCGTTTTACGCGCCGGAACCTGCCTTTTTTCCTTTTTTTTTGAAGTCTACTTACTCAATACATCACTTGAATAAAAATAATATCATTTGTTTCAGAGAGAACGACGTTATATACGAATTGGTGCCTTCTACGATGCAAGAGTGTCACAATCTAGTCAATTCAATACTACCCTCGTTTAGCGTAGACTTCGCGAGCAATTCCGTCGTGATAGACCACAAGGCGTTATCTAGGCTATAAATATCGACAGGTTTAGGCTTCGTTAAACCACTTTTGAACTCTTTAGACTACTGTGGAATCTTTTATACCACTGTGGGGGCTCTTTAGACTTCTGTAGGACTTTGTATACCGCGCCGTAGGACTCCTAAAGCCCATATCAGACGCTTCACTTGTTGTCATTCATTCAGTATCTCACTCGAAGTTTAACTTCTGAACGAAAAATGAATCAAAAGCGAATTAATTCATTAGTAAACCGATCAAACGATTTTGTATTTCAGCAATCGGCATCTTTCAATCGCCTATTTCTTCTTCTTTTCATGGCGATGGATTCCTAGTTGTTATATAGTTAGGCCACGTTGATTGCGGCATCAGTGGCATTCTTTAGGTCATCCGAGGTGCAGGTGAACGCGTACTTACTACACTCCAGCAAGTGGGGCTTGGTCTGCACTTAAGACACGCCAGGAAGTGGGGCATGGTCTGCACTTAGGACACTCCAGCAAGTGGGGCTTGGTCTGCACTTAGGACACTCCAGGAATTGGGGCGTGGTCTGGTCAGAAGCACCGTACTCGCACTGGGTGTTGGAAAAAACCAATCACCTACTGAATGAACGAACAGGGAAATGAAAGAAGCATGAACGTATGAACGTTCATGTTAGAAAAAATACATAAAAAATAAATAGGATGACCTATGTATTTTTTTCGGTGTCGCGTGTACGTGGAATAAAATAAAGTGAACATACACTCGGGTGAAGCGACTGATATCAGCCTTAAGGCCGATTCACACCGGAACGGCAGTGGCATGGCCAGCACATTCAGTGTGAAATACTTTTAAACGTTATCTACATAGTTTAATGACCAGTATCGGTTGCAAAGGCGCGCGACCACGTGCGTCTGCCCACGGCCGCTCGCGGCGACACGAACATTATATGGTGCATTCTGGCGTCGCTGCCGACCGCAGCCGACCTCTGCCGTTCCGGTGTGAATCGGCCCTTAGACCACTGGGGGACTCTTCGGACCACAGTCAGACAAAGCCTCTTAACGCAACAACACGTTAATATACTTAAAATTATGTATGTATTAGACTATAATTAGGATTTCCAAATGTGTCCAAAAATAGTCATATAAATTGGCCTTTTTATACAGGATCAAATTAAATTAGCTAACGTAACTCTGCAAACGTGATGGATATCTAAACACGATAAAATTATTTGATAGTTTTACTACTTCAAGTTTGAGTTGAGAAAATCTGTTTTCTTTTGTTTTATCGTGCTTAGCCATCACGTCTGTGAAGTTTACACAACAAAAAAACTGTTTTTTTAACTGATATTTCAAGTGACTACACTAATTATGGTCGATTACCCCACAAAAAACATCAAATTAATTTGTTTTAACATGTTTAAATTTCGATACCCGTCACGTCCGCGGAGTTTCGCTAGCTTATTATTTTCACCCTGTAGTGTCTAAAAATAAGTTGACTGGACATGTATTCGAATGTATTATATTTTTAAAACAACCTTATTATTTTCCATGTTAATAATAATATCTATTCCAAAGGTTGTCTTTAAAAGATCGCTCTTAGCGATAAGACCGCCCATTGTGTCACCCTTTGTAAAATTTTATATATTTTATTTATGTTCTGTAACTTTTATGGTGTACAATAAAGAGTATTCTATTCTATTCTATTCTATTCGATACCAGCCATATTCCTTCGCACTGTGGATAGCGAAAATGCTGACCGAGAGATACTTTTCGCTTTCCACACCTGTATCGAATATTGCCTATTTTTAAGGGTGCGTTATGCGTAAGCAGTCGTGCGGAGCAGAGACGTGCAGGAATTGACTATAGTTGATCAAGGCATGTGCCGGGAATTCTAATTAAAAAAATAGATCAGGGGCGTAAAAGGAACAACAATCTGGCAATAACAGTCAAAACCAAGACGGTCATTGTCGTAGCTGTCTGTGTCTCATAACTATAGGCCGACCGCTTAACTGAGACGTTGCCTGAGGTAGCTGCGCTGTGCGGGAGGGGTGACAGTTGTCACAAGTTGATGAATCACTGAGCTCTCGCATCACGTCACCACACCCCTCCCGCACCGCGCTGCTACCTCAGGCAACGCGGTCGGCCTATAACGCCGTCATATTGTTTTTTAATTAAAATTTTACAAAAATTGACCAACAACGTTTCATGAATCATGACAATCTCATTAAAACGCCAGAAAATTCTTGAAGCACTGTAATCACAGACACGATGTGGATTTCAAGCACTGACCTATAATAAACAAGTACGCTGAACTTCATACTATCGATGACAAAATGAATACATTTGATTTTCGCCATTTTGGCGCTGACAGCACCGTGAGCGCCTGTGGAACTAATGTTTTTGATAGCGAGTTTTACAAGATGCGTATACTCTTAGAATAAAAATGTTCTAAATATCTCGTAGTAAACACAAAATACACAAAAAAGTCTTATTCCACGATTTAGACCTACACCATCAGAGACGTGCCAAAACAAAACGACGGCCATTTGCGGCAATGTGTCAATTTTAGTTCGTGACACGCTCGAGCAAGGCGCTTTGAATCTGCACAAAAAAAATATCTCATTTCATTTTTTTTTTTATATTTAGTACAGCGTACCTACTTGTATTATAGGTCAGTGATTTCAACCAATTGGTCGATTTCTGCAATTGCACGTTCGCTCCGCTGGGCTTCAAGAGAAACACACCCTAAATGTCTTAAATGCATTTTTTTCTTCGTCTTTATTACGGGTGCAAGATTATCGAGTCTCGTTATTATTTTGAGTGATTATATTGGTTAGCAGTAGCTTATCTCTAATTTATTTTAGTCATTAAATGGTGTTTTTAATGCAATAACTGAAAATATGAGTGTGTCAATTAAGTTTATAGGATAAGGTAAGTATGAAATGAATGTTTGAATGATTTGGTAGGATTGAAATGATGGGAAACATTTATGTGTCATCTTTCTATGTGAGTCAGTCATATAAAGATTTGGCATTTTTTCAATACTGCAGCCAATTAATGTGAACATGGAAGTACAGTCACGAGCACAAATATGGACTATGGGTATGGACAGATCGGCAGTACATAATATCTGATTGTATGATTCATTAATTAATATTTGTTCAGGCAGCACACGTATTTAATCACATGTGGAAGGCAAGATAAAATATTTTTGCAACATGCGCGTCACTGATTGCGATATATTAGAAAACGTGAAACATAGTATTAGGTTTCTGCACTGCCAAAGTGATGTCCGATATTTTAATCACAAGGCGGTATATCCTTCTGAACAGAACCGAGTAGGCAGATATTTATAACTCAAGATATGTCCGATATTTACGCATTCTTGGGAGAACAGATATTTATGAATGAATCATGAAATCAGATATTATTGCCGAACTGTCCATAATGATATTTATAGGTACTCGTGACTGTACATAGTTACATACATGACATGTGTTCACTGTTAAAAGAAATTATATCTTGTAACTCTATACAGGAGAAAATGTATAGAAAAGATGAAATTTTGCATTTGCATTTCCAAATCAAATCATGGTAAGGTAAAAGAATGGAAGAAACTTCGATGAACTGTTCTCAAAAAAAACTACTTTACATCACATTTTAATTATTATGAGTCATTGCAATTTTGCTGATTTTTGCAGCGTTCTAGTCTAACACGCATTAGTACTTATATATTTCTATTAGATGCTGTTTAGTATTTTCCCTGGTTTGCTTTGCACAATCAAATCTTTGAGTGTCGAGGAAAACGTTTTTTTTTGTTAATTCTGTCTTTAGAATTTTACGGCATTAATAATTAGATTACAATTTTAATTGTACCATATCAGCTTCAATTAAAATGATATGTAATGTATTTTTACAATTTTTCAATGCATTTCAACAATATTTTTATTTGTTTTTATTCAGTATTGCGCATTATTATTGTATTATTTTCTACAACACTATCAGTATCTCCAGTATTTTATTGTATTTAATCCCGACTATAAATTCTTTTGAAATCCTTGTTCCCAATTGATGTTAATTCTACTTAAACCAATATCAACTTTGTCAGTTTATGTTGCTTTCAGAAGACTAGTTTTTGTATTAAAAAAGTCATAATTTCTTTTTTAATTTGTACCGCAAACTGAACCTTGTGTTTTAAGTTGTTTTTACGAAAACATGTTTGCAAACTAAAAAGCGAGCGCAGTTTTAGCAAACGCTTTTTTTTATTTCTGCTGATGTTATTATAATTATATTATTTCTGCTGACGTTATTATAATTATATTATTTATTCAGACATTAAAGGCATACTCGTACCTTAGTGAATTCGTGTTCCATTTTGATAAACCAGTGTACAGTTTTACACGTTGACAGTATTTGTGTGATAGTTGTTATTTTATGTTTGTGATAGTAACGGCATAGCATTATTACCATGTTAAGTTTTTAATAAATACAATTCCAATGCAATCTGATTTTCTTTATTTTACATAATTACATACCAATCTCGCGATCCCGATACTGGTCCCAAAACTTGATACACATAAATTCAAGCCTTCTTCCCAAGGAAGTAGGCAGAAACTACAGAACGTCACCTGCTACGTTCCTTGCATACTCTTTTTGCTTCGTTTACGTGCATACATCTGAAGGCCAATTCTCGTAATTAAAAACTTTCAAAATCTAGTCGCAATCATCTCAGCGACAATCAATGTTAAAAACTTGTCAACTATGAAAGTATTTTTGACAGATTGAGAACAATCAAGCGCAGGCCACACCGCCAGCTGTCGGGCGGGCGGGCGAGCCGAGTGAGGCATCGTTTCACCTCTTCTCTTTTCATACTTGGGTTCACACCGCGAACTACAGAGATAAGCTACCGAAGTATGAAAAAAGGTGCTGCTGGCGGTGTGGTCCGCGCTTTAGACTGTGAAGTTATTACGAGAATTTCCCCTCTTGTCATACCAGTACGCCGGTTGGAGGGCGAGTACTACGCATTTGACCTTTCTGAAGAACATCGCCAATATGGTTACTATTATTTTATGTCCTAGGGCGTCCCTTCCCAGCGCTTCCACTCACATTTGCTTTACCTGCTGCATCTTGTGTACATTGTACATATACTTAAGTAAAATAAATAAAAGACCAAGTCCATTTCAACACAATCTCCTATATTTACATCAGTAGTTTAAAATACATTTAAATGCATGATAAAACAGTATAATACAAATCTCACTAATTTTACATACATAGGGAAATAATTCAGAGGAAATTCACCATAAACTGGAGTAGTCGGCAAAAGAGATAAGTAACCAGGGCATCGGATTTAGTTGAAGTTTAGTAAGAAACCGTTGGATATTATTTAATGAAATTTAATTTGATAAATAAACTATTTGTTTTCTATTAATGAAATTAAATTTCATTCGAAAACATCCATCAGTTTCTTGCCAAACTTCAACTATATCCGACGGCCCTGGTTAATTATCTCCTTTGGTGACCGTACGTATAATAAGAAAAAATCATGACATTCTTAAATAGGTTTATGATGTTAAAATATTGAGATCTCTTGATCCATCAGCCCATGGGCGACATTTTTACCCGACGATCGCGCACTGGATTTTTGACTCTCGGTAATGAGCTGAGCATTGAAAATCCAACAGAGCGCATGCCAGCACGTTAAGAAAAGACTCTGGTGGATTTCAACTCTCCGCGCTAAGCAGAGCGTTGAAAATGGAGTGCGCGAAAAATAATGGCGTAACCTAGGCTTCATTTATATCGAGTTACATTAGACGGAATACAGGTATGATATTGTAACGTATAGCCGATGCAAATTACGATTGAGCGTCGCGTATTACCTTCACGTTTCCGTGTTCAATTTTAGACACCGATTGTGTGAAATTACCACGCTTTTGTAGCAAAGTAGTATCGCCAAAATCTATATCTGACCACCCGTAAGGACTATTTCTGCTTGCAGCGCATATGAGTAGTCGACATAAAAAGGATCCTCTTTTGTTTTACTTACAGACTCAGCTGTGGTCACCATGTGCACGGAATTTTGTTTCCAAAATGGTCAGATATAGGTTTTAGCGACAGTAGGTACAATCAACAAAAGAGATGTATGCAGGGTCGTCGGATATAGTTGAAGTTTAGTAAGAAACGGATTGATGTTTTCGGATAAAGTTTTAACTAAAAAACTAAATTTCATTCGAAAACATCCATCCTCTTTTGTTGACATGCCCATCATGTGGGCATGTCAACAATGTGCCCACTGTGTTCATCTGAATTGAACACTGAAGTGATCTGTTCCAATATCAATCCGAGCTGCTTACAAATTACGCTACATAAGCGGATTAAAAAACTGTTTTTACAATAGTCAATATTTATGTTAGGCTCAAAGACCTAAAACGCTCATTGCTATTATTTAGCATCCGGGGTTTCGAATCGATCACGAAAAGAGAAATACGCGCGAGCGTCGTGTCTCTTAAATCATTGACATAAGGTTTAATTTACAATGATTGACTCGTGCTCGCGAAATGCCCGTAAATATTAGTGTAACGGCGACAATCACACTGAAATTTAACATTGTATCAGTTTGTATAGAAAACACAATCTGAAAATTGTTTGCTATGGCCGCTTCGCGCTACGCGACGGAGCGCGGTGCAGTGTGATACTTGCCTACCGACAACAGATTCTCTCGGGGTGCATTCATAGTATTTGCAACTACGTTGTGTGTTACCCCAACATACTTTGTTTTTAGGCTGCCGTACATGGTTCTTCAGTTTGAAAGGCACGGCACAAGGAAAACTTATTGCAGATTGTCTTGAGTTTCGATAAACTCTATAATTACATTATTTGTGCTCATAATTTCACTAAAACCAAACAATTTTGTCATATTAACATCGTGCGTCGACGGAACAAATCGAATACTCACTAAAGTAAACGTTTGGTTTCCTAAGCAAGCGGAGAACGGTCGAATCACAATAACGTTACGGCTGTCAAAATACTGAGCGTTTTTTGATATCTTAATGGCAAATAATATTACGGACGAGTTTTTCTGGGAAAGTCTAGATGTATGGTTTCGAACGAAACCCGAGTCACCAGATAATGTCGCAATTTAGCGTCAAATGACGCCACGAAAATGTTTCCCATGTTAATAATGTGGTGTGATTTCTTAGAGAGCGTTTTTTGTCGCCCGTATTGCGTAATATTGCGGCCGTTATATGGCGTCACCGCTCTCCTAAGTAACCGTAACTTAACCATATCATAGATAATGCAATACAAATATACATACATTTCTAACAAGAGTCTATCACTAAGTGACCTTTAAGTATTCACGTGCAAATATATACAACCCTTAACACTAGAAACTTGGCTAATAGCAACCATTTTAGTAAGAAGTTGAATTGTTGTTGCATTGTCAACTTGGCAGTATAATTATTGTGATACACTGTGTACTTTTAGTGGCTAAGATGACTTAATTAAAATCTTAAATGCATTGACAGACAATGCACTGCCGAAGCCGCTGCATCTAGAAGCATACAATTTGCACAAGAGTTCCTTATACAACGTAAGTGCAATCGTTGGTTTCGTGTACGCAAGCGCGACTGCTGAGCATGGGGTCCTGGGGTCGGGCAAAGTGTTATTAAATTTTCCCATTAGGAATTCCTTAGTAACAGTCCGTAGTTTGGAAGTTGGGGGATAATCCCGTGCCTCGGAAAGCGTTGATCCTGCGCCTGATCTCTCTCCGGTCGTGTCGAATTGCCGTGCCATCGGACTATGAGAGTGAGGGAAGAGGGAGTGCACCTGTGTCAGTGCGCACACTTGTGCACTATAATATCTTCCGCGCCGAAATATGTCTCCGTTGAGATTGGCCGCCGTGGCCGAAATACGGTCTGGACGACTTCAAGCGCAAGGACTAAGGAAGCATTTTTGTATATTCATCCTCTAAATAAAGGACAAATGTGAAAATTCCATCGGGCACACGGCTTGTCTGCTAATAAATAACAACATAAGCGAGCTAAGAGTATTTTTTGTAATGAAAATATATTTAAAATTATGAGATCTTTTTGTGTTAACCTTAGTTTCCTGGGTAAAAAAATAATAATATTATATTTAGTCCGTCAGTTAGATTATCGAAAATAATGGACACGTATTTTTTCTTTTGTCAATCAAACAAAAAATGACAAAGATAAAGCGCGTCAAAATGGTCGTGACGTCGCTTGCTTGCAAAAGTGTCGCAAGCAAGTGACGTCACGCGGAACTTTAACGGGCGATATCTTCATAATTTTTTATATAATTGACAAAAGAAAAAATACGGGTTCAATATTTTTTGATAATCTAACTGACGGACTAATTAGATTTTTTTAGGAAACTAGCCTATTGTTAACCTCTTAAATGGCCGATAGACGTTCGAGTAAGAAAAAAAAGAATTAATGAAATATTTTTCATTTCTCGTTCTATAGTCCTGAGAGCAATCAAGTGGTGGCCCAGTGGTAATGGTCGCGATTTACGAGTTGTAGGTCGACTGGCACTGTACTTTCCGTAAATTATTTCATCAACACTGCTCTCAAAATGGTGAAGGAAAACCTTGTGAGGAAACCAGCATGTCTTAGAACCAAAAATTCGAAGACATGTGACATGTACGAACCCGCACTAGGCCCGCGTGGTAGATTACGGCCCACTCCCAATCACAGAGAGGAGGCCTGTGTCCCAGCAGTGGGAACATTATAGGCTGATAATGTTCTATAACGTCTGTCACTAACTTTATAAGTATATATTTGTTGATTATGAAGAATATGTCTAAGGGTATCCTAGCCACCAAAAGTGCTCGTTATAATTAAGTATTACTTACTTATCAACCTTAAAATTTTACTTGAGTCGAAGATCAAGAATAGTGGAGGTTTTAAACATTCACATCAATATCAAAATTAAAAACTAAATAAATTTAAGGATCATTGATTTTTCTGTAATATCAATGGTTCAATTTTATTCGATATATAATATTTATATAAATTATACTATATTTATTATTTTCCATAGCAATAATAATAAGCTTATATACTAAATAAATAATAACATATTAATTAATTAGTGGTAAACATACAGATGGCTTTATCTTTTATCGCGTATTTAACAACACAACCAAATTTTAATGCGATAAATGAAAATATATTGTCGTTATTCTCGTAATGTTAAAAATAAACGGCAAAGTTGCCTGTATTGTATAACTGGGGTTTTTTTCTGTAAACTTTGTGTGAAAATTAATTCAATATAATTATTTATTCAACAATTTTTTTCTTCTTCCTTAAAAATGATTGGCCATTAGGTTGAGTATTTTGTGCCAATAAAAAACCCAGGATACTAAGACAAAATCTATGATCCCAAATAAGTAATTTATGTAACCCACGGTTTCTGCAAGCCAAAACTAGTCTGATCGCTCAATCTCCTGTCAAAACTCACACACAGACACACACATGGTTATTTTACCTCTGAAAGCAGAAACCCTGTATAATAAAGATCACTGTCATTTTGACAGGCTTGGGCGTGGCAGCAGCCCAACAGCAACCTTATTAGAATGAAAATAAAGATCACTTTGTTATTGACAGTGATGCAAAATCAGAGGTAAAATAACTGTGAACTGACTTAATTGTTTTAGCGCTTGAATGACATTGCCGGTGAAACCACTGGGATCAATCTCTTCTACCACATCAAAATCATAAACAAAAATCAAAATAGCTATATCAGTCGATTTGTTATTCCTCTAGCTAGTCCTTTTTCTCTAAAAGAATATTGGCTGTCTTTGCAATGTAAGTGCGCTTTAAACCGACGAAATTCGAGGTTTCCCTTTTACCTCTACAATTAAGTATGTAAAAGTACTAATATTTCTTCTGAGTCTGGTTAATAAACACGGATCTCACTTCCATTGGACAGAGGGTTAGCACGCCGCTGGGCAGCGGGTTCCGTACGGTGACGTATGTTAGAGAACTGTCGTATACGTTTTCTGCAGACGCTTCGACGAGGTCTGAGAGAGATACCTGCAACAAAACAAAATTAACTTAGTTATAATCGGAAAGAAACATATTATATGTGAACCTACTGGTATACTATGTTACCAGCCGATGTATTCTGTAAAAATCTCACCGCGAAAACTTAGCTGAAGTGAGCTGTCAATAGTGTCAATCCCTAGCATCAGGTGGAATGACAGCTCACTTCACCTAAGTTATCACGGTGATAGATTAATCTGCAGTGCGATTCTGTAACCATCTCATCGTGAAAACTTAGGTGAAGTGAGCGTGGAGTGAGCTGTCATTCCAACGAATGCTAGGGATTGACACTATTGACAGCTCACTCTAAGCTCACTTCACCTAACTTTTCACGGTGAGATTTTTACAGAATCGATCGGCTGGACAATGACGACTCGGCCACGTTGGTCTAGTAGTCGCAAGCGCTAGGTCTGAGAATGGATTCGATTCCCAGGTCGAGTAAACTGTTACTGGGTTTTTATATCAGGAATTTCTCAGTAGCACCCCGAAGTCTAGGTTTCCGGTTGATGGGAATAGGCTCACTCCCTATTACATTGGACTTAAATATAACTGGCGAAATGTAAATGTCCTATGAGTACACATCTGCCTAACCTTTCGGGGATTACAGACTTGATGTTTTGTTCAACTATCATTCAATAACTATGAATCGTGGCACATCCAAAATTTGCATGCTGAATTTAGTTGGTGGAATATGAAGTACTATGAATTGTATTATGACATCTGTGAGCACCATATTTCATGCAAATAAACGATTATTATTATTATATGACGGCTAACAGAGACGTTTAAAAGAAAATCTGTATCGCGCCACGACCACGACGAGACGCAAAAAAAAAATCTATAAAAGAAGAAAATTAATCAACAACTCACCTGTCCGTCTCCCACCTGGTACCATTTATTTATTTCTGCACTACCGTAGCAACTCTCGAGGTACACTCGCTGCAATGTCATGCCCATTCCGTGCACCACACTGTCTTTATTCTGTCAAGAAAACAAAACTTAAATATTGCCTTGTATAAGTATATACATACTACAGAATAAGCAAGCTGAAGTGGGAATGGGCCGGCCATAGTAGCCGTAGAATCGATGACCGTCGGGGTAGACGTGTTCTTGAGTGGAGACCGCGGTAAACGTAAGGTGGGACGCCCTCAGGCTAGGTGGAGCGACGATCTTCGCAGAATAGCTGGTAGCAGCTGGATGTGGGTCGCCGAAAATCGAGTTGAATGGCGTGCAATGGAAGAGGCGTAGGTATGTCCAGCAGTGGACTGCTATAGGCTGATGATTTCAACATGATAATTTCCTCAGTTAAGCTACAGAAGTACAAAGAACAAGGTGTAAAGTTCACTCATCCTCCAAAGAAGAGGGAGGATTTTGCGACGGGTATTGTGTCTGGTGGGCAACTGCCCGACTATTGATATCAGGATGTTGTAGAAAGTCTGACAACCAGTCTTATCCAGTGGGTTATGTAGGTCAGGTAGGCAGTCGCTCCATGTAAAATACTGGTATTCAGATGCATCCGTTTAGACTGGAAACCGATCCCAAAATAATTGGCAAAAGGCTTGCAGACGAAGAAGTTGATATGAAACCATCCAATAAATAATTTCGATATCAAATTTTCGGGCTAAACTTTCTGGGGTTGGAAGACCTAACCGTAGACTTACCTTAGCAGTGACGTGCGAGTGGTACGACGCGAGCACTAAGTCCGCATGGTTGATGCTGGCTCGCGAGTAACCAAGGCGGGTGGTGTCCTGCTTACTGGTGTAGTGCATGGCTATGAGCGGCTGTAGTAAGAACTGTTGCGACACGTGAGCGCCTAATGTTAGCTGGCCCGTTGGGTGGTCTGCTGGTGTCTTTTGCTATAAACAAAAAGGAAGATTTATATTGGTAATGTTTTATCATCTTTGTTAAGTCAACAATATAAAAATAGGTATGTCGGATGTGTCTGAAGTCGTAGTCGGGACATCCTAAAATAGTGCATAGGTACAGACGCCAGCACATCAAGCTACTGCAATCTGTCAAATGTCTTTAATAGATTATCAACTTTATCGCTAAAGCTTTAAGGTTCAAGGTTGATTGGGAAAATTTGACAGTTTCGGGTAGCTTGACCTGCTGACGTCTGTACGTGAACAGTGTTATTTTTGTAGCTGTTAATGTTCCACTGCTGGCCAAAGGCCTCCCTACTCACTTTCCACCTCTCTCTGTCCAGAGCTGCCAAGGACCAATCGTTATCGGAACGCTGCCACCCTTTTTTTTATCATCAAATGACCTCTCCCGCTCTGGGCTAAGCGGAAGGGCGTGTCAGACTTTTACTGACTAAAACCCACCCGTGTTCCTTCAGTTGCCTGTGCCAGGGGCCACGGTATCTCTTTCGAACAACCCACAGCCCCGGCGGCATCGGCCCTAGGACCCTAGTGGACCCCGTCAGTTCGCGCTGACATCTCTTTGAGGCGCGCGTGGAACACAACGCGCCGTCAACCCGGGCCTGGTCCTCACCGGGCGGCGAGCTGCCCATTACTCGCCGTCCGCAAGCCCGCGCCTACGGTGGCCGGGAGTCGGCTGTTGACTCCCGTCCAGGGCGTCTCCTGCGGCGGCTAGGGGCGTGAGGGCGCAGAGATTGCTTCTCCCTCACGCGCTCCGCCTCCTCCTTCGCGAGCATTACTGCTTCGCAGAAGGAGGTAACGGCCTCACATTCACTCTCGCTCCGTACCATGGCCTGGACCAGGGCCGGACGCGAGTGATCGCCGCCGCCGATAAAGCTGCCACCCTTAAATAGAATTGGGCTGGACACATCTGCCGTATGTCAGACGATCAATGGGCCAAACTTACGACCCAGTGGGTCCCGCTTAGTGGCAAACGACATCGCGGCAGGCCCAGACGGAGATGGCGAGAGGAGCTGGACTCCTTTGAACAGTGATTAATATCGTAAATAATAATAAACTAAGTATAATTGCCTTTGCTAAGCTTACTTTGTTCTAAACTAGCTGCGCCCCGCGGTTTCACCCGCATAAGTTTCGATCCCGTGGGACTATCGGCATAAAAATCCTGTGTGGTACTTCTGGTTATAAACTATCTGTGTGCCAAATTTCATCTAAATCCGTTCATCGTAAAGTTCAGTAGTTTTGGCGTGAAATAGTAACAAACATCCATCCATCCATACAAACTTTCGCGTTTATAATATTAGTAGGAAGTAGGATAGGATACCTCCTCTTCCTCTTATTATTTGTGACACTTACCTCGCATGTTTTCTTAGCGTTCTCAATAATAACTTTGAACGTATGTCTCGTTCTAATGTTATCCAGGACACCCTGCACAAGTCCTCTGTTGTCATCCCGACTCAGTCTTCTGTCTTGCATTATCTAGAAGAAAAATAAACGTTTTTTTACTAAAGTGAGTAAAAGTAAGTAACTAAATTATGGTTCTTTCCTATTCAATTTATCTGCTGTTAAATGATCGGTTGGCTGTTTTTTGTAAATTTTTTTTACTAATATCATAAACCTATAATCTGACAACAGCCTTTGCATAGCATTGCCGATTCCAGTTTGGGTAAAAATATAGGTCCCGATGAAACTGCGGATTTAACTGTAATCTTTGTGGTGTACTATCGCCAAAACCTATATCTGAAAACAAAATCCCGTGCACATGATGACCACAGCTGCGTCTTTAAGTAAAACAAAAGAGGGTCCTTTTTAGGTCGACTAATAATATGCGCTACAAGCAGGAATAGTCCTTACGGTGGTCAGATATAGATTGTGGCGATAGTACGTGATAAAGAGTATTCTGTCTATCTCTATATTTCTCTCTATAGTAATCACAAATCAACAGAAATGCGGGAGGTACGTAAGTTTACAATTATACTACTGCATTTATATTTACTAACAATAAAGCTGAAGAGTTTCTAGCTATACTTGGACTTTTAATTGTATTCAGTAACATGACAGTTGAAGGGTTACCAGATTTTGACAAAAAAAGACAGTGAGATGCAAGAGTGAACGAAATTGAATGAACTTAAATAGTGTACATAAATGCAAACTTTTTATTTTTTTAATAACTTGTCTTAAAAACACGATATACACTATTAAAACTGGTGCTAAGTGGTGCTCAGTAGCACCACTTAGTTAGAATGTATTGATTATTATTATCATTCAGCCACACTTGAATATCTTTTTTCTTCCAGGACATCTTGGGAATTGTTTCAATTTTTCGAATTTTCGACGAATTACCAAAGTATTAAGAATATTTAAAGTTTTATTTAAATGAAACCATTTTCGTTCAGTACCCCAACACTATTAGTTTTAGTATGGTAACATTATTTTTCTTGAATACAATTAATAGTCGAAGTATAGTAATCCTATATTACCTCAATCTGTCCGGGCTGCAAGGCGGCCATGCCGAGCGGCGTCGATGTCAGCACTGTGAACCTAATCTTCTCATCTTCTATGTAAGTGGCGGCTGGCAGTGGGTAGAAGTTGGCTTGCAGAGGAATCTTGTCGAAGTAACGACGCTTTATCATCTGTGGAAAATGTTTAGTGGTGTGAAAATGCAATTATTGGACGACTGTTCAATGTTTCACAAGTGTTGCTGATCTACTCGCTGTGACGTCACTAACTATGTCACCTCACCTGCATGCCATTGAGGTCAGTATAGAAGACAGGTCCGTTCTTGACGGCTGTGCGGAACCGGAGGGCTAGCTCCAGGTCATCCACCTGAGGGTCTATCATTAATGTGTTGCTGATTTCCACTTCGCTGTGTGGTAGGGATGGGTTGTTGTGGACTGAGATCTGTGTAAAATAAGATAATTCGTTTGTAGTCTTTCTAGTACCCTTTCAAAAGTCAATTAACTGTCGAAGATTGTACGGAGTAAAGGTTAACACTCATTATAACCGCACGGCTCTAGCGCAGTAACGGCACGGCACCGCATCGGAAAAAATCCACCCGTTTGTCACTATTCTGTATTGTCATCGTTAAATGTACTTTAATGTAGTTGATTTAAAATCCTAACTTGAATGACAATTTATTTTTACTGTGTCAGAGCGGCCCTGTTATAATGAGTGACCTTTACGAGAGTGACCTTTATACTTTTCCCAATTATAAACTAAAACCCACTTTGGGTCACTGAAACAACATAGTAAGTCAGTTAGTATAATTTCTTGAGTAGTTAACATTTGTGTAAAGCAGTGTTCATAATCTGAGATAATAACATTCCATCGCCACTTAATCAGTTCAATCAAATCCAAGACTGCATGGTTGGCGCAGTGGTTAAGCGATTGACTGCTGCGCTGCGTGAACTACAAGTAATTGTTCCGGGTCTCGCTGTTTGCGTATGTGTGTTTAAATGTTTGTAAACGCACCCACGATACAGTAGAAATTACTGGTGTGACGTTTTTTTGTTTAAAAAAAATTGAAGGCCCTGTACTTAATACTCTCATTAAAACAATTTTAAAGTTATGAATACTTACAGCTAAAACAATATCTGCGGCTTTAGGCGAGTTAAGTGCTGCATACATGGTCGCCTTGTAGATGCCCTCAGTGACCACCATCTCTGGGAAGGCTTCCGCCTTGTACTCAGTCGCAGGACCAGATGGGACAAAGAGGTACGCGCCGCTGTTGTTGTCTTTACCACGCTGACTGTCATATCTGGGGAGATATCATAGTTTTATTATCAGTTTTTAGACCAGGGAGGTTGAGGATCACACCTGGACACGAGTTGCCTTGACTAACCTGGGGGTCTACTCCGAAGTGCAAAGTGCGAATGTTCGGATCGGACCGACACATGGCCGAACCGAATATTACTAAAAAAATGCGAAAAAAGTTCGGATCGGCTCAGTTGGGTCGGGACCATAGTCAATATTCGAAAGAGTGTAGGATCGGAACCGACCGAACCAAACAGTAACTTCGTAGCAGGAAACGGCCGAACATTCGGCCGATCACCGTCACCTCACCATCTCTTTCTGGGCACCCGTTGTGTGGAAATTTTTGCCCAGCGGTCATCGTGCATACGGCTGATGTGACCCACCCAATCCCATTTATTATTATTATTTAGAAACATATCACGCGCCTTTTGCAAAACTTTGGGCAAATCTCGGAAAAAACTAACAACCTAAAAAAAACAAAACACACTCACTGCGCAAAATCCATATGAACAGGCACAGTAGTCCCTTGCGGCGACACAATAGCCTTAATAAGTCCATCCATAGTCGCGACCACGCGGGTACTGTTGCCTGCCTGTATGGTGATGTCTTCCATCAGTCGGGCTGAAGGCTGGTCTACTGGGAACATCTTCGGAAGATCTACTGTCCAGTAGTCCGCGTTGTATACTCGGACGCGGGAGTAGGATGTGTATCTGGGGAGAAATAGAGTTCTTAATTAAATTCTTGGCCAAGTTTCGTTTATTGTAACTCCACAAAAAACATCGTGCTACTAATTCCCATATATTTGTTTAGTTTGATTAACTTTGATGTGGATACTTATTTATTATCAACGCACAGTTGGTACCGCATTTAAAATAGCGATACAATTACGGCGACTACAGCATTATTTTATAGCTTTTATTTTCGCATTGAATGTCATAAATCATTTATTTATTTGCAAACATGGGTAAGGGATATATAGATATTTTTGCTTATAATAAAGTTCTCCATATTTTACCAACATAATTATGGGCACAGTATTACAATATTTCCTACAGTAGCGCGACGAATGTACATACTTGCGCAGAGCAACGAAGGGGAACTCACGGGGGGTTGGGCGGCGCGGGCCGCGTACCGCAAACACGCTTAGTTTGCGGTACCGAGCGCGAAGGGCAGACGCGGGCGTGTTTTTGTGTAATAATTTTATTATACTTACATATTCTATAATGGTGCGCACAAACTGTCGTTACGTCACTTGTTTGTTGAAAACAATATTTTAGATAGATTATTTGAAATACTAAGTACTGTAGAATTTAAATCACAGCCATGTTCATGTTTTCCTCATTTTTTTCTTATCAGCTTGTTTATCCGAATGCGAATACATTACGTAGTTAAATTTTATAATAGACAATTAAGAACATCCAAAAATAAAGTGTCATTTAGCAGTGCAACATATGTAAATATATATTTATGGATAAATAATTACATTAGATTTAATAATCACAATTATTTTGAATGTACTTATGAATAAATGATTACATCATAATAATAATAATCGCAATAGTTTTATTTCCCATTTTGCGACAACCCTAGCATATTTGCATGTGACAGCGTAAGTACCTACACTGGCGGCGGCATCGCGCGACATCAAAGACGTTGCGCTACTGTAGGAAATATTGTAATACTGTGATATGGGTATGCAAATAGTGTAATACAATTTATTCAAAACTATCAATAGTATCAACTAAATTTAATAAATCACATGTCCGATTTTTAAGTCAGCAATTTTATTCTCGGTTATACAGAACTTTACCTGGTACATGGAAATGAAAATGGACTGCATAGTAGAAATTCGCTAAGAAAACGTTACACGGCAGGAACAGACTATAGAAAGGGGACTGTGTGATTCTTTCCTATAGTAGAGGAGTGCTCATCTATAAATGCACTTACTTATTAAGCCTAGTATTATCCCTCAGCGAGATAGTATACACGGTCAACGCTAGCGGCTCAACGACCGCGGGGAAAGACAGTTGGTACTTGTTGGCGGCGAAGGCGAGCCGCTTATCGCCCGCTACCACCGGCGATATCTGAGCCATCATCGGGTTGCCTTCGGGGTCGAATACCTGAAAATACGATCTGTATTTATTCTGAAGATTCTGAAGACATACCAAATATATTGCGATGGAATCTAAGCCAGTCTGTTTGAATAAACGGAACGAGACCACGATATAAAACATTTAAGCGTTAAAAATAAAGAAAAATACCTTTCTGTACTCATTAAATAACTTATGTTTAAAAAAAAAAACTATTTCATCCACACACCTCAACATGTGGCGAAGAGACCAACACCGTCATAATCTCATGTCTCCTGAACGCAAGTGCATTAAACAACACAACTCTCCTAGAAGGCGACACCACATCGAGTGCAATAGTGATGCGCGTCGGTATCTCATCGTGCGACCGCCAGATGTCGTCCACATCGAAGTAGATGTCTTCCTGAGCTTGGTCTACGATTAACGGCTGGTTGAGGAGGTAGTAGGCTGCTTGCTGGATCGCTGATTGACTGTATTTTATTGCAGTTAGCATTCTGTAAGTAGAAGGTTTAGTTAGTGACTTAGTTTTGATGAAAAATAGGTGAGGATTTGCACGCCGCCAGTCTCGTCCATCATTCAGTATCTTGTGTATCATACGTCCTCTGTATGATACACAAGATACTGAATGATGCGCGTTTAATGTTTTTGAGGACAATCGTCTACTTTTACTATATTTTTTAATATGTGAGCACCATTTATCTATTACGCAATTTATCTGTCATAGCTTCATGTTTAATTCTTTATTATTATGGTATAGTAATTTTATTCTTATTGGGAAGAGAGAATAAATGATATATTATTATTCTAGGTGCATCGTCTTTACATATAATTAATGTAAAAGAAATTTTGTAAATCATTTTAAAAGAGTAACGGTGGAGTTTCTTTCCCATTCTTCTCCATACGAAACTACCTTTTGGAAGGGGCGACTAGACTCAATTTAATTTATTATAAATTTTGACGTTCAAAAGTGCTTTCTATGTGTCTATTTGAAATAAATGCTTTGATGTTGTCGAAAAAACCGACGTCGTCTAGACATTCGTTGCGACGAAAAGTATAACAGGGGTTGTCACACAAACCAAAGATAAAGTAATTTTTAAATCTAAGATAGTGACTATGAGGAAATTATTCAGCAGCGGCATCATTACGCGCTTTTCGAGGGCGCAGATGCAGAAAATGAGGTCAAAATTTAAATCCAATAATTGCGGCTATGATTTTTTTTTTTTAACAATTCGGCATTGGCATCATTTCCATGTTTTGCAACGGCGCTTATACCGAAAATGAAATTTGAAGATGGTGGCTCAGATCAAGATGTATTTATTTTATGACGTCACTTACTTCTTAGCGTAGTCTTCTCTGACCTCGTCGCGGGAGGTGCCAGTGACTCCGTCGTGATGCTGGAACAGTGACAGCGAGCGACGAGCCTGCTCCACTCTGTCTCGTAGCTGTAGCGACATTATGTTGGACACCGCGTGTGAAGCTGTGGCTTGGGCTGTGATTATTTCTGCTGCCCTGGAAGTGAATATTACGGAATGATGTTAAAGGCAATTTAAATATACTAATATCAATAATCATTTTCTTCCCTGATTACAACCCACTTCTGATCCCTCTTAATAATTATTTTTAGTAGGTAGGTAATAAATTCTCGCCATGGTTATAGCTGGAATTTCTTATTTAAACATAAAATTTTAAAAATTCATATTCGTGGCAAAAATAAAAGCGAAACAAGTAAAGATAAGCCATCAACGTCTATTAAAATGTAGCTAGGTAACAAAACAACAACCTTACCTAACATAAGCCAGCAGCACTCTATCCATATTCTTATAGAAAGGCCTAGACGTGTAGTATCCACTCCAGTAGTGCTGGTTCCTGTCAGCATACGTGAAGAAATCTCCTGACAGCACAGGGAAGGACGAGGACTTGACCTCCTGGTGGACAGCTCTGAAGTAATCTTGGAGGGTGCCGAATTGTACCTGAAATGTTTAGGGCATAAAAACACTGGGAACTTGCAAGCAAAAATGTACGTTATAGGTGCTGTCTTTATCATCATACTAGCAGCGCCCCGCGGTTTCACCCGCATAAGTTTCGGTCGGGAAATATCGGGATAAAAAGTATACTATGTGTTAATCCTGGTTATAAACTATCTGTGTGCCAAGTTTCATCCAAATCCGATCAGTAGTTTTTGCGTGAAAGAGTAACAAACATCAATCCATCCTCACAAACTGTCGCGTTTATGTATAATACTAGTAGGATTAGCTGAAACTTGAAAACGTAGTTAGACATAAGCCTCCTATACAATGTGGAACTGAATTAATGCACATTATGAAAGTAGTTTGTTCAGAATCGTTTACTGAAGTGAATGAATAATTTTTAATATAGGTAATTTTTATCCCAAAAATAATTAAAACTACGTAAATTACAGTCACACTGGCGCCGATTCCCTTGTTCACAAACTAACCTAAATTTAAATTCTGTGCATCTTATTCTTTCTATTTCATTAAGAAAAGGACAGAAGATAAATATTAGTTTAGTCTTAATAAAATAGAAAGAAAAAGATGCAGTGAACTTAAATTTAATTTAGTTTGTGAACAAGGGAATCGGCGCCACTTCCGCTGAACTGTCAAACAAAAAAAAAACAAAATGGACGAAGCCCCAACTACGCTAGACCCTTAAACGTATACGCCTGTGTGCGTGCGTAGATTTGTAATGTGACCATAATTTTCTCCCACAATCAGTAGTAGTAATAGTAAGAATTCAGTGGCACACTACACTAACGGTACACTTATTATTTATTTATACCTTATTAAGATTGTGTTGCTAAGTACTTATTAAAAGTTTTTTTTTTTAACTTAGGCTGTCACCACGAATAAACGCTTTTTCATTTCATTTTTTCATTTTCTAGTACCACAGTTCTTCATAGGAAATTGATGTATTTAGTGTTAACTGAATTTCTCATGTTAAGCGAATTGTACTATTTTCGAGATATAAATGTCTGAAACCGTAAACCGTTTTAACACTTTGTGGACATAAGGCATACCCACACCCGCCTAGAACTTTTCGGCCTCATCGGCCACTCGTTACACGATGAGGCATAGTGGGCGGGGCTCACTTATAGAGGTATGAGGAACAGGGTGTAAAGTTCAATCGTCGTCCATAGAAAAGGGAGGATCCTCCGACCAGACGGGTGTTGTCTGTTGGGCAACTACCCGACGATTGATTTCGGGACGTTGTATATGCTAGTCACGCGGTAAACTCTGCTTGCGCGATGCAAGATTTTGCGTGACGTCAGTGTGATGCGTAGTTCTCATATGGCGTTGTAGATGCCGCCACATACTTAAATTTTTCATTAAAAGGTTTTCGGGACCTAGACTAACAATGAGATCCTCACCTCAGCATTCCATCCATCATTATTATTAATAAAATCGATGAGTATCTCGTAGTTCTGGAACTGGTTGTCCCACTCGTTGGACCGGTCGTACCGGAAGTCGTCACCCAACGGGATCATTACCACGTTACTGCGGTACAGCTGCGCTTTCTTACGCCATTGGTCTAGGATTGTTTGTGCCCTGAAAAAAGACAAGTATTTAGAAAATTATTTGTAAAACCGGCCAAGTGTGAGTCGGACTCGCGCACAAAGGGTTCCGTATCCGTATCTCTAAAAATTACGTCTGTTGTATGGGAGCCACCCTTAAATATTTATTTAATTTTAATTTTATTGTTTATTATTAAAGTAAAAATACAACTGAGTATTTTGTGAATATTTCAAGTGCCTAGCTATCGTGGTTCTCGAGATACAGCCTGGTAACAGACAGACGGACGGACAGACAGCGAAGTCTTAGCAATAGGGTCCCGTTTTTACCCTTTGGGTACGGAACCCTAAAAACGTGCGAGTAGAACGGAGAATATATAGTAGAATTACTTATTTGTCTTAAAAATGACAAGGATCTCATACAAGTGCTTATACAAGTATAGTCTAAGGCGATGAATAAGGAGTACGTCTAATAAACTGTCTTCAACACGAACCTTTCCTGAACATTCTTCTCTGTGATCTTTCGTGGCGCCACACCCCACGGACAGGTTACACCGTTACCCGGTAATCTTTTGAAATCGAATTGACAGCACACCTAAAAATAATATAGGAGCATTTCTATGTACCAAAATATTAATTATAAGATTTTTTTTATGGATTTACCAGTCTTTATTTTAAAGGTTAATTTAAAATGTATTTTACTGGAACTTTGTTTGATATAAATTATTATTTACCTTAGGATTAGGCCCACAGGAGTGGGGAACGTCATAAGAATAGAAGGGCATCATGTGTGTAAATATATCCGTTTTGCCGACCCCATCTGCAGAACAAAAATAAAATTAATATTGAAATTAAATTGTATTAGGGCGTTAAGTACACCTATTTGCAGTTTTTACCTATGCCCAAAGCATAAAAAAATAACTTTCCAATTTGTAAATTCAATATATCATAAAAATATAATCACATAATTTGAATTTATACATCGTCAACGTACAGTGAAAACCTCGTGACAATAAACGTTATGTTGCAAAGGAAGACAAAACTGTTCTAATAATAAAATTTCTTGTCTGTAAAGAAAGAAAAAAATATATAAAAATGGGTCAAATAAACGACGCAGTTTATTTGACCCAGGTTAAGTAAGGCACACAATATTACATAAAAACAAAGCGACATTTAAAAGTAAGATTCTCACCCCATAGTTGTCTCCATTTAAACTCCAATTGCTTATGAGCTGCGAGTTCCTTCTTAACTCTGTAATGCACCCTTTGTATAACAGAGTTCTCAAATCCAGCCAACTTGAGGAGATAAGGCTGGGTACTAGAGTATCCAAAGGGGTCAATGGACCAGGCGTTCTTGGGCACAACGTCCAGGTTGTCCATCAGCCATTGGTGGCCTGTGGTTAGCTGCCGAATGATCGAAAGCCAATGGGAATTGGCCTCGTCATTCATCACCCAGCCACCTGTTACTATTTCTATCTTGCCGGCTTTTAGGAGACTGAAATAATGAGGAAGTTAAGAATATAGGAGCTGTAATATTGTACCAACATTAAGACACAGACGATTCAAAAGCCCACTTAATCCAACGGGAATATTTCCATTTACCGGAAATCGAACCTTTATTAACCAAAACTGTCTCATGTTTTTATTATAAGAGCCTTGGAAAACGTATTTATTTATACAATTCAAAATAGATACGTGAAACAAAAAAAATATACGTATAGGAAAAGGCCCTTGACAAGTGTATTTATTTTATATTAAAAAAGAAATACGTTAACCAAAATATAAATTGATATATTATTTAGGCTGCCTTTCCACCAGGGTTGTGCTGAGCTGCGAAGCGAAGGAATGATATCATCCAATAGGTTTCTTTGACTTTTATAGCGTAGCTTAGCTTAGCTCTCGGGGAAAAGGGTTCAACGAAGCTAAGCCTTTCACATATTTGCAAAGCGGATCTTAATAGCACATCTTAACTGCTCCGCTACACCACTAAGTTCATGTGGAAAGTCAGCTAGCCTTGAGGGTTATTCTAATATAGTTGGGCCGTTTTGAACTGAGCAGTCGAGCTATAAATCTTTATGACGTTCAAAAGTGCCTTTTATGTGCCTATTTTAAATATATGCATTGACTTTGAATTTTTGTCTAACTTGCAATCGTTAGGCTTAGGAAGCTAGCTAGTGATGGGTAGGTAATAGTAGCGATTGTTATCTTAATGACGTGTATGACTCAGTGCAAAACGACCGAACTATAACAGCACATATGTACTTACTTCAAAAACGCAGCCTTATCTTTATCAGTCGCGTCGCTGTTCCACCATAACGCCAGGAAACTGATCTCGGCCCAAATAAACTTCCGGCCGATGCCTTCCGACAATTTCTCCACCATGTTATTGAATATCGAGCGCGTTTGCGTTTTGTAGTAATTCTCGAACGTCTTTATCCAGCCTGCAATGTTTTGTCAACAATCATTGATGCTCATCTGTTTTTTTATCCGGAGAAATGTGATGGTACATTCTTCTGTGGCGAGATTACGCTCGCGGATTTTGTTTTGACTTCCGTTCAAAATTCTGTGATAGGTAAAGGATTGGGATGATGATGACCCTAATCAAATTGGAAACTAAAACTTTTCCAATTACTTCGCCCGCGCAGATTTCGGACTTTCTCATACAAACTTTCATCCCCTCTGGGAGTAAATTTCTAAACTATCCTCCAAATTTCATCTCTCTTTCAGGTGAAAGAGGTGCGTTGGTGAATCAGTCAGGACATCTCTTTATATGTATAGATTTCTTAAAGTGATATAAAATAGCGATGTTACTTACTGCCTTAAACTTTCGTAACTGTATGTCGGTGTCAAACGGTCTAAATAATTATAATATGGATAAATACGGGGTGGCAATGCCATAGACGCGCAACCAGTTACCATGGATTCAGTACATGATTCGGAAACCCCGGCGTTGAAAGGTCTCGTTGGTTGTAAAAAAAATATAAGTGTTCTATGAAACTGCTGTTTTTTTATGATAGCCGACGAAAAACTTCTACGCTATACTCTGTCCATTAGGTAAACCGTTTTTTGACAGTTGGTAGTAGTGATTGCAGCAACAACACACAAGACATTGATTGATACACGTACGGTATTATAATGTCTGTAAGAAGCCATAAATAAGATAATTCAATAAGATAAAGCAGTTTATATAGTTATTTTATTACGCATTTTAAAGTTAACTTTTACGTAATCTGGAATAGTTCGTTCTAAGACAGCTGTCAAAAAACGGATAACCGAATGGCCTGTCCATTAGGTTACCCGTTTTTTGACAGCTGTATATAGCGGTAGGGTCTACAACCATGTGCTGAATTCATGGTTACAGTATGCGCGTCGATGTCCCTACCACCATATATAATAACATGATTCCTATCATCTCCCCTTTCTAAATAATTATGATAATCCTTTGTGCCGTAAATATTCAGCCTATATGCCACTTTTGTTTACGTTTTTGCTACAGTTTGTTATGCAACCATATCGTTTTTTTACGGTACAATTAACACTACGATAGCAACGCGATAATCCATGGTTACAGCGGTTTTTTTTTTAGTTTATGCTGTGCGAATCTAAATAATAAAGGCTTATCTTTTAGTGTGGGTGTTACACCAGGCGCTTACTTTACCAGACACAACATATCATCACGCCTCTATTCCGGTATGCGGAAGGCAGAGTTGGCATTATCAGCCCAAATTTCGCCGGATATGTTTAAATCTCATGTAAAAGGAGGCGGCCTATGGCTATTAACCGGGCGCAAATCCGGTCACCGGCCTACTATTTGAGAAATTTTATTAAAATAAACCCTCTAATGCTCTTCTGAGTACCGAAATTAGAAAAAAGTAGGCAAACATCGACTTTATCGATGTATAAATTGTCCATACAAAATGTTTTATCGCGTGATCTACATAGATATTAATAAATTAAACCAATTTAATTGCGCATTACTGATAAATATCAAAGTCTAGCTTTTGCCCGAAAGTTTAATTTTTTTTTCCGTAAGAACCTTCTACAAAGTACTAGAAAACTTAAAAAAAAAGGTGGATGAAATCGGTAAAGTCTTTCTCAAGTTATGACGTGACCAAGGGAAATAGGGATTCATTTTTGTAAGTATAATAGATAAACATATCAATCTCCCCGATATTCATGGCCTTTTTACCCGACTGCGCGATGGAAAAGACACGAGTCATGGTTTTAAATTAACCTGCGAGACTTCGCAGACTTGATGGTTTTTTTTTTTTTTGTTAGGCTATGATATTGCCCACTACTGGGCAAAAGCTTCTTCTTTCTCCTTACAAATCTGTATATATTGTACGACTAGCGCAACGTAAAACTTAATTAAACGCAAAACTTCATTAGTTAAGTTGATTAATTTTTTTATCAGATTTAACAGATTCATTAGCATTTTTTACCGCAAAGGAAGAAAAATGTGCTAATCAGTCTGAACCGAAATTTAGTTTTCGTACCTACTAAGGCACATCCATAGGATAGCCCGGTTATGCAGCCTATTTATATTTTAGATTAAAGCCATTAGTTTATCTCGTATAATATCTACATCATTATTGTAATATAGTAGTTTGCTAGGTAATGTTATAAAATTAACAATTAATGCTTCCTCTCTCCTAACTCACTTATTTTGCTGTGCCCGACGGGTCCATATGATCTAATTATAAGTTTACCAACTAAGAATACCTACATGTTGAATGCAATAAAAGTATTGAGGTTGACTAGCGAGAAGACAATCCCAAAAAAAAACTGTTTCGCTATGATAAAGGCCATAGTAACAAAATTCTGTGAAAATTAGTCGTGGCAGGGACATGAAGAAGAAGAAATCAGACGTAGATATAGTAGTGGGGGGGCAAAGGGCAAAGGCTGCACTTGCCCAACTCCCAGAGATAAATTTTCCCCCTTTCAAAAACCTAGATTCGCGCTTGCTATAACCATTAGCAAGTGTTAAGAAAAACGCCAACATAACACTTGTTACTACAAACATATGTTTCTCAATTCATGATGATCAAAAGCGTTTTATCTTCATAAAATTACAAGTGTGTTTGATAAGCAACGTCCTCCAATTATCTACGCAAATAATATCGTACCGTTATAATTATCATCTGTTACTAAACGTGTAGGTACGTCTTTTTTTTACATCGTTCTCACATACAGGATAAATTGAATAGGTGCGACAAATTATAATATCTAATTCAGCGTGCTAATAAAGTATAGGTATTCAGAGCATGTTATTAAGGATGCACATACGTGCGCGTATAGGCGAACGATTTACAACGTCGTCGTGCGCTCTTTTCTCCGTAATAACGCGAACGGTCAACATTTGGTAAAGACCTACCGCTAGTTCAGCACGTTGCCAACCTGCTTTATGTTTTCAACTCAGCGATGAAAAGCTTATCGGGCGCGCGCTAAAATTGACACTTTAATTTTCTTATTTGTTATGATAATTTTGAAAAAAAAAATACTGAAAAGACGATAATTCGTGTCTACTTGTTTTCAATTTCATTCTGTATAATTACAAATTCAACGTTAATGATGTAACTCATATTTCTGTAAAAATATAATTTAAAATAGTGGCCATGGAGTTTCTTGCCCGTTCTTCTCCATAGGTAGCTACTACGCTTTGGAATGGGCAACTTTAGCTTCATATTTTCTGACTGACCGATTTTTTGACAATCCAAAAGTGTCTGTAAGTAGTTTAATTGAAATAAATACTTTGAGTTTGACCGTCCTGCATGGATATCTAGAAGTCGAAATGGTCGTGGATTCAAATTCGGAACAATGACAACACCAAAATTATGGCCAGTAGGGCTTCAAAGCTGCTTTTTTTTAATAATAATTTTGATTGTTCCAAAAACAGTGTGTACAGAATACTTTTCAACCAGTTATTGATAAGCAAAAACTATACAATACAGTACTTAACTTTAATGGAAAAGATCATCTGCCGATCGATTCTGTAAAAATCTCACCATGAAAAGTTAGATGAAGTGAGCTGTCAATAGTGTCAATCCCTAGCACTATATGGAATGACAGCTCACTCCATGCTCACTTCACCTAAGTTTTCACGCGAGATGGTTACAGAATCGCACTGCTGTATACAGCACCATAATTGCGTAACACACTATCAGTCTCAATCTGAATCATTTTGATAATCCATTGCTTCTTATGTTCGAAAAATGTGTCTGCTCAACAACGTAAATAACGCAATGAATGTTGTCAAAATGGAACTCATTGCTACCGAGTACTGATAGAGTGTTACACAGTTACCCCGCGGTACTAGATAAAAAAACTGTATCACAGGTTGACTCATCATTATTTTGATTTTTTAGGCCTTTATACCTCACGTGGAATTGCACGGTGACTCAATTTAGGAGGCAGAGAGTGTAAATTCGAAACACAAGGTTATTACAGAGTTATTACTGAAATTAATCGGATGTCATATAGACATTTTGATTCATCAATCACTACAATTGTGATATTATGATATTTCTCGACAAGTGATGACACCAAAGTGCTCTTTAAAAAGAACTAAAAATACTCTTTAGGTTTTTGAAATGAGACCTCAGGGCTGAAATTGCGACAGGAAAGAACTCAAAAGAACCATGTTTTGGTTCGACAGGACGGAACTCGAAAGAACCATAATGTTTTTGTTCGACAGGACAGAACTCAAAAGAGCCATGTTTCATGTCGCAATTTCAGCCCTACGGTCTCATTTCAAAAGTTCATCTTGTATAACATCAGCCGCTTTAGATAATAGAGCGATATAATTTCGGACTTAAAAACCTTGATTTGAAAAAAACAAAGTTAAGTTTTGCATCAAGAAATTTCTGCAATCATACTTGTCATTCAGAAATTAATTTTAGTTTCACGATAATTGACGTCTCACGTGTAAATTGGTAATTTTTAACGGGTGTTCTGGCTATTTTTTTTTCATGTAACTTCATGAGGTCACTTTCTACAGTAGGTGTTTATAGCCCATCTCTGCCTAAAGGGTCAACTTCTATTTACCAGACCAGCGGGGTAATTGCGTAACCAACTATCAGTAGGTAGCAATGGGTTTCATTTTGACAGTTCAGCAACATTCATTGCGTTATTTACGTTGTTGAGCAGACACATTTTTCGAGCATGTGAAGCGATGGATTAGCAATATCCTTCAAAATGATTCAGATTGATAGTGTGTTACGAAATTATGGTGCTGCACCCTCATTGCGTAGCACAGATTAAATCATAATCTGAATCATTTGAAAGATATTTCTAATCCATCGCTTGAAATGTCCGAAAAATTTGTCTGCGAAACTACGTAAACGAGTGTTGTTGAATTGTCAAAATGAAAGTCATCTGTCAGTGTGTTACGCAATTACTCCGCTGAATCATATTGCAATATTCGCAATAGAGTATTGAAAAGTGGATCTTAAACTGTGTGGCATAAAGTTTATGCTATCGGTGTTATCGAGCTGATCGCGCACGTCATCACGATGTGCAGCTATTGTCAACTTTTCTCATTCGGGATCGATTTCTAGTCTAACAATATTTTATACAGTTTGACGGCTATCTAACCTTCAGATCAGAGTCGGGTTTTAGATCGTAAGTCTGACTGTCGAGCTCAATACCTGCCCCTTTACTTATATAAAAAATAAAAATTAAACCATGACATATAAATCAATTATGTGACAGATACAATGGTGCTCACATATTTAGAAACATTGTAAAAGAAGACGATTTTCGTTAAAATTCTTTACCCGTACCGAATAAGACAAATAAAGAAAAAAACACTAAATACAGGGTTAAATTGAATTAGCTAGCGAAACTCCGCAGACGTGATGTAAATTCGCCATCTTTTCAGAACCAATTTTTCATGTTAAAAATAAATCTCACATTTTCGTAAAGTCAAGGTCAAACTCAATAGTAAGCTAAGTGACAGGCATAATTTTAACACTAGGAATAGGAACAAACTAGATCAACCGCGCTTCAGATTGTCTAAAGTAAAAACTTCTTTTAGGGGGTACTGTGTAAAATGTTATAATAAAATACCACTCGATATTCTTCAACTAAATGAGAAGAAATTTAAAACATGCATTAAGCGCACACTATGTAGACAAGCATATTATAAGTTGTATGAGTATATCGTAGATAAAAATGCTTAGCTTAATGCTGGTCCTGCTTCGCAGGCACTTGGACTCACTAGTTGATCACAATTTGGAGGAGATGCTTTCCCTTTTTTTGTGTTTCTGACATTACGAACTTAATGTTTATTTTATTCAATCAAGATTATTTTTTAATACTTCAATATTAAATACCTCTTCCTGATTGGTAGTAATTTTTTTTCTTCTTATGTTTAAAAAAAATTGCAAACTATAGTATTGTATAATTTAGAAGCATTTTATAAATTTTGTAAATGTAAGAACCATGGATCCGTTTTTTATGATATTTTGATGTTGACTTGAAAGAGCATGGCAGTTGAGAATATGTCATGCTCACTTAAATGTCTCACTGATGATGGCGGGTGTGTTGGATCATTCGGTTCCCTACAAAATGGTTGAGCTGGATGGTGCTGATCCACGCGTCATGTTCGTGAACGGGCGCCGTTGGTTGAGACCGGTCCTCTCTTAACTGCCAGGGCTTATTTTTAATTTTTAATTTTATTTATTTGGGAAATAAATAAAATAAAAAATGTTATATTTTAAATTGTTTCTTTTTTACATTGTTCTCACATATAGAAGCAATAAGAATAATGTACCCAGGATTTTGTAATATGTAATATCTTGATTTAAAAGAGTGTCCATGGAGTTTCTTGCCCGTTCTTCTCCATAGAGATCTACGTTTTTGGAATGGGCCAATAGCTTCAACTTTTTGACTAACTGACAGACTATTTAATTTTGACAATTCAAAAGTGCCTGTAAATGGTTTAATTGAAATAAATGATTTGAGTTTGAGTTTGAAACACCCAATTTTCTGGGTGTCTATGGGTGTTTACGAGTGTTTATCGGGTGTTTACCAAAGTACCGGGTTTATACCCGGTGGATTGCCGATCTATATAGATAACCAATTCTTTCAAGTACAAAAGACCTGACAGAAAAAATCTTAAATAGCTTCAATATTATCGTCCACGTCAAACTTTATGGCGGCTCTGAAGTGCGCTACTCGCTGCGCAGTACCCCACCCCTCATCCCCGCTGACCCATGAATTGGCTAAACTGCGCAGCGACTCACCTCATGTTCCGAGCCGCCGTAAAGTTTGAATCGGGCTGTACCTGGATCATTATGCGAGTGGGGGACTATAAAAACTTTCAGTTTATTCTTCTGGCTCCATTGATCTTCTTGGTACTCAATTTCCCAACCTTGCTTCCACACTCCGCCGTCTTGGTCGTCAAAGAAGATTCGGTCATACATTGACAGCATCTGTAACATATTATTATTTGTAACAAGAAACCCGACATTTGAATTGCTAAAATAAAAGTAAATTCTCAAACAGAGATCGATGACCTTTCAAGCGAAAAAAAAAATCCTACTATGTTTTCATAAGACCAATGAAATGGTCGGTTGTTCCAAGGCCAGTGGAAGCTACACTAGTAATGGTTTTTCTTTTATTTCGTTCCCTCTACTTTTTAAGTTTATCTTGGACATCACTGATGAAACTGAGGAACTAATAAACACTGAGGAAAAATCTTGAGGAAACCTTGGACTATAATTATTATAATCCTGAAATCGCCAATCAGCCTTGAGCAAGCGTGGTGATCTATGCTCATACATCTAATATATTTATATATAAAAATCAATGTCACTTTTCGTTGTAATTTTATAACTCAAGAACGGCTGGGCCGATTTAGCTGATTTTGGTTTTGAAATGTTTGTCGTAGTCCAGGGAAAACCTTCCCTGGACTACTAAACGGTCAGAAAATATGGAAAAAGGAGTAGGGGAGGAGTAGTGTAGGTGTAGGGTAGGAGTACTGTAGGAGTAGGGTAGGAGTAGTGTGGGAGTAGGGTAGGAGTAGTGTAGGAGTAGGGTAGGACTAGGGTAGGGGGTAGGGTAGGAGTAGAGTAGGAGTAGTGTAGGAGTAGGGTAGGAGTAGGGTAGGAGTAGTGTAGGAGTAGGGTATGAGTAGGGTAGGGGGTAGGCCACCACGTGAACGAAGTAGCACCGAGCAGCTAGAAATAATTTATATGGCAAAACAACGTTTGCCGGGTCAGCTAGTTCTCTGTATGAGAAGAGACCTTTGTCCTGCAGTGGGACAATAATAGGCTGGTGTTTATGAAAGACAGCCCTTAAAAAAGCTTGCCCTACAGAAAACTATTCATAGTAATCAACTGCAGAGCATTTGTCACTCATAGAAGTTTAGAGGTATGAGGAACAGGGTGTAAAGTTCACTCAACCTTCATAGTAAAGGTAGGATCCTCCGGAAACACGGGTGTTGTGTCTGGCGGGCAATTGCCCAACGATTGATGTTGGGAAGTTTGTATATACCTATGCTAATTGCGCGGTAAACTATGCTTGTGAGATGCAGGATTTGCGTGACGTTAGTATGGCGCGTTGTTCGCATGTGGCGTTGTAGATATCGCTACAGAAGCATCTAAGGACCAGAGAAGATCATCATAATCACAACTGTTTATATCTATTTTGATAAATGCTATTCAGCCTAGGAAGAGGTGACAAGACGACCTAGACAAGTACCGCAAGGGTTGGATTGAGTGGTTCTAGAAAAGGAAGCCTGGAAGGATTTGGAGGATGCCTTTACTCAACAATAGGACAGCGTTGGCTAAATAAAAAAAAATGCTAATCTGATTTTATCAGTTGAGTAAAACGGGGAAGGAAAACATCGTGAGGAAACCGGCATGTCCTAGCACCAACAATTCCAAAATATGCGACATCTACATGCCACGCGCGCACTCGAAGAGAGGAGACCTGTGTCTCAGTAGTGGGAATGTTGTAGGCTGATTGTTATTGCTTATAGGAGTAATAATAAATAATGATAATTTGTTTGTAATAATAGTATTAAGTATCAAACTACTGTCTTACAACTGATTCAATAATAAAATATATTTTTCTAAAGAAACTACAAAAGATATGGCAATTGGAAATAATTTTCACTATTCAATATGTTCAAACTACTTATTACAGCAATATGTATGCAGCTGTTTAAGAATACTCAAAATCAAAAGTCATTTATTCAAATTAGGCTAAGAATTAGCACTTTTTGAACACCAAAATTACAAAAGTCGGTCCCCCAAAACGCCCGCCCTTCGCCACTTCCTAATGCTTCGCTGGGAAAGAGAAGTGGCGCAACAAACTCCCCAAAAGCACAGCTGTGTGTTCAGTTAGAAAATACTTGATTGTTTTAATTAAATTAGAGACAGTACCTGTATGTCCGTTTTCGGAATGGTTTGTTTCTGTATAGGACATGATGACATATTGAATGGAATGCGCATCTTCGGTGGCTCATCTCCTACCGCCTTGTACTCTTTGACCTTTGGAGGAACAACTTCTTTAGGCCTCTTCTGAGGAGGGTGGTACTCTTGTGACTGTTCAACAATTTGATCTACAGCAGATTTAATCTCACCAACCACAGCATGATGTTGGTTCAACTCATTCTCTATGTGACGCAACTTTGATTCAAATGATGACCATTTTGTCTGAAAATTTTATTAAATTTTATACCTAGAATATATTATAACATTTTTTTTTAATATTATGATTTGATTTTTTATGAGTCAGATAACTTTTGTCTAAGGTATAAAGAAAAATTTAAGTGACAATAAAAAAATCAGCCCCCCAAATAAATAGATATGGCTACTTTACAAATAATGTGTTTAAAATTAAGAAATAATTAAGCAAGTAATGCATTATCTTATTAGCACATTGTTATTGTTTTGATAAGACTTGATGAACAATGCAGACAATCCAGTAGTAAATTCATACATATGGACTTTCTTATCAACTTGGCGTGTTGATTAATACATTGCCGCAGGAAAATTGACGCACAAACAGTTACCAATAATTCAGCACATGATGCTAGACCCCCTAGTGCAGAAATTTTAGATCGTTTAACAAAAACAAGTCTGCCATTCCATAGAAAAGTGCAACACCTATGAGGTGATGGGATGATAAATTTTAACGCTAGGGAGTCTAGTCATGTAACAAATCCATTGTAACAGGTTGCACGTAGATGTCCCTGCCACCCTGTATACATTTTGTGCACAGTAAAATTGGACGAATAACTTGTTATGAAGGAAGCAAGTAATTATTAGACCTACTTATAATGTACTGCTACTGATGTAGTAAATTAAAAAATAATTTTATTGAAAGAAGGAAGATCACATTATAGTCCAGCTGTCGAGAGACTGCGTTCTTGACACCTATCAGTGCGACAATACTAGTAGCCAATAGAGATCAAATTTGCAAAACACATATAAATTCCTTTTTATAAAACTGAGAGGTGACAAGAATGTATTCTCTCATCGGCAACAGTTGAACTTAGGTATTTACACTTGAATAAATATAAATAATATTTTCAACATTTATTTCGCTTTCCATCAGGCCAGAGTGAAGTCAAGAGGCGGCCCATTCAATTTAAAAAAATAAGAGTCATAAGGACTATAATAAGGTTGATGGACATCTGAACTAATGAAATACTGCTGTATTCCTGTGTCCCTAAAATATAAAAACTTAAAATAACACTTAGAGAAACTTACTGAGATTCTGAGTTCGACCTATTTGAAATGAAAGACATACCCATATAATAACTACAGGTGAGAATATAATAATTCCAGAATATTTAATTATTTTCATACTTACATCAAGATCTTGCACTGCCGGTTTTATACTTGGCAACTTGAAACTCAAATCTGTCACCACGTACAATATAAAAATAAACGCAATGATGCATGTTGTCCAAAACACAGCCGACATTCGTCTGATCCTCATATTGAAACCTACTGAATAAAAAAAAAACTTTATCGCTCGCTTGCAACGCGTTCTCTAGTAATTATCAACAAATAGTGTACATGCTTGTCTTCGAAACTAGAAGAAGGATTCAGATATTAACTGAAAAGACTTCAGCAACACATAAAAATGCTGTTGAAAATCGGCAAAACATAAAACTGAACACAAGTACTAGCACATACAACGATTAGGCGTCTACGTAATTATATGGTTTCGAAAATGCCGGTTTTGTAATTTTCTGATAATATTTAGCAAAAGCATTTAACTACCTTGATATCACAGTTATAGTTTAGGCTATTTTTATTATTTTATGACACGAATACATATTTTTTTACCGCTTACAATTAGGTACCTATAATATCTTGCACCTATTTGTTGTGTAGTCTGACGTTACTGACGTTTCAATGTTGATAAGCACAGAGTAAGTATAAGTAGTACTTTGATAACTAATACTGGGGTTGACCCTTACCGCTTACAGAATACCACTAAATCAACTTTATGATTTCTTATGATTATAAAACAATAATAGTTAATATAAAATCAGACTTGCAGAAACTTTATTACATAACAGTCATCCTAAACTTATCTGAAAACATTAAATTTCTACAAGTTATAACCTAATAAAAGTCCAACTTTCAAAAATAAATTTATGTAACTGGCGACACACCTAGCACAACTGTCAAAGCCTGTCAACATAATTTCCGATTTAGAGGTCGATTTTACTACAGAATTTTTAAATACTTTTTTTTATGAATTTACAGTTTTATTTTTAAATATTCACATGTTTTGATTGACAGAGATCAGTGGAATATTTACCCTTTAGCCATGAGGGCCACGGCCCGGGGCGGCTGACTAAGCAAATAAGACAGACCACCGCACTTCGCTGCCTGCCTTATTTTACAAACACTACTTATCTTCTTCCCTGCCACTCAGTATTTTATTGATACAAGCATTATACTCTTCTAGCCAGTCCATAACTAAAATGTTCAAACTCGCATTGCGCGCTCTTCCGTCCTAAAATATCTTACTTGTTCTGGTTTTTGTTTTTTTAAATGGCATCTCGTAGTTGACCTTGAGAGGTCGTGCTCGTGACTACTTAGCCGGAACATCCTGTGGTTGCCTTAAGTAAACTCAAAGCCTACAGCCAGGGGCGAAAATCTTAAAACTAAGCGACTACACGCTAAGGGCACCCCCTGTGAGGTATGAACCTCGGCTTAGGGTGTCGCTGGGGAGAGGACAGCAAGATGGGACAGGCTGGATCGATTTTTTATTATTTATGCTTTGATAAGCACGGCGTTTCATAGGACTATCTCTGAGAAGAAAGACCGAAACAAACTCAGGGGTCACAGTCAGGGATTTAAAGCTACAGGCTCAGCTACGGCGCGGGCTGGCACTTCATCGAGCAAGGGCCGGGGGGAACAATTTAGTTGGGGACATCGCGAGGGACCTCGGCGGCGAGGTCGGAATGCCGGTCTTTTGTGTTTGTGCACTGTACTGGTTGCCCTATTGCTCTCCTGGAGGAGAGTTATGGGGTCATCGGGGTCACTTGTTCTGCAGGCTTACCACCAGCTCATAAAGAAGGGCAGAAGTTAAACTATATTGTAAATGTCATTGTATAGATAAATATATACTATGACATTTGCTTACTTTGTAAAGTATTCTATTATTTTAATTATTGTGAATGTGAAGACTATGTTTGGTTATTTTATTTAGTTTTTTTTTTCTCTTTATTCTGTTAGTTTTTGTCATGCTCTGGCAGTTTGAGTAATTTATGTGGCCTACCCAAATATCCTTTCTTTGGTATTGTTCGTCGAATCGTTGAACTCCTTAAGTTTTGAGTTGAGCTGCTCGATTTCTGACATGCGTCACTGCCATGCGTGCACTGACTGGAAAGGTCCTCTCAATCAGTGTGGTTCTTTTCTTTCCTCAAAAGACTATCTCAGACATCGGTCTTCATAATGATCTGCCCAATTATATCTAACTTTAAAAGATACTGTGAACTCTGAGTTTGTTTCGGCCTTTCTTCTCAGACTAGTCATATAGGAAACGCCGACCTCATTTACTTTTAAAATATGATTGACGTGTAAAAGTGTTATACTAACTAAACTTACGAACTACAATCATTTATTAACGGCACTGCTAAAAGAGCTGGTGGTAAACTCCCTGAAGCTTCTATGCATAGGTGGACTAAGTAACTTCAATGTCACCAAATAAGAATCTAAAATGCAATTACACATTAGTACTGATTGTAACTTGATAGAAAATTACCGGTTTGCATAACTTTGCTAGTGACTGCATAAGCCAGGTAAGTCGATGCCAGGTCTAAAACAAATTATTGAGAATGGATGGTCTAACCACCATTATACAAGTATCGATTATGAAGACATGTTGCGAGGACCCCAAAGAAAATGGGATAAGGGCAAGAGAATGATGATGAGGTGGCCAGTCGCCACAGCGAATCGCGTTATACAAAAGAGGCCATTGGCCAACTATCCATTGATTTGTGTAATGGTGAAAGTGTGTTAGGTGGTGATGATGTTAGATATGCGGATTGTTACCCAAAAACAGTTGATATTTATTTATCCCTTCTTTATTCACTTATTGGAATTTAAGTTCTATTGAAAATGCTAAAAGTAGCTTAGGCTTTTGTTACAGTAAATATTTTTCAAGGAGCGTATCCGAACGGAGCTACGAGCCTTGTTATCGATTTTTAGAGAAACGTCAAACTAATTTGTTTGTGTGTGAAAGATGGCGTCAAAGGAGTCCCTGGACGTGAGTATTAATTATTTTATTTGGATTGAAGCGCCGGTTTCGCGTTTAATTTAATTTAACTTACATTCGACATACTAGGGAATGTAATTTGCGGCAAATTATATCGGTATCCTCGTTTTTTAAAGAACAAATAACTGAAGAAGGCCACGCCCCTGCCGTTGGTTTCGTTTTTGATTTGTATTTCTATGATTTCAACGAGATTTTGAATTAAAAGTTATGCATAACGCATTTATACAGCGCATAGTTCTGTTGAGATACTTATTTTAGTAAAATCCTGCATAATTAAGATATTTTTAATTCATGATTAACTCCAGAGTTAAATATGCAAAATAATAACAAATACCGGCAAACGGCCAAACTATTAACCGGATATTTTGTTGATGTAACATATTTTACACCATTAGTTTTTTTTTGTATTTAACTATCACATCTTATGAAAAGAATCAACTTCAAAAACACTATTGAGGCAGATAGTTGTATCTTCAGCATTATTAGCTACAATCCAGGAACTTTAATTTGAAATACGACTCAATTCTGTTGATTGGACGCAAACATCATTACGAGACAATGGGTGCGGTAAACATAGTAAGTAATTACATGATTTCATCCTAATGGTACCCGGTTGATATCAAGGTAGTCATTCAATCAAGAACATTTTAGGGCAAATACATAAAATATAAAAAAAAACTGGAATTTATTCCATATTACTCTTCTCCGATATTATTCTTTTTCTTTTTGATTGCTAACAAGATTATACAAAATCACATACCCACATAAATCCTTACAATGTGGATATCACAGGATCGCTGTGAGCCTATATCGCTTCCAAATCACATTACCCTTCATAACCCTTTGTATGCCGGAATGTGGAACCATGGGATATAATAATTGTTTCTGTTATTACAGCATTCAACCGGTCAAAGCTCTTTCACTATGACTCCACAAGTCTTGAGTATATAAATTGAATGGGATACCCAGGTGTAACTCAGATAGCTAGTCGCTCCATGTAAAATACTGGTATTCAGCTAAAATACTGGTAGCTGACCCCAACATTGTTGGGAAAAAGCTAGGTAGATGATGATGACCTAGGTGTAACTAAGTGAATGTTTGCTGGAATGCATGCATTATCACCAACTGCAGCATCGCTTACCATCAGGTGAACTAGTGGTCAAACTCGACAATTGGTTCATTAAATTAGGTACTTGGTAAGGTATTGCATCCCTTTTGGTATTGCATATAGAAAAAAATATAACTACTTGATGTACTAGAGGTTGTTTTAGATGAGATTGGCGGACCCAATGGTGTACCAAAAAAAAAAAATTGTACAATTTACATAGTATGAAACCTTTCTGTAGGTGAAGGTTCTAACCATTCATATTTTAAAGGCATTTAACTTCAATAGGAATTCCAATTAGAAGTAAAAATGGATGTTCGAAATTTTAACCAACAAAATACAACAACTTATGACACAAAAAATAAGAGGTAGTGATAAAGTAACTCTACAAGATCTTTCAAACATCATAATAACATATTATATTAGATAGAAATAACCTTCAAGCTCTGAATGCTCAAGCTTTGGAAAGGAAAGAAAAAATAAAGAAATAACATACGTTTATTCGCGGTAAACATGACGCAAAAAAGGCCATAAAACACACAAAAAAAGAAATAAGAAACATTGAAATGCATTTTTGTTGAAAATTATATTTAAAATTTTTGCGTAAGTTAAAAAATGTTGCTGATACAGATGCACAGTAATGAAAATGCTACAAGAATATTGAACTGTTTCTGAGTTAAATCTGTGAATAGCAGATATTTATCTACATGGGTGTGGCTGTTACATAAGGTTATATCTAGTTCCCTTTGGCACTGACTGGCTTTGCCACATCCATAATTATTTTGTAACAAGTAGATAAAGACTAAAATCAGGCATCTATCATACATGGCATACATTAATGATTTTTTTTAAGAAAAAAATATTTTAAAGATGTTAGTTTTGTGGTTCAAAACTGGTAACCAGTTCCCCTCTCAATGCTATTATTTTAAACCAGTACCTTACAGCTAACATTAATTAATCTTTTAAGACAGAAAATAAGTATATAAAAGACCTAGTCAAAGTTTTATCTCTGTGGTCGAACGCAATGTACTTTGTGGGTCGTGAGGAAACTAAAACTTGACTGGAAAATAAAATCCACTTGCAGAATGCTATACAGAATAAACTATAGTTAGGGGTCCAGTGGAAACATTATTTATTGGGGATCGAGGGGCCGAGAGTGGACTAAACGATTATTTTGAACCAGGGAATATAATTTCAAATTTGATTGGCTGATTGATAGGCGTCGCCATTCTGAAGGGTATTTGAAGATCAAACTTCTATCGATTTTGCTATCATACCCCCTTACAACTTCATAAATGGCAGTAGAATTATTTATAGTCTGTGGAGTATGCCTGAACCCAATCTATATTTAATATTATAAAGAGGTAAAATCTGTGACTTTGTAGGGGGTAATCCTTGGAACTTCTGATCCGATTCCGAAAATTCCTTCACTAATGGGAAGCTACACTATTGCCGACTGTCATAAAAACGTGCGTGTGTTAAAACAAGAAATTTTACGCGGAGGCTATAAGTTTTTTTTTTTCAAACATATATTTAATTAGTCTTGGCGTATCAAAAACCTTTCTTCTTTGTTCTTTCCCACCAATTTGATGAAACATCGCAAAAGTGCGGGAGTGCAGCCTTGCGTGGTGTTTAACGCGGTTCGATAACGGCCGCCTCGCCAATTGAACGCATCCGCATTTGTGTCAAAGGACACAGCACGCGCTCCAAGACGAGCTCATCTTCATCCAAGGCTACCAACACATCCGTAGGCGAAATACTCCACTGGATACCCACGTACGCTAGCTTTTATAGCGGAAAAATACAGGACAAAATTTTGTACGGCCTCGGATAATAGCTTGCAATTTATGTACATTATTATTTTCTGTTGGTTAGTACATTACTATAATGTTGCCATTGAATTTATATAAAGTTAAGTTTTCTGAAATCTAACGACACAAAACCGGCTTTTGACCTACGGTAGTGTGATCGGCCTATAATCAATTGCTAGAGCGAAACTTGCTTCTACCTTGACCGATTAGAATAAATCATTCATTCAGCGCCTAGTACCTACTACGAGATTTGCAAATTGTAAAGTCAGGTTACTTCCTCATGTGAATGAATTGATGGACACAGTTACCAGTAGGGATCGCCGGCTAACACATGAATAGTTGGCCTTCCACACCCGTCCCAACATTGTGCCATTCGCATTATGGCTTATGAATGAGCACACCTGAATAGCCCGTGCGTCTCATTTTTCAACATCATTAGCGGACGTACTCGCCTATTCAAAAGATTAATCCGCACATCGTTTCATGCCCAGTGCTACTGAAAATATATTTTCGTGCCGGCGGGTACTTCTACTAACTTTATGTAATCCATTGTACTCCATTCCAGTTAGCACAAGTTTCCTCTGATTCCGAAAACTTTTCTCGCCCCACATATAACACACAACTCTACTTGTATCTTTTAGCGCCCGTAATAGGCAGTCGGCTGTGAAATTAGAAAACAGCGTTGCGAATATGGGGCACGTCAAAACAGAAACCCTTTTACAGATAACTCGATTCAATTCGCAGAGATCTCCAGGGTAAATTCATTAGATGCAAACCCGATGGAGGCAGTGTGAATTGCACGTGCTTGGAGAATCTCCATTCATGAGATCAGAACAGGCGGATCGTTAATATTCTTGGCCCTTAAGTGTATGATGGCGAATCAGTTCGCTGACTATTTACGACGAATGTCATATATCACACTTGCAATCGTCTGAGAGATCGTCTACAACAGGCTAACTACAGAGTGAGGCTAAGGTCCTGCACGATGCTGACGCAAGTAGCCGCACTTCCCGCAGGATGTCGGGAATGAGAGCGTGTCCTCATAACTCTTGCGCTGTCGTGGGTGGCGATCGCAGACGTTGTGTAACTCCTTGTTCTAATGAGGATATTATTCAGGAGTATCTGAACATTAGCAGAGAAACTGTCGTGCGCTTTTTGAAGCGCTTTAATTACACCGCTGTCGGCGGCTACCTCGTTAGTGCTCGACGAAACAACAGACAGATTGTGTCATTAATTAAATTCAATCATCTGTTGGTGTTAAATACTCTGTCATTCAATAGCATACAATAGATTTGAGCCTGTAGGTATATCTTCTTCTAGGATTACTGTCAATTTTAACTCATAATGTTATTAATAGAAAACTAAAGCGGTATTCAAATATTTTCTTTGGTTTTAATGAATTCAACTGTAGTCTCTTAAAACGAATATAACATTTGAGGATATGACATTCAAAAAATTACAAAACCAGTTTGTTTATTTGCATTATCTACCTTCTCAATATTGGTCCTTAATTCCGTATTCAATATGATCGCTACGCCAAAAAAGAGAAGGAAAGCTTGGCATTGTTCAGTAAATTGCGTTACTCGCCGAAATATTCGCTGCTTATTATTTTTTCCTACATTGCCTGAGGACTATCCGGAGCGATGTCGACTTCAGAATCCCCAGCGAGGCGTGAATATTTATCTCGTTTCCAGGCCCGTCGAACATTGTTACTGGCAACATAATGACCGCCACTTTAGGGTGAAATCTCTTAGGGCGAGAATTTTCTTCGACAGAAGAACTTTTTAAAACTGAAGGTCACGCAGCTTAAGTTGTTAAATATTTCATAGGGATTTTCGTAATTTGAAGTTAATACGAATATTTGAAGGGACGTCTGTGGGACGGTTAGCAACAGACGTTTCGGCTTATGGGTTTATTATTTTTTCAAGGGTAGGAAAGCACTGAAGCTGTTCCGGGCGTGGTAACAGCTTGTCCTAGTTACGTAAGGCTCGCGACGTATGTATCGGAACTTATAAATTTTGCAGTTACGCAGAATTATAAAGGGGTAGACGTTGCGTGCGGCTGCCTGGTCATGATAAGTTAGTTGACGACAAAGAATATTTTGCAAAATATACTGAGGCCACTGCTAGGGAAATAGGCTCGTAATGGGGCGCACACAGGAGGTAGTGCTTCGTTATGATAGATAGGGATCTAGAAAAGCCGATAGTTATCGTACGCTTAGCAACAAAGCTTACGTGAGTAAAGCTATTTTAATTTAATGGGAAATCTTTAAATTTCTGCATTCTCGAGCATTTCTAAAAATTCTACTACAATTTGTTTATTGAATTTTATAATTAGTGCTACCTAGTTCCGAGTCCGGCAGCCATAATCAACAAGGACAAAGTAGTGCATTGCATGTAAACGTCGACACCTGCCCATTTTTAATTAAGCTACTGTTTTCTAATTACTTATACATACAGGGCGGCAGGTACATCGACGCACAACCTGTAATCATGGATTCAGTACATGATTCTGAACACGAACGCGTCGAAATTTTTTGTCAGTTATTAGAAAAAACTCTTTCGTTTCCTACAAAAGTGTCAACATGTATGGAACAGCGATTTTTTTTATAAACGACGAAAAATTTGCGTCCATGTCCATGCCAGCCTGTATAGTAACAATGCCTTATGTTTTACTTATGGCGAAATGTGTATCTATACAATATACAGTTACCATGTCAATAAGAAAAATACGCCCAACTTACGTCGTAAAAGCACTTTTATTACTCAGTTTATCTAATATTTTCTCCTTTCTTCTTACTGCGTTAAGGTATCAGTAACTAACATTTACTGTTCGCTCGATATATCTTCAAGGACTGTACCTAACCTACGTACCTACGTGAAGCAAGTTTCAAATCATTACTGTTTCAGAGGTGGTGTTCGTGATGTGCCAACATTAACGAAGACTCAAGACTTTGTAAGAGTATTAAAAAACTAATATATAACGACTCTCTGAACTTGTTAAGTCCTGAATGTAGTTCAAACTTGAAGCTAATTTACCTAATGTTAGTGCATATGATTTACACAAGACAGGAAGAATTGGAAGAGGCGTTACATCGAAAGATTAAACTGGACTAATAAGCTCACATCTTCGGCTATAGATTTTTTTTCTGGTTGATGATATCATATTTTCGCACTAAACCTTCTACGCCGTTTTTCGCAAGACCTCAGAGATAACATGTTTTGTAAGAGCAGCTCATGTTACCTGAAATGGCACCCTTTGTTAACGCTAAGATATCGTCGGCGGAAGTAACCGTATTTTCCACAGTAATGGAGCCTTACAAATCTTTCCAGAAGGTCAAAAGGATAAGACTATAACATCTAGGAGGTTAAGTGAAGAAAACACGCCATATTCAGAATTTCGTCCGTAACTGTATCCTCAACAATTCCGGTTATTGATTTGCTGATAATGTCAGCAAAAACCTCTGAACTTTCAAACAGAAATGCTTTTACTGACAAAAAAGAACATCCAACATCGGTTTTTATTTTTGTTCTCTCGTATCCTTCCTTTACTTTGTAAAATGGCGAAGTCTTCATCTGCCCAGCTTGACTTTGTATAGGATTACAACGATAAAAGTCTTCTTCGGGAATATCTCAAAGGTTTTTTATTTCATACAAGCGAACAGAAGGAAAATTGTTCGTGTTTATTCAGACGATGGTCGCTTACCATGTCTGAGGGTTTATATCGATTGTTTTGTCATATTGTAGGTACAATTAGGGCACGGTTTTCGTTCTAAAATACTAGCATTCATTATAAAGCAATTTACGTTTTAGTTCACTGGAATTTATCGACATCATCATGCTTTGCCGTTACTAAAATTAGACATCTCAATCTATAGTATAATAACAAATACCGCTCTATAATTAAGAAATTTGTGAATTTGTATGTAGGGGGTAATCTTCGGAACTACTGATCCAAATCTAAAAATGCTTGCACTAATGGGAAGGTACTATATTCCCAGTGTCATAGGATATATTTTATACAAGAAATTTAACGCGGACAAAATAAAAATAAAATAAAATCAAAAGTAATTTATTCAAATTAGGCTGAGAATCGGCACTATTCGATCGTAAAAATTACATAAGACAGTCCCCAAAACTTAGTGCTTTCGTTAGGAAGAAGTGGCGCAACAAACTCCCCCGTAGAGTCGCGGGCAGAAGTTAGTTTTCTATAAAATCCTTGCTTTAGCAAAGAGAATGCGAATAATGATTGTTTTATTGGATCTGTCTAATTCGGTAATGTCTTATCAATGGCAATAAGTTTATTTAAAAGATAACCAGAAAAATCATTAATTCAATCGCCCAATATTTTACGCCACATCTTCAGTTCCACTTTACCGAACAAAGTGCGATTGGGTGTGTCTAATCCGATTTCTGTCACTCAAGTTATGTCATGGCAAGACACTGTTCAACTGGGTCGGGTCCTTTGAGCAAACATTTTCCAAGACGACGAATTCACATTTCAGTCACAAAAGACAGTTAAAACTAGTTTAAAAACTAGATCGGCAATCCATATAGACCCGGTTTAAATTGAGGCAACTTATTTCTGTAATGTAACAAAGTACACGCTACGGTTTTCCCGGGCAGTTAACTTGGTGCATTGGTCGCTAAAGAGGTCGCCATCGATCCGGCCAGGTCGGGCTGCAAGTTTCATAACTTAGATGCACTGGCGCCAAATTGTTACCAATTTCTGTTTACGTGTTTCAAAAACTGAGCCTTACGAGTAAGCACGCTTGAACTGCTTCCAACTTTTACGAGTGTCATTAACAATTACGACGAAATTTTGTTGTTGGGACTTTTTATCTCTTGTTTAAATTATGGCGGGGATAATTCGGTTTTTTAGTTGTCGATCCATTTGTTTTTAGTCGCCCTTTTTTGCATTTCTGCTGTCTGTATCCGACAACTGAACTGGAAGACTAATGTATTTTTTTTAGACAAATGTATTTTTTTTAGACAAATGTATTTTTGCAACACTACCTACCTTTCGGTAGGTAGAGTTGCAAAAATACATTTGTTAGTCTTCCAGTTCAGTTTCAGGATCGATAACTTACGTAACACGGATCCCATAACGAAATCTGAATGGTTCACATTCTACTATCCATATTTCACATGAATACTGCTCCATATAGGGGATGAAGGAACTGGTCATACGTCAACTAATGAGCACTTGGCCACTTCCGTTCCTGGGAGGAACGGAAGGCGGAGGGGATCCTGGCAAAATGCCAAGTAAATACTAGTGTTAAGCATTAGTGGAAGTTAATCTTGAATTACGATACTAGCAATTCATTTATCGAATCTTGTTTTTAACAAGAGCTCCTGTACTCGTAGTAATTCCTCATGATATGGCGTAGTTCGCTACGTTGCCGCTCGATGTCCTAGGCGCGCATGGAGACTAAATCGATACGAGGGTTGTACTCGAGCGATTATATGGGATTGTGCGCAGATAGGAAGTTGGTTGGGCAGTCTATCTTGAATATTCTGGGTTTCATTGGTTCCATTTCATGTTGGATATTTTCCTAAACTTCCTTGTTTCCGTTTACTTGGCTTCCGTCCTTAGTTTACTGTTTACTGAATTTTTTGCTAAGCTTTAGGAAAGAAACGTGCATGTTTTAAAACAGATTTTCAGAATTCCAGTTCGGTTACCAGGGAAACCTGTAATAGGCAACCTTTAGACACACGCTACTTACTTATTACCTACCTTAGGAGATTCTAGAGCGCTCGTGTAGCGCGATCCACGTCACTCCTGACCTCTTAGGTGATTTACTGCAAATTGACTGTGTTCAGTGTCTGGCACGCGACATTATGCACTTAAGGAATGGAGGCGAAGTTTCATAAGAATATCAGCTGTCATGACAAAGCATACTTTACAGGAATTTTTACACGGAAAATCACTTGGTTGTGGGATAGTAACAAAGTGCTGGCCCCAACTCAATTCACCTGCCAAGTGCCAAGTCAGGCGAAAATACTAAGTGAATTTTCATTCAAGATGCAACTGAAGGAAAAGAAAACAAGAATTTTATTTTTTAGAATTTCCATACGCCTTTGCCAATAAGCGTGCAATTCAATTTCATTGCGACCTTAAAATGTGTTTCTAGTTCCTGTAAAATGCGTTAAAATAGGTGACCTTTTTCTCGAGCAAAAACTAACCACGTTGTCACCGGATCAATAAGTCGAATGAGATGGATGGTACGACTGCCAGTTCTGCCAGACAATTTCACAACGTCGTTGACATTTCATCTAGTTTTGTGGATGATATAAAAGGAGTTATAATGTTTTGCAGACAATATGCAGTCGGAAATTGAACTACGTCACGTCATATTATAAAACTGCTGCGGTTCGTACGTTGTTCCGAGTGGTTGACGTTGACGTTCGTTCATTTAGATTATGTGCTGAAAAGGCCAGAGGGGAATTGAATACAGTTTTATGGTAAAACTAACATTTGCCCCGAGTTGCACTCACAAGCGCTACTCTCAGCAGGGTAGGAAATTAAAAATTATGGCTCAATCCTTTCTAGACGCGCTATAAGGATTTGGATAGATAGACCTCCGGTTAAGTAACCAGAGGGGCAATTTTCGTAATTTTAAGAACGTTCACAGTCTGATATCAGTCTAAATCTGTCAAAAATACCTCTAAAATCCCTACATTTTTAATATGTTTTTGACATTGATTGTCGCTGAGATGAGATTGCCACAAGATTTTGAACGTTTTTAATTATGGAAATTGGCTTTCAGGTCCTTAATGGTTTTAACAAGAGCATAAATAAATCCTTATAGATAACCTTTTATCAATATTTCCGACCAAAGCGTAAGTTCGGGTCGTAAAAATATACAAAGTGAAAGCCCCAAAAGTTTTTAGGTTCAGACTGATCCGGATCCAAGAAAATTCCAGCCCAAATATGCAACTTATGTCCAGGATTTATCTGAAATCTGCTCACATAAAACTGACTGTAAGTTCTTCAAAATAAAATAATATAGATAGAGCATTTTCTGGGGTAATCCCGGAGCAACCCGGGATTCAAGCAGGTACGTATTACGCGGGCAGGGAAAATTCCAGAGCATTGGGCGTGACCAGTTGTATACTCGAGAATAGTAGATAGATAGGACAGTGGATAGAAAGCCATGTACTATAACGACATAATTACGTGGAATCTCATATCGTAAAACCTGCTTCAATTAAGGTTTTGTTTACGAAGATTAAATAGCTCATGGTGGAGTGGAAAAGCGGAACCAATTAAGCGCGTGAAGGTCAGTTTACTTTCCCGATTAATTTATCTTAGGGGAGTGCCAGCACAAAAGTGCTATTAATAACGTCTCGAATTTTTTACTCAGCTTCCTACGAGCTTATAATGCTGAGTATCGAATTTAAAAGATTCTTTACGCACTTAAAAAATTACTAACGTCGTGCCCACTGGTCTATAAAATAAATATTTGATTTGTATTCTCGAGGTCACCGGCAAGAGAGCACATAAATAAAAAAGAAATACAAGTTAAGAGCTTAGATCCGAAGGTAGCAGCTTCCAAGTGTGGTTTACCCTCGTAATATTTCTTGGAGTACAATAGCGTTAGTGGGGCTTTAGAAGTACGCTATTCGTATCTATTGTTAACAACGACTTTGCTGAACTCGAGTGTTGCACAACATTCCAGTCCAGAAAACGTTTGATTGAAAACTTGTCGAGCTGAGTCTTGTTCAAGGTGAATAAGGGGACGCTAACTCGCATACATTTCTCAACTCTGATTAAATAACTCAATTAAGTTCAAGGAAGTTAAACGAAGTAATTTCGAGTTTGATCATTGAGAGCAGTCGTGTGGCGGAATAATCTTATTTGTAAGTCGCCTAAGCTGTTCAGTATTCGAAATTACGTTTGTTGTAGAACGTTCTTACATATACGGAGTTATCCTGTTTTACTCGTAGTGTTTAGAGCCTCGCCGATGTTATTCAAATGTTGCGATTTCATTATGCAAGTAGCTCTCGGGTACATTGTCATCCTTGCACGTAGGGATAACCCCCTGCGGGTAAACTGTACGAGATCCAATGAAACATTCAGTAGTTTTCCTTAGGGTAAGAAAAATAAAATGATATTCTTCTAACGTCTCGTCTTGTATTCTTATAATTTGATGAATGAGGAATAAATGAAAATATGTACTTAGTCACTTTCACAAGGAGCGTAGTAAGAGAAATCTCATTTGAAGTTTTCGTAGCCGATCGATGGTCTACGAGAATATCTTGCGTAGCGCGTAGCGTTGAAATTCCGCGACAGCCTAAATTACTCAAACTTGAAACCTCTCATCGCTATAATCACATCGCCATATTTTTAGACCAAGTGGGGCACATTTCCAACTTTAAGGCATTATTTCTTTTGACCTTAACACACTTAAAAAAATGTAGGTAATCAAACTACATTTTCTTCCCACAGAGTACGCTTTTGCTCTTAGTACCCCTTTCATGAATATAAGTGCAAAATATTCTCAGTGTGTACTCGTATGTATAAATCAGATGGGATTACGTATCCGACATACCACTGGGACCGTTCCGTCTTTCTATTTCGGCAAACATTTTTATTATCAGATTATACGGGTTCGAGGATACTCGTAGCGTGAAATGGTCAGTTTTTTAGTATTCCGTACAAAAATGGCATAAAGGAACCTTTGTAGAAACCTCGACTCTTGTCTGTTTGCCTTTTATTTCAGAGACATGATTTTACTGTCGCTAAAACTAAAAAAAAAAGAAATGGTGTCTAGTAATTCTGACATACCGAATATCATTGATTTTGATTTTCACCAGGGGGACTCTCTAAGTCCTTCAACGAAAATACGGCCCCATCCAAAGTGGCTGATCCGTCAAAACAAATGACAAATGCAACTTTTAGGACGGCCAAAAGCACGTAGGGATTACGGGCAGCTGTCAAATAGTTTTAGTTCATTCATTCTTAGTTTGGGCTCCGAACTAATCATATCTCCGTAAGTTGTACGGAGTAGGAAACGCCTGTAACTACAGCCGAATCTACGGATTTCATGCTAATGGACACCACCACATGCTCGGCGCGAACCGAACTTATTCACTTTCATCTCAACACTGACAGATAGGAACGAATCCATCAAGGAATTTTTGGCGTGACAAAAATTGCCAATTTTTATGTAAATGAACACCGCCATTAGGAGCTTCCAGTCATCGACCATTTTCGATTTCTGTGTACTTTTGGTATCGATTTCCAGGAGTCGGTAATGTATCCGCTTTCCGTGCCCTCGCCGTATCGACAAAATGGAAGACATTGCCTATAGGTGCTATACTTATAAATTAGCAAACTGACACCTAATTCGTTCCTACGTGAAACTTTTATTAGTAAGAAAGGTCATAGGTTATAGAGGACTTGCGTGTCACTATTCCAATAAATTCCGTGTTTATGACTGGGGTTGCTGAAGAAAGTCCTTGAAACAAAATTCAGGGTATCCTTTCGCAAAAGCCTGTTAGGGTTACGTGCGTGCTTGTCGTTGACACAGTTACTTGTAGTTCAATTTTGCCTAGTCGTAACGTTGAACATGGCTAGGACAGCAATATATGTAGGTAAAGACAGTTTTATTTTTCGTCTTACCTTTTTGCTGGCCCATCGCCAGGGTTTCCTTTAAGTTCGTGCGCTTATCAGTAAGCCCACTTCTGGCTTTTCGACGTTACGAAGTTTTTGTTTCTTACTAAGCAATTTTTGTATTTTCGGCGGAACTAGTCTTGGCAAACTGATGAAATGTTAAATGAATGTCCATTTTCCATCCGTAATCAATCTGTCTAGTCTCTTCCCAACTTAACCTATGTTGGGGTCGGCTTCCAGTCTCTGCAGCTGAATACTAGTAAAGTCCATCCGTAATAGGATTATTTAATTAGAACCTAACCATCTGTAATTAAAAATAATAAAATGTGCATTCTAATGGTTAATATTGTTACAATATACACAACTACAACGTTATTTAATGGTTCTGCGACGTAAATGCGTACCTACAGATTATACTCTCTTGACAATAATTCCATACTCATTCAAACTACTTCCATACTCCATACTCATTCAAACTATTCGTTTCTTGTTATTTCTATCGAATACAACGCGGTTTTTTCTAAATTACATTTGTGTGTTTTTACCTCCATAGGTAAGCATGAAAGGAGAAGGAGGTAAAACTCTTGTAATATGACTTTATGGTGCTGAATTTCCATAGAGAAATCTTATTATTCAGTTTTCAAAATTCTTATTTCACCTGAATATTTATGTTGGTTCTGCAAGAATATAAAAAAAAGCTCTGCCTTTTGGGTAGTTCCGTATAATTTCTGACAGATTTTGTTACGTAACTGTACCTACAGTGTGGTCTCCGGCTGAAAAAATGCCATCTATTTTCGGGAGTGCCACATCGAGACTAAGAAAATATGTCCGGTGGTTGCCTATCCAGCCAGCCATTTGTTTGCCTGTAACGTAATATCCTACCCAAAGACAAATAAAAAAGCAGAAAGTTGTCAAGTCCTGGCGTATGAATTATTTCTGTGAATAATATGAACTGAAATGGGGATGAAAATAGTTTTTTTTTTAAATAACAATAATACAACGATATAGAGCTTTAAATCTTGAAATTTAATGCATGTAGAAACATTACACATATTCCACTGTCACACAGAATAATGTGATTTGTGGCCTATTTGTGCCAAAGAAGGAATGCCAACGCTAGTAATAAAATTTACTATGACATTCTTTATCCGAACATTGCCCCGTACTATTCTGAGAGTTCCCCCATTTTATAGACATTCTACGCAAATTGGCCTAGCTATAACAATACTACCCAAAAAAGATCCATTTCATAGACTCGCAGACGATTTCAGGCAATGTATGGTTACTCGGCTGGAAAATAGGTTTTTATTTAAATCGTTTTGCGCTGAACCAGCAGTTCGTGAACAATCCCATATTCTTAGTGCCGTAGTACTTCGTAAGCAATAGTAAGTTATTCACATTGTAAAACTTGTGGGCGCGGTCCTACTTCCTCCACGTAACACTCCAGAGATAAGTTTTTAGTATAGTCGGCATTATGCTCTCTTTCTTGGAGATGTATTCTAATGACCATGAATGTACCATATTCTAGCAAATAAATATTTTGATTTGATTTGATTTGATTTGACCGCATTTTGCCACGTTGGGGAGTGGAAACCTTAGTTTTTGTGCAAAAAGATAAAAAGAAGTTTCTGCAGAAGTTTTATCAGTACTTCCTTTTATCTCTATGTTAGAAAAATATCCAATTACATAACGAAAACAACATCCGATACATATCAATTTTTGGTTGGTCGCCACGGAAATCAATTCGACCGATATCTGAAACTTGAATCTAAACGGTCACATTTACACGTGATCCTATAGACTTAAAACGCCAAAGCGGGAACGCCAACGTCAGACAGTGCCAGTGCCAAGATGGTAGCCAAGATATCCGTAGAGTGGAGCTTGCCTCGAGCTTTTTCCTCGTACATTGGCCCTAGCATGAAGTGCCGGGCGCCCGTATTGATTAGACAGGACTGCTGAATGTTACATAACTACGCGACGCGCCCGCAGACTCGCAGACTGCAAGACTACATTGATTATATACTTTATATATTGGTTTCGAAAACTTCATCAACCGAGTCCTTATAGAGACTACATTTTTGTTGCGTATTGCTCTGTTTCTGACGACAAATAGGGTGTTACGTAACTTTGATTTCCTTGTGGACTTCAGGGTTGGATAGAGATAATGGAACGTCTTATTCCCAATTCGAATGAGCCTTTTTCATGATACTATTATCTACTACTGCATATAACTGTGAATGTAACTTGCATCAATTTTTAAGCACGTGTTTATAAGTAGTAGAAAAAATGAGCTTACCTGATAATGCTTTTAGTTAGGGCGTTGAGCTAAAATCGAATAACACATTAATTACCCATACCTACGTCGCGGGTAGCTATATGCTACTATGTTGCTGATAAGGCTTTTTCCATAATTGAAGTTAACGGTACCGCACCTCGACTTATTACATTGTGAAGTATACACTCCTTTCAAGGTAATTTGATAAGGGTATTGATATAATAGTAAATGATTGATAGTTTTGCCACCGAAAATTTTACGATGAGAATGTGTGTGTGTGTTATTCAATCCCGTATTCAGAAATGATTTCCAAATTGATGCAAAATCTGAAATACATTTGCCTCAACCTTAAAATAGAAACTGAACAATAAGACCGCCTGAAGACAGGAGGTAGTTCAACCCATTGTTACGACATAGGGAAAGGGGGTGGGTATTTAATTCTAGTCAGTTCCCACCAGTTTCTACGATTCCACTGAACCTCTGTATAATTTATGAAGCTCTGAACATGTTCACGTCGATTCTATTCCTCATATTGAAACCTACTTTGTAAGTATAATGGCGCGAAATCAATACATTGAGCCGTGCTAATGTCTTTCCGTACAACGTAGTTATGAATACATTTTCTTAAAGCACTGAGTATTCATGCTTTCATTTCGAAATGGAAAATTGAATATAGAGCCACTCAGTGTTTCCATTATGGAATCGAGTGACGTGATACCTTGATGTGACGTGACGCCCACGCTTCGTGTTCCGCACAATTGCAATAACACTGAAGTATACTATACACGCTGAAAACGTTCCCCTCGTGCATCGAAGACTTCAATTGAAATTCAATTTTATACAAGAAAAAGTTACAAATAGAGACACCGCAATTAAATCAAATGTCTAACTTGAAACGTATTCCAGAATGGTTGCATTTCACTGTGCAGGTTTAGACTACAATCGAGTTACCCCAGTATCGGCATTTTTATTAACAAGAAATTGAAACTGCGATTGTTCACAGAAGTTTCCTTCTTTGAACTGAACATTTTCTTTGTATTATGAAACTGTTAAGCTTCCTTTTCATTCCTTTTAACTTTTTAAAAGCATTCCATTCTAAAGGCAAGTGACTAATGACTACCGCTTACCACGGACCACCTGATGTCATCTCTGAAATGTCTTGAGGCCGTGCCCCGATGAAAAACATTAGTTACGTTACAGTAGATGCCCATTCCATTATTAGAATTCTTGCTTTTCAAGAAAATTTTAATAACGCAAGTCTCGGAAAACTTTTCGTCGGTGTTACGTACTATACGGCTGTATATGGTGCAAGTAATTCACGAACTAAACGCTTAAAGTCAACACGGTGAACGTAATTATGTTTGCCCTGGGTCGTGTCGGAGACAGTCTCGTATGCATGCTAAGCTCGATAGTAACCTGTCTCGTCAGACTCACGACATGTGTAATGTGTACGCTACTCCATTTTGCCAACAGAATTTTAAATCCGTCATAATTGAAATGGGATTTTCTGGCTTTTATCAAAGATACGTGGTCTTACAAGGGGTTCAACCGCTTTGAAATACCTAACTCTTCATTTTAAAACTGTTTTTGTTTTCTTTGTTGGAAAGTTCCTGATAAATTTTTCTCACATCTCTTGTAAAATTTTATCTCGTATAGCGTTGTTCTTCCAAGAAAAGAGATTAATGTAACTTTGTTACTTTTAAATTTTAATTAAGGTAGACGGAGTATTGTTACTTTAAGATTTACGCTAGATTGACACGAGTAAGCAAAATCAGTTGTTCAAAGAAATTCCAAGAACAAGGAATATACATTTTCCTTAGAAGTTTTATGGTCTTCGTGGTAACTAATTCTGTTTAACTCCATAACATCTATGATGTAGCGTTAACCATATTTTCTTGTATTGGTTACATCAGGTGTTAATTTGTGTAATCTTTCACCAGTAATTGCCAGTAATTAATCTGTTCGGCTTGGTTCTTGGTTTGCTCGATTAATTTCGGCACTTGTCAGGATTCAATCATTCATGTCATAATTTGAGAGATTTTACATGAATTACTTAATTTTCATACCACCTTCTACCACTACTTCTGCATCTGTATATGCTTCTAAATAGACGGTTTCGGAAAAGCCCTTTTGAATTACTGTTAAAGATTTTACATAAAGCGCAACTGCCATGACTACCAATCCCAACCCCCTGGTTATTCAAATAATTCAATTACATTTTTCTCAATTAGATTCCACTTTGCAGGTCACGTTATCTGTCACTCCAAAGTCAAATTAATGGCTAAAGCAGCCCTTCAGTAAAACTAATCAGATCAGTTTTGTCTAGATTTAACTGCACCGCACAAGTGAATGAATTCAATATCTTTTGAATAGCCATCCCGTTTATGCGCTCCGGTTATTGTTGCCTGCATTTTAATGTGTGTGGTTCGGACTCGTCCAATAAGATTTTTTTGTCATTTAATTGCGTTCGTGTAATAAAATTTTGATACATTCCATGTATAGTGCTCTAATAAATTTTTATGTGAGTTAGTGTCTTTTATTTGGCTATGAAACGAGCCAGTGGACGGATTTTTGCCATTAATTTTGTACACGAATTCGGCAATTTCGAAGCGCTGCTATAGGGGTGTACACTACAATATCTGAACCTTTGGGTTGGCTTATATGCCCAAAATAAGCCAATATTTTCTTTATCAAACCGGGTCCTCACCTAAATAAATATGAATGTGTAAAATATTTGTAAAACGTAACGAAAATTGTCACACATTCAAAACATTTACTTTATTTCACGATCCCATACTAGGTAGTACATAATGGAATGATTCATCCCCCGAAACACGATCCCCTACACACGAGCAAAATACATTCTAATAGCATCATAATTTACACGGGCAGGCTTTTCCTACACACCGCCAGATATAATCCTCCCCCTCTTTCCATTTACGATGTTTTTCCTTATTCTGGTATCGATTGTCTGGAGCAGAGCTTCAAAAACTTATATCTACTACCCATCTGATTGATGCTTGTCAAGATAATAATTCAGTTTTCGAGACTACCAAAACGTAAGCATTTCATGTGTCTACATTTTCTTCTTGAAAATGGGGCAGTTTTTCTGGTTTTGTCAAGTTGATTCACCGCTCTGTAGAAGTTAATGCCTCAAAGGTCGTCTGCGTCCCATCCTCACTAGATAATTTGGCTAATTTAAATTAACAAACCTAAACAGTTCTTTTCCTCTGACTCAGTCTAGGTACGCAGATTACCCCATTGAATAGGTTCAAAGGCTAAAATGAAATCCAGCTTTAACTGCAGTGTGCTCGCCATCCAGTCTTGTGATTGTATGACTAATGCGTGTGTCTGACAACGTATGTATGTGAAGCTGCCGCTTTATTGTCATGCTTTAGTGTAGAGCCACGTATTGTGTAACATGATTTATTGTTATTATGTAAAGCCTAACATCACGAGATATTTCTTTACAACATTCCCCCAGATTAAAACGCTTTTGAAGTGGGAAAAGTTTGAATTCCTGTAACACAGTCTGAAAGTTTTTGTCAGACTCGCGAACATGACATAATTATGTAGTTGACGTAAAATTTTTCATCCTTTTAGATTTATTGGTCAAAGTTTACTGTCACACGTTATACGATTTAATTAATTTAAAAGCAGAGAGATAACGAAGCATACAACTAGCGCTTTACGACGCCCACATCCAATTTCTCGCAAACGTTGCTATCCCGCCGGTGCGGCACATAATGATACCTAAATCATTTAGTGTGACAGTTAGTTTTTGTACAAGTGCGCTTATTCCCTCTTTTTCTAGCTCGGTGTAAGTGAGAGTAATGTGATCATAAATTTTATTAATTGCTCCAAGAAAGTGTGCGTTTTCTAATAAGCGCTCGACCACTCCTGTCCCCGATTAAACGTGGTAATAGATCGAAAATCGTTGAACCTCTACGATTTCTTCACTCCATGCTGGTCTAGGAAAGCAATTTATGTCTGCCACGCTGGTTTAAAGAAACCTATTTCATTACTATTCTGGAAAGGCCCGTCGTGTCCGCAGCTTCACCTGATGAAAAGCGCAGACGTGCTTTAAAATGGAGCACCTATAAGAAATGAAATAGTTCTAGCAATACAAAGTTACGGTCTGTAGCCTGTAGCTGTTGTTACAATGAAAAATAATAGTGGAGTAAACAACTTTGTATGTAATGGCCTTTTTCATTACAATCTCTACTTTGTGAAGGTGCGGGCGTGCAGCTGAATGTCCGGTGCTAAAATCTGATGGAATCCAGATGTTCAAACCGATATCGGACATGAATATAAGAAGGAAGGTTTTTTACTATGATCACACAGTGCTTTTCCTGGGGGGTTTGGGGTAGGAGTTCTTCATGACTGGGAAACAAAACTAGTAGAACTGTCTAATGCAACCCAGATGTTCAGCCAGATATAAAGATATCCGGATAGGTAAATAAAGTTTTTGTTCTGAGCTTCTTTATTCTGGTTTCCTACATGACCAGAATCTTAGTGATTGAGAAACAAACCAATGCTGCTTCCACGACTAATTTGCAGTATGTGACCTACTGCAAGTAGTCGAATTACTTAGTCTGAGGTTGTCATCGTCACGTTACACCGAGGCCTTTATTATTTTAAAAATTTGCGAAGTCAGGTACAAAAATACTTTAATTAAATAAGAAGCCAACATATTTCTACACTGAACAACGTCGCAGTAAAGTTACTAAGAAGAAATTAACTGATTACTATTTTGCGTGACTACAAGAGTGTCAAATAGAACTACAGTGCTATTCCACGAATGACTAGAAAATAAACACCTGTCATTTTTATCAACTCGTTTCATCATTTGATAACTTTGTAACTGTTTTTACACGAATTACCAACAATTGGGAACAAATTTACCAAAAACTTATTCGCTGGTTTTGAATTGATGTGGAATTATGGACTTTTCTTCGCTTCGGAAGAATATAGGTGCTCACGTAGCCAAGATCTTAAAATCATTTTCATTTTAATTCAGCAATTTGCTCACGTATTAAATAAACGCTAGAAGTTTAGCTTGTTACGCCACGGTTGCTATTATGTTTAATTCCCAGTATATTCATCCAGTGGCGATTTTTCCACTTTTGCACTCATTTAAAACCCGCTGGGAGCGCAGCAAAGCTCTGGAATTCAATTTGCAATTCTGCAAAGCATCAGAGGAGCTTTTCACAAATCTCATTTGATCATTCAGGTCTTTGCTTCGATGACTGTATACCAATTTTATAATACAACCAAAAGAGGGTACATTAACATTAATAAAGCAATCGACACAGACTGCAAATGAAGTGCACGAAATCGATTCAATGGACTACTTACGTTATGATTAATTGAATTATCTGACAGACGTTCCAGAATAATTCAGTCAAGACTCTTCAGGTCCTTAACTGAGTAACTAATAAAATTCGGAGTGCACAGGCGCCCGATGACCACGAACTCAGAACAGACGCGAAATTCATTCATATACCTCGCCCACGTCCACTTGGACCAAGCAGTTAATATAGTAATATGCAACGAACTTACCTGAAACTTTCCGTTATATTAGCAAACTTCCAACTTAATGTTTCTTGGAAATTGCTCATTTACTCTCCCGTTTCACTAGGAATCTACTATTTTCTTAATTTTCTCGTCCTAGCACTAATGTATGCGATTTATTCTTTTAGACGGTTTCAAACGAGAGGAATTAGTGAGCACGGTCTTAAGTTTCTTCAAACAACATTAAGGCGTTTTTTCCATATACTTCATTTGATTCATTTCTCTAGCCCTAATTAGTATGCGATGCACGTCCTCCACGAACGAATGGCTTCTGCGTAATCTCACATGAAATTCAATCATTTCGTAATTTTTGGATTACGAGATTCTTCTCGGAATACTTAATAAAATTTCATTTGTAAACCTTAAAAGCTTGTGTAACATTGTGATTATTTTTACGAAGCAATGTGTGTCTAAAACGTGGTGCATTGAACTGATCTAAGTGGTGTAGTAACGGAAATCTCGCGGGGACTGTCCAGATCCACCGGTGCGGACCGCTTCGAGCAGATCTCACCGGCATTAGCCAGTAATGGTCAAAGGATAATCGTTTAGATTCGGGTAATACTCTCATATGCACACGACGACGGACCCTCGGAGTCCTTTCAAGACCTTTGCACTGTGCAGAGAAGTGGATTTAATAATTAATTTGGGATTTATATCTCACATTCTCAACCTTTGTGTTAGTAATTAATTAATGGTGATCCCTTTAAGGAGGTCAATTAATTTATTAGACAATATGGTTACCTATTTCTAGGACATATAGGCACGGGGTTAGTTAATATTTTAATCATGTTACAATCTCACCAGTTTACACCGTAATACCTTCAGCAATATGTTGCCAGCGTGAATATTAACAGCAAATATGCCTATAATCTGAAAGATTAATACCTATTATGCAAGCGATAAAAAGTTATAGCGTTACTCCAATATGAAGGTAATGTGCCTATGCGGTGCCGTCAAGCTCATAATTGAGTTATGTGGAGCGCGGCAATTCTCACGTGCACTTAACACCGGCTGATTCGCGAAATACCCTGGAGCCTGATTAGCACACCCGACCAGTCGCCAATGCCAGGATTAGCTAATTAGTGTTACGCAACAATCATACAACTAGATCAAAATAAATGTCCAAGGGTCGCAAAGCTTTCTTGTCCAAAATTTAATAAAACAGAAAAATCCTTTAACTAAAATTGGTTGAAATATATGCCAATCAAATTTTACACAAATAGACTGGCGATCTCATCTATATGTCGAAGTGTCTACGTGAGCTTTTCCGTCGATTTCGAAATTTTCTCGCCGTCGTCGGTAACTACAGCAAGGTGTACGGAAAGCTTTGAAATTCAAATTGTCCTTTCAGTATAAAAGCTGCAGATGTCAGTCCACAGAGAAGTATTACGCAACGATGCGTACTTTTCTTTGTTCTGCTTCTAAAAAGGTTTTGTCTCCGACTCGTACCCTGCTTGCTAATCCCCTGAATGTTAATGCAGCCCTCCTACCGCAGTTCTCAAATGACATCCGCACTGTACTACGCGTAACTAAAACATATCCTAACAGTTTACTGGCTTCGTGGTTAACTAATCCACTGCCCTATTGCTCGGAATCAATATATTTTGTAGTATGTTTAAAAGGTACCAAATAAACAAAATCATTACGTTAACCGAACGGAAACAGAGTTGTTAAGTACTAAAACTTGTCGGTGTAACCAATATTGTAAATACCAGTGGTAGTTTTTAATTTATGATTCAAATAAATCTGCCGTTTCTGTAAATATTGCGTTTATCATGTTACCAAAATACCACGATGAACCTTGTTAAAACGTTGCTCTTCAAGCATCAACCAATGGTGAGTGGAGTCGAGACGTGTGCAATTTTTAGAATAGTTACTGAGAACTATAAATATTATCTACTAGTACATATTGCAATAAACTTCCTTCGTCTTCACCTTCAGCCTGTACCTACGCTGAGCCGAGTGAATCAACAGCACAGGCCGTAGCAACGACTGTGACGTCCGATGTTTATACTTGCTCATATAATGTTTACTCTGTAATAATTTCATTGACTGAATTTCGTGGAATACGTATTTCACTAAGCAGAGACACGTCTTTGGCAAGACCGTCCGTTTTCCGGGCGCTTCTGATCGAAATCCCCCTTGACGAACGTAATCCCGTGAATTTTAACACGATTTCCTATATTTTTTCCGTGTGCAGCTAATGTCATTGGATGCTAAATTTGGAGATTTTATGAAGCCCCATTCGCGATATAACTTAATCCCGGAGTTTATTTGTTGAATTTTATGTGCCTTTCATGGCAGTTGATAACGGCGTATGTTGGTAATGGAAATGGCACCGTGCTTATAATTTATGCATACATATGTATGCATAAATTATAGTATAATAAATCGAGTACGTACGTAACGTACTCGATTTATTTGAATCCTGGCCCTTCCTCGTATGCCTGTCGATGTTCTAAACTAGTAACTAGCCGAATAGAGGAACTACTTAATCATGCGGTTGTTAATGACAGCATAATATCGTCCATTAAAACCGAATTGGAGCACAGCTGATTTTTAAACTCGCAAGTTGCTTCAAAAGATGTTTAATCAAATTGGGTTCAAAGAATTTACGTGAAAGCAAGAAAAATCTCGAACCCCGGCCGTATTCAATCAGTGTTAGTCGTATCGATCAAGACGCCACAGTTTGATTGAAGACACCATTCAACTAATGCCCTAGCTAAAGATAAAGCAGACTCGGAATACCGTCGCCTCACTTCTGCCTGTAGGCAAATCTAATATCGGAAATTGACTCGACTCAACGGTTTATTCACTTCGACCTCGCCCGACTCGGTTGGAGGTGAGGTAAAACTATTATCCCCCACTTCATAGCGTTAGCGAATCAAGAGCCCCACTGGCACAGCCCCACATCCCAGTTTATATAGATTTTAGAATATTTCGGAGTAGAAAAACCACGGTGAATATCCTCCAAACCTCTCGTTACATTAACTAGATTTAAAAAGTCATACAAATTACACATTTTCGGTTTCTGCGGTGCTGGAAAGTTTACTTCTCATGATCTCGTAATGTCTTTATTGTTTACCAATGGTATTGTGTCACGTTGTTGTAATAAACGTTACTTTATTCTGCACACATTTGTTCGCGTATAGCATCAGCTATATGTTATATATGGAAACCTAATATTGAAATATTGACACAACAACGGCAACTTCCTGTTATCGATCACATGTCTTTACTAATCTTCTTTCACGCGGTTTGAAGCGGTGGTTGACCAGACCTATACCAGAGCTATAATCAGTTATTTCTTGCGTTCTTGATGCATGCTAAAACTTAACAACTATCTACTATTGATATTTCTCAATCGCCACATGAAATCATTCGCACCCATCAGCATTCACCGCCGTAATATCTTTCGATAAAAAATCTTCAAACAAATCTTTCCAAAGTGATTTACGCTGTATATTTTGTGGCCGAACCAATCGCATTCCAGCGGCATTTCGATGTGTTCTTGACCGATTTTTTATTTCCTACCCTTTGCGTAGCTACCGAGATTAAAATAAGCCAATATAAATGTGCGTGTATCTCGTGATACTTGTATAGATCAACATAACTTTGAATAAGTGCTAATCGTTATACAAATTGCTGCTTTCGTTTTGGGGCGAGTCAAATATTAGTCAGAATTTTTCAGTTACGTGAACTGCCTGTTTTACACTTGCTATTATATTTAATGCGGATTACGCTCAGTATCTCCGGTCGTTTTCTCTTATGGGTTTAGCTAACCCTAAATTAGTTGGCACCACTCTAATCCACGTGTAGCGTAAATGTAGCGTACCCGTTCCTGTTAGCTGACTGTTACAACGTGGAACTAATCATTCATCTTCTTAATCCTTGTTATTTATAGTGTCTTGCCTGGATCAGCTTGGCTTACAAGGGTGTTTGGTTTCATCAGCTCGACCTGGTTTTTCATCTGAGATAATTATGCTCTTTACTGATTCTATAGGGACTCCTATTCATCCATCGCAAACTAAGAGTCACGAAATTAAATACACAGTGATGAAAACCGTTTCGATTTATTCAGTACGAAGTCCTACAAGATTTTGTAATGAATTTTGAATTATAATTTGATGAATGTTCGTTACATTATTAAAAGGGATCATCATGTTCAAGCTCCTTAAAACCTTACGACTTCTCAAAGCCGTAAGTAAGTCTATCGTGATAAGTAATTTTATCTGTTACTCGCACGTTTTTCGTCATTTAATGAGTTTTTGCTCTTTGTATGGCGTTTATTGAGAAGGGAGCCGTAAAAGTGGCGTTAAAAATTAATTAATTGTGACAGTACCGGCAAAGCGTAGGTAATCCTTAAAATTCATCGCTTTTATTGAGTTTCCTTTGAAAATATTATTTTTGGTCTTGGTATTTTTAGCTAAGTGTCTTGTCCTGAATGCCATCGGGCCATCAAGTATTTGTCAAAGAAATGAGGTCTTTTGTAGCTCAAGAAATAACTAGGATTAAAACATATTTTTTCTATAATATTGCGGAAGTCAGATGGAATAAAGAACAGACACACACCTATATCAAGGAATACGAACATTAAGATACACATGACGAACACATCAGTTCCTCTCTTTTAGATATTCTTTTTATCTTGTTAATGTTTTCTGAATGCTCTCGTAATCTCGTTACAATTAAGTATCTACGAACAACTACAAAGTTTTTCTCTCCATAGTTTAGAAAAGCTATCTTAGAAAATGATTAGTTAACTATCATTACGACGGGAAATAGTCCAAACTGTTTTATGTCTAGTAAGTGTGGAATTACATTCTTTTTAACAGCATCTCATTTGTGTTAACAATCATAGCTCCAGTTGAGTGAGTAAATAAACATTACGTGCATTAGTAAGAAACAGATCTCTTAGTGAGATATGTTTGTTTTTACATAAGTATTTAATAGCGTTCACGGCATGAAGAGCCAACTCAATCGACTGCTTTATTAGAATGTTAATCACCTTTTGGGTTTGGTTGATATACATATATTGTCTACTAGCTGACCCAGCAAACGTTGTTTTGCCATATATAAATTATTTCTAGCTGCCCGGCGCTACTTCGTTCGCGTGGTGTCCTACCCCCTACCCTACTCCTATCCTACTCCTACCCTACTCCTACACTACTCCTACCCTACTCCTACACTACTCCTACCCTAGGGTGGATATCCCTCATCACTTAAGGGTTAAAAAAAAAAATAGATAGTAGCCGATTCTCAGACTTACTGAATATGCACACTAAATTTCATAAGAATCGGTCAAGCCGTTTCGGAGGAGTATGGCAACGAAAACTGTGACACGAGAATTTTATATATTAGATAAGCCTTCTACAGGGTGGCAGGGACATCGACGCGCAGCCTGCTACCATGGATTCAGTACACGATTCTGGAGGCCCTTGCCTTAAAATTTTCGTCGGTAATTAAAAAAAAAATTGCTCTTCCATACATTTGCCTAAGTGCCCGGCACTGGGTTTCGACAATCTCACTCTCCATGCCGCTATGAGATCCCGCCGGAGCTCTGTCCGCTGTACCGTGATTAAAAAGACTGACCCTTGAGTTTGTTTCGCCATTATTTCATTATTTTTTAACCGACTTCAAAAAGGAGGAGGTTCTAAATTCGACTGTAATTTTTTTTAAATGTTTTTTTTTACCTCGGAACTCCTCCCGAATAAAATTCTTTTTTTTATTTGTAAGGATATACTTTCAGATTAGTCCCATAGAAATTTCATCAATAACGGTTCAGTAGTTTGGTTTTTAAACCAAAATTACTGGTAAAAATCACAACTTAAAAGTGGAAAATAAAAACTTTTTTGACAAAAAAAAACAACCGACTTCCAAAAAAAACACTACAAAATGAAAAATAACTTTAATTTCGGAAGTCGGTGTCGTTGGTTTCGCATTTTCGTTGTTTACCACCGACATTAAAGTTATTTTTCACTTTGTTTTGTGTCTTTTTTGGAAGTCGGTTTTTTTTTTGCAAAAAAGTTTTTTATAATATAACTAATAAAAGTGATTTCTATAACCTATTTATTATGCGGATAATGCTGGGATAAAACTATTATATTATTGTATTGATTTGTGACATTGAACAACTTATTAACTAACTAATAATTATTTTGCATGCCATTGATACATATCCTGTATAGCTAAAGATGTGGACTTTAGAATAATACCTGACTGTAACATCTTTATACCATGTATAAAGCAAATAAAGACTTATCTTATTTTAGAGAATAAGCAATTTCATTTCAGTAATTTCTTCTATTTGGTACAAAATGTCAAACGGAAAATTACTACTCGCCGCCGAGCGGTAGTAAAATCAATGCCGTATATATTTGTGTAAGAGAAGTTCAATACCTTGTTACTGTTACATAAGGTTACGAGCCGTCGTCGTACAATAGGTTGCGGCACAATATCCCAGTTTTGCGCAAAACTGATATTTTACCAAGATTTGTGGTTCAAAGTTTCTCGTTGAAGTCCCGTAAACCATAATCTATTTAAATTCGGTTTTTGAAGTGGTTTACAGTAACTTAAGGTGTTTTATGGGCACATTTCGCCAACGAATATAATATTTTAAGGCATACGTCACCTAGTTACCTATATGTACGAAAGTTTACCTTATATCCCGGTACTTACTCAAGCCGGGCTATTTCTGAAACACGCGGATTGTGGTCTAGGTATTTGGCCTAACAATAGATGATTTACTATGTTCACGGAGAATACGTTGCTAACAGATACGAACATGTAATACGTCTTACCAGACTTTGGATTGATTTCTGAAACCCTAGAGCAGAACAGTTTTCTATCCGAGCCGATGAACTTTAATGTAAAAACTTTGTCCAATAATTCACTCAATATGCAAATGTCCAGAATTCCTCCGAGACCGATCCGTTTGTTTTCCCGTTTGTTTCAAAAGATGAAGGGGGTTTAATGTAGATATGTTTTATCTGTACCATTACGTTTCTATAGAATTGCGTAATCTGACATACACATTCCATGCTTTCCTTGAGGAAGGCTACATTTTCTCACCGGAGATGAACATCTTCAGCTAGTTAGCATTCCCCGCTTCATCGGGTACTCGTCAGTAATATTTATGCGCCCACTTCAACCCGCTCCTCGACTCGAAACGCCTCATTATAAGCTTTCAGCGTAGTTTTAAAATTATGAGCCGTTTGAGATAGCGCTGACTGGCAATTTATTGCACCATCTATTCTACTTGAAGATGGCCACTGAATATCTTGAGATGGCTCATTTAGAACCGCCGTCGACTGATAAAAATCTTTACAGTACTCCTGTTTACTGTACATTCTTTTTTATATATTTCGTCCTGGAGTTACGTAACTCAGACCAGGAAAGGACTAGGATATTAGCACTATAGGTTATTCTTGTATTGAGTAAATGCGCAATACATCCTCCCTGATCGAATTTACGGTTTGTGAGTCCTAATGGGGTTATTGGTAGCCTTCAGTATTATCTAAATAGTTCCCATGTAAGAGGATATTTGGAAAATAATTAATGTTGGTGGGGCAGTGTGCGAGACGCGTTAGGTAACTGTCGGCGCGCGAGCGAGAGGGAAGACGGCGCGCGCCGACTCCACTATTGATCGTGGAGAATGACGCCCGGGGTGACCCAAATAGAGCCTCCGTGCACCCTCCGCCCCCCTAACCGAGCACCCCTCTCTGACGCCCCGCCCGCCGCCGACCGCTTCACGACGAATTTTCATATCAGCCGGTCTTTCACGACGAAGGAATGGCCCGCTGCCCCAACTTTGATACTAATGCTTTACATAATATATCATGAACAACCCTGTGAATTATCTACGTTTAAAATCTCTTTGTCCCCATAGCATTTTGACGTGAATTTCATATCAAGCGGCCACATGACCTTTTTTGTGGCAGATAGTCTTTATGACACCAATGTCCATGTCCAACACGTTTGGTCTACAAGCCCTAAAATTCATAAAATAACTACCCCAACAAACTGAAATGACCTCGTTACATACTTAATTGAAATAACATGCTTACTGCTTAGCTCATTCCACTTTATGTAATGCCTAAAGCGGCTTAAATTAGGTCTTCAAAAGTGTTCATAGTTTAAATTTATTATTAGTAACCACGCAATATTAGAAATATTAGAACGAAATTAGACATTTCCAAGTGACCATTCTGGAAGGAACAAAGGAAAGGGTTGAAAGTGCATTAAATATAAATTCAACCCCATGGCGTGCCGTGACGGCAAGGCACGGTAACTGACCTATGCCTCGGAGCCACCCTGGCGGGCGGTGCATGCGTACTATATTATTCACGTAGCTGACATATTGCAATTATATTGATCGCCACCGGTACATTTTACCTGGTTGTCTGTGGCGATGTGTTGCTAACGGCTTTACTCCAGGTTATGAAATATACGTTTACGTTTCAATTGTAATCTTCGATGCCTGAAGGACTAATTACGTACTTTCATACGGAAATGAATAATGAAATGAAGCGAATACTTCAGATACTTATGAGCGGGCTATGTACGGAAGTTTCCATATTATGCTAGGGCGTAGAGCTCCCTAGAGTTTAATTAATCCTCGGCAATTACGCAGAAAAACTGTTGGAATGCTCACAATTCTAGATCAACTGAAACAATGAGTGGAAAAGTCCTTTTGTTTCACATCCCAGTCCAGAGCTAGTAAAATGAAAAATACGCGCACAGGCGGGGCACGACGGACGCTGAAATTGAAAAGTGTGCAACTTTACGTTTTATTGTAAGAGAGGCATAGGCTGCAGGAGATTGCGAATAAAATGTAACAACGATTGCTTCAACGCATTTACGATCGAGTTTTTCACCCGACTGTTGCATAGTTGCAACATAGAAATACCATTTATTGCGGTCGTCTGGATTCAAAGGGAAAATAATTTTCTTCCTTTTTTATGCTCTGGGATCTTATTAAGGAAGGCCTTTTACAAATAAAGCCTAGCTATGCTTATTATAACGTCTACCATTTTAGCATCATTATAATTAAAAGCTAATATTGTTCGAGGGCTTTTGCGTGCTCAAGTGGGGGTGTAGGGCTGGTCGCTGGCTATGTAGCGCCTACGATGTGTCTATATTTGCTGACGTGTAATTACGATGGGGCTGGCGGTGTCAAGTGCCGGAAATTAATATCTGACAGTTAGCGCCCTCGGTGTGGCGGAAATGTATTCCGCTGTAACCACTTGACGTCCAGGACATTTTCGCTTTTTCGACTCGGACAGCTCGTGTTACTACGCCTAGATCGACACGCATTTAAAATGTACCCCTGCTTGTTGAGGCCATTCGGACGTTTTATATGTTGTAACACTTACGTGTCACGCAACACGCATATTAAAATAGCGTGTCTGCGTCGGGAAACCCTCATAAATGAGTCATTGTCATAGCAAATAGATGAATTGTTTATGACGACAATATTGTATAATCGAACATATAACCTAACGAATGTTTTGGAACACCTAAGTGCCTCTAATCTGGCCATTATATCAAGAGCTGACAGGCAACTGTAGATATATGATGTTCGCAGGAATGACGTGAAAATTGATGAGTTTCAGCCCTGTCATTAATCCCTTCAGCTCCTATACAGAGGAATGAATTGCAAAATTCAACATGGGCGTAAAACAAGATACTGATGGTGAAAAATCGTTAATATTTTCACGTTTACATTTTTTTGGTAACGTATCGTATCATTAATTTTTCAGACAGAAACGTGTTTACTAAAAAGGCCATATTTCAAGAATTACGTTACTCAAAGTGAATTTGTATAAAAGTTACTAATCCGTGTTTTCTATTCTAAAATAGCGTAGGCTTTGTTTCAGTAGATTACGTCATATTGTTTTCGTCCATAATAGGATTATCTGTGTACGTTAACCTACATGTCAAATAAATACAGCTTCCACATAGGAACATGTTCGGACTTCCTTGACTTGATCGATTGAGTTATGGGGATCCAAAATCAATTTTTTTCCTAAAACATGTTGTAAATGCCTATCTGATTAGTTCAGCAAAGGGTGGAAACCATAGATATAAGAAATAATTTCTATGGTGGAAACCATACACGGGGCAAAAATTTTATTCCGATATCATGATATTTTGTTGTATTTCTAAAATGAAACAAGATCATGTTTCTTTAAAAAATACTTTCCTTATTTACAAAAAGTATCTACATATTTTTATGATTAGATGACTATTGAGTATTCAGGACGCAAAAGTCTTGGTCACAAAAATACATTAAAAGAAAAAAAAAACGCTCCATAAAATGCTAACTTATGTAACGTATTCCACACCGACACGTGAATACATGTTACCAGTGAAGCCCAAAATACTAAGTTTATTACTGCTACCCTTTTGATCTCTTTGGTATAAATAACAAAGGATTTGTAAACAATTTCGGCTATTAGGTATAGATACTCTCCGCCGAACATTTTCAGATCTTCATACATCTTTTCACTCGGTGATTTATTTATTACAGCCATATTTTTAAGACATCAATCATTTATTCAGACACTAGTTCGCTGTTAGTGTTACGTTATTCATGGCCCGTCCTGGTTTCCAGGCAATCGGATCGATCACTACTTGCATACGGTAAAACGAATGTGCCACAAGGAGGGCGATGGCAATTTACTTCATCGATTGTCTAAAATTAGCTTCGGAAATGCATCGCTAGTTCGTCGTTTGGAATAGTTTCCACGTTTTTGTTTGTGGCCACAGTTTATCACGATTTTTGTTTGAAAATTTTCAAAATTCATTGAACATTCTACGATGTGATTACTGTGCTGTGGTTACTATGCTCAGCTGAGCAAAAGACGGGGAAATTCAAGCTTGAAATACAATGTGTAGTACGGTTTTTTCGGACAAAAGATTTAATGACCCCCATGTAACACGGCAAAAGCCTTTTTTTTCGAGGTAATGCGGGTTTCTAGTCCGCGATCAAAAGTAATAAATCCCACGTGTGCTTCAGAAGCTGAAACTACGGATTTAGCCGACCGGGGTAGTTACTCTGGGAGGGCCTCTGACTATAAAACATTTACGTCTAGAATTTATTTATATGCGGAGGTTATGACATTATCATAATACGAATGCAATAAACTGGACGCAAATGTATTCACTTGCTATAAAATTTATTGGCTACCCAAATATAAACGGATGGTAACGTTGATGCTCTACGAAAACCACGATTCTTGATCAAATGAAAAGTTTCCAATGACTTTGACACTTTAAATATCTGTCTACATCTTATTTTGGCGATAATAAACCCTCTTCCGCGAAGAGTTTGCCCTCAAGATAAGACCATTTGTCAATAAGTACTCGATATAGTATTAGGGCTGGGCGCGCCGCGCCGCCCGCCGAGACGGCCTTCCGCCCGCCCACGCCGCGCGCCCTACCAACAAACGCTCATAAAAATTTATTAACGCCGCCGTGTACAAGAACTTTCACATAGTGGCTATTATACTAGCCACTCCATATATCAGGTTGTGTAATATTAAACTAAATAAGTTATTTAAGCCATTCGGGAATAGTACAAATATTTGGTAGATAGTATCTTTGAGAACGTGCGTCGCCGGAAAGCTTGTCGATCAGTAGGGGCTGTCAACGTACCGGTTGTGGAAGGTTACGAGCGGGGCGGTGGCAGCAGAGGGCGCCGCGCGCAGCGGGTTGCGCGCGTCGCTGGCAGCGCGGCGCTGGCGTCGTGACGCAGTGTGACGTCAGTGCGCCGTCGGCTCGATACGCGCCGGCCCCACCGTCAGTCGCCGCCCGAAGCAGGCCGCCGAACGTCGCGCCCTACGCGCCTCCGCCATCCGCGCACCTCTCTCATACCGGGTTTTAGTTTCGTACAAAGATGACTTAGCCAGTGCCGTGCCACGAGACTACGTGAAAGCGCACACTTTTTAAGTTTTTACGTTGGAACGAGGAAACCGTAACGGTCCCCGTTGTTGCAGAACTAGCGACGACCCACCCCACTCCGTTGAGGGAAAGAGGCGAGACCGAGAGGCGGCTTGTTCCTTTTTATCCGCCTTTACATAAAGACTAGCGAAAATGGGCGAGGTGAGTGCGGTGCTTGCAGTAGTGCTTGCCTTAGCCTTTACAGTAGCGTGCCGAGTCGCCGAGACAGTGCTTTCGTGAAGGTGTAAGTGCATGTCGCAAACAGTGAGTGCGGAAAGGTAACGAAGGAGCCCCCGGCTGCCATCGGGGGCTCAGCTGCTCGTGAACAGTGCTTGCGATCCTGGTCTCATGTCTCTGTGCAGTCACACCGCAGGAAACCATTTGCACGTTCCATCGCCTTTGTTCTGTCACAAAATGTTAACCGGTCCATTATCCTGTGCACGTAGCCGAAAGTCGTCGTTTTTCTCCCTGCAACCGCTTGATTTCCTTTGTCTATTTTAATTATAATATTGCACTGAATGTATTTTAGTGTGTAGTTATTGTGTTTTTGGATAGGATTTAAGGATTAATAAATCCCAAAGTTCGGGCGACTGAAGAGGAGTATCGGAGACGGCGCCGGTCGGGTTGCGTAACTCGGCGTATCGATCTGTGCGGAGAGGGACACTCCGCTCGGTCCCTCATATGCCAGTACCGAATCACTTCCTTGAAACATCCTGATATATTTCTATTTAATATTTTTATAAGAATCCCCTTAGATGTGGAATCATCCTCAATCATCGCTAGTAATTCGGCACTTCGGTGACTTTGTCTTGATTTCATTTTCGTAAATCTTTGTACTTTTAATTATCTTTGTATCTTTTAATTATCAAAGTTAAAATCAAGAAGAGATCAATCCTAAAATTTGCCGAACTTTAAAAAAAAAATCTTAAACAAAAAAATCGAATTGAAATATTGGTTTCAGAAAATTAGAATCTGGTTAGGCAAGGAATCATAGTAGGTACCGCATCGAAACGATGATTTCATTTACTTAGTTTATTTTTACATTGGGATGTGAATATTCCACAATATCCCAATTCTAGCTCAGTTCGTGATACATAATTATCACTGATTATTTCTCACTAAAATAAAATCTTGCACTTCGCTAATCATGCGCACAGAAATAGAATCATCAAAAATTATATATTTTGGCCAATGTTGAAAGCAGGATCGAATATAACAGAAAGCGCAATTCGCACAATCTGTACATTTCGCGCAGTACAATTCCTGTTAGCTGAAATATTGATTTTAGCTCTCAGCTTGCCCTAGTTTCCCCACGCCCATTTAGGTCGAATGTCCTGTCTTCTACGAACGTCATGTCCTGAACACGTGATCATATTACTCAGGCAAAAAGACCATTCCTCACTAGGTGTTCTGAAGGAAGTGGCTAACAGGTTGTCGCGGGAGCTAACCGTGGTTCGGACACGACAACTATAAGAGTACCGAAGGTTTATTAGAAAATTGCCTTCGTCATTATGTCATTTAAATCGCATAGAGTACCGTCGCTCTATTGGAGTATTTCCTTTATCCTTTATGACGACAGCACGCATCAATTAGGATGCTGGACGTGGTCCTTGAAGGTGTTTCCTAATGCTTTAAAGTTCTTCTGTCGTCTTGAGACATCTGCAATCTTCTCATTGTAATTTTATAGGTATTGGAAGCTCTTGAGTTAATTGAATTCAGAACAAACAATGGCTCCTCAACCATTCCTCTCGTGCAAACTTAATCCGGCTTGTCTTCTTTCATGAAATCTTTTCTTAATTAACGCGGATGGACGGCGCTTCATATTTTTTGAACTGCAGTAAATTCATTTAGACAAATTATGATTATAGTAATATCATATCATCATTATAAATGCAGAGTTTCTATTGCAACAGCGATTTATATATATCATTCAGGTCATAAATGAATGCATTATGATTAAAGGACACATCTGCAGTAGATTGTCGCCTGATAGTTAGTCCACCATTTGTTGCCACGGCCACAGTGCCATGGACCGGTGCCATACTTTACGCAATTACAGAACTATTGCCACCCCAGTCTCATCTTAATCACTTCCTCTTGCATTCCTGTCAGATACACTCGTGCCTTCGTCCCATTCGGACCTCATCTTTACGTAACAATCCCTTCAGTATTCAGTTATAGTTTTTTTAGACTTACACTTATAAAATATTTTTCCTTGCGTAATATTTTTCGTGCTCGTGGTTCAATGATCTTTAATTTAAACAACAACATTATTATGACTTCGTTGTTATCAAAAAAATAATAATAAACTTGTAACTTTCAACCTTATCTTCGGGGTGGTTTGACCCAATAACTTTAGCGGTTTTATTCTGATTGGTTCTTTGGACATGGACATATATCTACCAATAACAATAAATCATAATCGTTTTTGCAACTGAAGCTCGAGTGCTACAACTTGTTATTTAATCAGACATCCAAGAAATAGCACTTGCTAAGAGCTACATTTTGGGAATGTAAACGAAGTAACAGCTTTGAAATCTTCCGGCTGATTTAAGTATTAAGTACGGTTATTTAAATGCAAAAACAAATACAGAAAGATTTTCGCTAAAAGTTTTCTTTCCAGAAAAATTGTTTTAGCATCACAATCAATCACTAGTGCTGCTAATGCAATATTATAATAAAATAAATGTAATATCGATAAATTTTTCGTTGCTTCTGGAATTCAATGTGGATTCGCCCACGTTGTATGTTTATTGTTCCTTATGCTCGTCTAGATCTCCAGATAGGCCGCAGGAAAGTAGGGTTTAGATAATAATAGTGTTTTGGCAACGATCGAGGATCGCGGCGTCACGGGGATCCGGAGGCACGTCACATGCGCCGCGCATCATTAATGTTAAAAATAATTGTCTCATTCACGCGTCACGCATCTACTACAGTAGTAACCACAAATTTTCGGTTTAAAGTAGTTTTGCGGCCGTGGCAATGAATCTTTGCCGGCTGCCTGACACATGACATGGCATTTGTGTGCCATTCGTTGACTGAATCACCTCTATTTAATGTTTTGATATTTTAACTGGGTAGTTTTCATTCATTCGTCTGGCAAAATGTCAAAGATTTAATACGAGTGCGCTTTTGTTTGGTTATTATTTGACCTTATTCATGTGAAGAAATTTTGCTTCTCACACGCCGGGGAACACCCTTTCACAAAAGAATTACTTTAAACCGATCCTCTCTTTTCAAGGTTTTGAAAGTGGGTTAATCATCCCCATGTAGACAGTCGCTGTTTTATTCTCGCTAGAACCGGTTTCGATTTTCCATCAGATATTCCGGTTTAACCTTTATAGAGATTATAAATGCGGTCGTCGGGGCCCCGGGGTGGCAACCTTGTCTTTTAGCTATTTATGTCGAGGGTAGCGCGCGGGGGTTGGTCCGCAGTGCGCATGCCCGATGTGCGCGCCGCTTATGTAACTTACGGGACACGCCGCCGCGCCGCTCCGCCTCCGTTGCCGCTGCCGCATGTCAGTCCCAGTGTGGCCCCTGCCTTGCACCGTGTGGTACAAGGCAGAAGCCAAACTCAATATATCCTATGAATATTCCGTTTTCATCATTCTCTCTCGCGCCCCGGTTATATCGGCACCCCTTCTGTTAACTTCAATCCATCTTGGACATCCATTATTCATACCACCCCTACCCGTAACGGAAGTCGGGCTTCTCAGCTTATTTGAAGGTTCCCTTAATTATACAATCCATTACTCGTAGCATTTTCCGGCACGAGTGCATTTCACAGCCAGTTATTCTAGTTATTCTCGCGATAACCTTCACGGGAATTCAGGGCGCGGTTTAATGAGGCCTGCTATGAAAACGTTCATCAATTATCGACGGCGACGGCTGGCTTGTTTACGGCACCGCGGACGCATTTAGACTTTGTGACATTACTCCCCTTTAGCGCATATAGCATACTCGTGTGTTACGTAAGAGCCCATATCCAGGCAATTTTAACTTTGAGGCCATCCATTACTGAGTGAGTAGTTGGACAGTTAACAATAACATACCTTGCCGATAGGACGTACTCGCTTAAGGATAAATAATCCAGAACACTATGGAAAAAGATAATGTGAGTATTCAGTTGTAGAATGGACACTTGTATAATACTTTGGTGTTGAGGTTCTATGTGTGAAGTCGTCCATGCGTAGAGGTGTACGCCTGTGCAGTGTCCTTACATTCGCTCAGGTTCGCACGCGCAACTAGTTCAGACCAATTGAGCGCCATTGAGCCGTTGGTCCCTAGCTCTATAGAGCACTCAGTTGGCAAGGTTATGCCTCACACGCTCTGTTACTGTGTAATGCTTTGCAATTGAACGCTTTTCAAATGAATACGTACGTCTATTGAATTTTTCCCTACACACCCTTACAAATTGTAGTTTATTACATCATAGTTAGCACAATCATCATTAGATGCAATTTGTATATTAGCGCTACCCTTTGTCTTATGTTAACATCAACATGCATTTATTTTTGAACAAAGTGCCTGGATTGTTTCATGTTTAATTATTGATAATACAGCATCCAGATGCTTTATGATTTTCTTTTACATGTTTTGTTCTTGAGTATCGATATTGCATGCTTCTCACTTTTGTTCTTCATGCATATCATGAGATCCTTTTAGGATGTTTCCATGCGATACCGATGCTCTTCACTGCCACCCATTCATCCGTGAGTGCATGGCCCATAGGGCCGCCTAGTAGAATGTGTCTAGCCCCTAGTTGTGTTTACAGCATGGCCGTACCGACTCGTACCGCGTCGCCACCATTGGACCCATTAAGGACGATAATAGAACTGCTGACGGACAGTACAAGGTTTTTATTTACATTAACATCTTTCATATACTCTTGCTAAGTGACCAATGACGCCAGCAGTCGCAAGACAAGCAGCTGTCAACATTAAAGTATTGCATGGTTTTCAATGCATTTTATTTCGCATTGCATTTTGATACTTCATCATTTCGCTTGTATTATACATGTGTATACCTAAGCGAAAAACTGTTCAATTGAATAATGTGTTAAAATATAGATCCGTGAAATACTATTGTCACGTATTCATATATTCTTTGTGTAAATATTACAGACACGCCGGAAACCCCCCGCGAAAAAACGGAAACCAGGAGATTTAGATGATCTCAAACAGGAGTTGGACATCGATTTTCACAAAGTAACACCCGAAGAACTCTACCAAAGGTTTCAGACACATCCCGAAAATGTAAGACCATCGTCATAAAATATCAGCTTGGTGAAGCTGAAATTTTAATAAGTCTTTAAGCGTTACCTGGAGTACACATATGATGTTCTTGTTTCCAGGGCCTTAGTCACGCAAAAGCGAAAGAGAACCTCGAACGAGACGGTCCAAACGCACTCACGCCGCCAAAACAGACGCCCGAGTGGGTGAAGTTTTGTAAAAATCTGTTCGGCGGTTTCGCATTATTATTGTGGATTGGTGCTATCCTTTGCTTTATTGCCTACGGAATTCAGGTCAGTAGCAGTCCATTGAGAGATGCTGATTAAGCTTAAATAATTAAGTGAAGTATCAATCCAATTGACCCTGACTAATTTAATCCACAGGCGAGTACCGTTGAAGAACCTGCAGATGACAACCTGTACCTCGGCATCGTATTGGCGGCTGTAGTTATCGTTACGGGCATTTTCTCATACTACCAGGAAAGCAAGTCTTCAAAGATCATGGAATCGTTCAAGAACATGGTACCTCAGTTCGCTACCGTCATTCGTGAGGGTGAAAAGTTGACGCTGCGCGCTGAAGACTTGGTGCTTGGTGATATTGTTGAGGTAAGAACCACGAAACAATTATCCAGCATATAACTCATCTAGGTCCCGAATGTACGTGTAAAACTTAAACATTGTCCATAAAATTCCTAGGTGAAATTCGGTGACCGTATCCCTGCTGATATCCGTGTCATCGAGGCGCGAGGCTTCAAGGTTGACAACTCAAGTTTAACCGGCGAATCTGAACCTCAATCGCGTGGATCCGACTTCACTCATGAAAACCCATTGGAAACCAAGAACTTGGCATTCTTCTCTACTAACGCGGTCGAGGGTACGGCGAAGGGCGTTGTCATCTGCTGTGGCGATAATACGGTAAGTCTGAACCTGGAGATACACAAGTGAGATTAATTAAATCTCCCTTGCGAAGTATATGTCTAATTGTGCTATGTAATAGGTGATGGGCCGTATCGCTGGATTGGCTTCGGGATTGGACACTGGAGAGACCCCCATTGCCAAGGAAATCCACCATTTCATTCACTTGATTACCGGCGTGGCTGTGTTCCTCGGAGTAACCTTCTTCGTCATTGCCTTCATCCTCGGTTATCACTGGCTGGACGCTGTCATCTTCCTTATTGGTAAGTTCTGATACCAAAAAAATTAAGACACTTGATATTTTTCCTATGTTAGGTACTCGTTGTTAAACCTATGTCGTTTCTCCCAGGTATCATCGTAGCCAACGTACCTGAAGGTCTATTGGCCACTGTAACCGTATGTTTGACTTTGACTGCCAAGCGAATGGCTTCCAAGAATTGCCTGGTCAAGAATCTGGAGGCCGTCGAGACCCTCGGATCTACTTCCACCATCTGCTCTGATAAGACCGGAACCCTGACACAGAACAGGATGACTGTCGCCCACATGTGGTTCGATAACCAGATCATTGAAGCTGACACCACCGAAGATCAGTCTGGAGTTCAATATGGTATGTAATAGTGGAAGCTCAGAAATAACTTGCCTTCGATTTAGGGTGGAGTTCATAATAATGATATCTTTGTCCACAGACCGCACAAGCCCCGGATTCAAGGCCCTCGCTAAAATCGCTACTCTTTGCAACCGAGCTGAATTCAAGGGTGGTCAGGATGGTGTCCCAATTCTGAAGAAGGAGGTTGCCGGCGACGCGTCTGAGGCTGCTCTGCTCAAATGTATGGAACTGGCTCTTGGAGATGTCTTATCGATCAGGAAGCGCAACAAGAAGGCCTGCGAGATTCCCTTCAACTCAACCAACAAATACCAAGTTTCGATCCACGAGAGCGATGACCCCAGTGATCCTCGCCACTTACTTGTCATGAAGGGCGCCCCCGAAAGGATTCTGGAACGCTGTAGCACAATTTTCATTGGCGGAAAGGAGAAGGTAAAACAACCTGACTAAAAGCAAATTACGTCACAATTCTACATTCAAAATCTAATACATACTTCTTTTTTCAGGTTTTGGATGAGGAAATGAAGGAAGCATTCAACAACGCTTACTTGGAACTCGGTGGACTTGGTGAACGTGTGCTCGGATTCTGCGATCTTCAACTGCCCTCAGACAAGTACCCCATTGGCTACAAGTTTAACACTGATGACCCTAACTTCCCATTGGACAACCTTCGTTTCGTCGGCCTGATGAGTATGATTGATCCTCCCCGCGCTGCCGTGCCTGACGCCGTCGCTAAGTGCCGATCGGCTGGTATTAAGGTAATAATGAGCAGTTAAATAATTATCAGTTTAAAATTGTCCTTTTTCAGAACTTCTTACTAATCTTTTTGTACCTTTTCCAGGTTATCATGGTAACTGGTGATCACCCTATCACTGCCAAGGCCATCGCAAAGTCAGTAGGTATCATCTCTGAAGGAAACGAGACCGTTGAGGACATTGCCGCTCGGCTGAATATCCCCGTTTCTGAAGTCAACCCTCGCGAAGCTAAGGCCGCGGTCATCCACGGAACTGAACTCAGGGAGCTGAACGGTGATCAACTCGATGAGATTTTGAAGTAAGTTGCACTTGGTATATTAAATGATAAAATAAAATGGTTAAAAATAAAATTTCTCCATATCCGTCCTACAAAGCGGATGTGCAATATCAACAGTTACACATGAATTATCAGAAAAAATGCATTTTAATTATTTACTTATATCACTATTATTTTTTCATATTAATAGCTTTTTTATCAATCAGATATCACACGGAAATCGTATTCGCCCGTACGTCGCCACAACAGAAGCTGATCATTGTGGAAGGTTGCCAGCGACTTGGAGCCATCGTGGCCGTAACTGGCGATGGTGTAAACGACTCACCCGCTCTCAAGAAGGCTGACATCGGTGTCGCCATGGGTATCGCTGGCTCTGACGTGTCTAAGCAAGTAAGTGGGACATACGAAATAAAAACTGTAAAGTCGCAAATTCACGGGAATCAAAAGTTGCAAAACTGTTAAACATCTAAATCAACATGTTTCCCGCAACACAAATACATGTTGCAAACAATGTTGTGCAACTTTTGTTTACCTGAACACGAGGCTATAAAACAATAAAACAAAATGTGTGTAAAATCCTGGCAATATTGACCGTCAAACAATTTCCTAGGCTGCCGACATGATTCTGCTTGACGACAACTTCGCTTCAATCGTAACTGGTGTAGAGGAAGGACGTCTGATCTTCGACAATTTGAAGAAATCTATTGCATACACCCTGACCTCCAACATTCCCGAAATCTCGCCCTTCCTTGCCTTCATCCTCTGCGACATTCCACTGCCCTTAGGAACCGTTACTATCCTCTGCATCGATCTTGGAACTGACATGGTAAGTTCGACCTTATTTCTAGAGTCCTATGATCTATTCTGGTATAAAAGCTGTTACATTGCAAGAGTCAGTTACTTTGTTTTTTATATCAAATGAGAATTTTGATACTTGTAGTCGACTTTTAACGTGTCATTTGATCTTGGTACTTGAAATTGTGCTCTTACAATGTAGCATGCAATATTACTATTTTTATAAACTTATGTTATTGTTACTGATATTAATCACAGCTTTTGTTCATTCAAAAGACGAAAGCTCTCAAAATTCAAATAAAAAATGGTAGTATTTTACCATTGCTGATTGGTTGCAAATAAACAAAGGCTGTCGAATAAAGTATAAGTAAATTATAGAAGATACTATTTTACTTAAATATTTCAGCTGGAGAACCCTCGAGCTGGTATTATTATTACAGTTTATATTAAATTAGTGATTGACTTAGGTGCCAGCGATCGCGTTGGCCTACGAGACGGCTGAAGCAGACATTATGAAACGTCCGCCTAGGAACCCATTTTGCGACAAACTAGTCAATGAGAGGTCTTTATTAAGTGATTACATACTGTTATGTTGCCATATAACTACTAACTGGTTTTCAGCTAATAACGTCGCTGTTGTCTCGATATCGTGACGAGTGGGTGTTTTCTAATGTGTACCTTATTCACGTAAACGTAACGTTCAAAATATTATATCAATTAAATACTAAAGTAGCTTTTGTAAACTATCTTTTGTCAGGATATAAGTTTAAGTTACGATTGCGTAAATAACAAACTTGTGTTACAGTGTTATAAAAATGTAGAGTCATGCATGATTCTACTAAAATCAGGCAGACAAACTAATAGGCTACATAACTAATACGTGTTGTCCATATCATGTTCCTGATAAGAGCTGGAAGTCTAGTAGGAATGAGGGGATGATGTACGTAGATGTGTTTTGTTCTAATCCCTCAATAATTAAACTTGCTGGCATCCGAGAAATACTAGCCGTTTATAAGCCCATGGCGGACAGTATGGGACGTCCGCATAAAAGTCCACATAGATATGTCCCACAGCTAAGACAAACACAACACACGAATGTTACCACAGTCATATCACTCCATCACCATCAACTCAAGTCAAGAACGTCCATCGAACATTGTGATTTATTTCAAAAACATTCCATTCTCATCCACATGCCATCCGGTTCATTTTGTATTTTTTAAGTTACAAAGAGTCCCGTCTGCAACTGAAGTCATCTCATGATCTACATTTTTTGTGTTAAATTTTATTTTGTGTGATAGTTTTAAGCGTAACCAGTTGCAAGCATACGCTGCTGAGCTTGGCGTGGACTAACGTTCCTGTCGTGTCGCCGGTTCGGTAGTGGCGTCTGTTTGTAATGTCGTTGCTATATGTTCGATGTTGTACACATGTGACAATGATGCACCACGCTTTCGTGCGATGCGTGAGCGCTTGTGGCGCGGTTCGCTTCGCCCGTCGCTCACGTCGCTAGTGTTTGTGTAGGTGCCCGCCATTTCCCTGGCTTACGAGGAGGCTGAATCTGACATTATGAAGCGACAGCCGCGTAACCCTTTCACTGATAAACTCGTTAACGAGAGGTAAAACATCACGAGTGAGGAGACTCGTTCAAAGATATTATTCTATCCGCTACTTGCTTGCTACCACGTGTCTAGTCTTCAATATTGAGGCTTGGTTGTTGCCTGCAGTGTGTGGACGGTGTCCTGTAGGTACACGATTCTAGAACTCTCTGTGTGTGGATATTGAAGGCGACAATCGCACCGCTCCTAACTTTGCCTTGCGATGTCTTTTTATATATTTTTCTATACTAACGTATCTCCTATTTCCTTTAACTATGTAGCTTGATGTGGTGATGGAATAACGTGTTTCGACACACGGCGTCGTGCTCATAGACCAAACGCATTGTTCCATTGTGTATTTGTGGTTTTTTAATACTCTTTTCCGCTATGTTCTGTGTTCGCGTGCCAAGGTAAGTTTGGTGTCTCCCTGTCTCTGTCATTTGTCTATCGTGCATGTATGAACACACTCGACGTCTTTACAATATGACTGATATTTATTTATTCTATACTTATTGTATTTTGACTTTCTCATTTTGTTACCTCTCATGATCTCATGACACGATATTTACCTCACAAGTGACATCCTTTCATTCGGTATTCTTCTCTCACGTTTACGCAACAGGCTTCATCACACGCATACTCATATATTATACACAACGTCTCTACGTATCTATCTACTGTTAGGTACAGCGACACTGTATTATAACTTACATGATACAACATGCTGCTAGGGCTTATATTTGTAACTTCTTTCACTAGCGTAGTATTTCAGATATTTTGTCTCCTCAAGGCTAGTACCAGCTGCCATAATTTTTGAATCTCAATCACGCCAATTTTTCCACTTTTATATTTACTAGCTAATTTTTTGCGTAATTTAAGTACCTACGATAAATAGTTTAATATATTTTTTGATATTAATTAATTTCTAATAACGCTAGTTGTAGATATAGGTTGCGGCGTAGCCGAGGGGTGTATGTACGTATATTTATTATGTATAAGTCGGTGCGTGCCAGTCGCGCGAGTGTTGGTTTGTCCTGATTGCTTGTGTTACCGAAGGTGCCTGCTATATCATTGGCGTACGAGGCGCCCGAGTCCGATATCATGAAGCGGCAGCCCCGGGACCCTTACCGTGACAACCTCGTCAACAGAAGGTTGGCCCCGCACCCACTCCGCCACCGGGCGCGCGTCACCACGCGAGCCCAGATGCTTACTAGATTCTCATATGGGTGTTAACACAATGACTAGCCCACCGTCATAACTTGTGCATACAACCACCTTCATTTGGTGAAATTAAATATTCAGAGTGGTGCGGCTACTTGTGGTTCAACAGTACCATTTGACACTGGATGTGGAAGAGTGATTATGACGATCCAATCCCCCCACCTTGTCCATAGTATTGCAATTGGCTGTCAACCCGATGTATAAACTAGAGTAAACCCTTATCCCGATAGAAATCAATAGACGCGACGCTTTCAAGTACATAATACAAAATAAATATACCGAATTCTTCATAGAAACAGTATTTATTTTAATTAAAATCTATTATCTTGTTTAAATTTATTTAGATTTATACAAAATTACCTTAGAAGTCTCTAGAACTAGACGACCTAGTACTTTCTATATCTGTATAATCTTCACTCTTCCATATTTCAATATTAGAAATTCAATTATTAAGTTAGCGATGCAATGCTGTGTCGATAAAAAAAAAGTTGCACGTTTTAGCGATCAATTAGAGAAATGTTTTTAGTCTCCGTCATGGAGAACGCACTAGTGGTTATTATTGTGTGTGAGTTTACGTGTTAGCCAAAGTAGAATAGTGGTGGTCGAATGGTTCATGACTAATATTTTAAACAAACGTTTTTGTTGAAGGAATGTCTTAGGCGACATGGAGCATCTTTTATATTGTAACATTTATTTTTATATTTTCTTCTTAGTATATACTTTATATATATTTTGGTTTATATTATGTAGTATATTCTTCATAGTTGACGCACGTTGTAGTGCCGAGATCACACCGCTGATATCGCTTCCAAGCCCCACATGTTACATACACCACGGTTAGGCAGTTTTGTACAGCTATCGTTACAGTTCCTTTATATTAATTTAAACTCTTCTTGCTTATTCTTCCAGTATTTTATTTTATTTATTACTTCTTTACTAACACAATGAAATTGTAAAAAAAAAACGCTTGAGCTTTCTTCGCCAGATAGTTGTAAAGATACTTGCATGCTTGTGTGAACCTTCAATGGATTGTCTTCCAACCTAACCTGAAATTTAAAATATTGGTAATGGCTTGAAAAACGGAATACTCGGAGAAAACGACCGACGATAGTAATTGGAGATTTTAATAAATAAATTTAAAAAAAATTATCGTAAAAAACAAAAATATATTAAAAATAAATACCATTGTATTCTGGTTTTCAAAGCATGCATTAAAGATGAACAAACTTTTGACAAATTAGACTGACGCTAAGGTCTTGCACAGTAATAATTAAAAACAAAAACATATTTGACTCTATTAAAATACAAAAATAATATAACTTTTTTATTTTAAAACAAAGTCTCATTTGTCATTCTTTAGACGGTGATATTTGCAAAAAAAGAACTAACTGCTTTATAGAAATTTCTTACCTTTTGATTAAAATAAAGCTTGGACCCTAATCAGAGTTAAAACTAATCACTGAAAATTAACATTGAAATTCTCTCACAAGCAAAATTGCACTTAAATTAACAGATTATTAAAGTAAAATTAGAAGCCCTTCAAAAGAAAAAAAAAAATACTAACTTGCAAGACCTATGATTTCAAAACTTGACATTGTGCCCGGGTGTGTACAGGCTTATTTCAATGGCGTACGGCCAAATCGGCATGATCCAAGCCGCGGCTGGTTTCTTCGTGTACTTCGTCATAATGGCTGAGAACGGCTTCTTGCCGATGCATCTCTTCGGTATCAGAAGAGAATGGGACTCGAAGGCCATCAACGATCTGACTGACTCCTATGGACAGGAATGGGTATGTTAACCTGACGCTTCCTCCAATTTAATCTTGCTCAACAATGGAAAAGACAAAAACAAAAGAAGATCGCAGAATATCATCATCAGAACGTGTCTGGCCATTTGAACCAATCACATCGACGCTGTAGCATCTGACGTCACTGCATACTTGCCTTTCCCACTGTGTAAGCGAAATCAAAGAGACATCAATACAAATAATTATCTCCCAAGTATCTATCAGTTGTTCAGTTTATAATAAAACATCCCAATTTTCCAGACGTACCGCGACCGCAAGGCTCTCGAGTTTACCTGCCACACCGCATTCTTCGTCTCCATCGTGGTAGTACAATGGGCTGATCTGATCATCTGCAAGACGCGCCGTAACTCGATCATCCACCAGGGCATGCGCAACTGGGCTCTGAACTTCGGTCTCATCTTCGAAACCGCGCTCGCTGCATTCCTCTCCTACACGCCCGGAATGGACAAGGGATTGAGGATGTACCCTCTCAAGTACGTATCACGAACGTTATCGATGCTGAGAGTTTAAATACTTCATTATCTTTGCTTTATGAGTGCTCACGTTTGGTCTGTTTGTCCCCAGGTTCGTGTGGTGGCTGCCTGCCATTCCATTCATGCTGTCGATCTTCATCTACGATGAGATCCGACGCTTCTACCTGCGCCGCAACCCCGGCGGCTGGCTCGAACAAGAGACTTACTACTAAACAGCACCGACCACTGTCCACACCGTCGTGCATCAGTTAGTTACTGCGTACATAAAGTTCATTTGTGTTCTTATATCAGACTGACAGAGGTTTGCGGTGCCGTTCCGGTATATGTGTAATCGCTGTCGTGTACGCTTCTCACCGCTTGTTACCGCATCGCTCCGCACAGGGGCACCTGTGTTTATACCTGTCGAGTGTTCTATGTTATTCTGATGTTTCATTGCGTAACGTGACCGAGAGGACGCGGCTGCGCTGGCGCCGGTCGGGCCCGCGCCCGCCCCTCGCCACCGCACACTTTACACTATCGTTTCTAACGAACTATGTATGTATATATGCACAGTGGAGAATGAAGTTGGTATTTGTGATGATATAAAAAAAAATATTATACACATAATTATTTTAAATCGTGAATCATGTTATTTTTGTATCGAGATCGTTTAAAACGTTCGAGTATCTCGACTGTCATGCGACAATTTGATGAATCTTTTCGATATTTGTTGAATCTCTGTCTGATATTATTATGAGTTAGTCGCGCGGCGGCGGCGGGCGCGCAGGCGTGAGGCCCGCGGAGCGTGCGGCCCGGCCCGCTCGCCGCCGGCCCGCGGCCCGCCGTGCGGCCCGCCATGCGGCCCAGGCCTCACGGCACGTCACGCGCAAGCGGCCGCCGACTCGGATTTCATGTTACAGTAGTACGCCCTCAGTGACACTGATGACATTATAAGATAGATTAAAAGTAATACTAATAAAATTGTTTTTCACATACTTATGTAATAAGTAATAAATTATCGTTTAGCGGTAGTTCATCGTTCGTGAATCGAGTGGGCAGAAGTATGACGCCCGCCGCGCTCCGTGCTCGGCGGCCAACGAAACGCATTTGTTGTAAAATTAACAGTTAAGAAGCCATTATTATTATTATAATTTAAGTGAATTAGATTTAAGTTGAATTTTTCGAGTGAAAAAAGTTTAGTTTACGATTCGATCGGGTGCATGGTGTATGAGAGGTCGATGTGGAGTGCCTGAGTTTTAGTGTACTACTGCTTACTGTTAGGTAGGTAGTTGAAATTTTGATGCCGTATTTTCAATTGTAAAAGTAGATAAATAAAGCATACACAGTCGCGAACGCTTAGAGGCGCGGGGGGCGGTGCGCGCGCGTCGCACCGCTACACGTTCATACAGCACTGCCGTCGACTATTGTTCGTTCGTATCTCGTCAGCCGGCCGCCCGGCCCGGAACCGACGCCCGGCCCGGAACCGACGCTTTTCTTTTCTAAAAATAATCAGATTATTAGCGAATTTTGTCAAATTTATTAAAATAGGCTGCTCATGGTAATTACGTAAGATTTTATTTCTTAATTAAAAGATAATAACAAAACGTAGGGATGCGTAATTAGAAATTTTTAAAATTATACAGTTATGATAGAGTCATCTTGTTTTAGTCCGCACTTGGCCCTTGCGCGGCGCGGTAGGTGGCCGATCGTCGCCGAGCGGGCGCCGCAGACGGGAGGCAGTCGTGCACCCGCCGAGGACCAAGTGGAGCGATTCATTTCAATTTTTCGTAACGAATACATATAACATTATAATAATGGTTACAAAAGTAAAATATAACATTATAGTGACTAATAAAATCTAAATTATATGAAATGTTTATAGATTTAAATGAAATTCGTTTCTTTAGGGTGACCTTCTGTGCTTGTTTGATGAGAACGATGTACATCTCACTGACAATAGTCGTTGATGATATTATTGTAATGATCTGATCTTTGTAAGCGGTTTGTTTATCGTACACTGTAGAACTAACATTGTTTTGCGTTCGACAGTTCTTTACACCGATTCATTTTATAGTATTACTCTGTTGGCTAGGAGCGCTGTAAAAATGTAAGTGTTAATAAAAAAAACATTTTCAAAATATTAATGTGGTCTTTCATTGTTGGTTTTTTATTTATTATTTTCTACCCAAAATATTTTTTACTAGCAACAAAGTCTAATGACAGGCAACACTGAAGAAAATCAATACTTGACCACACCTTCACATAAATTAAAAATTAAAAGCTTTCACAACACTGATTGAATGTATTAATACAATCCATTAAACAATTAAAATTAATTTCACCTTGATTAATTCAGTGTTAACATAAAGATTTCGGTGTAATTGATTATGCTAGTCAATCTTTCATTGACATATAATTAAATTAAAGCTAATATGAAAATCATTTCTACACTGAATACAAATAGCATTTTGATTTTGTTTTTCTTATTTTTGTTTGGATAACCCTTAGCTTGAATGTAAGACGGAGGATTTTAGGATTTAATGAAGTAACAACAAATCTTAGTGGAAATAAGATGAAATAAATATTAATTGACTCAAGCAAGATAGCGCAGACAGATAGATATAAATGCTATTTCTTTTATTGATTAAGTATATTGTGCGAGTGATGGATATGATATGTTTTATTGTAGGTACAACTTAATAGTATAATAACGAAGCTCATATACAACAGATTACTCTGAATAGTCTGAATACCATTGGTTAGATAGGAAACTACAGGTGGACAACCTTTACAAAAACAAAAGAAGATAAAATGTGATCAGTCCGGATCTCAGAAATCATTATATTAGAAGAATAATTACCTAATATAAAACGTCAGGATGATTTGATTTAACTTACCTATAAATTAAAAAAATAAGAATAATTTTATCAGTTAGTTCTTAGTATAAAAGACATGGCATATATAGTATGTTTTGGTAAAAATATGTCCGCAAAAGTAATAGGAACTATAAACACAGTAAATGAGACATCACCTTCAAATATTGTTACCATGAATTTATACTGAATTGAAATGTCCAATATAGCCTGTGTAATAAAGACACAGTGGCTGTCACTGAAAACAAGACAAATCGATTATGTACCTATGTGCTCAGTCCCTTTATTCGCATAATATTATATTCTCAAAATAGCAGATTCTCAAAACGCTAAATATTATATTCTCAAAATAGCCGAAATTGTACATTTAACTCGAAAAGTGCATTTCCCCTTATTCGCATTAGGACAGGTTCGCTTTAAGACAGAATGACAATTTTGACAATTCAAAAGTGCCTGTAAATGGTTTAATTGAAATAAATGATTTGAGTTTGAATGATTATTTTGTCTGTTGACAGGTTGCTATTGTCTGATATTTCAATTCGTAAACCTACTTCAGAACTAACTGAAATCTATATAGAAAGTAGCATAATATATTATACTAGGGATAATAAAATAGAAAGCCTTTTATTCCAATACGGCAGTAAAGCTTCCATTAGCCAGGCAGTTACTCTCTAATGGATTTAGAACTCTCATTTTAATCCGGAAATAAACGACTTGGATTTCAGTATTGCTATTTCCTTTTATTTATTTCGCGAGTGTCTCATTTTTATGCCAATACATTCCCTGAAAGACACCTGAATAATGTTCAATTTGCTAAAAGCCTTCCATACTGATGGATAGTTTATTTATATTTACACAAATCCTCTTTGATTTAAGTGTGGGTGACGTATTACTGCAGTTCTATGGCTCTGGCAGATCTCCAATGTCCTAATTGCAACATTGTAATGTACCTACTAACTGTGAGTGTAGGTACATATAGAAATTTCCTTACTGTGCATCTGTTGTGTAGCTGTTTCTCTCTGGCATTTTTTAACCAACTACTTACTAATTAACTTTTTTTTCCTAAATAAGGGTTAATTCAAAGAGTATTATAATAATAAGCGAGGGCTAATGTCCAGGGCCTACATTCCCTAGAAGTTGACCTTTATGTTAAATATAATGTATGCAGACCTTGTCAGTATAATATGACATATGTATGTAGTTACTTAGGTATATATACTTAATTCTAAAAGTATGGAGGTATAACCAAGGGTGCGAGGGCACGTGCCGCCCTCGGCCTTGACGAAAAGCTCCTCCGACTATACCTATGTATACAGAAACGAAGTACACCTGTGAGCGGGTCCTTCGTCCTATAGCGGCGCAGAATATTCCACACGCCCCAACGTGCCCCTCGCGTACAGCGCATGTGCACCACTGACAGCTCGACCGTGCCAACACGTCCCAATTATTTCCCTCAGTTCGCTTTATTGTCGCATTATATTCAACGTCGTTCGTTCGTCATTCGTCGAATGTTTCTTATAAGATCAGTGAGAGTCCGGAGCGTGAGATCGCGGCGCGTAACGATGCGCCCCGCGGGCTCCCAGTGAGCCATTATGGTGGCCAACATCGGCGTCATCAACCCGTCGAATGGTAAACATCTTTGTCACAAGGTCGTGTTTGAAGTTTGAGCGAAGTCTTGAGTGTTTGTCGTGTGTACAGTGGAGGCGACAGCGTACATAAGCGCGGTAGCGGCCTTCGCCGTGGTGGTGTTGGTGGTGCTGCTGTTCCTGGGCAGGCGCTGGTGCTACTCCGCCGTCTTCAGCCGCAAGTGCTGCGATGACATCCTCGCTGTGAACCCCCGTGTCGCCGCCCCCTGTCTTCCCCTCGACAATGCTCAATTCGGTAAGCAAACAAACTTTGTTTTGTTTCTGTGTTACAGTGTTACTAAGCTACTGTATGTCTTATCATAATTCATTAGAACGGTACGGTCTTTGTTGCTAACACAATAGATGTTAAAATATCACATTATAATATTTTTCTCTATAAATTCCAAGTATAGAAATATGAAAACCTTCACCTTTATAAATATACCTATGGCTATTGATTATGTGATTAATTATTAACATTGGATTTCGGTAGAGCGAAGTCATTTGTGAAAGCGTTGTTGTGTAGTATAGATGAACTAACATTTATTTAGTGTCAAATGTACCGTCAAGGGCGTCGTGTGCGTCATGAAGGTCTCGTATTAATTTCTTTACCTGTTATATCTAGGTGTTTGTTTACACACATAGAAACGTAGAGGACGATATATGCTAGAACTTAGTCATAACAAGCTAGAGTAGTTTAGTTCGGGTTAGGGCAATATTGTATATCGATTGACGTTGTCCGTACGTCTGTGTTGTTATAGATGCTTTGTCGAAACCGAACCATTACCCCGAACGAATATTCACGTTTGAGGCGTCCGACTCGGATGAAGAGCTGCGTTTGCGCATCCAACAGGTGAGACAGTAGACCGTTCGAAATTTGAATTTGAATCTCTTCCGCTATGACTAGTTTCACGCTTTTATTATGTTAATACTTGCATTCCCGTATTTGTTAAATCCGGAGATCTCTTAAAAAATCAACCCGTCTGCATATGAGTCACCGCGATGACATTTTCACTGTTAATAAACCTCTCATTGAATTCTGGTATTTAGGCCACCTTAGATATACTCAAACGTCAGTCCGGAAATAAACGGAATTGCAATAATTTACATAATTTAACTCCCTACCACGCAATATCCTGTTATCCTGAGTGCATCACTACTAAATGTACGAAATTCCAGTGTCTGTACTATAAATATAGCCCGCGGATTTGGTATTTGAGTGAGTTCCGAACGCGGAACGGTATTATAGCGCCGTTTATTCGAATAAGATTCTCATTACCATTTTCTTAAGACAATCTAAAGCTCTTCAAGGGGTTGAAATAGTCCTTTTAGATGGAATACCTCACAATCAGGAGATTTCTCTAGCCACTCTCGCGGTATTCATGAATTGCAAATGAGATATTCATTAGATGATTACCATCTTGATATGCGCTGCGTTTTGAAGGAGTCTTTTTACACTAATCTACGTAGTTAACATTTTAGTTTTAGTAAATTTTATTAGCATGTGAATTTTATTCTCTTTTATACTTATTTCGTTCTCTACTACTTATGTTGTGTCTAATTCATGTATTTAATCATTCATAATAAATTACACGGACATTCTAACTATATTATCCTCGAAGTTACGGCTTGCAACATCGGCGATAGCAAATAATAATAATATTTTTTAATTAACAAAATATGGGTACATCTCATCTATCTGTAATAAATCGTAAGCCCAGGAACGCAAGGGCGCGTTTTTCCTCGCGGCGATTTTTTTTTTTCGTGCACTGGATTTTCAACGCTCTGCTTAGCGCCGAGAGTTTAAAACCCAGAGCACGATAATTTTACGACCGTTCTACGTGGGTTAAATGACGATGTCTGTGCTAGTATTAACTGTGCGACAGACACAGGCAATTCTTTTATCAGTATTATGATCTGCCTTGGACACCACGGCAATTCGGTGGTGAAGCGAGAACTAATCTTGTCCAGTTGACAGTAGTATTATGAAGTTTTAGAACCATGCTTGTTCGAGTGAGAGAGAGAGATAATGCTATACAGGACGCATAGCCCTATCTCTTTTTCTCAACGGAACAATTATGGCTTCCTTGGACAGCCCTAGCGCGCTCATTTGTTCCTCGCTCGCCAATCGGCCGCCGTTGCTCCAACGGATGTTGCAGGCCTTCCATCCCACCATTCAAATGCCTGACAAAATCCATGCTTACCTACGATCCCTGAACTCTGAAAATTCCCAGGATAAGGAAGAGGTGGAATGCCACTACGAGGAAAAGAACGAGAACGCGGCAGCTCCGAAGCTGGACGTAGAGCTGGTGGAGAACAAGCTACGGGAGACCAGTCTGAGGGAGACTGCGCTAAGAGAGACCAGGATTGATGAGGTGGTTCCGAAGAGGGCGGATTACATACACACGCTGGAGGCGCAGAGCAGCGTCGATAGTGATGTTATTGCTCATAATGTAAGTCTTAAATGGTATATTACCGTCCTTTCACAGTTATTTTACCACTGACAGCAGAAACAGCAACCTTATTGTAACGAGAATAAAAATCACTGTGATGTTGACAGTGATGCAAAATTAGAGACAACTGTACCTTATACTTCTGATCGAAATTCTAGGGTTTCAAATTGTCTGCGTTCGCAGAACAAACGACAGCCTGCTTGATAAAAAAGTGTTAGCTGCCGCCTGGAATCCTGAACAACTTGTTTTGCTTATGTTCGCAGCGTTCTGGAATACGCATGCCCAATATGGTCCCCTCAATATATTATATATAAAAATCAAATAGAACGGGTTCAAAAAAGATTCATAAATCACCTTAACTACCGCCTCCGTAAACCTCCAATGTCCTACGAAAATAGCTGTCGGACATATGGATTGTTAACACTCGATGAACGACGTAAAGTGTTGGACATGTGTGTACTTTACGACATACTGAATGGTAGGCTGGATTGTATTGTCCGGATTTGTTATCACAGATCAAATTTAATGTTCCTCTACGACGCACTCGCCATACGCCAATGTTGCATGTATCTAGGCATGCAACTAACTATGCTAGTAATTGTGTACTTACTCGTATTGCACAAGCCTACAACAAAGACTTCTCTCAGGTTGATGTATTTAACGGCACAAAACCTAGTTTTAAAGCCCAAGTTAAAAAGATTATAGTTCATAAAAACAACTAGCAAGCAACTTCGTTCCATTCACCATAAAGCATTTTACTATGCTTAATTAATAATTTTAATTTAATGAATATTATCATAACAAGACATGACCCTTTTCATAACATGTGGTGTGGTTAGCTTTCATTTCTACATGAAAACCTTATTTTTAAATATATTTTAAAGTCCGTTCGCATGGTAAATACGAATTAGGTTAAGCAAGGAAACCTATTATTAGCCTTACTAAACTGTAATATCTTTATTTGTATATATCATATGTATCGCTGTTGGTTTTCTAAATAAATAAATAAAAAACTTGTAATTTTTGGCGATGCGTTTCCGATCTTTCAGACAAAATGAAAATTTTGAGTAATTTTTATGTGGCTTTAACTTTGCCAGCGCTCTTTGACTTCAAACCAGAAGTGTGTCTGATGGGTGTGAAGTGCAGGAATGTGAAGAGTGAAATTAGTTTCCCGATCGAAAACGTTCACCAAGAGCTCTTTTCCTATCCCGATATCTTCAAAGTAGTGTATTCAGGGCACTTATTAGTATAGGTATTTTGGAAGTTAATCGACAGTCTTTATGTTTTTTCTGCACCAGGACACCTCTCTCCTCTGTGGCGAAAGCAGCAGTTCCCAGGAGCGTGGCTCCTTAGAACTGACGCTGTTTTACGATGCTCCAGTTCGCAGTATGACAGTCCACATCCTACAGGCGAAGACCCTGCCGCAGAGGAACACGGGGCAGATACTGCAGAGCCAGGTATGTTGTAACAGTTCTAAAAAAGGAGTAGAGATGATGTTGGTTAGAGACCTAAAACTAAGTATTGGCTACGATTTGGATGAGCTTATGTTAATGGCTCTGTAGCTGTACTGACCCAGTGGTAACGAACGCGACTTACGAGTTGTAGGTCGGGGGTTCGAGACTTCGAAACCTACTTTATGCAAATTATTTCTTCACCACTGCTCTCAAAACGGTAAAAGAAAACATCGTGAGGAAAGAGTCACAAATTCAAAGACATGTAACATCTACCAACCCGCACTGGGCCCGCGTGGTGGATTACGGTCCGCTCCCTCTCACAGAGAGGAAGCATGTGTCCGAGCAGTGGGAACATCATAGGGTGATTATATTAATGGCTTTACAACGGTCCTTTTAAATAAATTAACGGAGTCGAACCCAACCGAGGAAGAATCCGAATTGTTAGCCACTGAATTTTAAGGGTGGTAGACTTCGCTCTACCACAGGTCTACGTAAAACAATAACAGAGACTGTTTTCATGCGTTTATTGTTTAAAAATTCTAGGGTATGTTGTCAAGTGATAGTCCACATCCTTGGCCGACCGTGTATACAACGTTTTTTTTTTTTTATATCCCATAAGTCTAGGGGATCATTGTACTCATCATTATGAACAACTTTTACTATGGGACCAAATCTGAAAGCGCGAAAACAAAATCAGCTGTTTCCTACATTTATGTTCGTATAACTCGTCAAAATGTAGGGAACACCAGATTTTTGTTTCGCGATTTACAGTGACCCCCTAGAGTTATGGGATATCAAAAAGAACACGTTGTATATGTATTTTGGGACCCCCTCTCCGTTTTGCAACGTAACAGTTGCGTTCAGCCGACAAAAACAGGGAAACGCAACTCCCTAGATTGTAATTCTGTCATGTAAAAATTTTGTACGAAGCTCAAGAAAGATAAATCTGCAATACCAGAAATAGGTACTTCATACCTTCCACAAACATTATGCTAAGTATTATTTATTGAAATCGATAATATTTGCATTTCCGTTTGGCAATAACTCGTAAATCATTTAAAATAGAACCTTATATCAGTAGCATTAACGTCCCTCGGTGCGTCATCGTCGAATGCAACAATGTAAGTAGGTATTATGAATAATCATTAAACAATGTCTTTGTCTTATTCTAGGCTTTTTCCACAGGTTCGAGTTGTGTTGTTGCCTTTGAAAAAGCAAAAATACAAATCGAAAATACGGAATGGCGAGAATCCTCAGTACATGGAGAGCTTTGTGTTTCACAAGATCAATCCAGGTAAAAAGAGTCTTCTATTTATTTATTTAAATACCTTAACCATACCTTAACGTACATATTTTTATTATAAAACTTCACTTCACTAGCTTATGTTCTTGAGCTGCTCTGTGGTAGTTGTCCGCGGAAGCGACGGAACACCACGTCCTGCGGCCAGAAGTCTTCTTCCATGACGACGGGCAGATAGCAATTCGGTACGCGCACCACGAACGCCTTGAAGTTGGCGTTGCGGTGCGACTCCAGTAACTGCACCCTGCTGCTGCTGCTGCTGCTGCTATGCGTGCAGCAGAGCAGTGGTGGCTTAGTGGTAACGGATGCGATTAGTGAGTTGTAGGTCGTAGGTTCGAACCCAGACAGGCGCTTTACTTTGTGTAAATTATTTCATCACCACTGCTCTCAAAACGGTGAAAGATAACACTGTGAGGAAACCGGCATGTTCTAGAATCAAAAATTCAAAGACATGTAACATCTACAAACCTGCAATGGGCCCGCGTGGTGGATAACGGCCCACCTCCTCTCACAGAGAGGAGGCCTCTGTCCCAGCAGTGGGAACATTATAGGATGATTATGCACACGTAGCGACTTGCGTATATAAATAATACTGTGCACTGTGTGGCGTCCACATTATACCGTTTTACCATCTTAAAGTTCCATGCTTATTTGTGCAAGTGAGATGTGTGACTGTAGCGGGCCTTTTTAACATTTAAATAAATATCGCTTTCTACTGATTTTTCAATAGTCGGATATTTATTTATTTATTATATTAAGGCACATCAACAAGGATATCTCTTAACTGAAGAGTAAATATTGCTGTTTGTTTCGCGTTTGTATAGAAAAAATGTCGAAATGTATAATTCTAAATTACTGGCGGTTTCTTATTGATTTCGACGAAATACAATACTAAAATGGCCATAGTCTCTGTATTTTGAAATGTAAACGGAATGAAATGTAAACATATTTAATCAGCGGACTATAATTATGCATATTTCCAGCATTAAGTGCATTTCCAAGAAACCGTTTGTTTATCTTGAAATCAGTAAATTCTGAACATAAACACTGTACAAATAGAACCAAGGAGTTGATATTATCATATCCATAGATATACAGATGAAATATACGATATTCTAATACCAGCCAGGTTTAATTACTGTGGATTCTGATTACGGAAAAATCTAATTAGCATACATAATTTCCATTACGGGAAAATTCCAATATGAATGAAATCAAATAACACTCATTTCAATCAGAATCGGAATCTTCTATACAAATAAATAAAATTGAAGTATCTGTTTGTGATGTCAAAATAACAGCTTTTCACTAAATGCATAATTATGAAAGTTTATATGGTCCTTTTCACAACAAAAAAAACGTTTTTTTTTATATTTTTTGTCGGTCTGTTAGTGCCGGCTAATCTCCGAAACTGCTGGACTGATTTTGATGAAATTTGGTATTGGGATACTTTGAAGTTGAACCCTGGAGAAGGACATAGGATTTTATCGACATACTACGCGGGCGTAGCCGCTGAAGCAGAAAGACCGCGAAGGTGTTTCTGCTGTTACCAAATATAAAATATATGGCGATCACTCGTGGCTTAATTTTACTGTGAATAATGGATGTCCGAAAGCACAAATTAATCTCACATCATGTTATTTTAATCTATCTCACTTTTTTATTGGGACAATTACTTAAACGTCATAACCTTTCTCAGAGGACGTGCACGGTCTCGGCTTACGTATACGCATCTACGGGTGCGAACGCATGCGTCGTCAACGCTTGCTGGGCGAGGCAGCTGTCACCTTTGCTACCCTAAACCTGGAGGTGGAGAACAGCTTGTGGATGCAGCTGATGCCAAGGCAGCACCATCAGCCTAACTTACAGGTTAATAAGGTAAAGGAAATGGTTAAAGTTTTATGACACGGTAGATGAAACTTAAAATATCAAAAATCATTTATTCAAATTAGGCTGAGAATCAGCACTTTTTGAACGTCAAAATTACAAAAGACAGTCCCCCAAAAACGCCCGCCTTTCACCTAAGAAACCCCAAGAAACTGGAAGCCCAGATTACCCTGGGTGCGTCTTTCCCGCGGCTGTTTTTTTGCGCAAATTGGATTTCCAACGTACTTCTTAGAGACGAGAGTTCAAAATCCAACAGTGAGTTTTTTTTTTGACGCGCTGGGACACTGTTGGATTCTCAATGCTCGGCTCAACACCGATACTCGTAGTTGAAAACACAGTGTGCGATATGATACGAACGCAGTCTTTTGAAGCCCACTATGCTTTTTCTCATATCATAAGGATATCCTATTTTTTGAGAGATTATATTTTAAATATAAATAAATTAACAATATTAGAACGGAAGTAACATTAATATAACTTGGCTTCATAAAATGCTGAAAAGCTGTACATCGAATAATTTTGTATCAATTTAGAAATGTTAGGATAATATATAAGTAATAGTGTTAACCAATTTTCGTTGCTGACCGTACTATCATTCGAGTTTTACCAATGACTTTCGGATTTTTTTTTAAACTTCTCTTTATGTATTTTATTGTCGAATACGAGGTTTTTGGCTATATTGTTTTTGCCTTATTTGTGCAGAAGAAACAAATTTTCTTTCATTCTTTCTATTTACAATTTACACCTTAAATTAATTCTTCATTACCAGCTCCCGAAGTTAGAACTCAACCACTCATTGACGGGCATCCTAGCCAGTCCATCGTCCATAGCAACAGTGACAACTCCTGGGGCAAGTGGCCCCGGCGGCGAAGCATGCAGCCTCGCCCGTTCAGACTCTGCATCGTCCTGCTGCAGCGCCAAATCTGCCCCGGAACTGCTGCTCGGACTGCAGTATAATCCTACCACTGGACATCTCTCTGTAGAGGTACGGTAGATATGTTGCCATGGTTACGATGTAATTAAGCCTCGCTCGTTCAAATTCCGCATCGTCCTGCTGCAGCGCCAGGTCTGGACGTAGGTCATGATAAAAGGCGCCATAGGGTTTGAGATTGACATGTTCAAATTGGCTTTAAGTGCGCACTTAAAGCAAATTTGAACGGATTTAGACCTGCAGTTGACATGCAAAGATAGTATCAGACCGTTCAAAGTTTTCTTCAGAAGAAACTAGCTGGGAGACTTCCAGGGCTTTATGGCCCCGTAATTACGCCAAGTGTGATGAAGACATGGCGATGTCTTACTGTGTTAATTAATGGTGATTTACCTGCCCTGTATAATCTTGGCCTGTTTCCCATGTTATTTATTGCCTTACATAATTGCAGATAATAAAAGGCACCCACTTCCGTAAGCTGTCCCCGAACAAGGCGCCCGACACGTACGTGAAGCTGTGCCTCATCAGCTCGCTCGGCATGGAGATGGGGCGCTGCAAGTCTACCACGCGGCGCGCGCAGTCCAACCCGCTGTATAAAGAGCTCTTTATATTTCAGGTACGGGCAAGATGACATTCTTATTCACACCGGGGTGGCTTGTGTGAGCAATGATATGAAAGATATGGGAGTGAATGATAGTGTGACGGTTGATAGGTGAGAATGGAAGAAAAAAACGTGATGCGCCGACCCCAAGATACTTGGTACAGGGCAGGAAGATGATGATTTGTAAGGATTTTTAATTAAATTCAGTAACTTGACAATGGTGCCAATTCCCTTGTTCAAAAACTAAACTTAATTTAAATTCAGTGCATCTTTTTCTTTCTATTTGATTAAGAAAAGGACAGAAGATAAATATTAGTTTAGTCCTGTCAAATCAGTCAGCGCCTGACGTAAATTGACGTATTTTTAGTAGCCATGTTTTTAATCACGTCTAAACTGTCTATGGAGTATCTTAATTTGACAGGACTAAACTAATTTTTATCTGGGGCAGTGAACGAATTTGCTAGAAGAATGAATGGTATTTTTATCGAATTTGAATAAATGTGTTCATTCTATTGGAATATTGCAAAAAAAAATGATTTTCTTTTATCCTTATAATTCGGCTAACGCGCCTCGCGGTTTCGCATAAATCTCGATACCGTGGCAAAAGCCATGGTCCACCCATGTGCCAAATATCAATCAAATCCGTTTGTTTTAGCGTGAAAGCGTAACAAACAAACAAACATACAAAAAAATCAAATATTTTCTGTTAAAATATTAGTTTAGACAAAATAGTGCTTTGTTTTTTAACTTTTCATGGTCAAGAGTAAAAATATATTCAGCCGATTGATTCTGTAAAAATCTCACCGTGAAAATTTAGGTGAAGTGAGTGTGGTGTGAGCTGTCATTCCAACTAATGCTAGGGATTGACACTATTGACAACTCACTCTAAGCTCACTTCACCTAAATTTTCACGGTGAGATGGTTACAGAATCGGAATCGCACTGCTGTTCACAGACTTTTCAAAGACGTGGAATCGCTCATTAATTACTCATTGTTTAAGTTGTTTTATAAACAAAAGTAGATATGTGCTTAACAATTCAATTAAAATCATAATTAGGTATGTATTAAATGTATATACCACACTTTTTGAAAATAAATTATTATTATTAATTATGCATGCAGTGGTAACGGCCGCGACTTACGAGTTGTAGGTCGTGGGTTCGAACCCTGACTGGGTCACCACTGCTCTACAAACAGCGAAGTAAAACGTCGTGAGTAGACCGGCATGATCTAGAATCAAAAATTCGAAGACATGTCACATCCGCCAACCCGCACTAGGCCCACGTGGTGGATTATGGCCCACTCCCACTCTCAGAGAGAAGGCCTGTGTCCCAGCTGTGGGAACATTGTAGGCTGTCAACTCCATAAGCCCTCCAACTGTCTCCAACTCCAAAGTTACTGAATATGATTAAAATTTCAAGTTTAGCACAATATAATTTCTTACTTTAGAATTCGTGTGCAAACTATCGAGGTCAAATATGAAGTTTGGTGCTCTCAATGTATGCAACTCAAGGTAAAGCAGCTTTTGTTGCTGCTTTGTCGTGGACGGCCGTTATTCTCACATCAAAAGACCTCTTGCTTAAAAGCAGGTTCAGCTGTCATTCCGGTTTTCTTTACACTTTGAGACTGATAACATCCCCTTTGCTGCGCAAAAATCTATCGTTCCGGTTCTTATAGAGACGGTTACGACACTTTTTTAGGCTCAAAACAGTCAACATTATTTTGCATAAGGGTCCTTGTACGCACGGCTACACATCAAGCTATACATAACCAGTATAAGCTGACTTCTGATTTTACGAAAAACCTAAACAATGCGAGGTCAGCTAAAACTGGAAATGCTGATGCTGATGGCTTGATGTGTACCTTGCGAGTTTTGATATTTTACTGAATATGTTTAAAATGCTTTAAATCCAAAATCTGACAGTGATTTAATTACTAAAGAGCCACCTGCTCTTTGAATCCTTGTTAGTATCGTGCACAAGCGTCTTCGTTATTATTTTAAAATTGAGAATTAAAAAAAAGTAATATAGCATACATTCTTACGACTACATAGAAATACCACGAAGGTTGTGCTTGTATCAGAAATAGGTGAGGCGTATTTTATCAAATATATATAAATGTATATATAAATACAAAAAAAAAACTAATAATAATGTTTGGTTTCATTTCACTCCATTTTCCTCTAAATTATATTTTTTTAAGCTAACTCTTCGCCTAACACTCTGTATACAGTATGTAACAAAAACCCTGTTGTTCCAAGTAGGGACGTTTTCAGAATCGATATCCGATGGTAATTACGTAAGTCAATCAAAAAAATATTGAAGAAAAAAAAATCAAAATAAATATTTTATAATAAATATTTGAAAAGTAACACTGATTGCTCACCCCTGCAAAGAGAAATAGGTAGCAACCGGTCGCTTTGTCGCTGCCCGCCGCGCCGCACACTACCATACTACACTAAGGTCATGAACTCGTCACGTGTCGTTCACATCACTCAGCTGTTTGACTGATAGATAACACTTTGGGAACGTTAGTTTGAATTTTTCAAAAAGTTGGCTTATCAAGTTTGACGATTGATAATTACAATAAACACATAACCAGGCCTCCGTCACTCCATGTACTTGCACGTTATAATTACCTACCGCCCGGCCGAGCGGTCCGGGCCGTTTGCGGCCCAAATTCAGTGCTGTGGGATCGCGCCAAAGAGTATAATAATAATACGGGAATCGCGCGGTGTGAAGCAATCACAACTGTACGTTTGAGTATTTAGGCACATTTTAGCATGCAGCGGTTGCTGACGAGACGGAGTAGGCTATTATAGCAGTAGGTAATTTTCTACTAAGTAAAGTATTTATTACGTAGTAACTATTTAGTCATTTGTGACATAACTAACACTTTAAAATTAATTTATTTACCCACAGAGCACGTACTTCCGTAGGGTCTTCTTCAAACATCACGAGGATTTCTTCCTCAATGTCATGGTCTCGAGTCCTCGGTTATCCTTCGTCAATACGATGTTGGTCTCGACCGTGCACAGACCCAATGTTGAACGTCCGTATGTGGAGATGTTGGGAAGTTACAATATTCCTCATTTGAATAAGACATTTTGGAAAAAACACACACACAGAATTCACTCACAAAATCACAATAATTTGGTTCTTTTTCTAATGCTGTCAACGTACGATACATCCGTCCGGGAGTAAGATGCGCGGGCGACTGAGGGACAGTGAGGGGGACAATCGGCTAGTGGCGGTCGTATAAAGGGAGTTTGTGCGTGCCGCCTGCTTTGTGTTTTGGCGCCAACCTGTCTAGCTATCGCGAATCAAAGGGGCCGCCGCCGGCGGCGGCAATCTTTATCGACCGTAGGCTAGATCCATTAGTACTTGTAAGTTCAGATGTTAAAAACATTTTGTAACAATGTATCGAATTTAAAAACTATCTGATTATGGACAATGTTCGGCCACCATTGTTTTTTTTTAAATTATAACTTCAATAATGGTAAGCCTATAGCTATATATATACGCTCCTACAAGGAACAACAGGGTTTTTGTTACATACTGTATACTTAATTGTACACCACAAAAATACATAACAAAAAATAAATCAAAGACTACAAAATATACAGTGGGCGGCCTTATCGCTTTCTGCGATCTCTTCCAGGCAACCTTGGAATGGACAGTGATTTTGCCTGGACATAAAATGGGGCTATCGTTGTCGTTGGTTGTAATTTTAATCATCCTTAAATATTTTATTACAGGTAGCTCTATTCCAACTAACAGAGGTAACTCTGATGGTGTCAGTGTGGTGGCGACGCAGCGTCAAGCGCAACGAGATGGTGGGCTGGTTCGCAATGGGACACAGCGCTTCAGGACGAGAAGAGGAACGGCACTGGCAGGAGTTGTGCGATCGACAGGGAGAGCAGGTGAGACAAGAAGAAACAGTCGTAGGGATCATTAGTTTTGTGATATACATACATACAGACATACACTCACTCCTCATGGGAGAGGGGGACCCAGGCAGAAACTACAGAACGCCACCTGCTACGGTCTACGATCTTACATAATCCTTTGGCCTCATTTACATTCATACAATTAATTGGTCATACACGCACGACGGTTGCGAGTGCTACCCACCCTGATTATTTCACTCTTGCAAATACCTAGATGTACAGGTAAACCAGAAAAGGCGAATAGCGAATTGAGCAGTCGTGTCTCACCTTCTCATATGTCACTCAAAACTTTTGAAAAGCTCTTTGAAATTGTATAGTTGTTATTCTCGAATTTCAATAATACAACTAGGTCAATACTTCCATGATTGTAACCCTGTAACCCCTATACTATACTGGGGTACACATGGTATTTAGGAGCCGATATTTAGGTAAGAGTAAGGAGGAAGAACTCCTATTAAAAAAAACACGTGTTGTCGTTTTCTGCCTCCCGTACTCTTGTTACACCATCCCCATTTAGGGAAAGGGTCCCTGAATATCACGTAGCGCTAATAAGGTTTTTAATTAGACCTCATAATCGCACGTTCATATTTCCGAATATATACGATGATTGCACTTTTGCTGGGAGATCTGCACTTATGGATTTTAGAGCGGCGATCAACGACAGAACTTATTCTACTATCCAGGTGCAGCGCTGGCACGTATTGCTGGACTCCTGACGGGCGGGCACATAGCGCGTGGCGGACGCGCACGCCTGAGCCATTGTATGACGTCACACCGGGGCCCCTCGCCCCAGCGCGGCCGGCCGCCCCCCCGGGCTTGTGTGGCCCCGCGCCCGCCGGCCGCTCCCCGCACCCCCACTCGATGTTCGGTGCGTCGCTTTCGTTGTTAGCACGCGGTTAGCTTTGCCGTCGACCGGAGGACCATTCCGTTGACTCCGTTTGTTGTAACACGAGCGAATCACTCAGTTGCACTGTGGGCACGTTTTTGACTGAGTTTAGATAGGTGATTGTACCCGCGAAAGATTAAATCTCAAATGTTATTTCTCCAATATTATATTAAAGCTTATATTATGTATGTTGAACGGGAATTGTAACGTTTGGATATGGTCATTATTTAGATGGGAACTCTTTCTGCTAACGCTTGGTTTTGAGAGTGTTTTAGCACTTAATTTCTCACTTCCCGAAGTTTGAACGTTAACGTTTTGTAGTATTTATAATGACGATGAAGACTTGGAGCGCACAATACATGTGAGATAGAATTATGATACTAGAAAGGATATTTATTGAATATTGATATATTATATTGTACCTTAACATATGGACATTAATTCTATATGTCTTGAATATACTCTTCATATATATACGTGTAAGGGAACTAACAATTTTGTATAGTAACTGGTATGAGTCCATTGTTCACTCATCTCTTAGATAATTACGAAATATATTATAACCTACCAAGATACTCGGATTTCAATAATAATTTTATATGAAAATAGCTTTGGCATTTTTTCAGGAAAAAAATAAAGGAGGAAAATAATTACTTACAGTTTTGTATACAATTAGTTTACATACTTTAGCAATACCAATTAATATTTTTAATAGGCTAGTTTCGAATATAATATGATCTTTACTGGTTTTTCAAAGATAAGATTCGTTTGTATGTAGTAAATTTAATTCTGAATCTATTTTACTTATAATATTGAATTCTTATTGTTATTATGTCCTCGCTGATGTAATTAAGATTGTATTAAAATATCATTATTATTTGAAACAGACAAAGAATATTTACAAAACTTATATAAATATATATCTAAAATTTTACATAATATGGAAATTAATTTATTCGGTTGGAATTAGAATTATAAATTAAAACCATATAGGTGTTTTATGTATGTATCTTGAAATTATACAACATTTTACTAAAACATAAAGTAAAAGCCTGCATGCCTAATATTATACTATAAATGATACAAAATGATATATAAAAAAGTTTATATGATATAGTTGTAGGCAAGGAGACGAAATATTAGCTTAAATGCGGAACAAATAGATGTCTTATAAAGTATGTATATAAATAAATATATAACTAACACCAAAATGCAATGTGCGACGAGAGAAGTTATTAATGTATAGTTCGTTAAGTATCCTGCATTGTTTTATGTCGTGTATCCAAAAAACAGGCATCTAGCCGCGGGAGGCCCCTGGTGACCTGTAATACAGGTTTTTATATAAACCTATCGCAGGCTCCAGTCTCTCACAAAGTTAGCTCCTTGTTCGTGCACTACTGTCAAACTCTAGCATTATGTTCATAACTTGTGTAGAGAAAATAAACGTTTTATATATTTTTTATATATATTAAAAATATGACTTTTGTTGGCCCAATACTTCCTCAGTTTTGGCTCCATGTTTTTGGGTCAAAGCCGTCAAAGGGCAGGATAGCAGGTGGAGCATAGTTTGTGATACAGCCCCACATCGACACCCTGCTGCCTTTCCGTCGAGGTAGCCCCACTTTACGAGGTTCGACTTACATCTTCCCACATGGGTACGGAGACGGTTCACTTGTTACTAAAATATTATTACGGAGATTGTCTATATATTGAATAACTGGAAAGTAGACACATGTATATGCGGGCATAGAAACGAATGATAGTATTGTAATATTAGCGTTGAAAAACATTAGGAAGATCCCTATTTGCCTGCAACTGTTTGTCCAACGGTTTTTTGTGGAAGTCGGTAAAAAATTAAGCTTTCGATAGTCGAATTTATCATAGAAAATTTATGTGACCTATGAGTACGGTCAACAAAAAAGTTTGATATCTAGTAAAAAAAAAAAAACATCGAATACTTAAATGATAAACTTTTTAAACGCGATGATGCAAAGAGTCTGTTTAGGTTCATGGCCCAGATATGAGAAATGTGTATTTAGGGTACGATGGTACTGACATACGCATTGCGATTATAAATGTCCCTAAACAAATAAAGAGAAAAAAAAAGAATAACTTTTTAAACGTACGAAACACATACAGATAATGTCAAAGATTTGGCCACTCCTTCTAAATTGCTACCTATCCTATCTTTTTTGCTGACCGTACCCATTATATGTCAAGTATTTAAATGTTGTCTGCTAACGTTCGGTGTCTTGTTGATATTTATATTACAGTGTCCCAATAAATGTCACATTCACAGACACTAAGTTACAACGTAAGAATTCAACACTCGGAGTTGTGTATCATAAAATAATGCATTATTTAATTTTTACAATTAAAAAGTATAAATGGTTGTTTTAATGTAAAGATAATTATTAAAGTACACACATTCATTAACATATTGAATTAAATACTTTTTTCTACTGAATCTCTCAATGTTTGCTCATCATGCATAGTTATCGTTAAAATCTGAAAAAAAAAACGATTTAAAAATATTTATTTATTTCTCTATTTAATACTTACTTACATTTCAGTATTCAACCAAAGAGACGTATTTTATATTACAATAGTCTTATATATTTTACGCGAATACTTAAAAATATATACATATATATTACACTAAATATACCAGAATGTTAAATATATATATCACCGGAATATTTACAAGAGTTGCTCAGTTTTTGCGGCTCAACTTCGACAAGTAAAATGTCATTTAGCTTCATCAAAATAGGCTTATTAAGACGACCAATTGTAGATATCACATAAGTTTCCAAAATTTGCCAGAATTAATAACTCATCCAGTATTTTATAGAAAACATAGAATAGACATTAGGTATGCGGCAGCGCGGTTGTGTGGTTTGGAAATACTATAGCGTAGTCGAGAAAAAATATGCCTACATTGTTTTGGAGTGGAGTGGAGTTTCTTGCCCGTTCTTCTCCATAGAGATCTACGTTTTTGGAATGGGCGACTAGCTTCAACTTTCTGACTAACTGACCGACTATTTAATTTTGACAATTCAAAAGTGCCTGTAAATGGTTTAATTGAAATAAATGATTTGAGTTTGAGTTGAGTTTGAGTTTATAGAGCAATGGTTGCTCAGTGGTAACGGTCGCGAGTTACTAAATTTATTGTAATCCATTATATTCTTAATTATAATCTGCATCTTGATCTGATTTAAATTCATATTATAATTTTTAAATATTAATTTTATTAAAAAATATTTTTCGAGTTTTAGATAAAATAAATCATTTCATCACCACTGCTCCCAAAACGGTGAAGGAAAACATCGTGAGAAAACCGGCATGTCCTAAAACCAAAAATTCGAAGACATGTGACATCTACCAACCCGCACTGGGGCCGTATGGATTACGGCCCACTCCTCGCCGAGAGGAGGTCTGTGTCCCAGCAATGGGAACATTATAGGCTAATTATGATGTTGTTTTATATTTACTTCAAAACCGCATTACCGCGTACTCTACTCTTCATATTGTTATAATCTCGTCATGAAAGCCAAAATAGTACCTGCTCTAAAATATAGAAAATACTTAATACCTAAGTATAAAGCGAAAAATTTCTATCTACGTTATTGGAAGCTCGATCATTTTATCATGGAAAATAAATGTGATAAGCACTTGAAAAATATATGGAGTATTAAAGAAAATATATTGAGAATATATATTTTGAGTTTTTGGAACAAGTAGTGGTGTTAGTAGGTTTTGAGTGTACGGTTGTGCACCCCTGCGTTCTTTGCAAAGTTTGTCGTCGGCGTATTGTACGCCAAAAATTGTTTGGGCACTATTTACCTTTGAACAAAGGCGAATTATTTGAGTGTACTCTTGTTGTGTGTTATATTATAAACGTCACACCACACTAAGTGGAATTATATGATATATTATATTAGATATAGAAATATTTACTTCTCCTGTGGTAAACTGAATATCCGATGTCGTCAACTTTTTAGATCGATATTTATAAATGTAATTATTGTTAACGCAATCGTCACAAATACATATATAAAAAAATATAGAAAAAATATAAAGTAAATATATATTATATTATATTCAAGTTACCCAAAACGGTAGTGTGTCATTGTTTTAATTTTTTTAGTAAGTACCCATGTATTCTGTGAAATTCTATTATTTCTGTAGAAGCAAAGGGATACTCCCTAAACGCCTACCCTTATGAGAAATTAGCGTAATTTTATGTATGTTTTATGTATACCTTATTATATTATGAGTAAATGTTTGATGTATTTACTTTCAACACGAGTGACGATATTATGCACCGTGTATTCAGAGATATATGTATAACATTACAATATTATATTTGTTTGAAATTGTCAACAGAAACTTTAGAACATTGTTAACCTATAAAAAATATGTAATGAGAATTTCTCAATAAAATCACTTTATACATTTTTCCTAAATATTGTCTTTTATTTATTGACACACAAATCAACTGTTTGTTTTTACTTAAAATACCATTTGAGACACTTGATCAACATGGTCTTCACATGATCTGACTAAGATTATGTCATCATCTACCTAGCCTTTTCCCAACTATGTTGGTGTCAGCTTCCAGTCTAACCGGATGCAGTTGAATACCAATATTTTACATGGAGCGACTGCCTATCGGACCTCCACAACTCAGTAACTGGGTAATACCTAGATAAGACTGGTTGTTAGACTTTCGGGCTTCCTACCCGTAACGACTGTCAAAGATCCACGAATGACAGTCGGGACCAACGGCTTAACGTGCTTTCCGTGGCACGGTGATAAAGATGGTCACCCATCCACATACCGGCCGCGGCAAGCGTAGCTTAACCTGATCGATCGACCTGTGCGGCTGTTATTATTTAGCCACGGGACCAAAATTATGTCTGGTATTTAAAAGAGACTGACCCTTGAGTTTGTTTCGCCATTTCTTGTCAGGGATAGTCAGATAGGAAAAGTCGACTTCATCTAGCTTATTTTTTTTAATATGACATAAAAGCGATTCCGTTTTCGTATTTACTCAAAAAAAAACGATTTAATTTCATTAAAAGTTACAGATATACGGTACACTTAGTGACGTCAGCAAAAATAAACATGAAACACCGCTGCTTGTTCACAGCAGATTTAGAGATTACAATGATTTTATTATTCATAATTATAATTAATTAGCATATCGTGACTGTTTATACAGTGTTTGACAATTTTAATTACTGATATGATTTTCCGATAAATATTTCAATACACTTGTGATAAATATTTCAATATACTCAAAGCCCTGAACGCTGCTCAAAGCTGTCTAATTGACAATTTTTTAAATAGGATATCAGTAAATGTGATGGAAAACTTTCGGCAGCTCCTCCGGACATACTGCTTGCAGAGCACTATAGTAGGACTCAAGTATTTCTACCTCTATCCGGATATCATATCAAGGTATTCTTCTACTATTTCATTTGGTCGTAGAGCAACGTACTGGTCAAAGGTCCTGTACTTAGTATAATTATTTACCATTTTACTAGTAAATATTTTAAAAAATATTGAATTATATACCACAATTGCGACGTATTATGACACCTATGCGTCTATGGCGTTAGAAGAAGAAATAATACTTTATTTAGAAGCAAAAGCGTTTGGGCGTATCATAGGTACGCCCCGAAATTGTAAAGTGCATTTTGCGAACGCTTACGCGAAACTCATCGAGACTTTCGCTTTTAAATGACGTATTTTTTTCTACTGATTCTATGATTGCCTCAGCCCGGAGTCAGGGGGTCTACTCCGAAGTGCAAAGTGCGAATGTTCGGATCGGACCGACACATGTCCGAACCGAATATTATTGAAAAATGCGAAAAAAGTTCGGATCGGCTCAGTTGGGTCGGGACCATAGTCAATATTCGAAAGAGTGTAGGATCGGGACCGACCGAACCAAATAGTAACTTCGTAGCAGGAAACGGCCGAACATTCGGCCGATACTACTTCGCAGTAGACTCCCAAGATTTGTGCCGGGTTGATGCAGTACGCTCGTCCCCTATTACTTGGACCTAACGAACATCTGGCGAAATGTGCAATACAGGCATTGAGACGTGATGTTATGTTATTTCTGATAAAAACCGAGGGGTGATATAAGCTTTTTTTAAACGAAGTAGAAGGAGTAAACTGGTAAAAATCGTAACATTACGAAAACGCGTTATGCCTATGCGACTTTCTCTCTCTTTGTCTCTTTCTCTTATATGCGATGTGATTATATATATGTTTATCGCGTAAGGAACTTCGTTCCTGATAGAGGTCCCCCGAACGCACACGTTTTGTTCTATACGGCGACACTACGAGTGATCTCCACGTATTTCTTAGATATTTAATTTTTCACCCACACAGATGCTTCTGGGCAGTAAACATGATAGCAGTGCTAGCGATGTCGTGTTTGCTCACCCACCTTCTATACAACCGCTTCGCGGAGATGCCTACGAGGGTGACTATTGAGAGTCAGTTCGAGTCGGTGAAGAACCTCCCCTACCCTGCCATCACCCTCTGTTCTCCTAACCAGATGACCATCTCTTCTTTGAAGTATTTTAACCGGAGTCTTGTGTAAGTGTTGGGCATTTATATCAACTGTACGTACGTACGTGCGTACTAATACTTATTTAAAAAAAATAGTATTAGTACGCACGGCTACACATCAAGCTATACATAACCAGTATAAGCTGACTTTTGATTGTACGAAAAACCTAAACAATGCGAGTTCAGCTTAAACTGGAAATGTATAACTTAATGTGTAGTGTAGCCGTGTGCCCGTGTGTACTGCAACCATTTTCTGAGAAAATGGTTGCAATTTAGCAGTTATCGTCTGTCTTCCAAAATGCGCGCGATGACTAAATTGAAATCTAATATGAAGCTATGAAAATTAAGCGAAAGCTTCATACTACAAAGCGCGGCAGTACAGCAATCGGAACCTTTGCCTCTTTCGAGGGTTACTCTGTGGCGCGACGTTTTTGCTAATTCGGAAACACGAACATTACCGAAGCGCATATCATTTCTGGTATAATTGTAACTTATAAGCCTTCAAAGCAAGAGTGAACATCAGGCATCTTCTGGGCACGCTCGTTCCATCATAGACCTCATCCATCACTTTCCAACAGGCGTGATCGAGGTCGAGCGCAGCACCATAATTGCGTAACACGCTATCGATCTCAATCTGAATCATTTTGAAGGATATTGCTAATCCATTGCTTCATATGTTCGAAAATGCGTCTGCTCAACAACGTAAATAACGCAATGAATGTTGTTGAACTGTCAAAATGAAAGCGATTGCTTTTGTTAGTGTGTTACGCAATTACCACGCTGGCCCATGTAGCAAAAAAAAAAGAATGTAAGTACCTACCTATTGGACACTTGAACACATCAAATCCGTAGATACTTCTACGGATTTGATGTGTTCAAGCTGTCCACTACACCATCACGCCGCCGCACCGTGCCTTTGACCACTATACTTAGTGGTCAAATTAAAACGTGGGTCATTACTTTAATGCAAGGGACAGATTTGGCAACTGGAAAAATCTAAGAGACGAACTGAAACGGCGAGTAGACGGAGGCGAAACGGATTTAACAATAAAATATGTCAAAGGAATACCTACAATTACGAAAACTCAGCCAAAAAACTAGCGATACAAGATTCAGATGATGCAACTCCAAACATTACATACGAAGTAACCAACTCTTACAACGACTTAATAAAAAACACTAAATCACTAAAATTTCTTTACGCTAACGCACGGAGTATAGTAAAGCCAGGAAAGCTAGATGAGCTAAACTGTATTATACAACACAACATACCTAGTCCTGTGCACGTGATTGTACTATCGGAAACTTGGATCAAGTCCGAATCTGAAGCCAAGACTTTAAACCTGCCAAACTACTCGCATTACTATAATTTTAGAGAAAACTCAAGAGGCGGTGGAGTATCCATATTTGTTCATGATTGCTTAAAGCACAATTATAGTGAGGATCTTTGCAAACAGGACAATCACTACTTATGGGTTCACTTAGATAAATACTCATTGGATATAGGCGCCGTATATAAAACACCAAAATCAAACAATAATGATTTTTTGGAGGAATATTCACAGCAGCTTACGAGGAGGAAAAGAGCATTAGTGTTCGGGGATTTCAACTACGATCTGCTTAAACCGAGCCGACCGGTTAATAATTATACGAAAATTCTGTTAGAAAATGGACACCTAATCCTAAACAACACTGATGAACAATTTAGTACCCGTGATACTGCTACAAAAAAATCGATCCTTGATCATGTCTCATCCAACCTAAAAAATCACAAATTTCATGTCACTATTGTGGAGTCGCCAATGTCGGATCACAAGCAAATCTACGTTGAAGTTGGCAAATATGCACCTGAAATGAAAAAGAAAGTAAAGTACCATACCTTAGATTACACAGCGCTTTACCAAACAGTAGAAAGTAAAATTGTGAATGTCTCTGAGAGTGACTACGAAAGCTTAGAAAACACAATAAAGGAAGCAGTAATTAAAAATAGAATACCGAAAGTCAAAATTCAAAATACGTTAAAATCAGACTGGATCAATAAAGACATAATTGTAATGTTAACAAAAAGGAATCAGCTGTGGTCTGCTTATAAGGAAAATCCAAATGACGATTCAATAAGAAACAATTTCATAACCCTACGAAACAGCGTGCTGGAACAAATTCAAAATACTAAAAGTGGTTATTACTATAAACTTTTCAAAAACTGTGAAAGAAAGCCTTTAAAGATGTGGAAGCTGATCGGGAACTTAGCTGGAAGCAAGTCTAAATCATGCACCGCTCCTTCAAAGCTAGATACGCTAGCCGGTCAAATCACAGACAGTAAAGAAATATGTAATTATTTTAACACCTTTTTTGCTACTATAGGGTCTATTTTAGCTAATAAAATTGCAAGGCCTAAGGAACAAATACATACTGAGCCAATAACACAAGCAACAGTATCTAGTACAAATGAACTGCTAAACTTAACACCAACTACTGAAGCAGAAGTCAGCAAAATCATAGACAATCTCAATTCGAACACTAGTGCGGGCTTAGATGGGATTAGTTGCAAAGCCATAAAAAGTATTAAAAATCTAATATTAACTAAACTCACGATGAATATCAACTATTGTTTACAAAACGGCATCTTCCCGGATTCTTTGAAAATAGCGAAAGTTAGTCCTATCTTTAAGTCGGGAAAAAAGACTGACCCAGGTAATTATCGCCCTATCTCTGTCCTCCCATTAATATCTAAAATATTCGAAAAAATATTACATAAACGTCTAGATGATTACCTCAAAACTATAAACTTCCTCTCTAAGAAACAATATGGTTTCCGCGCAAAATCCAACACTCTAACTGCAACAATTGACCTTGTGACCAATCTGAAAAACAATATCGATGAAAAATGCGCAGCACTTGGTATATTTATTGACCTGAAAAAGGCATTTGATACAATTAGCCATGTACTCCTTCTCCAAAAACTGCATGAAATTGGTATCAGAGATACTGCCCACGACATGTTCCGGTCTTATCTCTCTAATAGACAACAAATTGTTCGGATTGGTGATATGCACAGTAGCTGCGAAACTTTAACCTATGGCGTACCGCAGGGATCCATTCTTGGCCCTCTGTTGTTCATATTATACGTGAATGACATACATAACCTAAACTTGGCAGGCGACATAATACTTTATGCTGATGACACAAGTCTGTTTTTATTTGGAAACAATATCGAAGATGTCATTGAACAAGCACAACAAGATCTGGACACTCTCTCTAGATGGTTCCAAGACAACTTGCTTACTGTTAATGCCTCTAAAACAAACTACATTATTTTTAGTGCTAGGAACAAAAAAGTCGCAAACAACTCTAATCTATACATATATAACGAACCTATAACCCAAGTTTCTACGGAGAAGTATCTTGGTCTCCACCTAGACAAACATCTGACATGGCAGATACATCTAGATAAGTTAAGGTCTAAACTATCTTCTGTCATGGGCGCGCTTCGAGGGATCGTCCGCTGCTTGCCGACATCTGTTAGGTATATCATTTACAACTCTATGGTAAAACCTCACCTGGAATACCTTATAGAGGTGTGGGGCACTGCAGCTAAAACACATTTAAAACAAATTGAAACATGCCAAAACAAAATAATAAAACTCTTATTCCATTACCACTACCTAACTCCGACTGAAAAAAATTATAAAGAAACTAAATTGATGACGCTATCACAGATATATAAATATAACACATGCATACTTATACATAAGCTATTAAATAAAAATATACACTCAAAAATAATATTTACAAAAAAAGGACAAACACAAAAACGTAGCACCAGACGAAAAAACAACATTTGCTTAAGACCACCACGAACTAATTACGGAAGGAAAAATATACTATACGAAGCAGCAGAGTTGTATAACACATTACCTAATGACATTAAAGATATACAATCCTTTACTTTATACAAAAGAACTATAAAGCACCACATCTTGAAAGCTTTCTCTAGGTTTTAAATTTAACACACCACAAGAATTTAATTTACATCCTCATCAAATTATTATTATTTACTAACTTGCTAAGTACTAAAAAAAAAAAAAAAAAAAAAAAAAACTAGAATACCTTACCTACCCTGTATTTCCGAAACATTACAGTACATATAAATAGTTTAATGTGTAATTGCTATTGACTTGCCATCAAGAATCGATATGTAATAGTAAACCAATTTTTTCCTTTTACCTGCAACACTGTAAGAAATGTGTGTCTAACAACTAATTTATTTACTTAAGTACCTACCTTCACCATAAGTAATTCTTATATTTAGTTTTAAGATTACCTTGTATTTCTCATATTAAGTGAATTGTATTCTTTTTGAGAAATAAATGTCTTAAACCGTAAACCGTAACTGTGTTGGCTTTAAGACTTCAAAACACTGGGACAGTTTAGCCCATCTTTCGAATAAACTGTGCTGTTAGAAATTAATGTGCTTGCAGAGATGGTAACTTAACGATCGACTTGGAAGCTACTCTGCCCGTGATCCTAGGTTTCTACGAAGTTATGAATGACTTGGATGAGAATATGCTGAAACACTTACAGCATCTTTTAGACCTAAATCGGTACACCGTAAGTATTTGACTCTGTCTTGGAATAACAGCTTTTTAAACAGGAGCAGACCTCTTTGTAAAGGACCACTTTGTGCCTTTTTTGCGGCGGAAAAATAGGTACCTAGAGTGGTAACTCTAAGTACCTATTTTTCCGCCACGCAACGCCGCTGTGTGGTGTATGGGTGGAGGTGCCATGTGAGCACTACGACCTATATTAAACAAGTACGCTGGACTAAATATTATACGAATTGACAGTTGCTTTTTGTGCCAATTCATAGCGCCTCGCTTGAGCGTCTCAGGAGCTAAAGTTGACACATTGCCTGAAATAGCCGTCGTTTTGTTTTGGTACGTCTCTGAAATTTAGCTCTATATCGTGGAATGAGACTTTTTTGTGTATTTTGTGTTTACGAGAGAGTTTACGAGATATTTAGAACATTTTTATCATGAGAGAATGCGCATATTGTAAAACTCGCTATCAAAAATATTAGTTCCACAGACGCTCACTGCCGCTCAGGTTGCTGCCAGCGCCAAAATGGCGAAAATCAAATGTCTTCATTTTGTCATCGATAGTATGAAGTCCAGCGTACTTGTTTATTATAGGTCAGTGCAGGTGAGATATCAGCTTTGTCTCTAGCAACGCTGTGGCATTGTCTTTGGTATAGCGGATATCCGTAGGTGGCTATTCGGTATCGGACTTCATATAGACCATAGGTTCAAGGTCCATAGGTTTTCAACGTGGATGATAATGCCCCCTCGCGGGCGTTTGAGACTTTCAGGAGGGTAGTAAAAGACTCAGAGAATATTATATATCCTATCTTACGACTATACACGTTTTTAAATATAATCGTGGCAGTAGCTGTTTCAGAGTAACGACGGAGGGTAAATTAAAAAAAATTAGGGCTCTATAAAAATACATATTCTCAAAGTGATCGCGGCTCGGGCAAAATAGGTTGTGGACCTATGATATAAAAAAATACAATAGGCCGACAAAATATTCATTTTTCCTAATTATGTTAAAAATCAGTGTTTGGGTCGGTTCCCCCGAAGGGGAAAAGCCGCACCCCGCCTCCGAGCGACTCTGTAGAGCTTGTCTTCAGACTGGTTATTCTCCCACCGGTTGTAATGAATTCCCAAGAAGTGTTATGCCTAGTAGTAGTAGAAAAACTATGAAGTCGATATATTGAGGTTTTATTTCCTTATGTTTCTCTTACAGATACCAGAAGTAATGGGTACGATGCCTCAAAGCTGCGACAGATTCCTAAAACGATGTTATTTGGAAGGCAAGCTCTATCAGAAGTGCTCAGACCTGTTCAAGCCCATCCTTACCACTCATGGGTACTGCTGTGCCTTCAACAGTATTTACACTTTTGATGGCAAAAGGTACAATACAGCTGATTATTTAATACTCCATAAGACTGCCTCGTAGGTGTAGTGATTTCAAGCACGACTTTTTGTATGTTTGAGCTCAAGTCGGATCTTTGGATCGGGAAATACGGATCAATATTGTATTGAGGGCTGATGGAGGATGATTTTTAATGGTATGACTCGTATGTCATGCCCTTTTGCAAAGGCATGATTGACAACAGTCTTCAGTCATTACTGCATATGTCCTGCAATAGGACAATAACAGATATCTTTGCATTTCAGAAACACGATGGTGCCAAACTTCAGAAACCACACGGTGGACGCCGTGGGCTTCACTAACGGGCTGATCGTGGTCACGGACCACGATGTAGACGACGCCATACCTGGCACACTACTCAATGCCGGAGCTATTATCGTACCTATATCTATTATTTAATTTCAAAGATGAAAGTTTATTTAGGGCTTATGCACGCGGCGTTTTCGCTACGCCGTCAACGTGCGTATACGCGCTTTAATTGCAAGTAGCACTGCTTTTCCTGTTTTTCATTTAATTTATTTTTCAAAATAAAAAAAATAAAAAATTAAAATTATTATTAATTAAAAAAAATATTAAAAAAAAAAAAAAAAATTAATTAATTATTTATTTTTTTATTTTTTTTTATATTGAAAAATAAATTAAATTGCTGTCTGAACTAATCACAAGATTGCAACATGTCGAAATTAGGAAGTTATTACAGCCAGCCGGTTAAATAGTTTTTGGAGAAACGAGACGCAAGTTGCGCTTCTTTAGGCAGAAGCCCGTGCGTTTTTATACTAGCAACTAGCACTGATTTTTCCCCAAAAAAAAAAAAATAACGACCTTTTAATACTTCATTGTAAGTATAGGGAATTAGGGACCATGGAGACATTAATTGATACCGTCACGCTTTCATATTACATTCACCACTCCTCCTATCCAGGTGATGTACACGGACTCGTCTGAATTCCCGTCAGACGATGAGATGGCCGTCGTCGACACTAAGGGGGAGTCCTACCACACTCTGCACGCCACCTACACCTACTGCTCTGATGAAGTACAGTCGCTGCCTGTGTGGAGGTAACATAAGATTACATTACAGATCTCCCAGGAAAAGTATGCACTTCGGCAATCATCGTCTATCTTCGGAAATACGAATGCGCAAAGATGAGATCTCATAGGGAGTTGTGACAACCTAGTATGCCATACAAAATGCAAAATGTTTGAAGTTGTAGTAGAACTGAACTTTATGTGGGTACTTTTTGCCCCGTCGCATCGCATCGCCCGTCCGCGCTACTTCGTTTTCACTTTCTTTCGGACTTTTTTTTTACTTTGCTTAGCTCCTCAAGGTTGTAGCCTGGCGCGGTCGCGGGCGCACCAAGTAGTAAATTAGTAACTTGAAGTTGGTAAGGCAAATAAATCATGCAGACTCTCGACGGCTTGAATGATTTTGGAGACCCCCTTTTTTCAAGACCCCCACGACCCCCCCAGCCCCCCCCCCCCCCCCCCTCCGACCGCGCCTGGTTGTAGCGTGATCTTAAATAACCTCATAGCCTTTCTCAAGAATTAGGCTATTCAATCCAACTGCTAGTTCCACAGATTAGCGCGTTCAAACAAACAAACTCTTCAGCTGTACTATTTAGGATAGATTAAAGTGGGTTACCCAAAAACACATATTTTTGGAAACTAACATGTTTGGAAACTACATATATCGCGAACGCAGTATGTCTTCTTTGGGACTTCTAACCATCTTTAACCCTTCATATGCGATATAACGTAGATCCACGCGAGACACAATGGCTTTTTAATTGTGTCTGTAATTACGGCATTCAACGGGTTGAAGACCGTCAGTGTAATTACATTCGTTTGGAAAATTTACAGTCGCAAATGCTACTTTGAGGACGAACACCACCTGCCGTTCTTCAGGAAGTACCACCACTCGGACTGCGACCACATGTGCTACGTGACGGCCGTGCTCAAGAATTGCGGGTGCTTCCTCGCATTTCTGCCCAATGTCGGGGCGGATGCCGCCTGCAAGATCACCAGCATACCGTGTATTATTAAAGTTAAAAGTAAGTTAACATTTTTTTTATGCAGGGGGATTCCCTGTTGACCCAAAGAGAAGAAAATAAAAATAAATCATGCAGTCTTAGGTAAAGCAGGCCAATATTTGACACAAAGTGTGTGCTGCACAACAATGCAAACGCTTATGGTAAAGGGCCCAGCACCCTAATTGCGTAACACACGATTAATCGGAATCGGTTTCATTTTGACAGTTCAACAACATTCATTGCGTTATTTACGTGTTGAGCAGACAAATTTTTCGAACTTATGAAGCAATGGATTAGCAATTTGCTTCAAAATGATTCAGATTCCGATTGATTGTGTGTTACGCAATTGGGTTGCTGTACTTCGTATTGTCTAGGCCCAATAAGTAGGTACCTACTGACATTGGTGGGTTATTATACTGAATAGCTAAGTGGAACAATAAGGGCCGGCAGCCCACTGGCGGCATGGCACGGCAAAGGATTTTTATGCGACGAATAGAAAAATTTATTATAATTTAAAGTATGACATTAAAAGTGAAATTTGAACGTCAACGATGCCGCGACGTCCTTTGGCATCATCATTGAAAATTCAATTTTATTGTCACACATATTTAAGTTATATTTCTATTCGTCGCATAAAAATCCCTTGCCGTGCCATGCCGCCAGTGGGCGCCGGTCCTAACGCTGCTGCTTATTTTTACCCGACTACGGCGAAGCAAAAAGAAGGTTATGATCGTCACACTCGTTTTATTGGCTAAAGTCATCTAACGGGAAAATTCTTAAGGTCAGGCTACCGCAGGATTTCTTAACAGAAAAACCCAAATCGTTCAATCGTGGGTAATACCTAAGTTAAGTCATTAATCCTCAAGTTATGAAGCTAATTAAGACAGACTTTGTGTACTAATGTTTTGCAATTGGCTTGTACCGTTAGTTAGTAGTTGAGTACTTATATATTAACACAATATTATGAAATATTGCCGAGTCATGATGACGAATGAAAGGGTCTGCACAAAGGAGAATGACCCTGTATTATGGTTTTACACTTTCCTCTAAGGAAAAAAGTGACATGCGTGGGGTCCTGGGTACATACACTCTGGTCGGGCATTATTATTGGGTTTTCCAGAAGGGAATGAACCGTAGAAGTTTTTTGTCTAGATTTTTCCCCGGTTCAAGGTTCTTGGCCTAAGTACCTACTAGTAGTAGTAGTAGTAGTGGTACTAGGCTTTCACACTTTTATTACACATGATGAAACTAAAAACATACGTTGTGAAATGTGGGTGTAATATACATCTCCGCCGGCGTAGACAGTTGTGTGTATATGTAGTGCATAGTACACTTACATAATTTTAAAAAATAAGGGTAGACGACCTCGTAATTGCATTATCACTTTTGACAACAATTTCCAGAAAATTTAGACTTTACTAAGGTTGAAAGTATCTAACCTTCACAGATAAATACCTTGTTGCTTTATGACGTGCAAGTGACATTCAACCTTAGGGTGATAAAGTAATTACGTGGTCGACTGTAGAAGTTATGACTATACCATTTTATATTATGTTTACAGCCTTTTTGGTTTCTATAACTATGTTTTATAACATATTTTAATAAATGGCGGTACTTTTCAGAGGACATGCACGAATGGCAGTCAGCGCATGAGTGCAGCTGTCCTCGAGACTGCGTGTCACGTAGATACAGCGCCGAACTGACCATGGGCAACTTTAATGCTCTGCCTTACGTTCTCAGGAACCCCTAGTTAGTACCACTGTTTTTTATATAAAATAAAAACGTTGTAGTCTTCATCTTTTCGTAACGATGGTAAATTTATATTATACAGTAGGTGGCCCCGATTCTTGCGGCATCATAGGCGTTGTTCAAATCGTCAAGGGTTTAGCTGAACGGACATTTAAGACGTTCTAGCAGCTGGGACGTAGTCTGATCAGGAGCGCCAAACTCGCACTGGGTGTTTGCAAATAAATATAGTTTCATGTGTTCTGATCCAAGCTATTGTCGTTTCAATTTTTACCTTATGAAGTATACAATTATGTTACTTTTGCAGTATGGGGTTGGTTATGAACGCTAGCACCAGTGCAATGCATTTCTTCTTCACAAACCCGGTTTATTTGATGCAAAAACAAGAAACTGTCATGTCCATCATCAGTTTAGTATGTAAGTAACTTCATGAGCATTTTCCGTAGATGACAGTGTTGGTATTTGTGGTCGGAAGCGCGACTGCTGAGCAGTCACGTGTTGCTGGGTTCGATCCCCTGGTCAATAAAAAGCTGCTCGAACACATGATTTGTTCCGGTAGACGGCACGCCAACATGGTAGGTACTTGTGGCATAGCATAAGCATAATCCACCTATATTATTCCAACTGCTGGGACACAGGGCTCCAAGAGCAAGCCGCAAGAGTAGTTGGTGGCTCAGTGGTAACGGCCGCGACTTCCGTGTTGTAGGCCATGGGTTCGAACTCAAGCACGCACTTTGTATACTTTTTTTCATCACCGCTGCTCTCAAAATTGTGAAGGAAAACATCGTGAGGAAACCGGCGTGTCCTAGAACCATAAAATTGAAGACGTGACATCTACCAACCCGCACTGGACCCGCGTGATGCATTACTGCACACTCACTCTCACATAGGGCATAATTAGTGAAATTAGGGCCGGGACATATTGTTTGTCACTGGTATGAAGTCCACAATATTATTTTTCCAGTATAAACCACGATGCGCTGTACTTTACTGAGTGTGCTCCGGTTCTTATGTTGTGTTTTCGTTTTCTTTCAGCAAATCTGGGCGGTGTGTTTGGCCTGTTCATGGGATGCAGCTGCATCAGTGTGTTAGAGATATTATTTTACATTTATATCGGAATCAAAAAATACATTCGATATCGGCTTGAGAAGTGTATGCGTAATACTTTGAGGGACAATTAAAAGGTATGTTTTATGTACCGGTAAAACGGGGTGAATCGGGACGAAACTTTAAAATGGAGTTGTACTTTAAAATAATATAGTTTGTTGCTAACAAGGACACTTAATCTTTAAAAAACAGTAAACACATTAGAGTCTTTTCTGGCAACAAACTATACCTACTTATTATTTCAATGTTAGGTAATAGGTAAAACGGGCTGGTATCCGCAACTCCACGAAAATGCGCGTATTTTGCGTACGGGTGGGAAAATCGATCATTCGATCCACCCCAGCTCCTCAAGGAAGGCCAGCAACGCCTTGATGTTACTGACCGTCTCACGTAGGGTACCTGGGTTACCGAAGTACTTTGCCCTGTACGTGGCGACCACCGGGCAGTTTAGCAGCACATGTGCCGCCGTCTGGTCATCCTCCATGCAGGCCTTGCACAGCAGACTGTCTGTTACTCCTATGACATAGAGGTGTTTGTTAAATGACCCATGGCCAGTTAAAGCTGCAGTAACTGTACGCAGCTTTAGTTTATTTAGACGGAGAACCTGTTTCGTTTCTATTTCAATGTTAAAATCCATATTAAAGTTTCGTCCCGATTCACCCCTGCATCCCTATTCACCCCGTTTGACGGTAGTTTTTTTTCTGACTAGTGAAGTATTTAATATGATAAACAGCAATCAAATATTGAATGAAGATGCCCCGCTTTCTCCAAAACAATTGCTGCATTAACCTCTCTTCGTTATCAGCCTGCAGCAGTCCACTGCTGGAAGTCCCTATTGCACGCCATTCAACTCGATTTTCGGCAACTCTCATCCAGCTGTAACCAGCCACCCTGTGAAGATCGTCGCTCCACTTAGCCTGAGGGCGTCCTACCTTACGTTTGCTGATTCGCGGTCTCCACTCAAGAACTCGTCTATCCCAACGGTCATCGGTTCTTCAGCTAATATGGCCGACCCATTGCCACTTCAGCTTGCTTATTTTGTGAGCTATGTTGACAATGTTGGTTCTCTGCCGGATCACCTCGTTGCGGAGTCGATCCCTCAGAGAGACTAAGCATAGCCCATTCCATAGCTCGCACTTCCCTAAACATCAGACTTACGGGAGCAAAAAGGTTTCTCAAAAAAAAAAGCCAAGTTCAGGTGTATGTAAACAAAATTTATATTTTCTGATTTACATATATATTTTACTACATCTGCTTATAAATTCCAATAATTGTATCAAATATATTGCTTTGCTAATTTTCATGAAAAAATACAAAAGTATTCTACATTGCGTTAAGAAAAATCGTCTAGAAAAAATTACATCTCTATTAATCCTAGATGTTCATATTATGCGTAATAATATTTCGAATGAGTAATAACTTCATAGCAAAAATTGTCGCTTATAAAACCATAGGCAATGTTCCGCACTATTGCACTAGATATAATCCATGCAGCAGGATAATTGCGTAACACACGACCAGTAGCAATGTGTTCCATTTTGACAGTTCTACAACATTCATTGCGTTGCGTTGTTGAGCAGATAAATATTTTGAACATAATATATGCAGCGATGGATTAGCAATATCCTTCAAAATGATTGAAAGTGTGTTACGCAATTATGGTGCTGGTCATACAGTAAGTCGTAGATTACTAAATAAATACTCTCCGCTCTCTGCGCGTAGACAATAATACTTTAACGGGAATAACTAAACCTAAAGTAACGACATAAACTCAATATTTGGCTTAGATTTTAATTACAACTACGATAAAGCACATGAAGTAATAATTTGGTCTAAGTTATGCATATAATATATAATTAAATCGTTAAGTGCCCTTACACTAATTATTGCCTTAAACTAATTTATTTTTTATTCCAGTGGTATCTACTGATTAGAGACATCCTAGGAAACTCATGCCACGGATCAATAGTATCATAGCATTAATGTTTATATAATATTTTATATAATTGACTTACATACTTTATTTACTGTAACAATTTAATAACTGTAATTAGAAAATAGTTAATTTCATGTAGTTAACATTAGACAGTGTGAGTATAAAAATGCAGTCAGTGCAGCATGTACGTACGTTCAACGATATTACATATGTAATGGCATGAGTTACAATACATATAATAAGACAACCGCGCCGGGCCACGAGCCGCGGGCGCTCACAAATCACTGGACGTATCACAAAGGCTTAACAATAATTTTACACTACCAGTACCTAATCCAATGGAACGGTAAGACGTTACATCAACATTGAGCTAACTTACATACAATATATTAATTATTCTTTAAGTAATATTGCTGTTAGTTTATGGTTAACTAAATATTTCGTACTCGTAATTATTGTATTCCTGAGAGTAGACGTAGTAAATGGCACGAGGTTTATTATGACAAGATACTTTGAGGATCGTTCAATAAATACATTTTTGTGCCGAAATATTCCGAAGTGAACTGTGTAAAAGAGATCTTTTACAAATATTACCTTACATTCCTTACAATATAAAACGCACCGTCTATTCTAGCCTCGCTAGACATTAAGCACAACACGAAAATAAATCCCTGAAATGCTTCAAATAAAACTCTGTTTTATTTTCGAACACAATATTTTTTTTTCTGCAGAAATACACATCTATTTATAAAAATATTTTTTTCTTTAGAATGTTAGAAAACAGCTCATAAATTGACTTCAGTAGGCCGGCGACGGCGACGTAGCCGTCACTAACTTTAACAAGACTACGATTATAAATACAAAGCACAAGTGAGCAAGTATGTTACTTAAATATAGCTCTCAATAAATAAAGAGTAATAGAATAGAAAGATTCGATCGGCTTCCGACCGAACCGGAGAAGACGAGAAAGAGAGATTTCGGCGTCGCCGATACAGGTCGAATAAATAAGTGTAGTCTTTAGAAGACGAACTAGTCGCGACGCGTGACGTCACGTTCCGAGAGGCAGGGGCTCGCCGCCGGCGCGCTGGCCTCAGAGGCTGACGAGCGAGCTGTGCGCGTCGGGCGAGCTGGCGTCCGGGGCCGCGCGCTGCTGCTGCGCGCACGGGTGCGGGTGCGGGTGCACCGGCGTGAGGCCCGTGCCGCCCTCCATCAGGCTGTCGAAGTTGAACGGGATGCCGTTGCTGGGCGTGCTTATCTCTATGCCCGCTATTTTGTTGTTGCCGAGGGCTTTGTTATTGTGTAACTGGAATAGATAAAGGTTTTGTTAGTTATGGCTATTTACGTCCTTGACGCATTTGACAGGAAGACTGTTTTCGGCTTGAAAGTGATATCAGGGATAGAACTTTTATAAACGATCCAATCAAATTGAATATCGGAATAACAAAGAAGAAAACTGTTCATATCCACTGCTTACGAATTCATTCAAATATTTTGCATGATCAACTAACTTCTAAACTCAATTTCCTTCAATTAGCAAATCTCGCTTAGCGTAAACTATGGTTAAAAATAAATAGAAAAGCCTTAATACCTGTGCGGGTGTAAGGCTGAGCGGCACCTGTAAGGAGTTGGGTCTGTTGGGGCGCGAGAGCACCGGCGGCGTGTCTAGCGGCGCCGGCGCAGAGCTCGTCACCATCGGGTTGGCCGCCGACAACATTATTCTAGAAAAAGAAAAAAAATACAATGTTAGTTTATTGTCGCTAACAGACACCTCGAGGAAATGCAAACGCAAGAATGTTTAAAAAAAAAACCATGATTTAAAATAGATGTTTCTGTCTTCACATTTAGAACTTCGTTTAGCCTTTTCCCAATTATGTTGGAGTTGGCTTTCAACCAGTATTTTTGAATACCAGTATTTTTTCTATGGAGTGACTGCCATCTCTACCTCCACAACCCGCTACTGGGTAACACGATACCCTTTGAAATCCCTCCATCTTGAACGTCAGATAGAACCCTTCAAATAAATTTCTAGGTAAAACGAGAAACAAAAAAAAAAGTAAACTCACTTCTTGTCATTCGCCGGCGAAGTAAATATATTATCCAACACCATGACGGGGTCCACAACAGGTTCCACAACTTCCACTTTGACTCGCACACCATCTTCGGGCATCTCCGGGTAGGCATACTCTTGGAAGGGCTTGACATCGGGAGGACTCGTTGACCGCTTGCCGAGAGGACACGACAGCATATGAGTCTGTAAAATCGACTCTAACTGCTCCCGATCATGGTTCAATTTCCGAATCTCCTCCTGAAGAGATTGTTTCTTCTCTTCGAGTTTATCAGTCTCGTCCTGGAGTTCGTTTGTGTGATCGAGTCTGCGTTTACGGCAGCGAGCGGCGGCCATCTTGTTTCTCTCTCTCCTGACCTTGCGTCTCTCTTCCTCCTCGGGGGAGATGTCAGTGGGTGTCTTGGTAGGTCTGCGGCCGCCCATGTTGCGCCGCTTGGGCGTGGGCAGGCCGGGACTGCTGCTACTGTCTCCGCTGGCAGACATTGGGCCCGGCGACACATGCAGCGCCGTCGTCGGGCCCGAGTCGCAGTACCCCACCGAATTCAGGATGCCTGGAATTAGAAAGATGTTATTATAGTTTTATATTGCGGACGATTTATTTATTCAAAAACATTTGATTCTAACAGGCCATGAGTGATTGAAAATGATTTTTGGAAATCTTTGATAATTCTGTTTCTAAATTCGGAAATGTTTACCTATAATTCCTTAAATTCGGCTTAAAAAATGTTCCCCCAGCCCAAATACCCAAATTCCCTTTCTACTCCCCAAAATTCCCTTTCTAATCCCCTAAATTCCCTTTCTAATCCCCCAAATTCCCTTTATTATTTAAATAAATAAAATATCAAATAATCAACCCAAACCAAATATAATTTTTGATCCCCTGAAACCCTTCGAATTCCCAAAAGTAATTCCGTACATACCGTAGTTGTTGGCGTGCGTGACTGAAGGTGGTACGAAGCCGGCGTGCGTGGTCGGCTCGCTGCGGCAGTTGGTCAGCTCGATGTAAGTCTGCTCGAAGTTCCGCAGCTGAGTGGGCGTAATGGTGGCCGTGGTGCGGGTTGGGACCCCCGACTGGAGGCCCTCAAGGTTTGCCAACTGGAAAAAAAGAATATAAGTATAAGTATTGGATGAAAAGGGAGTTATTTTCAAAGATTGCTTAAGACCTTTCAATGAGCACAGAGCTTGCTAAACCAACTCATTGTTGTGTGGGGAAAAGGCGTGAAATTGAAAACACATTTTAAGCCTTCAGGATGTAAAGTAAGATTCTGAATAAGAGTCCAGTTAGGTACTGAGAAATGAATAAATAAAACCAGCTGTGGATGGGCCATAAGAGCCAAAGGGAGCCGAAAACCACATCTTTCTTCAAATATACGTTATTATCTTTCTGATGATTCGATAAGCTAATGCGTCATGGTGTTTCGAAATAATTAAATCGCAGAATGAAAAGAAACTAGAGTGTCAACCTGTTACAACTTGTTTGACACACTCGAGGCTAAACAAATTAATTAACAACATAGACAGACCTAACACAGCATCGTCATCAAATGTTGAACTCGACCGATTATTCCTAGAAGTTCAACTACCTATACAATTAAATTTATTGATAGTATTCGCTACTTTTCAATAATTCATTGCAAATTATAATTTGTTATGCAATATTTATTGTTATGATCGAACGGTGGTTGCTTCCACATTCCGATCGCAATTTATCAGCAAAATATTTTCACAACACATGTATCGTATCATCAACATAACAAAATAACAATTTTATTTACATATTAATTTAACATTCTTCCGTAAAAGTAAATAGTTTAATGGTCTTTTTAAATGTTCTTTTTTTACTCTCTAATTTTGTTTATCTCAAGAGCCCGCGTAAGTTTTGTAGTGAGTAGGTACGCTAATGGTATGTGCGTTGAAAGCCGACCGATAAATCTGTCACCTCAAAACTGATGCTCTAGTAACAAATGTACTGCTCTCCTTACTTGTATTGCATATTACTTGTGATAAGGATTTATTAACATAAATTAGTCAGTTCTAGTTGTACTAAATTATACCAAACTGTTAATGAGTCTAATGTGGAAAGACACCTTTACTCAACGTTTGTGACACCTATAAATGGACGAAGAGCCAATTCTCTGTACAAACGACAGGGTCCTAGAATTTAGAACACATCGGCTAGTGCGAGTCTAGCATACAACAGTGGCAGTGGGCGGTATACCTGCTGGCACCACAGCTCCGTGGCGAGGATGTTGGCGATCTCCAGAGGATCAATGTTCTGCATCTTGCGGTGCTAACTCAACCACGTTTATAATTAGACGCTTACTCTATTGTGTTGCGCTTTTTGCGACGCGACACCTTCGTGCGGTTCGAGTTTGTTAGTCGATTTGTTCGTTATAATCCGCCCTCGCAAAAGTGCAGTAGGTATTAACTACGTGAGGTCGATCCGTCTGGGCACCGACGAGATTTGATATCGCGGGACTTTCGTATAGGGGTCGGCGTTAACGCGTGTTTAGGGGCGGATCGTAGGTCGTATGTCGCGAAAATCGCGTGGAGAATCGTGTGCGCGGGAGTGCGGGTCGTTCGTTCGTTGCGCGCGCGTACGGCGGCCGGCCGCGGCGGATCGCGCGCTACTGAACGCCGCGCCCGCGCACGCTCGCCCGAAATCTTCGCCCACGAGCGACGTCGAATCATTTATTAATAGAATACTCCTCTAACTCCGGAAATATTTCGCATCATTTCGCATCGCACGCGGCGATGGTTACTTATCTGAGGTAACGCTTTATACTCAAAACAAAGCCTCTGCACTCGTGCAATCCAGCAGCTTTCAAACAAAGCTTCAGAATTTTCCGCGAGACAACATATTTTTCATTTTGCTTCAAAAGAGGTTGGGTACATTTTGATGGACAGTTAGGGCTACGGTATTTCGAGCTTAATATAGTAGTATCGATTAACTATTGTAGATTTATGATGCGAGCGGTGACGCCACTGGTGGGCGGGAGGCTCGGTCGGACCTTGTCGCAAGGACGCGTGGACCCGTGGGCGCGCTCATTACGGCCATAGACGCGCGTCAATACTACCTTAAAAGGCGTGTTGTAAAAGTGCAGAAATCATTTTTGAACATACCAAGTCAATGAATAACCTAATATAGCCATTTATTACTTTGTCAGAATTCCACGCGAGCCTTGCTAAGATTCGATTACAATGATGGATATATAAAAGATCGTATACCTACAGATAAGTATTCCGACATTCCCGACCTCGTGCATCAGTGCAAGTGCGGAGACAAAGCAGGCGGCTGCTCCGGAAGGCGCTCTGCCCGGTCAATTACTACAATTGCTTAAATGAAATTCGTCTCAAATGCCCGCGCGCATTGTATAGCTAACATGTACGTTAATTGGTCACGGTGCTTTACCTAACAATTAACCAACGCTTTATTATCACATTCTTGCTTGTTAGTCTTGGTCATGTTACTTTTCGGGTGTTTGGATCCTTGTTCGCATTTCTCTTAGTTTCCGTTCGCTTCGAAAAGAACTTGGGATTCTACTTGCTTTGTCTGGTCGTGTGACGACAAAGGATTTCGCAAACATGTCACGAATTTTTCTTTGTGTTGAGACCTCTCATTTCATATTGCTGTCACACTGTATAAAGAAATTGTTACCTTGACCTATAGACTGAACTGCGTCATTCCTGCGTGTATTGTGTGCTAGGGCTTATTCACATTTTCTTGGAAGCGTCGAAGCATCGCGGCATCGTACGCGTTGAGCCCTTGAGGGTTCTCAGAGAGCGTAGTACGCGGTGTTATCGGTAGCAGCAGCACGCCAATGAGATCACCACTATATCTAGTTGTGACGTATCAACGTACAGCGCTTCTATAATGTTTTGTTCTGTTACACTTGAACCATTATTTGAGGCACTAATTTTTGTTTACGTCACGAATCTAATGTGTACCGTTTGAGAATTAATGACCGGGCAATTTTTCCTGCAAGCTTTCTAAGAAAAGTATTGAAAGAATTTGTAGAAATTAAGGGGGAAAACCTAATTCACTACGTTATCTATAACAATTTGCACAATAATTTCGCAAGAGTTGTGTCGCAACACTCTACTTGCGAAATACGGATTTTCTTTTGTCCAGCACAACTAGGTGAGGTTTGTAAGCTCAGTTGATAAGGCAAACCGTTATCCGCACGTGTGCCCTCCCACATAATGCAATATCTAATCGTGTGTGCAATGTCCACATGCATTCAGTTTCACGGAAAACTGTCCTCACTGACCCAAATAAAATGAAACTTTTTCACGTATTTCCAATTGGTCATCAAATTCATACTTATCTTATAAGACTTGTTCAAAGTAGAAACTACAAGATATGTTTATGATATATCTTCACTGTTCCCTCGGTAACTGGGTTCAGTTGTTGGACATACCGTATCATTTTCCTTATAGATATTTAACAGATATCAAAGTTATCGCTGTAATCGTTCGCACAGGTGCTTCGAGGAAGAGCACATTTTTATTTGTTTATATTTTCCTCAATTGAACGTCGTGTCGCGATGTTTCCCGAACTGCGTCGTCAGAGTTTTATTTAGCTCCGTATCAGAGCGCGAGGTTGGCTATTGCTTTCCGGGAACGATGGCCGATACTACATCTGCACACTGTTTCACATTTTATTGTGCAAAACAAATAAAAACATAATTTCGCAACCGAATAAAATGGGTATTGACTGAAAACAGGAGCAGCTCTTTGACGTACATAAAACATCGATTTGAACCACGTTAAGCCATGTGGCTAAGAATTGACCAGAACATCGGCTTCGATAGGCAAGTTCTCATGAATATCATAGGAATGGGAAGCAATATCTCCCTGTGAATTATTGGCCTCAAAATGTGTGTGAGTTTCCTTGCAGGGTCACAAAATATGAAACCCAGAAATACTATAGGACGGGTATGGCAGTAGTATATGTATTATGTACATATTATTATTTGTTGAATGTGAGCCCTGGCAATAGGCCAGGCACCATGAGAATAAAGAAGAACAACAAAATCCACAAAGAGACTAGTAAGGGATATTGGTAGAGTCGAATGGCAGAAGACCAATGTTGAGAAATTTTGCACAAAAATTGATTTTTCCAAATTGTCTCATTCCCAAAACAAAACAACCATTAAAAGCAACAAACTTTAAAAATAAGACGCACATCACAATGTCAATATGTTTGACAATAACAAAGCGAAGGTATATGACCCTATAGAATAGCGCGAAATTAGTATTCGGAAACCACTTGTGTCATACATAAACGGCACCGCGGTGTTTTATAGATTTGTATTCTTGTATGACCATTTGGGTGGTCATATAGAATAGATTTTCTCCAAAGATAATATTGTTCAAGATCGTGATGGGGTTACTGATAGAATAAAGCGTGGACTCATCGTAGAGGATGGCACTATTGGGTTAAATTTTGATTTACTTTGTGATCTAGAATCTGCTATAAAAGCTTTGCTTCAATACAATATGTAAATAATCATCTACTAAGAAAGAATCAGACTTCCGAGAAGATTAAATTATTACAATGCAGCTATTGGGAATGGAAGTTAGTCTGACAATTAGTCAGCCTTCAAAACTGGGAAAATCCCCATCAGTTTTTAAGATTCAGTTACCCCTAAAAATCTTGGCCTATATGTAAAAATACGTGTGAATCCTACGAGGCTTGGGATCGGTATGCGCGTCGCGTACATAGAACATGCGCGAGCGCACGTGGCGGCCGCGTGATGCGACAGGTGAGGCACGCCCACCGCACACAATATTTGGTCACCTTTGTAATGAGGTTACAGCTGTGCCTAGAACTTGTAGATGGAGGAAGTATTTTAGGTCTAGATTTTTTCAACTTTTTTGTAAGGAATCCGGAGAGAAATATGAGAAAAAAATTACTATTGGGAATAGGAACTCCATGAATGATGTAGTAGTAGTACATAGGTAGTAGCAATGAAAAACAAAAAATTCCGCCAGCACAAGTTATCGAGCAGAAACCTCTTTGAAGAATTGCCAAAATACAAAGGGTAACCGGATAAACCAACCGTCCAAGAAAAGCAATTAGAGGTGCGGCTTGAAGAAGATGACAAAGTCGGAAAAGCCATTGACTTAAAGATGAAAGAGAAAGATAAAAGAGGTAAACTGCTCGGAGTAAACAATAGATGATCTGGCTGTAGTTAGGCTACAGCCAGAGCCGCCCAGAACTATACTGCACAGGAGTACGCAATGTGAAATTCCTAGCTCGCCATAACAAACCTTGAGCTGTTCGAAAAGTGACCCCAATTCCATGGAGATACGGAACTTATTGACATCGCTAACCACGGGCGCCATAAAGCACTCCCAGGCTATTACCCCATCAAGTTTAAGTGGCCAGTAACCCGTCAAGATGTGTACTTCTAAAGCCGTCTCTTCGTATCTGGTCGGCTGTCTGGGAGCTCATTAACGGAACGCTAATTGCTCATACTAATAGCGACGCTCCGGCGAGTTAGAAAATTCCTTGAACTGATTCTAAATAAAATAAAGAACAGCTTGTGTTGCATTACTTTATGTGATGAGGATAATTCGGAGCGCATAATTAAATTGAAATTGAATGCAGAGACCACGGCCAATTTATTTGATTTATGTATAGCAATCTTATTCCACTCCTTAAGTATTACGATTGAATAAATAGCACCTTAAAAATCTGTGCTAGAAGCAGCAAAAAATCAAATATCCTTGATAAATTTGTTCGTCCGGAAAGGAAAGGTGCGCGTCAAGGTTCCGTTAGATCATTATTTGAGGTAATAGAATACTGTTTTGTTTATAAACCTAAAATAAAATAAGCAGACACGAGACCGAAAGATAAATCAAGCATCATAAAAAAAACCGGTACATATTTACATTGTCACACATTGGATTGATTCAAATGATAGACATGTCACATGTAAGTAACAAAGTATAATAAAAGTTTAAACTGTAGAAATAATAAGAGCAACACATGCAACCGATGTGTGGCGCCGCCGACGGCCTGTCGCGACATTGACCGCCACCGAGCGAATAATAAAATAAATCGACGCCCTGGCACCGCGCCAGCGTCCCTTCACTTTACCTTTATTGTACGAAACTAACGCTCAAGCGAAAACCATCGCTGCACACACGTAAACCATGGAAAGTGAAGCCGAACCTAGGCAGCAATGAATAAAACACCAGATAGCGGTGAAAAATTAGCGTTCAGTCAGGACGACGCGATCGATGCACTGTCGCTTTCCATATGCACCCTTCACACATACCCTAGGGACTTTTAAAGGACAAAGGGTTACAAGTAAAGTCACCAGTAATTCTTTGTAGTAGTTAATACCATGCTGCCGAAGAGCAAAGTTGGAAGTATAAAGAAAAGTAGTCTTTGTTGGCACAAATGAGGTGGTCATTATAGCGACTGCCCGACCGGAGTCGACCTTCGTTTTCACGAAAACTGCTCCATTCTGTGTTTCTCGGAAAACCCGCGTGACTCACCGTCACTCGCTCTCTATCGCGGGTCACTACGATCGCGTATTTACATTCGACGTCGTCGGCTCAATTCAAAAACTCGATTACGTTGAATGATTCATTCTGAACTATGAATCATCATCGCGCGACATTGGTGAAAAGTAACAAAAAAATGAGGTAATAAAATATAGATTCCAAGAATTGCGTAATGAATATTGCGTGTGAAATGATAGGCAATTATTGTTTATTTTACTAGAAAAAACAAGGATTAAGAACAAGAAAGTAACACGTAACTTGCAAGGAACTGAAAAACTTGTAGAGCCAAGGAAAATATAATATAGCTGATTCAGTAGGACAATAAACTATTTAATTCATACTTTGTAATAAAGTGATTATGATTCGTCTCATTTAGCTGAAAGATAAGGTTATCTAAAGCGCTACGTATGGCGCCGAAGCAAGGACCGGATATCGTCCGGAAATGGCAAGCATTCCGCGCGGCGCCGACGGCTAACCGCACACTTGTCGAAAAAACTCGCGCTTTTTTACGGACATTATGTTCAATACAATTACTGTTCTCGACACGAAATGTATTATTTTTAATACTCCTGGGTTTTAGGTCATCTTTTGTTTCGTGGAATTTTGCAAAATTTTGGACAAAGAACAGTTAATTAAGATTGAATATTACAGAAGGGCATAACGGGTTATCTACAGTGAGAACTGTTTTAAATCGGTATTTATTGTTATGCACCGATAAGGAACAAGCAGCTGCACGAATGCGGTAGAACAAAGAGGTATAATCCTAGCGCGTTAAAAGGCAATGCAAATTATATCGCCGCGCTAATGGTTATTGTGACTCTTCGCGCGGTCAGATTACGTACACTTACATGCATTATCTTGAATTAATTAGCTGGAAGGAGTGACGTAATTACGAAATAAATGCAATATGAACACTCAAGTACTCTCGGAGCGTTATTTTGACCGACTGAAACGACACGTAAATGACAAAAATATTACGGCAGATTATGTGGCCATGCAAAGTCCAAATTACATGCCTTACTATTTTGGTCATTTTGATAAACAATTTGATAGGTAAATCGCTTAAGCATGTACCTACGTATATTGTATGTGGATGTTATCTACAAAACTTGATTGACAAAATATTTACAATATTTATTCTTTATAACAATGTTTTTACTAACGATTATCCTACATGAAAGATTGCATGTCTATGGAGCTAATAGAGTGGTGAATTGAATTAACACTACGTATTATTAGTCGAGATCCTCGGTAACCCGTCGCCGCGTCGCGACTGCCGTCTTCAGACCGACGCCTACGCAAATGTATTCCTTGTTTTATTCATTTTTTAATTGCGTCGCCTACATTGCCATCAAAGAAATCGTCTTTGCAGTACTTAAGGAGTTCATTTAAAGTTAAATATACTTCGACCAAAATACGATAAAAGTTAGCATATTCGGTTGACTGAAGTGTCAATGTAGCACAAATTCTCATTATTAAAACGTTCCAACTCGAAACTTGGAAATAACATTATACAGACGGAGAATTAAAGATTGGGAACGAGATAATAAAGCAACTCCTTATGTGGGTAATGGTATTTAAAATAAAATGCATACTAAATGGTTAGGTAAAGCAGATAAAGAGTATGAAGTCAATGTAGGCATTACTTTCAACCAGTAACTGCCGGTCAGTAATAAACGAGGTATGGCGAGGTGAGAACAAAGTTTACGCTACTCATACTGTTTAACGACATAGTGAACGTTTTGGAATCGCAATGCAAAAATATGAACAATTCACTTTGTCGGTGCACATTTAAAGAAACTTTGTAGAACATAACGAAACAGTTATATTAGGCGACGCGACGTATAGACGGATAGACAGACAAAGCCATTGTCTCGATGCTCGCTGTGTTTGGCGGCACTTATGCTAATTTCTTTTGACTTACACGAGCCTTCATTGCGGGCTAACAAAATGCTTTATTACCTGCAATATTTTAGCGAAAACCAACCGATGTCAGTGTCATTTGGAGACATTTTGTGAAATCGTGAGCATTTTACCTGATCCATTTTGAAATGTTCAAGAGTTTCAGAAAACAATCCAAACTGATAAAACAATGATGCAACTGCAAATCCCTGCATCAAAAACAGGCGTTGAGGGATCCCGTTAATCTGTTACAAAGTGGGCTCAGCTGCGCGTGCGCAGTTGAAAGCATTTCGGTTTATCAGTTGGGTGCGGAAAGGCCGCCACTTCGCTGTGGCCCTGGCACCGCCTAGCACCACCCGAGAGCCGACAAGAGAGATAATTGTACGCCCATCATCTGACGTCACACAGTATTTTGTTGTATTCAAGGAAAAACGCGTTTTTATGTTTCGACATAAAAAGGTGTGGAAATTCCAAAATGTTGTATAGGTACTTCCTTTTGCGTAGAAAGTTTTGAAAAACATACAATATTTCATTTATCTTGTCGAATAAGTTGGAACATTACAATTTATATGCCAACAAATAATAATTACTAAAAGTTGCTGCTAAACAATTACTAAGTAATTAATTTGAAACGGGTCGTACAATTACTTACGTAAACAACATTTACATAGAATTTCGTTGTCTAAATCGCAATTTATTGATCTAAATATTATCTATTGTTTGTTTTGTCCGGGTTACGTCTCAATTTGCAGGACTCGTCCCTTCGTTATCAGTGCAGATAGCGGCATCCCAATCGCTGCCTCCACCGGCACTACGCTTATCGCCCTTCCACGAACACTTAGCTGCACAAACACTAAACTTGCACTTATCGCAAAATGTTTCACAATGGCTCTTCTACAGAAAATGAATGAATACCGATGAAGCGGGAATCAGCTATACAGGAATGATAATTACATCTTTTTAGTAGTTGGGTTTTTTTAAATGCAAATTTGTTATCGCCAATTGAGCAAAAAAATAAGTCCAAAGTACACTAGAAATAACATGGCAAAAGAGTGCTGGAAACCTTTGACCTCTAGCAATTTATCTAGCTAGCTCAATTTCAAATCCAGTCAGAAAGGTGGAAAAAAAATAATATAGTACCTATCTAAGTTGGTGAACTTCAAGATAGGTACCAAACGTTGGAACTTGTGTAGTGAAGAGATCATTTATTCATATGATAAAAGACGAATAAATTAACTGCTGTAGAATAATAAAATATGATGTAAACGTGAACTGGAAGTATTAGGAAAATGCGCGTATGTGTATTTTGCTAATACTTCCAGTTCACGTTATCCAGACCACATATTAATACTACTTAATATGTATATTCCCAGAAAATCAAACAGTTCAGTACGTAAATAACAAATAAGACGTAATTTCAGATGTACTCGTAAATGTGTGTAGATTCAGTGTCACTACGAGTTACAATACATCAAGCAAAGTGTACAATCGTGTAACTGACATCAGCTTGGCAGAAGCCCAAGGTTTTGTCAAACGTACTTCATGTCCGTGTATCACAATGCAGACAGTTAACCGATTAGTATGTCATAATTTGTGTTGAACGCTTTCTACTTGAAAGGAAAATGTATTGAAATACCTGACCAGGAACCTAATTCATTATAGTGAACTTTGGAAAAAGTCGACCGGAATTTTGTTTGTCCTGGAAGTTTTTCAGTGGAACAACAAAATTGTTATGGCCTAAATCTCGTAGTCCAGGGTGCATTACGAGTTTTAGGGAAACGACCATATTATAATCTACATAGACGACGTTTTTGGGCCCTTAAGATAATTCTTTAATTTAACACTAAATAGTTGCTAGGTGACAAACACCGATTAAGCAAAAGAAAAAAATAATTGCTCATGTCATGTGAAGCAAAGTAATAAAAGTTTGCCTACATACAACTGTAGATAGTCTTTATGGATGTCATCAAAAGAGAAGAGACGCATTTAAACGACACACGACGAATAATAAGCCCGCATAAAATAGATTTTTATATATTTTTATGTGACCAAGAGAATAATGCCTCCTGTATAAAACTAATTTGAATAGCGCAACAGGATGCCAGTGTGCATGTATATGTCCCCACATTTGTCTTAAATTACTTTGATAAATATTTATTATATGCTGATAGCTTGTACTTAATCAAGTCATTGTTGGGACTGAAGATTTCTTCAATGATAGCTGTATTGATAACTCTGATATTGTTTTAGATTTGTCTATAGTAAAAATGGATCGTTATATTCAAACAGTTAGTTAATGTTATTGTTGTGTTATCGCATTTAATATTATGAGGAAGGGATAGCCAACCATCGATGGCGTCAATGGAGTCGACAATTGACATTTCCTAGTTTTTATCTTATCAAGGTATCATTTAAAATATCACCCTACCTATAGACAGTCATGAGAATTTTATTTTATCATGCTGTGTGTGTGTGTGTGTGTTTATGTTTATGAATAAAGAAACACACAATGTTATTTCTTATATTAAAAAAACCAATTGGAGCATTTATAACTATTGAGATAATGTGTTACTATACAATATCTATTTATACCGTTTTCACAAATGTAAAAATATTTACACTATCATGACTTCAAGGAACGATGGGGCATTCAATAAAAATAATCAGCAGCGGCGCCGATAAACTAGAAAGCAAACAATGTTCCACAGATTCTTATCATGATTGTAATACGACCACATTTAATCTAGCTAAACGTTAAATAAAAAAATTGCCAAGTCAAAAACCATATGCATTGGTTTTTTTTTTTTTTTTGCGCATTGATCTGTTGCTTCTGGGTTCATCCGCGCACTCGGTGAGACAATTAGAGGCTCACTTACAGCCCACAGTGGATACAATGGCGATGCAAATAATCGCGATTATGGCAAGGTTGACGTCGGTCGGCGGAGGGTTCGTTCAACTGACCGCGAGCGATGACACGGTGCGCGCGCGCAGCGTCGCGGCGTCACACGCGCGCCTTCGCCGCACCGCCTCCAACATGCTGCGACGACCATCTCAACAACGATTAGACCACATGATAACAAACAATACTGGCCACTCGGGCAATCATCACTATAGTGTCAAGTGACATCGTATACCCTTGCTCTTGCCACCTATGGCAAGGTATACCTATGCATGTAGCTATTAGTATAGCTGGACATCATTTAGTGATGATAATATCGTAAACCAATAACGTACCTAGATGATGCAATAAAAACAGATAGGTAATGACAAACAAAACTAATCTCTGTTTGTCATGTGGTATCATTACGAAACGACCAGGGAATTCCTATTCTCCATCGCGATATCTCGGCGTATATGACAGATTAACACTCACCGATTTCCTCTAACTGCAATCCAAATTACGCACTTCACAATGCAACAGGAAACTTCATTAAAAACTTCAAAAACTTGTCGTAACTTGATACAAGCAAGCGCGATTCCCGCGTGCGCGCAACGAAAACAATCGGCTGACAGATGTCGGTCGGCGTCGGAAAACCCCTCAGAAACTACGCGGCGCGAAGCACGCAGTGTGTAAATATTATTGCCTCGACTGGACAAAGGTTTTTGTTATCTAAAACCGGTGTCAGCGAGCGTGCACGACACGCGCGGCCAGCGGTAGAACGTGGAGTGAGGCTCGCGCGCCGGCCCCGCCACCGTCTGATAAGCCTGGCGCGACGCCCCCCGGCGACGCCTACGCCCCACTCGGCGCCGCCGCACCGGTGCATCGTAAACACCACCGGCCGCCCCTCGGCACCCGGCACCGGCGGCGCAGCCACCGCCGCCGCCGACCAGACGGGCCCCCGCGCATTATGCACCGCACCTACGCACAATTTCACAACTGCAAGGCACCTCGGCGCGTTGCAGAAAATCAACAACTTTCGATTCCTTAAAAAGACGAGGAAACAGAGGCTTGCCAGTTGCGAAACTATGGCGGCAGCCCAGATACCGATGAGAACAATGAGGCGCAAACAAACGCAGCACCTTTTTAGTGTCCTCCTAATTGGGCTGGTGGTGCGTCGGACAGAAACTCAATATGCAACGCGATCGGTACGGTACATAAACGGAATAATTGAATTAGTGCAAGCATGTCGAGCACGACCAGCCAGGCCGCCGCCGCCGGTCCACCACTGCACACCTATGGACTCAATCATCGATACTCACGTATAAAGTATGAAAATACAAATGACAAGATTACTACAAAAAGGTGAACAATCATAAACGATGATATGCAGCTATTCAGTTTATTGACCATCAATAAACTTTGTGACCATTGACCCATAGAAGTTATAGCTGAAACCGTCATCATTAACTGAGAAAATAAAACAAGCAGCAATGTTTGTATCCTACCGTGAAATACCAAATTCAGTGGAATATATAATATCGTTTAACGGTCTAATTCATAAAAGGGAAGCGGGCTATATTTTTAAGTGGTTAGCACTGAAAAGATATTATAATGTTTAATTTCTTCAACCAGTTAGCAATGGTCAATGCTAATAAAGCAATAGTCGTTAAAACACAGGGCTGTTTCACAATCATGATAATTAAAAGCGTGCTAATGCCGAAGTTTGACAAAGTCGTGAAATCAACCGTGCATGTGCAGAATCGTTTGCATAAGCGCGCACAGACGAGTAATCAACCATAACATGGAGGGAAGAACAGAAAGAGAAAGATTGAGGAAAATATGATTATTTTGTTTAAAACGAAAATAAGTAATCAAATTGTTGTTTAAAAAGAAAATAGATATATTGATCGCATTCAAGGTGGTCGGTAAGGTCATGCAGACTTTTAGTTCCATCACCCATACACGGGTTCAATGATCTTCGAAGTTGTACAGCATACAACGTAATAGGTAACTATTAACTACGTCGTTTGTATACTTTGTATTCATATAGCGATGAGAAAATCATCTTTGACGAAATAAGTAAAATTTTCAACGTGTTTTCATAAATAGGTGAACATCGCAATATTCGCAATATAGTTAATGAGATTCGAATTTCGAAATAAGCAAATTAAAGAGAAACAAAAAAAGAAGCGGTCCAGTAACAACATGACACGCGACCTTTTGCAAATGTTTCAGAATTAAGAACTGCGTAGGTGTAGTAAAATACAAAAATGGATTCGAAGAATTGCGGCAAGTAAGCAGCCATTCGAAACCCATTAATTCAGTTATTTACCGACATCCCATGTTATCAAAACAATTTATTGTAAGAACGAACAGCAGAGCTGGTGTCTGAAATAATAACAATCAGAATTCGACAATATTGAAAGCAACACATCTTCCACTTCTGAGAATAAAATATGTATATTAAAAAAAAAAGATTTCGTATGCAATCTTTACACGCTCTGAAGGTCATGGCGATAAAATTTCGCACAAATTCAGCGGAATGCCATAAAAGTAAAATATTTATCATCGATAATCCGTAATGGCGAAACCTATATAACAGTGCCAGAGGAATCTCAAAAAAATGATTTAAATAACATTGAAAACGCAGCCACAGTCGTAAACATTTACGAGTACATTACTCTCAGTAAACTGGCATGCCCGTGCAAATTATCCGCCCGACAATTTATACCACACCAGCTTCTGACCGCGACTTCGTCCGCGTGAAATTTCGTCGCATCGTATCGCCGGCCTCTTACTTCATTTTCGCTCAGTGTCCTTTCTGACTTTTTAATTATTTTTGCTCGGCCCTGGTGGTCTTAGCGTGATAGATAATCTTCCTCAAGAATTGGGCTATCAAATGCATAAATAATTGTTCAAATCGGACTGGTAGTTCCGGATCCGGAGATTACCCCCTACATACAAACAAACCAATTTTACCTCTTTATAATATTACGTATTAGTATAGTATAGATTGGAATATATGTTTTTTGATGAATATTAACCCGAGCAGTTGGACACGGTGAGTCGAGAAAGCAGAACAATAGTGATCAAAATATTTAAAGCACAAAAAAGCTTTCCTATATGAAACACGATTGTAGGAGACGTTCAGAAAAAAAACGAATCCCATATTTCTTTGTGGGTTACATAAAATATAAAATCAATGTCATATAACTCTGTCCGTCAGGCGAGAAATCTGTCGGGGCGCGTTAGGCCCACATAAATTACAAGATTAATCTTTTCAAATAATTTGACCTTTTCATCTGACGAGGGTTCATTAAATAATGGCGTCGGTATTGGTAGTGCGGTTATTGTGCCGTCTATCACGAATTTTGTTGTGGGCGGGAGCAGACTGCCTACAATTCATAGCCCTATTATTCAAAGAGTCTTTGAGGGTTGAAATTGTGATTCTCATGTAGATGATGAAGCTATCTGCGATAACACATTATAGAAAGCTTATAATCACAAATGGTATGCTAATTACGCTATACTCTTTTCGATAAGTTATATAGTTATCAAAATAACTCTACCTGGAAGTCTATTGTTTGTAGGCGCAAGTAGAAACATTAGCCTGACTTCATAATTTTATTAATTTAATGCATCACTGCAATAATAAACTGCATAGCATATTAAAATATGCAGGTTTTATAGCTTTTCCTTCTAAGTAATTTGTTTCTCAGTCTCACGGTGCCCCAACAACTTTGAAATTCCATCAGTTGATAATTCCTGCTCTATAAATGGGCCGACATCAACGGACAAATCTAATGTGCGTAAATATTTATAACAATGATCTAATGCAATTAGTTCGCCTGCAACGGTAAGTATGACATCTTTTAATAAGGCACTCGAGGCGGAAACGTGGAAAATGTCAGTAATCTACGGAGCGGTAAGCACGATTCTTGCCCATAATCGGAACAAGGACTTCGCAGCTGTTGTAAATATCAGCTCCATGCTTATTATTGTGACGTAATTATTATTGCTTCGTGAAACAAAGAAAATTAAGCTCGCTAATTTATACAGGGAATCCTTTGTTCAGAATTATAAAACTCAACTTTACTGCACTTATGTAAATGTTTAATTGTAGAGGCAACCTAGCTTCATAATCCCGCGATCAAGATAAATAAATGGTATGGACAGAATGTCCGGCGGAATGCCGTGCGAGCCAAACGGGTGACTCATTGGGTACCCGTGGTCAACAGTCGGGATCCTTAACTACCTTTAACGGATCCCCGGTACAAACAGAATTCGATGCAATTATGGTTGCACCGTTACAATGTCTCCCAAAAGTGCTCCAGGAAATATTTAAGCGGCAGGCTTTGCGGCATTATTTGTAAATAGACTTTTTAAAATTTTATGGCCCGTCGTTGTTATCCTTGTTTGACGAGATCCGTATTGTCGACCAAACACAACAGTTAACGTTAACAATAGATCAGGAGGCAACAGCTATGTTTGAAACTGTAGAAGAATATTATTACTTTTTTTCTTTATTTGTACATGGTTGCATGCTTGGGTCTTTCAACCATAAGTAGCCGTAACTAAAGGCGCGATGGGACGCATCAATCAACCACAGCTTTCAGAATTAATTTACATTTTGGAATGTGTTAGACCTTATTAAGAGTGATTTGTTTGAATTTTTTACTCCTACAATAAATTCTCATCAAGGCTAGAGGTTAGCCCCTTTATTTAAGGTTCTATAGGTGTTCTGTAACCAAAACACAATAATTCTCAAACTGATTTATTAGACAATCAAAACCACGGGAAGATTTATCAAGCGAGTCAAGTTTATGAACAAGGAAGGGATTTAGAATAATACAATGACATGGATATTGTCCAATATCACATTCTATAATAAAACTGATGAGCTTACACAAACAGGAAATTTCAGTATCAAACGGATAAGGACAGTTGGGTCTGTAACTAAAATAACTTTATTTGTATCTATTTATTCGCAATTACTATTAAAGACAAAAACGTTTTCCTGTTTCGCCTAAGACTGATGTGGTCGTCACAATGGTTTGGGTTGTTGTGACCGGTTATTACAATAGATTTTATTGTACTCCAATTTATGGATGAATATTTATATTTAGGACAAAAGTGAAGTTGCAATTGTTGCAAACATTGATATATGAAAAGAACCTGCTTAGGATTTTCTTATGATTCTAGAAGCACATACAGAAGAGGAATCCCATCAGGTTAACAGTATTGGCGACCTTGCATTTACTTTCTCACGAAATATGCAGTTTTGAGTGGGAAGTACCGTTTTCAATTTTTCCTCGATGTACATTATGTCATCGCAAATTCCTGGTTCAAAAAATAATAATCTTTGCGTTAAGAGTGTTGAGAATTCGACATAAATCGTTAGAGGGTTTGACAGACCATTGTAAATAATTTCCCACGACACATTATTTTTGAATAACTTCAATTCCAAGAATGTGTGGGGGTCGATTAAAAACAATTCCACTAAATGCCAAATAGTCTTAAAGCCATGTTAAAAAAAAAACATTTCTTGAAAGCAATTTCTCACGACAAATATGCTACATTTCAATTGCAGACAAATATTGGAGTTTACGATGCTTTTGATATGGATAAACGTCAACATGACATTGTACAACGTGGGTGGTTGGTTATGGTGCGACAAGACCGGACCGCATGACTTAGCACCGCGGTGACAGCTACCATGGTCTAACAACTTAATGTGACCGAGATAGCTAATCGATTGGAGGAGAACCATTTTGTGCAAGAAAAGGCAAAAGGGATTAAGGACAATACAAGGGCAGCAAAAAAACAGTGGAATTTCGTGACTCTACTGTCGTCCATGCAATAGCACCAATATACTTTAATAGAGAATAGAATGGAAAGCCGTTTATCGATAGCCGTATAAACAAAGGTAAAGACAAAAGGGATTAAAAACAAAAATGTATTGCGGCAAAAAATCATCGGAATTTGGTCATAGGCTCGGCTATGATCCATAGAACCAAATGTTGTAATCAAATATTGCTATATTTTATTATAAATGTATAACATAAAGCAGTGTAAGTTGTAACGTTAACAAATATCCAAGGGTAATACTTATTAAAATGTTCTTTGACTATGATCAGAGGGAACAATATAATATTATAAGCAATCATGATAAAATCTACATTCATTTATTGTGAAGTTGCCTTGACTTAAAATTTCATGGTTGTACTTTACAGCTTTATTTGCAAGTCATTATATTGGCTGCAGACTAGGAGTCTAGACAAATTACAGTTAGGTATAATTACCAAGTTTTATAATGTCCTACACGGCTACACTCCATACAAAATAAGACTGTCTAGAAAAAACATACTAAATGACAACTTTACTAGACATAGACAATATTTGAACTGTAGAAGAATGCTTGCTTCGCACTTAAGTATTCCATAAGCACACAAACCAATCTGTAGAAAGAACCACCCAACTAAACCTTTTTACTATCTTTCCAATATTGTTCTCTTTGTAAGATTTGTACGCAGCATAGTTCGAAAGCAACGAACGCCAGGAGACAATGGAAAACACTTTATGTAATGGGTCAAAACGGATAACGCAGCCGTGTTATCTTCTAAAGGTAATAAAGAAGTCAGCTTCAGAGTTTATTGTAGCTACTTGTGCAACTGCATAAAAGCTCGTTTTGTATAGTACAGCTATCACTTCGTAATATCTTATTGTCTTTGGTGTAGTGCGATTTAATGGAGTCGGTGTAATAACAGGTACTGTTACAATAGAAATGAAAGGCTACAGGATCTATGGAATTGTCGTAAACCAAGACAGACATGCAGGGATGATAGGAATGTTAAGTGGGAGTGTTAACCTTAACTACCAAGCCAAAGACAGATTGCAGAAAAATAGTCTTAATAAGGTAATTTACTATTAAAATTGTTGCACAGACAATAAGTTTCACATACTACCACCGCGTGCTTTAAGCCTGACGTCACTAGTCAGTGCGCGACTGCGCGCAGGTGTGCAGGCCGCGAATTTTTTACCTACATTGGAGAATTGCATCAGAACACCTATCCATTGCAATTTATGAACATAAGAACTTATATTGCATTACAAAGGACCATAAAATAGAAGATCAGACAGCTCACAAAAACGGTACAAAGAATAACGACTTAATCAATTGGATACGCCAGGAGGGCCAGTTATTTATAATGACTTTAAAATTGGCACACGTGATTATAAATGTTTATATTTTCAAGTGCTTATGATGTCGATGAAGTCACGTAAAATTTATTCTAGAAGAGAGAATAAAAAACCGCTCTAATAAGTTTTGTCATCTCATTCACATAATATGTTATTTAACTGTATATCAATCAATGAATAATTTGCCCAATTTAGGGTCACCCGACGACTAAAAGCTAAAAGCTTGATGAATAAACGAGTAAATTATGGCATATTAACTGCTAACCAGTAATGGCACAAGTATTTGTCATGTCTGTATTAAAAAATATGGCTTGCCTACTTCCGATGATTCACAATATTCTTGGAAAACTCCGCGTGTATTAGCTTAATAAAGATTATCTAATCCGTTGTTACACGATACTATCGATAATAATAAATAATTCATTCTACTACGGAGAACCACAAAGTTGTACGCATCTCTTTACAATCTAGGCATTTGTTTCGAGGATAAATCTCGATTCACGATTTCGAAAAAACCAACGGAAACTTAATGAAAACCTCTTTTGATCGAATTCATTCAAACGAAATGGGGAAAGCCATTTACTTCATAACCATAGAATTAATTGTTAAATAAGACGTATTACAAATTTACAAGCCACACCGAGTCCTGTTAAGGTAAGACCACACAAGAAAGTCCAGACAGTGGTTTCCCTTGACAAATATTCAACTAAGGCCGATTCCGAGTTAATTACAATTAAAACAAATTGTCCACATCCGGCCCGTATTGACTACAACCGTTTAATAGGTGTCCGTCAATAAAATACATCTGCTCAACTCAACGAGGTTAATGGTTGGTTGAAATCAGTTTACATTTCAATAGACAATGCATCTACTAAGATACTTGCGTCAAGAGAAATAAATAGGTCACCAATTAAAGGTCGAATGATCTAAATGATGATGATACAGTAACAGCAAATGCTGTAATAACAATTAATTGTTGAAGGCAGGTAAATGGTGGCGTGTTGCGTTCTAGCGTGTGGGGATTCCCCAACCACAGACGTGTTCTTGGAAGCAGTCAGGCGCAGGAGAAATTTCACAAGCGCGCGAAGTGGGTCAAGTCAGCCGGACTTGACGTTTTCGCTTCGCAAAGGTTACCATCACCGCTGCGCCTGCCCCGCCGCGCCGCCCGGCAAATCCGGTTGCGCTTGCGCAACTGATAGTCTCGTTTATCAGATCCTAAAAGATCAGTTGTTTCTGCAACGTACACGGATTTAATGGGATGGGATGTTTCAGAGGGGATAGGGCTGCTGTCTTAGTTGAAAGTCCTTTGAAGTTATCAACGAAAGAGGAGGGGATAAGATATCCCCACTTTCGCCTCGCCACGCCTGTGTTGATACTCTCACGTAACACAAAGGAGAGGTTACTATAATGTGGTGTAATTATTTATTGTGTAGTACTTAATCGTGGATAAGCATAAAACCTTTTAGGTATAAAATTTGTAGGTAACGCACATTGTTAAGTTAGACTAAGTGTTGGGGAAATCCAAGGATTTCATTCATGCATATTGAAAGTAAACAAGTCTAGCGTATGACGTCATCCGATAAGCATGTTTTCATATATTTTTTCCTGTTTTGTAGGTAGTGTGGGAATTTTCATTTAACATTTTTATTTAAAATATAATATCATAAGCATAAGAGAATGAAACAAAAATCTAGGAATAATAAATATGTTCTCACGCAAGATTATGACATACATATACCTACTTATGTACGTGCCGTTTAACTATGAGTCACTAGTAGAAAAGAAATGAATTCAGGTTGAAAAACAAGTTTAGGTGCCTACATGCACCACAGGTATACGTGACCACAACCACTTCAAGGAAGATATCGGGCAACGGAAATACCAAGCTGAAATTTCCTCAAATCTGTAGGTAATATTTTAAAACTCAAGGAGGCAGCTCAGATTTTTTATCGCCATCTTGATTATAAGTGATCAATAAAAATAATGTAAAAACTGTACAGTCGTTACATTATAATAATGGTTCAGGTACCGAAGTTCGTGGAACTTCTCAAGACTCGCGCACTGCGCAGTGGGGCAAGATGACGTCATCGGGTGACGTCACCTCGTCGAACCATATGTGACGTCAGGCACGCAGTGATAAGGAGAAAACTTCAACACGAGACAGTGAAAATGATGCACGTGATTATTTAAAAACAAAAATATTGATAATGCTTTGTAAAATTTTTCTGTGTCCATGAAAATGAGAGTTCATAACTGTAAATAGAATATTGATAGTATTATCTCTACAGTTATCACATCGTGCTGTGTTCGTCGTATCTGGAGATAAAATTGGCGCGCAAACCTGCCAGTAGCGCCATCTTTTGCAACCCGACGGAACTGATAAAGGCGGTTTAATGCAAAAATTGTAACAATATATTTTATTGTCGACGAGGACGACCATACTGTTCGGATAGTGGAGGTTGCGTCATTGTCTAATAATAGGAATAAATTATTGTAACCATACGAATAAAGACAAACAACTCCTGGAATTGCTACTGACGTAAATATTGTCAAACGAAAATATTGTAACACAGGTGTTAAATGCTAGCATTTCTAGAACATTCCATAATAAGAGCAAAATTGGGTACTTATCCGATTATTAAAGAGAAAAGTTAACGGAACTGCAAATAGGTTAAAATACGGTGACGAAAAAGTTCAAAACTTCGAATATTGGCAAACGTGATACAGGTCACGTTAGATCTAGTCTTCGTCCTTTTCGCACAAGCAACGGACCAATAGCGTTCTAGCCAGTTCCAAGCGACAGGGACCCTATTATTGGTGTCACAACAGTACCAGTACTATGAAAGCGTAACATTAATTCTTGCATACGCAGGGTGGAACTAAAATTTTTCAAAAAAAATTGTAACTTTCAAGAATCTTTTACAAACTATAGACTATATTAAGAGCTAATGTAGGATATTGAATTTTTCCCAAGGTCATTCAGATAGACGGTGTTAAAAGTTTTTAAGTGACGACAAAAAGTAAAAAGATTGCACCATTCACACATTGAACTAACTGTCCCCAACTTGAGAAAGTTGTTTACGAAGTCACTTCACGCAGTGTCGCACTAAACTCTGGCTCCCATGACGCAAAAACTGACAAAAACTTGATGTTTTCAAAACTCACCATTGGCTTCTTATACTCGTCTGCCTGGTAGTCAAACATGGTAGCGAACATCAGACTTTCGTCTTGCTCGCTGCTGATGAAGGTGTATGGCACCAGCTGAGACATGAAGACCACTTTCCACTAATGTTGTCCAAACTTACTATATAAACTATCCACTAAGGGTAACAAATTAAAAGTTCACAATGAAAATAGTTCGCGAAACACACGGCGCGGCAATTCACAATATGATAAGAGTATGACTCATATGAAGGCTTCTACAAACTGTAGACGTACGCGTAGCTAGAATGTTTTATATCAGACTGAGTCAGTTGGCGCGGTTGTGGCCGGTTTTGTATGATACCAAGCGGCGGCACGGCGCACGCGCAAACATCGCCTCGGAACGAAAACGTCCTATGTCCAAACATTTCAACAATTCGCTAACCGAGCCAAATACATTTTTTTACGGTTCTTTGAATGAAGCGATGTTCCAATGATTCAAGGAATAGCTTTTCCATGACACGGGAAGTAAATATTTTCATGCAGTTAAGAGTATCAGTTGGCAAGAGAAACAAAAAAGCGGTGTGACTAAATGATCTGGGATTTCCATTTTCTTTTTATAGTGTTTAGTAAGAAACTGAAGCAAATAAGTCGTCCAAACTTTTCGTGCAGTAACTCAAACTGAAACAAAAGTTGTGATAGACGAACATGGTTAAGTAGGTCATTTGCTATCCTTAGATAGTAGCCAGTGGAGCAAACAAAGTATAAGTACTTAATATTTTGCCGCCACAAAGCCTGTAATTACACTATAATGAATCATCTTACAGAACAAAACAAATTGCATCGCTTCGAACTGTTACAATTAGTATAAGTAACACAATACTTCTAGCTAGTGTGTGCAATTCTTGAAAAGACTTGTGACAACTCGAAAATGGAGGCTGAAGATCAGTTAGTGAATAGTAAAGAGATAGGATACCCTTTATTCAATATTGTCCATCAGAAATAATGAGGTAGGTGTATGCGGCAAACTGCAGCTGGCTGTAGCAATAAGTAACTTATCCGAGGTTCCAATCGATTTGCCCGTAGATATTTAGAACGGCATTTGTTAACAGAAACGTACAGTAAAATGAAGAACTGGAATATTAAACTACCTAACTATAAAACCACCTCCGAGATTTTGGAATCAAAGATTATCGACAATCGACGAATATACCATTAGTCTAGTTTCTCAAGTGAGTTGGAGTAATCTACCAGTTTATGTTAACGAAAACATTGTATGAATCATTAATACAATTATAAAATCATATTACAGAATAATCTTTCCTCACAATCATATCAACTTTGCCCTTTAGACTCTTGATAATTATCTTTTAATTATTTACGCGTATAAAAGAAATATGAGTATAGACTTCAATGATGATAGTGCACGTTTTGATGTAGACTTGAAACAAATAAATACAGACACTATTAATATTAATGACACTATCATTATTATGGTGTATAAAGTACCGTACGGAAGGAACCACGCTGTCTGATAACACGATTGGTCATTACATAAGATGGGCTGATACAGACATGACGTCACCTCTCTAGCAGAAACACATATTGCTTATCATTTTCACGGGAAATCGTAGCAGTCCAATCAAGTAATACGTTGTATTTTGATAACACTGTACCCTTTTCCTCATTAAAGGAAATAACAAAACAAAATTCACCGAAATATAGTTTTCCGAACAATTTATAGGTGCTTAATTAATTTTTGCTTCAGGGCTACCAATATGTTTTCCGAGAATTCCGGAATAAATATTAACAGGCTTTTCAAGGTCTTAAGTTTGACCCTATTATAACAAGTTTGATACAAAATTACAGTAATGAGAGGGTCAGAAAAATAATTTAACATTTTTGCAGTGTGAATTTTAATATTTTATTTCACATAGGTCTAGAATAGGAGAGCCAAGCTGTAAACCAAAGCGCGAAAAAGGATGCATGAAAGAACTCTCTAAGGCTCGAGTATCTTCGGGCTTAGGAAATAGCAACCCAAACTGTTCCTCTAGCTGTTCAAACGAATGATAATAGGATTTAGCGGTTAGTTTTAAGGTAGGTGAATTCACCAGAACATGAAAATTTCTCGCAAAAACTTATAAACCCAGATGCGATACAGCAAATTCATTTGGGAAATTTAGTTTTTGCCATCAATACGCCTGGAGATAGCATAGACGGAACTATTAACCCAGAACCAACGCTGAATACTGTTCAGAAGTCTTAGATAGTTCTAGATAACATTGAAATGACCATCAATCAACATACACGTACACGAGTCATCACCACCATAAAACATGTGCTTGCCTATCGTTCGTGTGAGATCGTGAGTCGTTCAACTCCCGGACAGTTCAAGGGCCCGTCCTTGACTAGCAGTCACGCGAACCAATGCTTCCACTAGTTCAGCCCCATTTTCCACGAAAACTGTCGATGTCATAGTTCGAAATAAATGTGTTCTCATATTGATATCGCATCGTATCGAACCATTTCGATTTATATAATGTTTTTCACTGGAATTGTTATTACTTTATACAAATTGTTTTTGACATTTTACTTTATACACATTATTTTCTAAATGTCGCATATTTTCAACATTTTCTTTTCGTCAATACGATTCAACACCAATTTGTATCGTAATATCTTAGCTGCCAAAAATTTTAAAACAAAGATCACACTTACGTAAGTACTTTTTCATAAAATATGTATTTAGTTTCGTCACATTTACTTAATTTATTCGACTACACTACCGTTACGTTTTCTAAACTTGTATGCTATATTTTCTGATGCAATTTTTAATCCTATTATGTTTCCATTGATTATAACGCGCAATAACGTTGTGAACATGACAAGACAATTTTTTAAATAGGCGATGAATATTAAGACTGTGCAGAATGGGTGTAGGTTGGAAATTCTGCCAAAGTAACACGGTAATGAGAACCGTACTATCTAACCTAACTTAAACAAAACACGCCTCAGTATTAACTAGACCAAAAGGAAGTATCACTATCTATGTAGACTATCTTGGAATCATTTACAGGAACAATAAATCTGAGACAGTGGAGGTGTGAGGTGCTTGCCCAACCTGAACCCGCGTTAATTGACTTGCTAATCAACCTTTGCGCACTGCTCACTAATGCGATACAATTCGATGTTCAATTCCTATTTAGCAGAAAAACAATCGGTAAGTAGTCTATTTTCGGCCAAACAACAGAAACGAGTTTGAAGTCAAACACAATGACAGAATGAAGGTCAAAGTCAACACCAAGTAGAAAAAAAAAACGTTGCGACGAAGAAAATAATTGCAGATATTATTTTATCTGATATTAATTTAATCAGAAACACGTCATTTTATTACTGTGTCAATAAGTTACAGACGGATAGATAAGTGGGTCGTTTATCTCCACATTTGGACTGGACGCCAGTTAAACTTTAGATAGGTAGGTATCGTTCAAATTGTTTACATGCTTTGTTATGTCATTAGGACACTCGTCGCTTACATACTCGTCAAAGTGAAAGACCTATTCAAATTAACAGCGCGTGTAATTACCAATGAATATTTAATTATGTATTGCAGATCACACTACCTAACTAATGCACCAGTATATTGTCATGAGTTAGCGGAAAGACAACCGTAACGAGAATTCTATTCTCATTCGTTCGCCCATTATCAGCTGTCCTATTCTAATTAGTAAACAGATTTCCTATAGTTTCCAGCTCAAAACAAGTGAGCTAAGGCACATCATGTAGATCGTCTGTTTGCTTGTACATTGCCTTGAGCTATGCCTACACATGCCACTATTCAAGGCCTCAACGCTAAATCGTGGCAACAAATTCTGTGAACCACGTCTTAGGTTTTAATGATATTATCATAGAATAATATCGAGTATAAAGTCCCACCAGCCAGTCAATGGTAACATAATGTGTGTTCAATTTACGTTCGTTTGTTTCGTGAGTGCTGGTTGGTAGACATGCGCAAGCGACGCGTGGGCCCCGGGCCCGAGTTTTCCTCGAATCGGTGACGTCAGCGCCGAGCGCGGTCATCGCCACTCCGCAATGTTTTCCTGCTATAACCTTTTTCAAACGTGTAGCGGCACAAAAGGTTTATGGAAATTAAAGTAGTTATACCATTATACTGTCATTTACCCTAATAAGTAGGTAAAGTACCGTATAGAACCAGACACAGTAGGTACCTAGTTCACTTCACCTTGAGCAAAACTGTCACGAGAATGCGTAGTAACTAATGTAATGATATTTTTATAATATTTGTAGGCTACAAGTAAGCTTTAAACCATAGAATATTGCTATTTACACAGTTAATAAATCACGAGTCGGTACGGTCTACGGTACCGTTAGTGGTTAATTTAGACATGTTTAAAGTCTGACACAGACGAAACGACTAGCCAAATCAAAGGCTAAACAAGTCATACGTTTTTGTCCCAGCCCCAGGCATTCAATCATCAGTAGCAAAAACTTGGTGTTTCGCGGACCGTGAATAAATAAATAATACTAAGTGAGACTATTTTTTGTATCAAGGAGTGTTAAGCAAAGGATTTAAATTCGAACGTGAACCCTATCATTCATCGTCAATATCACACCGACAGCGTGGGGTTATCGTAAGGGCATAGAACTATTTTTCATCATATTAGGTATATAATATTTTTTCTTCTATGAAATGTAAAAGAAGTCTCAAGGGTCTGCAACAAAATATTACTAGAAATCTATACAATGTCGTAGTAAGTTCAGATCGCTTGGTTTCCATTGCGGAAGACAATCAGGAGCAGACTACGATGGAACGTATCGGAAATTTCAGTTTGAAGGCTTTTCTGGTTCGCCAAACAGGGCAAGACTCGGCTCGGGGCTCGGTTCCTATAAACAAAAACAAATCGTTTTGCTTTCCAATGGTAGCATTTTTTATTGGAAAACTGGGCATATAAATAGATTCGTAAACTAATTTTACCTGTGATAGCTCTTCCATATGGGAGGGCCTACTATGCAAAGCTATGAGGTATTTGCTTCATTATTGGTAAAGATACAAGAGTCTTAATTTTAACCAATAACGGTCCGTAAATTATTGGAATCCTAAATAAGAAAACTTTGCAGGAATCTCAAAAAAATATGTCCCATTTGCCTCAGAAAAGCATGAGCAGATTCGTGTGAAGCGTTGCAGAACCTTTGGGAGACTCTTCTATTTACTTCACCAAATAAGGGCGAAGCTGATATTGTGTACAGCATTACATACATCTCAGAAAGCTTCATAGGAAAGAAAGTGAATTAGGTTTGTTAGGTATGTCCTCTTCACCGACGAGCAGGAGAATGATCATGTCCTCTTCACCCAAGAAAAGCGAGAGTAGATTTCTTTGGGACAAGAAGAACCCCCGCGGGTTCAATGTAATTTTGGGGCAGCAAATATGTTTCGCCAAATTATGGTAAGACAAAAATTATAGAACGTTGCAGGAATTTCAGAAAGGTTTATATCCACCGAAGAAATGCTTCAGCAAAATTGTTTGGGGTCGTATGCAGAAGATCGGGGGTTGTATTTGTTTCACCAAATAAGAGCGAGACTAAAATTCTGTACAAAGTTGCAGGAATTCCAGAAAACTATGCCCACCACACAAGCGCAGCGTTAGCAGATTTGTTCTGCGTAGTTTCTACTACGCAGAACAAATCTGCTAACGCTGCGCTCTAGGGCCTTTTCACCACACAAAGGCGGGACTAGATTTCAGATATTTCAGTAGAGCATTGCAATACATGACTCTCAGACAACTCTTCCAATATCGCGATAAAAAGAAGGTCTAAATGATGGGGGTCTACTCCGAAGTAGTATCGGCCGAATGTTCGGCCGTTTCCTGCTACGAAGTTACTATTTGGTTCGGTCGGTCCCGATCCTACACTCCTACACTCTTTCGAATATTGACTATGGTCCCGACCCAATTGAGCCGATCCGAACTTTTTTCGCATTTTTCAATAATATGCGGTTCGGCCATGTGTCGGTCCGATCCGAACATTCGCACTTTGCACTTCGGAGTAGACCCCGTGGACTGAATATTGCCAGCCACATTATCTACTTAGTATTTAACTAGTTTAATTAATGACTTGACAAGCCCAGTTGGATTTCGTACATTTGTACAAAGCCTTACCTACCCTTTCTAGTTTAAATAATTTTATTGCCTTTAAATGAATGCTATAATTGCTGCCAGTTACCACATTAGCTTAGGACAAAACCACGATAACAGAAACAAACAACTCTGAACGGAAAAAGCAGATGGAAATAGGTACCTACTTGGTAGGCCGTTACAGCATAACAATTAAATACATATTGGCAATGCTCGTTTCTCTAGATTTGAGAATTTTAGTTGAGGAAAGGATTTGTGGTATTCATGTGGTATTAATCCCAGAATTCCCAGATAGTCTTCATCTGCCTAGCCTTTTCACAACTATGTTGGGGTCGGCTTCCAGTCTAACCGGGATCAACCGGATGCAGTTGAGTACCAGTATTTTACATGGAGCAACTGCCTATCTGACTTCCACAACACAGTTACTGGGTAATACGAAACCCCTTAGTAAGACTGTCAGTCTTTCAGGCTTCTGATCACCCGTAAGGACTGTCAAAGACCCACCACGAATGACAGCCGGGACCAACGGCTTGACGTGCTTTCCGAGACACGGAGGGGTCTTGGTATGTAAAGATGGTCACCCATCCACGGACCAACCGCGGCAAGCGTAGCTTAACCTGATCGATCGTCCCGTGCGGCTGTTATTACTTAGCCACAAGCCCATTAATCCCAGATAGTCTTCTTGGAAAATAGGCAAATGAGGTTACATAATCCTGTAGTTTATTTATACAACAGTATTACCTACACGATTTGACGTGGACAAGTGTTTATTACAATCCTACTTACAGAAATAAAATAATTTATCATTTACACCAAAATGATGTCTCGCTCAATTCATTATTTCAGTTAGGGTTTAACAGATAGTCTGCATTTGAGCTGCACGCCGACTGTATGCTAGCTGCACTTTTATTATACGATCGACAGTTTCCATACAAATACCAACTGCACCAAAACTGCATCCACAGCTGATCGATTCTGTAAAAATCTCACAGTGAAAAGTTAGGTGAAGTGAGCTTAGAGTGAGCTGCCGATCGATTCTGTAAAAATCTCACCGTGAAAAGTTAAGTGAAGTGAGCTGTCAATAGTGTCAATCCCCAGCATTAGTTGGAATGACAGCTCACTCCACGCTCACTTCACCTAAGTTTTCACGGTGAGATGATTACAGAATCGCAGTACAGTACTCTTTTCTTCTTGTAGTTTAAATGCAGACCGTCTGAATATACCATGAGGGGGTGCCGGGTGGCTACCCCTGGGCCTCGCCTCAGCCTCGTCACAGATTACTACTTCGCTGTATGGTTAATCTTTTGCTACGTTATTAACGAACAGCTAATGTCAATATTTTCAATACCGACGACCTAAAGGGAGTGGATGGAACAAACTGGATGCGGAAGGCGGAGGACAGGGTGTTGTGGCGCAGCCTGGGAGAGGCCAGTGGACTGCGCTAAGCTGAGTTGATTGTTTGATAATGTCAATACGAAAGGAGATGATAAAATCATACATTACGTAACATTTCAAGAGTCATGCTAATTATTATCATAACAATACTTATCAGAAAAATAATTCTCAATATTTGTTTGTACCGCTCAAAAACAAGCCTTGTAGTACAAGTTATTTTCAATTATTACAACTTTAAATTGGGTTTATTTGTTTTGCCGGAATTCCCAAAATACATACATAAACGGTGTTACCATATCCCCGTTATAATTAACCATAATAATGTTAATTAAGGATACATTGAGATTTACATACTGGAAAATTAAAGCCGAGGTTACGCAATTAAGGAAACACCATTGTTCAAAACAAAATTGTTATCATAACTCCTTAGTATTTGTTTAAGTTGGTACATGGTTCACTTACACGTGTTACCTTTAACAAAAACACCGCAAAAGAACTCGATAATTATTATAATTACGGCTTATTTTTATACGCATTTCCGTTTGCGTCGGCTTTGAGGTTTTTAAGATTAGTTTTCCATATAAATCATAATCATAATATTATTTATTTACTAAGAAAGTAGGTGTATATAAAATAAAGGTGTTTACAAGACCCCTGTAAAATTGTACCTTAAATTAAACATGCAACATAATTATAAAATATTTTTTTAATAAAAAAATAAAGCAAGGCGATTATTTTTAATTTTTTATTGACAAAGAACCAAATAAAATTTCATTGCTTTTTTTTAGGGTTCCGTACCTCAGAAGGAAAAACGTAACCCTTACAAGATTCACTTCGTCGTCACTTCAGGAACGCGTAAAGTTATCAAGTTGAAATTAACATCAAATACTCAGGGCTGCAATCTCTTGATGCAGTGAAAAAATCAGTTCTAAATAAACGCAATCAAAAGATACGGGCGTTTACGTTCCGTTTATGCCGCATATTTTGACACTCGCAAGGGATTCAAAATAGGGTACTTCCCGTTGACCTAGAATCATGAAATTTGGCAAGAAGCAATGTCATGTACCACAAGTAAAGGAAAAAATCCGCAAACCGTAAATTTGTAGTTACATACCTACAAATTTGTATGGAACCCATGGTGCGCGAGTCCGACTCGCACTTGACCGCTTTTTTAATAATTTTGGCTTTCTTCAGTCTTCAATAAGGAGAAACGTAACTCTTAGTCCCTATTTATGTTTACTTATACATACTTACTTATATTACCTACTTATACATATTGCTTACTTATATTATCATATCGGCAAGCGTAATGTGGGGTGCCCCCCAGGCCAGCACCCTAATTGCGTAACACACAATCAATCGGAATCCGAATCATTTTGAAGCAAATTGCTAATCCATTGCTTCATAAGTTCGAAAAATGTGTGTCTGCTCAACAACGTAAATAACGCAATGAATGAACTGACAATTCATTATTAAATGACCTGTGTGCAATTCATATCACACAATTTACTTGTTTGACAGTTTTGTATGGAAATTCGTAAAATGGTCCACCAATGTTTACACCAAATATGATTGATATGAAATGAATTGTAGGTGATTAAAATATTAACGAAAATTAGAGGAAAAAATTGCTAATGATCTGCTGGGAATTCGGGAAATGAATAGCTTTTAGAGGTATTGCTTAAAGTGGCCTTAGGCCCCCTTATGTTATGCCTAGACCTTATGGCATATTATAATTAGTGTCCGACCGAAAGTTCGGTTTCGGTTTCGGTTTCGGCTGAGTTTCGGCCAAAAATCAAGTTTCGGCGGCAGTTTCGGTTTCGGCCAAAATTGGCCGAAACTTTTGCCGAAACCGAAACTGATTTCGGAAGTTGTCGTGCACGCCGCGCTCGCCTAACTTTGTTTCTCACGGCAACGCTTTGGCGGACGCTAGCGGAATTGGAACAGCAGTCCATAACTAGGTATCTTTGTAATTTCTAAATGTGTGATTTGATTATCTTTGTTGAGACTGGAACTAAGAGTGATAAAGTAATTTTAGTAATTATTATTTTTATATATGAGATACATAAAAGAGATTGATGATTCTTCTAAGTACAAATACAAACCAAAGTATTAATTAATAAGATCTCAAAATACCAATACTTAGTATTTAATGAAACAGTAACAATTAGTGATTTGATTATTGATAACTGATAAACATTTTGCTATGAGAACTTAATTTGAAAAAAATAATAAAAATATTATTAATTTTTTTTTATATTATATTATCTAAATGATTACAACAAAATTAATATACTGTGTTTCCCTTTCATGCCCTAATTAATGCAGAATAATTGGTAAAATGCACCAAATTTCAGTATTTTAAGGAATTTTATACTTGACCACGTGAGTTTCGGTTTCGGCCGAAACTGAAGTCACGGCCGAATATTCGGTTTCGGTTTCGGTTTCGGCCGGAAAACCAGGTTCGGTCGGACTCTAATTATAATATGCCTAGCTAACTGCATACTAAGGTACGCACGGCTACAGATCAACAAGCTATACAAAACCAGTATAAGCTGAATACTGATTGTACGAAAAACCTATACAATGCGAGGTCAGCTAAAGCTGGAAATGTATAGCTTGATGTGTAGCCGTGTTTACAGTCACGAGCACCAATATGTCAACACTTGGCAACTTTCAATTGTGATTTTTTCGTGAAATAACGAATGCAACGTTGAAATACGACACATTACATAAACGTATGGGTTCGAAAATACTATGTTCGTAACAACATAAAGTTTCATTCAAAAATAAAGGAGTAAATCGCTTTTGAATAAAGCCGAGTGTATACATACTTTTGCTCGTGACTGTACCATAACAATCATAATCAATTGATCTGTCATTGCTTCATTTTTAATTCTTTTACCTATTGTTGTAATGGAAGTGGAGTTTCTTGGCCATTCTTCTCCACACGAAACTATTCCTATTACTTATTGTAAATTTTGACGTTCAAAAGTGCCGTTTATGTTGTATTTGTTTAATTTTCTACTTTATTTCAGTTTTTGCTTAGAATGTGTTTATAAGGATTGCAAGTGTCCAATGGAGATTTAAAAGAATTTGGTATTAAAAAATAAAAAAGATAATAAATAATTATATGTTTTCTAAAACCCAATATTATCATCATTGTCTTGAGTATTTATGCCAATTTATTTGTGACTAGCTTCTGCCCGCGAATTCATCCGCGTGAAATTTCGACCCATCGCATCCCATCCCATCGCTTGCCCGTGGTACTACTTCGTTTTCGACTTTTCGCTTAGTGTTTTTTCCGACTTTTTTTCATTTTCTTGGCTCCTAAGGGTCGTAGCGTGATGTTAACCTATAACCTTCCTCAAGAATTGGGCTATAAGAAGCAATAAGAAGAAATCTGACTGGTAGTTCCGGAGATTACCCCCTGACCCCTACATACATAAAAACAAAAATCTCTTTATAATACACTCGAGAGCAATAAATCCGGGTCACTTAAAGAATGTTAAAAATCTCGGAAACTAAAAATGATAGATTAATGCAATAAATTGTATTTAATAGACAATGTAATACTCCTTAAATGAAAGTAAAAAAAATATGAGTCACCATACATTTTATTAACACAAAATTACATAAAGAAAAAAACTGCTGATCTCTCCTTAAAACAAAAATAGGAAACATGAAATTTTTGAACTTTATTACGATTTTCTTGAATTTTAATACTTCGTATTGCCTCCTCGTGCTTCCATTACTGCGTTTACGCGGTTTGGCATGCTGTACACCAAGTTCCTTATACGATTTTGGGGAATATTCTCCCATTCCTCTGTGAGAGCAATTTTGAGCTCACGAAGCGTGATTGGGGGAGGGTTTCGTTGTTTTACGCATCTGCCTAGCTCGTCCCAAGCATGCTCGATCGGGTTGATATCCGGGCTGCGCGCTGGCCACTCCATACGAGTAATGTTCATCTCTTGAAGGTAGTCATTCACAATCCTGCCTGTATGAGGTCGGGCATTGTCATGCATAAATATAGCATCCTCACCTAAATTGACCATAAATGGACCAACGTGATCATTGAGGATTTCTTCCACATATCTTACGCTAGTTAAAGAGCCGTTTTCTATGATCACCAGCTCTGTGCGACTTTCAGAAGAAATTCCGGCCCACACAAGTACAGACCCACCACCGTAGGCTACTTTTTCTTCGATGCATGCTTGCTTGAATCTTTCCCCTGGTCTTCGATACACTCTGTGTCTTCCATCGTGCTTGTAGAGCATAAATTTTGATTCGTCGGAGAACATAACTTTTGACCAATCTTCAATACTCCAATTTACGTGGCTCTGGGCATATCTTAGTCTTGAAATACGATGCCCACGCTCCAGTTTAGGGCCGTTTGCAGGTCTAAGGGGTTTTAAGTTAGATTCAGCAAGCCGACGTCTTACTGTCCATGCACTTGGGTTACTTCCTCCGAGGCGTCGAAACTGATTTGTGAGTTCAGTTCCTGTGAGAAAGCGATTTCGAAGCATGGTGTTCACCAAGTATCGGTCTTCTCGTGCTGTGGTACACCTGGTTCTGCCCGTTCCTGGTCTGCGTAGGTTAGAACCAGTTTCTTCGTAACGTCGGAGAACTCTTTGTACTGTTGACAGCGACACACCGACAGTCCTGGCTGTATCGCGCTGACTCCGGCCGGTTTCCAGCATTGTAAGTATTCTGGTGCATTCTTCAGGCGTAAGCGACATAATTTCAGCTTGAATAATGAATATAGAGCACTATCAACATGGTTTATGTACCCACATAAATGACAGATTACAAACAAAAGCAAAACCAAATGCTGTAATTTCGTAGTTCCATCTTCGAAAGTGGCCCTTTTTCAAATTTGATTTTTTTATGATATAACTTTACAATAACTAAGAAGTTTTAATAACTTCATTTAAGGAGTATTACATTGTCTATTAAATACAATTTATTGCATTAACCTAGCATTTTTAGTTTCCGAGATTTTTAGGATTCTTCAAGTGACCCGGATTCATTGCTCTCGAGTGTATTAGTATTGATTTATAGGTTTTCTAAATATATCTGGTGTGACGACTTGGACTCGTTCCGAACGGAGAAGGCACAGCACAAAGAAAAGTGGAAAAATATGTGGGAGACCGTTCCCCCGGCAGTGGTACAAAATAAATTAATTTAAAAAAATATATGTATGTCCTATCTTCTTCAATTGTATTTTGTTCAAGTTAATTTTCTATTACTTGTACAAGACAATTTAATAGGTATAAAACATTGGAATACTTGTGGTATCTGTTTGTCTCCATGGGATGTATATGTATGTATTACTAACTACCACATTGTACAGACGCCAGCAGGTCAAGCTACCCGAAACTGTCAAATTTTCCCAATCAATCTTGAACCTTAATGCCTTAGCGATAAAGTTGAAAATCTATTAAAGATATTTGACATATTGTAGGAGCTTGATGTGCTGGCGTCTGTACCTAAAAAGAAACATTCTTTGTAATCATCTGAACATAATATTATTGTGGTTACAGAAATCATTCATTTCAATAAATTCAAGTCCATTTTATTTAACATTATCTTTTCATTAAAAACAAAGCATAAAATAAAATACTTTTTTAAACCAATTTTTTTTTTCACTCTGTAGCAGTCTAGATCTGTACCCGGTTGATGGCAGTAGGCTCACTCCATAACTGGCGAATTGTGGTTGCGCTGTGTGTACACCTCTACCACGATTACCGTGCCTCTACCTAACGCTTCGGGTATTACAGGCGTGCTGTTATGTGTGTAGTTGAAGTAAGCCTTCCAAGTAAACCTGTCTCAAATTGACAGTGGCGCCAATTCCTTTGTGCACAAACTAAACTAAATTTAAGCTCGGTGCATATTTTTCTTTCTAATTCACAGAAGATAAATTTTAGTTTAGTCCTGTTAAATTAGTCGGCGCCTGACGTAAATTGACTCATTTTTAGATGCCAATTTCTTTATCACGTCTAAACTGTCTATGGAGTACCTTAATTTGTCAGGACTAAACGAATATTTATCTTCTGTCCTTTTCATAATTAAATACAAAGAACTAACACTGAACTTAAATTTAGTTTAGTTTGTGAACAAAGGAATCGGCGTCAGTATGTTTTGTTTTAAGCTTCTATAATAACAAAATTGTGTTTCCTCCACCCGAGAAGGAGGTACCAATAGCAGTAACTATGCTGTTTCTGTATCTAAGGATAATTTAATGTATAAATTATTAACATGTATGACCAGATGTATGAACAAGGTAAAAGGAGTATGTAAAAATCGTAGCAGGTGGCGTTCTGTAGTTTCTGCCTACCACCATGGGTGAAGTGAGGGCGTGAGTTTATGTATTAATGTATCTATGTTAATTAATGTAATTAGTATTGTACTGTTTTAATTAAGTTTTTTTTTTCCGTTTGCCTATATTTTCCCACTGCTGGGCAAAGGCCCAGGACATATTCTTAAACCTTTCTTTGTTCTGTGCTTTCTACGTCCATAAAATAATAAATGTATGTATGTTGTATAAATAACAATATTATAATTTCCTTCATAGAATAGGGATCCACATTAGTTGACTATCAAATCATGAAAGGAATTAAGATCATTTTAGTATTTTCCTGTCAACATTACTATTAATAGGTATTTGGTCAGGGAAAATGTTTTGACGATTTATATTTTATAGGACCTAGGTATTGCCTTAATTATTCTTCTTATAAAACAGTTTTGGACATTAGCCTTTTAATAATTATTATAAAGCTAGTGTTAAAACCTTAAATAACCCAAACACAAAGCATTTATTTCAAATAAACCAATTACAGACACTTTTGAACTGTCACGGAGGAAAGATGAAGCTAGTTCTTCTCCATAGGTAGCTACTGCGCTTTGGCCATACCAAAGCATAGTAGGTACATGGCTTCTCCATGTACCTACTTTCAACAGGCATGAAACTCTATAAACGCTATTTTAAATCAAAATATTGTAAAGAAATGATATTATATTATTGATATAAAAAAAAAACTATTTACCATACATTTAAAGCATTGTTTTGTATATCTTACTCATAATAACTTATAGATATCAAAATAATATTGACTACTAAACTAACATGAATGACAAAAGATAAACAATTAATTAAAAGCAATTTAGAAGTATGACTACATACTTAGTTAATAAAAGTTTCAATCATCAAAAAATTATAAATTTATCATCAGCATGTTGGTGAAAAAGCCTACATAATTTCCAAGAACCTACTGCTGCTAAGTCGTAATATGTTTGCAATGACACATCAACTAAATTTAAAGAAAGGCGACTCATTTTAACAGGTATAAATCCATATTATCAGGAGATATTAGATAAGCACTGTTATCAATCCACACAACTTATCCACTTATACGATTCTATTGTCACGGGCTGTGCAGCAAAATATTACTGTACTGTATTTTTTTTTTTAATATAAAACTTTGCCCCACACTAGGACTTACCCCTGTATAGTGGGTGCGTTTACAAACACTTAAACTCACATACACAAACAGCCAGACCAGGAACAACTACCTGTAGGCAATACAAATATTTGTTCCGTGCGGGAATCGAACCCGCGACACGCAGCGCAGCAGTCGATCGCTCAACCACTGCGCCAACCGTGTCGTCAAATATAAAGTAGTAGCAGTATTAAGTCAAATATAAATAAATATATTCATTACTAGCTTTTGCCTGCGACTTCGTCCCACATGGAATTTCTTGTTCCCCCAACCCACCCCGTTGCATTGCATCACCTGCCTGCACTTGCACTTAGCATTGGTTCTGACTTTTTTTCATTTTGCTCGGCTCCTAAGGGTCATAGCGTGATGCTAAATAGCCTTCCTTAAGAATTGGGCTTACAATTGAAAAAAAAAAAAATCAAATTAGACCGGTAGTTCCAGAGAGTACCCCCTACATACAAACAAACCAATTTTAACTCTTTATAATATTTATAAAAATAGATTTGTACCATTAAAGGGCTAAGGCCTCGCTTTCTCCTGTTCACTTGCTATCTTCGGCTAGTGTGGATCAATCATGTCTGTAGGCATCATTATTTTGATATAAGTATCGAGTGGGTATTATTATCAGTCAGTTAACTAACGGTGGAGAATCCAATCATATTACTTTTATTGTTGTTAGATTGTTGCTTTAATTAAACACTGATTTTTCAGAACGTAATCTTATTATTTGCAATATAATGTTAATATTGTACTTGAGATACATCATTTGATTAAATTCCCGCTATTAAATAAAGAAAAACAAAAAAAAAAAAGTTATACAAAATTACTACAAATATTTTAAATTTAGAAAAAAAATATTAATATTGATTCCTGGCAAAAGTTACATAGCATAAGAAGAGTAGGCCGAAGAAAATAATAAAGTAAAGAAAAAAAAACGAAGGTTTCCCTATACAATCAATAATATTGTATTTATGTATTACCAAACAATCTCATACAGAACACAATTTGTATTATACAGGGTGACAGGGACACTCGACGTTTTCCCTGAAAGGCGTTATACTAGAGGTCATTAGCAACAAATGTAGTCCAGTTAACTAGGGGTCCAAACTGGATGGTGTTGGTTCTTAGATTTTTTAGAAATTAGCTGACTTGTTACCAAAAACAATTAATTATGAGAAAAAACTACTCCACTCCAACATTTCATTGATACTTTTCTGAAAGTTGAAAAATGATTGATCATTAAAACAAATGCTTGCAAAACTTAAATTTCAGAAATAAAAGGTCTCTAATAGCAATTTTTTAACTATACAGTTTTGACCCCTAGTTCACTGGACTTAATTTGTTGCTAATGACCTTTAGTATAACCCCCTTCAAGGAATATGTTGAGTTTCCCTGTCACCCTGTATATCATTTAATTTATTTGTGTTTTCAAATCGGCAGTAACTACATAAAGTTGTTATGTAGTTACTGCCGATTTGTTTGTTTTCCCTATGTCATGTTTCAGATTCAAGTACATTATACTCCTATTTCAGTAAACCTTTGTATTCTTAGAATATAATTTGTTGTTTTTTACCTTTAGACACATATAATGGTCTATTGTAAAAGAGATTTCCTTAAACCGAAGAAACCTCAATAAAACAGTGCTTAAAGTCTATGGCAAAACAACAGATGCTTATTGTGTAAGGCCAGTTACATTTTGTATATAACAAGGATGAAATGCATTAAAATGTGCCTCAGAATTGAAAAGTCTGTATCGGTGTCATTTTTATTTATCAATTCATGATGCTATACCAGGAAGTCAAGTCACCAAGGTCTTACTAAAGTATAACAGACTTCAGACAACTAAACCTGTTGTTAAATATCTTAGATATAGTAAAAGATGAGAAACTACGACCATTAAGGTGAAAAACTGATACTTGGCAGGCATCACATCATCGCACAGCAGTAAACGACATTCCAAACCCATTGAAAATATTAGGAAATAACTTTAAAACTACCAAAATAAAGTTATTTTGAAGTATGCAAATGTAACCTTTGTTTGAAGTAATATATCATAAAGCTGAGCAATTTGGACTGTGTATTGAGTTACTTACCGTAAGTAAGGATCGAGAGGTCGGTACGGAGGAAACGAAATCATTTGTTGAGGAGTCCTGCGACGATTGACTATCATCGCAGGAAATGTCCGACTGGTTTGATTGACTATCACTGATTTCTAGCTTCATCGTCATCAGTTCAGATTCACTCAAGTCCAAGATTCAACACGAGATACGATTTACGTAATTTGTCCGTCAAACAACGCGTATTATCAATGCGATCTACAAGTTCAAACAAAGTTTGTAGTTCCGCGTAACTATCAAATGCTGCGAAGTTTCTTGTGACAGTTCACTAATAATGACAGCAATGGAATCAAAATAAGGCGCCTTGAATAGAAAAAGATTATCCAACGAGAACACAACAATGATGACTCATCGTTGCAGTTTGCACACAAACGATGACGTCGTCGTCGGTTTGGGGATGCCCTTCTCTCCTTAGAACTTGGTACGCTCCGTAACGAAACGACATAAGCGCCGACTATTATCATAAACAAAATTACTTTTTGGATGTATCGTCATACTTCAACCTAAACGAAACTGAAGGGTGATCTCATCGTCTAAAAATACAGGATAGCGTGATATCCGACCAATAGCGAAGCTTCATTCCTATGACGTCACTAATATTTGGTTGAACAAGGTTGCCTGACTCAGCGGAGTTACCAAGAAAACTCACTGCATTTTCGTAGTTCAAATTATTTATAAAAATAGTTAACTGGCTATTTTTTTATTAGATAAAGCTTACAGCAAAAATTCTACTGATTTTCTGAAGATAATTTTCATAATATTTTTTTAAGCTTCCTTGAAGCACATTAAAAAAAGGTAAGTCCGTTTTCTCATAAGCCACTCTAAGCAAGAGGCAAACCATCGAATTTGTGTTGTGTGCAAGATGATTATTATTATTATGGCAAGGGTGGAATGGAATACTCTCTCAACATTGACCGGAATGGAATGGAATGGATTAATGGATTTAAAGACGTACTGGGCCGACCCAAACAAAATTGAGAGGCCTGGTGGATGATGAGAATGAAATCTGAGTAACACCAGGGTTGACCCTCGGCTAAACAAAATAAATTTGAAAAACAGACGCCATTCTACAAAGCACTGTGGGCAGGGTCAACACTGTATGAGAGAGTAAAGAGTGCATTATTTGCCCAGCAGATACACTTTCAATTTCGAAGAAAATTCTAATCTCATCACTATAAATGATTGAAGAATTCATCTGCTCGAGAACATAACGCAATAAAATTGTTGATTGGGAAAGTGGGTGTGTTACGCAATTACCTACTCGGCAGATTGGCCATATGCGCTTATTACACTATCCAATTTAAGCAATGCTAAGTAGGAACACTCTAACTGATCTTACTGCGATTACATCTGCCGATTTTCTAGTTAGCATTGCTTAAAATTGGATAATGTAATAAGCCCTTTAGCACTGTGATGGCCGTACACTACAACTTTTTTGTATAAAAATGCGTTGCGCTGCGGCCCACTGCGGCTTTAATGTGCGCTTGCCTTAATTTTAATAATTTACAAACATTGCAATCAAATGGTCTCTCTAATAAGTGTTTTTGAATGATTTTGTATAACAAATCTGTAAATGAAACTCACAATTACTAATGCCACATTTGTAAATTAGTAGACTCAGCCCCTATGTGAAAAATTTGTAGTCTTGTACGTACCCTGTGTCGTTTCTACTCTAGTAACGAAACGAAGACGAACGACGACGACTAGAAGACGAAGACTAGACTAGAAACGAAACTGGCTATTAAATAGTTTTAGTCTTTTCTACAACGAGTACATCCCTTCAAACGTCAACTGAACTTGTGTCAAAACAAAACTGTCAAATAATCAAATTGTCAGTGCTCAGTAGCTGAGTGCTCTATTTATTTGCTCTGATTTTAAGCCTACTCATTTTTATTTATGTCCTCTTCCCACTCCTAGGGTTTTGTATAGTCTCTCTTTGTTTTTCAATTTCAAACGCCAAGTTGCCCTTGCCAACGTCAAGTGCCCCAGCCCCCAAAAGTAGTCCCCAGTCATATTCTGCACTGCGAAAGTGCGAATATTTTTTTGTTTTTACCCCGGCTCGAGTAAGTTTTAGTGAATACAAAGGTGAAACATAGAGTACGACTGCTCAGTACCTTAGTTTAAGACTAGTTGCTAGGTAATTATCTAAAGGTATCGGTAAAACTTTATAATTGTTATATCTCCACATAACCTAAATCGTGGTCAATGTTTATGTTCTCATTTTTGTGAACAGAAGAATGTCTGGGAAGAAATGTAAGCACTGCGGGTCCTCAGACATCGAGGTAGACCCGGCCCGTGGTGATGCAGTGTGTACGAACTGCGGGTCGGTGTTGGAAGACAATATTATTGTTGCTGAAATTGAGTTCCAAGAGAACGCCCATGGCGGTGCTTCTACCATCGGACAGTTCGTATCTGCTGAGTCTAAGGGAGGAGCTACAGGTTTTGGACGAGGTAAATACGATCTTGATATAGAAAGCAACAAGTAATTTACTCAAGTTTTAGTTCATAGTTACCACTTTAGTTAGAACTATGTATGTATGATGTATGTCAAGTTGGATATAATCTAACTGTATACACATAATTAGCAAGTACAAAAAGAGTAGAGTAAAGTCTTCCCATAAAAGTGACCAGCCTGTCTTTATATAGATATTTGATAATGTAACCCAGTCAAATATATTAAATTTCTGACAAAATTCCTATAGAAACTCTTTTTAAATGATGACTCGCGCCTTTTCCCCGAGGAGGTTGACAAAATTTGTAAACGATGGTGATCTTAATTTTAATTATTCAGGAACCAACATCAATTAAACAATAATACTTTCTTCTTCCGCAGCCTTCAACGCTGGTATTGGGCAGGAATCCAGAGAGGTGACACTAAGAAAGGCCCGTGAAGGCATCACAGCGCTCTGCCAACAACTACGTCTTAATCAACAGTGCATAGACATTGCCTGCAACTTCTACAAGATGGCGCTGTCCCGCCATTTGACTATTGGAAGGCCCTCCAGTCACACACAGGCAGCTTGCGTGTATATGACATGTAGGACAGAAGGCACAGCCCGTATCCTTTTTGATAATCATATAAGAAATAAGGATTTTAACTGATGTCAAATAAAACATGTAATCAGGTTTTGCTGAAACTATCATACTCACCAAGGAGTTTATCAGGACTACCAGAGGTCTATGTGCAGTAGTAGAATGCATACTAGTGTTTTGTATAGAGTACAAATATACAGGATGGCAGGGACGTTGACGCGCAACCAGTTATCCATGGATCCAGTACATGATTCTGCATTGAAATTTTGCACCAGTTATTTAAAAAAAATCTGCTGTTTCCCACAAAACTGCAATACCTATGTGGTCAAAATGTATGGAACAGCAATTTTTTTTAAAATAATCACCTAAAACCAACTGAAAATTTTCCAGAAAAAGGTCCAGAATTATGTACTGAATCTAAGACAAAGAGACAACTGTATTTACTTCTTACAAAGTAGGGTGTGTGGCACTAGCTTGCCTTTGAATTAACAAGTGCAACATGTCTAATATCTATTTGCTACCTATGACATAAAGTTTAATAGTGTATTCATCATTAATATTATTATTGCCAGTCTGTTGGATTTGATTATATGCAGCAACTTGAAAAATGCCATTTTGCCTTAGACAAAATCATTATTTTGGTCCTCTAAGTACAGACAGCACATCACGCTACTACAATCTGTCAAATTTCTTTAATAGATTTTCAACTTTATCGCTAAAGCATTAAGGTTCAAGGTTGATTGGGAAAATTTGACAGTTTCGGGTAGCTTGACCTGCTGGCGTCTGTACATAGAAGAACTGTCCGTTTCTTTTTCTTAGTTTCTTAGTTGATGCGCTAAGGTAACTCGCGAAATTTAAATTGGTTTACGTTTTTATGCAATATATAATAATAATAGTTTTTTCTTTCTTTCTCTTTCTTAAGTCAGAATTCCCCTCAAATGTCATGATTTCATGAAATAGTCATTCAATAGGGTAATATGAACTTAGAGATATGTATTGATGATTTTAATGATTATAATTTACAATCTGATAATGACATGCAAATTGCAAAAAACAAATGAATTTCGCGGGCAAAGCTTAGCAGTCCTTTGTACAGGCACGAGCAAAAGTATGTATACACTCGGCTTTATTGAAAAGCGATTTACTCCTCTAATTTTTAATGAAATTTTATGTTGTTACGAACATAGCATTTTCAAACCCATAGGTTTATGTAATGTGTCGTATTTCAAGGCTGCATTCGTTATTTCACGAAAAAATCGCAATTGAAAGTTGCCAAGTGTTGACATATTGGTGCTCGTGACTGTATGTAAATTGTAACATAAAAGCCTCTCGTATCGCACGCCATTTATCTCGAAACTGCCACTCTCATCCATCTGCAACAACAATTAGTTATCGTTATGTATTATTAGCTTCCTGAACAAAGCACCACAGATCTGTTGATTGATGTGAGTGACGCAGTGCCAATCTGCTGCTATCAAGTCGGCCGCACATACTTCAAGCTGTCGAGAACCTTGTGCATCAACATACCACCTACTGGTAAGTGCACTGTTTTTTTTATTAACTTACTAGCAGTTCGTGCCCAGTGTAACCTGCATGAACGACATTTCCAAAATTTTTGTTTCGTAATGACAATAATTACACAACACAACAAAAAGAAATCAGCCATATCGTCGAGCCGTTCCGTGCGTACTCGGCTTCTAAGGGTCACGTGATGTTAAATAGCCTGAAGCCTTTCTCAAAAATTGGGCTATGAAATGCAAAAATATTTTTTCAAATCCGACCGGTAGTTATTAGCGCGTTCAACCAAACTCATCAGCTTTAAGAGAGTATGTAGATGAGCCTATGTAGCGTATTTCTTGAACTGCCTCCACTCTGTATGTATCGACTTACTTGCTTACGACGCCGCTGTCTTGCAACCGTCATCACAATACCTACTTATGTATAAAGCAGGGATAGTGGAAGAAGTTATATAAAATTGTGGTATAAAACTTGAGTGCCGCAGATTATTAGTTGGAACTTACCGAGTTTTCAAGATTCCATAGCATACAAAAAACAGCATTCGTCTACTAATTCAGAGGTAGGGCTGCGATTACAAGGTCACTGAGTATATCATACCAGGAATTTTCATATTTTGCAAAAATGAGCAGCAAACAGAAACGCGGGTCGGTACTCCAGTCTAGACATAACGGTTTGAATTCATTTATTTCTAAAGATTACAAATCACTTGTACTGAAATAAATACTGAATACATAATCTCTACATAATTGAGGCCGCTTTTAATGTCTGTTCTTCTAAACTACGCAACGGATTTTGATGCAGTTTTCGCCATAATTTATAGTTTTATTTCGGAAGTTTTACATAAAATAAAGAAATCTCGGTGTTTTGTCAAGTCGTATAAACCGTCCATCCATTTCTATCTTGCAGAATTATTGTTTTAAGTTTAAAGAAAGACTCTGAAACATTTCCAAACATCGCTCTTACGACTCCTAATGAGATGGGATCCTACACCCTTGCTTGATAATGGTTATTAACCATAATGATAATGAATAATAGTGTAATAGGTCAAAGAAAAACAAACAACATTAAATTATTAAGTAATAACTATATATATTGCAATGAATTTGTATCATGGTAGGTCTAGAACCTACTGATTTATAGAGAGCTATTACGACACCCATATCACAATCTTAAGGTACGTATCTTAATTGCTATTCAAGTTCAACAATATACACAAGAACTTTAAAGTTTTCCAACGTAACAATTTTAACATTTGGGAATGGTTAAGTACCTATAATAGAATTTTAATTTAGATTTTCGATCAAATATTAATGAGTTTTATAAGTGTTCCGATCTTACTATACGGAATAATAGTTAAAGGAGCGAGATCTAGTCAACTGTCAGTCCTCATTAGTGGTTGTGTTGGCCATTGATGTGTTGACTGTGGGTCCGTAATAGATCAGTTCTGGGATTTGTCCTCCTTGCACTCCGGTACCATTAGTGCTCTCAGATGAACAATGGAACTGAAAAGTCACTGTTCCCATATACACTTCACTTAACCCTTCTTGTCCAAAATAACTTAATTCACTCCCATCTAGTATCGCCGAAGCAGTGTAGAAGCACTCTGGCTCAATTTGTATCGGATTTTCAAAGTACACATGGAAAGTGTTACTTGATCCATCTGAGAAGAACTTTGTGTTGTTCTCTGCCAGCACTCTGCCGAGGCGTTTCAGTTCAATCTTAACATTATAATCAGCTGCCCCATTTGAGGATCCATAAAGTCCAAAACCGACGACAAATATTCTCTTGTCCACACAGAACTGTATGGAGTCACATCTGCCGCGGTACCTCCACTGGTTGCTCCTGTAGGCACATGACTGGAATCTGTGGCAAATCTGAAAAGCAGAGAAAATATTTTATTTAGTAAAACATTCTATTTCCTATCAGTAAATTGTAATATGATTCAGCATCCAAGATGTAATTACCTGAGCTTTCAGTCCTGCTCTCGTTTTTATCGGGTACGATAATTGTGGTTTGCTTGATGCAGTAAAGTGTAAAAATATATCAATTGTCTCTTGTGGAGTTAGAATGCCAATCTGAGCTGCACTGTTAGCAAACTCCTCTAACGACATGGTGGGAAACCTTATCAAATATATGGCACCTCCCAACATAACTCTTTTGTTTGTTGGTGTAGGGTCTATATCTCTTCGCACACATTCAGCATGTGCCCAAGCTAAAGCTGCCTCAAACAAGTTGATCTCCTTGCAATTGAGCGTTTCCCTCGCTAATACTGATTCTAATGTTGACACGTCAATGTCAACAAAGCCTTCTGACGTCAGGGCCATCTCTGCCTAAAATAAAACAATATTTGTTAAAGAAGGTGAAGGATTATTGAAACTGCAATACAATTTGTACAATACTTTATTCAGATCTATATTCTTTTTATTACATTAAAAATATTACAAAATTGCCATTTAAACAATTACATGCATTACACAACATTCATAATGTATGGAAAACATACCATTGCATACTAATTCAAGCAAACTGTATTGCAGTTAATCTACATATATCTTGTATTATATGAACATGACTAGAGATACACAGAGAGAGCTTAATGGAATGTAAACTAAAAACATCTATTTACATAGTATAAAGTATAATATGTATAGCATTTCACCCTTAAGCCTAAATCACAACCTAAAATTGAGTATACAAATGCATTTTTGTGGCACAAAAGATATTTTTTTTAGATAATTTAGATAGTTTGTGTCAATAATTTTGAGAAGTTTGACAGAATACTTTCACAACAAAATCTAAGATAGTTGCCAATTTTTTAAATTAATTATTGGTCAGAAGATCAGTCGGTAATGGGTAGAATAGAATTACTAGTAAAATTATTAATTGTAAATAGCATGGACATTTTCCATGCTTTCTGGACTAGAAAAATTTCGACTGGACGATTCAGATAACTCCATCATTAGACTGCTGTAGGACGATGATTGTTCGAGACACATTGTGGCGAGATTCTCAGTAGATTCACATACCTGGGCATCTATCACTTCCCAGCATCTCTGCATCAGTTCCGGTTCCTCAAAGAGCCGGGACTGGCTGAGAAGCAGACATGCATTCTTTGCTGTTAGACTAGTTTCCAAATAATTGACACAGGCTTTGGCCAAATGTGGAACAATGTATTTTTTGGCAACATAAAGTGTTGATAATACTGTATCTGCTTCTAGTTGAATTTCATCACAGTAAATGTACCTAAAACAAAAACAAAAAAATCATAAATACCTAAATATGTAATAATCTTGAAGGTTTAATAGTGATAAGATCAAAACTCACTTTAGAAGTGTAAGAAAAGCAGATGGTTCTACATCAGGAACTTCAATCTCTTGCTTGCATTCAGCGAGCCCTCCATAGAACATGGCGTAGAACACAGAGCTGGCAGTAGCTAATACATATTTGTGAGCGGGTATTATCTGTGAGTGGCCTGGAACGTAAATAAAGTCACATGTTAATATTATTATAATCATGAGTGTGTGTGTGTGTTGTTTGGGGAAGTTTAACTGATAAAATGAATAACAAAACAATCATCAACCCTAGATAATGATGTATTAAAAATGTTCCTCAATAGGTATTTAAAATTATCACTAAAATAAACAGGTTAGAGAATAAATTATAACCTTAAGAAAACAACAATTTAAAGATATACATACCGGGTCCTCCTACAATGAATGTGATGTCCGACATGAGTTGATTATTGAACATAGCTGCATTTCTCTCCCGTACTGTGGGTTTAGTGGCTTGCCAATTAGGGTCTAAAGTGGCGGTGCCCGGCGGCGGGGCCGGGGAGGTCGTGGGGGAAGGCGTAGCGCTTGCAGACCCGCACGGAGACGGCGGCCCACTGTAGCACTGAGACACCTGCGTACCCGTCTCACGCTGCGACACCGTGTGCGGTGGGGACAGCGACAGACCGCCACCATTGTTGATATTCTCAGCTGGAAACACATAAACACCATCCCGTAAAAATTAATAATACCAACAAGCTATAAATACAACAGAAATCAGGTCGCGAGCGAAATTAAATCTTGCGAACCATGACACAGAACTACATTTGTTAAATCAAACAACCGTAATTAACCTATTTGTTGACCTCTAGAACCATTTAAAAACACTTATTTAAATTGACACACGAATAAATCAATATTTACAATGCTCCACAAGCTCACCATTCATCCAAGCGTTTGTTTGCGCTACAGACATGCTAGGGATACTGTCCTGTAACCTTTTCGGAGGTTTTGAAACGATTCTAGAACACAAATTCGACATAGTGATTATGTGACCTCACAATATTTTAAAAATCTATCGCAAACATTTGGGCCGCGAGCTTCTAGGCACTGACGTCAGCCATTTTGTTTGCTGGCAGGCGAAAAAGATGGTGTTGTCATATCGCAGACATGGAAAACGTACGGAAAGTTAAATATTGTACCGGAACAAAATATTGATTTTACTGTGTTATATTAATAACTTGGCAGTTTTTTTTGTAATAAATTATTCTTCATACATAAAAAATATGTTACGTATAATAATAATAAGTAGCTAGCTAAGTATTATTTTATTCAACATATTTTTTATATTTTTATGAACAAAATTATTATCGAATAGGTTTTTATTTATATAAGATAATAGGCAGGGCACCACCCGCTTTGAGTGTTATCGGAGTCATTCGTTTGACTATTCGAAACGCTAGCGCCATCTCGTGGCGCTAGACAGAGTCTGGCCTGAGTTCGTGAGGGGGTCGAGAGCAACAGCTACAAAAGCGGTGTGAGCAGAGCTCTCGGGAGGATCGAAACATTGGACATCGTACGAACAACATGTGCTCAGAAACTGTCAGCGTTCCGTATCGTTGAATGTGTGTGATTCCTAACCTACAGTGTGTGATTTGCTAGTGTGACTAACTTGTTCGTAAATTATAATCTGATTTGAACTGCAAACCGTTTTTCTATTGTGCTATAACCAACACTACCCATAGTACGCCCACAGTAATTAAAATATGCCTGATGTTAACGAGAGACACACATACCATCTCCGTCAAACTTTAAACAGAATTTCATAGAATAAACAAATAAACAAAGTATTGATGTGTCAACTCGATGTACTAACCCGAGTTAACTCGAGTTGGGCTTAGCTCGAGTTGAATTCTCTCTAACTCGAAATTGAATACTCTGACACTGACATGGTGCGAAGTTTGCCGATCATTTATGACTATATTCATTTCATTAGCTACAAATGTCAACGACACAACATTGTTGCAGATTTGAGGTTTTAGATATTTAGAGTGCCGGTTGTTATTGTTGTTAGTTTTTCGAATTATTAAGTACTTTATAGAAAAAACGTCGAGGCCTAAAATGAAATCTGCTGCTTGGGATGTATTTGAATCGCCAGTGAATGGACATGCTAAGTGCAAACAGTGTTCAGATTCATCCATCAATTATAATGGTCCCCATTATGCTGAAACTGTTCTAATTTTTAAATATTGTTACGAAGCTGAGTCATTAAATTGGTAAAAACAAAACAAATAATTTACTCAGTTTTATCCAGTTAACTCGAGTTACTTGAATTTCAACTCTGTTTAACTCGAGTTGTGTTTTTTCCGAGTTGGCACATCACTAAAACAAAGTCTGTCAATGATGGTGTTGCTGATATCAAAATTCATGAGACACAAGCATTCCCCCTTTGGAATAAAAACAATTGGCTGAGCACCCTCTTACCTATTAATAAAACGTACAGTTGGTTGGTTTTCTTTAAGTAGGCAACACTGGCATTTAACCGAGGTCGCCGCGCATGCCAGAGAACGGCCAGTGACATTTCTTACGTTCGGAAACATTACTTGACAATTACAAACTTTTTATTTTTGTAAAATAAACATTAACTCCTTTTTATTTTAACGTGTGTCTTGCACTGCTCTTGTTTACAAATGTACAATAACAGGGATAATTATTATGTTCAGTGGCACGTCTTTTTTATTTAGGTATTTACAGAAAAACTTTAACTACCTTGAGGTAACTGTCGTTGTCGTGGCCGGTAGCCTCGCGGAGGCTCTTGACAATTTAACTCGGCGAAGCGCCCATCTTCGTCTATCAGACTTTCAAAGAAATCCACGCTGCTGTTCATCGATGACCGCACGTGTAAATGACACGCATACCCAATAAAACTGAAATCAAAGAACATGAGTATCGTTATTCGTTATCAAAATCAAAACTGTGGCTCCAAAAGTTTGAATTATAAAAGTATTTTAGCAGAAAAAGATAAGGGAAACGATGGCTAAGCCCTAGAAAGGGGGTGTAAACAGAGATGTTGGCAGCTGTAAGAAAGAAAAAGACATGCCGCGCCAACAATTAGATGGGGTAAAATCAGCACCCCTATTTGCGTAACACATTTTGAAGGATATCGCTAATCCATTGCTTCATTTATGTTCGAAAAATTTGCCCCCCAATAGCATTATATAACAATGTTTGAAGTTGTAGCGTAAACTGAACTTTATTTTGTAGGAATCAAAGTAATTTTTCCATAAACTCATATTTGTTTACATTTTTGGCGAATATGTCACGATATTAGATTAGGTCCGTTGGTTGAATACTTATTTAATTAACGAATATCTTCTGAAGTATAGCTCACAGAAAGTCGAAATTTTGGATTTGTAAGGTACAAAATAGTATCAAGCTCCTAAAACTATTTTGTGATATAAAAGAGTAGTATTTAAAAAGGGGCCCGCTGGCTGGACGTTTGTGTAAATAACGTATATATTCTGAAGTATAGCTCACAGAAAGTCGAAATTTTGGATTTGTAAGGTACATAATAGTTTCTAACTCCGAGCACTATTGGGCGATCTGAAAGCCAAAATCAAAATAATCATAAGGGGCCCGCTAGCTAGACACTTCATAAAAACGTCATTCAATCAAAAACTGTCGAGGTACAAAATATATCTTATTTATTTCCTTTAGGTACAAAATAATGTCCATAAGAAAAGCAATCACATTTTGATAAATCTCGTTGGGGCCTGCCAGATAGACTCACACGCAGGAGTGAGGAGGATGATTATGACCGTCAATCCGTCATAGCCTGTCTGTGTATCTGCTGATAGCAGGTTTCTTTACAAGATGTACCATTAGGTTAGGGTTACTCTATGAGGCGGGGAATACTGAAGAGGCATTAATTACGCGGTATTTTGTAGGCGTAAGTTTTGCAGTTACCTACGAAAAGACAGAAAACACAAAATATAATAGGTACCAACCTAATAATAATGATAGAAAAAAACATTTTTGCTGTCGACTTCTGTCTTGTATTTGGTATCCCTTTCACGTTAATTAGTGTGCATACACACGAGCGACTCGCCGCGACGACAGAGGCAACTGCATGCAAGTGTCGAAGTAAGTCGGCGGCAACCGAGAAAGCGTCGCACGTATATTTATTTTTTGAGAATGGCATCTCGCATTTCAACGTATGAGGTTGTCGTCTGCTTAGCCGGGCTTGCAATCGCTCGTATATTTGATTTGAGTACGGTTTTTAAATACACGAGCGGCATGTTCGCAGACACGTGTCTACGCTTGCAGTTGCCTCTGTCGTCGACGCGTGTCGATCGTGTGTAAACTTGTTTATTTAGTAAGTGTGCACACTTACTAAATAAACAAGTTTATAATTAATACCGTTATTTCGTCTATTTTAAATAATATACGAATCCATTTTGTAGTCTGCGAACTTTTGTAATGTCACAGGTTATGTCTCCTGTACAGTCGTCGCTTAAAGCGAATCATATATTTTCAATTTATCATAATATTTTTGTAGCAAATATTGCTGTATTCAAATTAAATGCTAATTCATTAGTAATTCGGTATTCCTACCAAAAATAATCTTATGGCAATTAATTTTAAAATACAAAAAAATGGCTCAGCTTATTACTAGGCGAAATAAACACAATGGCACTTAGTTTTTGGCACAAACAGTAATTATAATTAATTAACTTATACGATTACGGTATGGGTAAGTACACATTGGGAACATGAGAATATATGCGTTTTTTTTTATTTATTATAAAGACAATAGAGAGAGACGGTCGTGGGTACGATTTTTCTTATTTTTCTTTGCGGACGAGTACTTCGACGCCTGAATATCCTTTTGTATTTATTTATTATAGTTAGTTGTTAGTCTTTTATCAGTCACGTACTAAAATTCTTCTTAAGTCTTACATTTTAAGGGGGATTATTTAAGCTCGAAACATTGCAATCATTTTGGCCTCGTACAGCACCCTAATTGTGTAACACACTTTCAATCACAATCTGAATCATTTTGAAGGATATTACTAAACTAGCCATGGACATCATAATAATATGTTCGAAAAAAATTGTCTGCTCAACAACATAAATAACGCAATGAATTTTGTTGAACTGTCAAAAAGCATTGCCACTGTTAGTGTGTTGCGCAAGACTTACAATTTTTTTTTTATACAGTTAGGTTAGGTTAGTATTATTTTCTTTCTGTTATTATATTATGTTTAGTTTGTGATCTTCCTGTGCGAGTTTCAAGAAATACCTTTTCTTTCCTTCAATCAGAAAAAAAAACTTTAATATTTTTTTTTAATAATTTGTGGTACAGTACGAAAAAAATATAAAATAGTCTCTTTATTGTCTCTGTTGTGTTGTTTTTGTAATTAAAGACATAAATATAGAAATTTTACAAAGGGTGACACAATGGGCGGTCTTATCGCTAAGAGCGATCTTTTAAAGACAACCTTTGGATGGATTAAAAAGGGGAAGGAGAGACAAATACTGTAGGTAGTCAAAAACAACACAAATTACATTCTGTAGGAAAAACAACTTTTTGAGAAGGCCATAGATATAAGAATACATTTCTATGGACAAGGCATAGAAGATAACAGACTTTCAATCCAACGTTAACTGTTGTGACGTCATCATTAAATCATTAATTGTGTGTTTGACTGTTAGCAGTATCTAGCTGATGTGATCGATTTTTCTTTCTATAACATTGTTGTTGACTTTAAAAAAAACCGGGTTTCACTCTCTCTATGAAAAATTAAATACTCTGGTGATTGTAAAATCCGATGTTGCGAAACATCATTTTGCGCTTTCGCTTACCGTTATAAATTCTACTTATACCTACACTAATTTATCGCGCTAATCTTTGGTGCTATAGGCTATTTAACATCGCGCTAGGACTTTTAGGAGGCGATCAAAAAGAAAAAAAGTCAAAGCGAAGTAGATAATAGGCTGGCGATGCTAATGAATTTCACGCGGACGAAGTCGCGGCCAAAAGCTAGAAAATCTAATAAAATAAAAGACATGACACATTATACGATTGATGCATAAAAGTTTGGTGCAGACGACACCATTTTAGGTTATGACGTATTTTTGCATCTATACATTCAAACACAGGGTCATTAATATTATCATAAACGCATAAATAATATTAACATATTAATAAATAAGTACCTATCTATTTTCTATTGTTACCACGAAATTATCGGCGCTTCGGTGTCGTCTTGCGAAAGTTGTAGGATTTCCCTTGGTAAAGCTGTGTGGCCCTTATTGAGATGAAAGCATGACCGGACCGACTGTGACCACCTTAACGATGATCGATGGATAAAGACGGGTCAAGTACAGTACAGCCTCCATTTTTAGTAAGAATAGGAACAGTTATACACTACTGTGATTTATGAGAATGGAAAAGCGGCGCCAATATACCACAACTATAACAACTTGGGTGAAGAGAGTTGTCATTTCACCTGATGCTAGGAATTTACAGCATTGACCATCACTCAGTTCACCTGAGTTTTCACGGTGAGATTTTTACAGAATCGCTCGGCTGGCATGTCAGTGCGATTTTATGTTTTTAATTATAAAACTAGCAATCCGCCCTTGCTACGCACGGGTGCAATGTGGTCATGTTAAAACAACGAGATTTCTATGCTGCTCTATATTTGAGTTAAATATTAAAGTTGTTTTTTTATATAAATACTCCCGTTTACAAAAGATTAGACCATACTTCCTTACTGTATACCAAACCAAGAAGGAAAACGATCAGGCACAGAGATATTATACTTAGCACTTTTTTTAGTCTTTAAAATAAATATGATTCGTTTTCCGGTTAAAGTTAATATAGGCTAATCACTTAGCCAATAATCATTGGACAGAAAACTTTTGACTTTCTCGCCGATGATTGCAGTGTTTTTTTCCGTTATAAAAATGTTTCCAATTTACATTTACGACTCCGACCCGTGTCTGTGCATTTAATGTCAATTCCGCTTTGGGAACCATCTTTACTTTATAGAGGTAAAAAATAAATGTAAAATAAAAAGACTACGGGCTGTAAATAAGATTGAATTACATATTTTATTTTATGGAATGAAACACTTTTTACCGTTTTAGTGAAACAATATTGTAGTATTTAGGAGAACTAATCAGTGTTCACGGGATATGATTGAAATTGAAAAAGAAAAAAAAACGGAAGAAAATACGTTTATTTGCGGCAAACATGACGCAGAGAAAAACACAAAAAATAACAAGCTGGGGGAAAATATGCGTCACATCCACGCAAAACCGCCATCGTTCAGCATAATGCTACAACCCTATGCGAGACAGAGCCAGAGCCATAGCATAGCGCTGGCCTATTAACTTTTATTGATACACGGGTAGTTTAATTAAAACTCACCCTAAACAATCGCCTATACCCAGTAGGATCAACTCAGAAGTTCAAATCGTCTTCACAAAACTCTTCAGACTTTTCATAAGACTGAAGACTTCATTTTGTTAGTTTTTGACATTACTCTTCAATTGAACGAAAGTCAGGTCAATCGCCATAGTCAGGGCTATTCGACCAAAAAATAAAAACATTTTGCCTTGACCGTCTTAACATTTATTGTTCGCCAAAAATGTCGTGTGTTGGATGTCATCCTTTGAATACAATACAAACACTTGATATATAGTTCACGATTTAGCAATTTAACTTTGACTACAATTTAACGATTTTGAAATAGTCACGAGTTCACGGTGACAACTGTCTACTAAAGAAAATATTTTGACAAGCCTTTTTTTATTGCTGAACGGGCCTGGTTCACGATTTAGCAATTTAACTTTGACTACAATTTAACGATTTTGAAATAGTCACGAGTTCACGGTGACAACTGTCTAAATGTCTACTAAAGAAAATATATGGTTTTTTGACAAGCCTTTTTTTTATTGCTGAATGGGCCTGCTCTTGACGTCGATCACGCCTGGACGATCACGATATGGGCACGAGCATGCCCAGAAGATGTCTGTTGACTCTTGCTTTGAAGGCAGACGGGTTAAAACCGGAAGGGAACACAGACGCTGGCAGAGAGTTCCACACACTCACAAGCTTTTTTTCTCTCGTGAGAAAACGCTGTCATTGACTGTACGTCAACTTAAAATGCGACATGTTTTTTTTGTTCTAGATGCCTTTTAAACTATGTGCGTTATGTAACTTCTTGATGTGTTTAAAAAAGCATCTACGAGTATGTCGTATGTCGTTGATCTTATAAAACTTGATTACAAAACTATGTAGTGTAGCTCAAAAGCTGTAGGTGCTTGTTACCAAAGTTCGGTTTTGGAAACTTGATTACAAAACTATGTAGTTTAGCTCAAAAGCTGTAGGTGCTTGTTATCAAAGTTCGGTTTTGGAATATGATCTAAGCTTTAAAATTGTATTAGTGTAGACAAAGAAACTGATGTTGATCATGTTCTTAAAGTTATTTCGCTCGTTCCTGGCCTGTGACCATGCTTATTGGTAAACTTGGCTTCTAATTACCAGCCGGCAAAAACATCAAAATATTTTATCACGATTTCAAGTACCTACACTAATTATTTATGTAAATTCTCTAGTTTATTTTTTCTTATTGTAACTATTTTTTATTTATTTTTGTTATTGATTCTGTCATTAACAGGCTTTGTATGTGTACACATAGACATGGAAGAGGAAGGTCTTCTGTTACAGGTATCTCTATACTTAAAAGAAGACCTTTAAAATGTATTTGTTAAAACCTGTTGATTATGAAATAAATAAACTTCCCAAGTAGCATTTTGTTCTCTTTTATAGTTCACATTCAGTTCACTGGTGATCTCGAAGCATTAACAATAGCCACATGTGGTTCATTGGCTATATTAAAGTGAACAAATCCACTTATACCTGTATAAGGCATGTTTAGGAGTGTAAAAATGTCCTATTAAGTAACTATTGGTGTTATAATAAGATAACATTACTCTTCTAGTCAGCTTTCATTTTAAAAGCTGAACAAGAGCATTTTAAGAGGAGAACTATACGGCATTGGCTATTTAAAGGTTCACGTGTATGGTGTTATAATGCTGGCATTTTAGTACAACACATGTGAACATTAATGTACCCAAAAGCTGTTGTGTAGAACCTGTTGTGGACCGTTATTCAGCTTGTTGCTGTAAGTAGGTCTAGTCTGTGATATATTAATCAGCCCTTATATTATTCTGTAAAAGACCGTTTAATGAGTTCACATGTACGTTTAAGGTATATTACACGCACCACTATTGATATCTAGTAACACTGACAGCTGTTTATTTGTTCACGAGTACCACATTATTATCCTCTAAGCGAAATAATTATGTGAACGTGGTTTTCTTTAACACTTGTGCGACTTCAAACTTTTAATGACGGTTCCGTACATAATACAGAGGAAAAAGCGTCTCATCTTTCAATATACAAATCAAGAAGTCAGCATAATTGTGACCATACTTTAATTGTTTTAGAATCTAAGGATATTAAGTGAAAATTAGTGTGCTTTGAATACAAAGAATTTCAGTACTTTATACCTTTGTTACATACATTAAAAGAATAATACAACTTTACGAATCTTGATCATTTTTATTTTTAAATCACATAAACTTTGAGCCTCTTACACGTTGTAATTATTTCAATTCACAATTCCCATAAGAATCTTTTTGAAAAAGGTTAAAAAATCTCAAAAATAGTAAGGATTTTTACAATACTTTGGATCTTGAACGTTTTTTTTTTTTCAAATAATGTATATATACGTCTTAATAAACTTTTTCATTGCCATCTTTTTTAAAAAGATCATAATGTAGTAAGAAATAAATGTATTATTATAATTTAAAATCAGTCAGTCAGCAAAATAACTTCACATTAAAAGGATTGTTTTCAAAATGATCCAGTTTTTAACACAAATCCTCATCATCAGACTCTTCTTCTATCCCTTTTTCTCGATCGCAGTCGAGTGTAGGTAGCAAATTCAAAGTTTCTTTCGAAGTTTCTTCCGTTATCATTTGATTATTGGCTTCAGAACAAGGTCTATCATGTATACTATTATCATCATTAGGCATCTGAAAAACAAAAAAAAAATACAAAAATGAAACTGAATAAGAAAAAAAATTATAATGCCACCTCCTGTCTAACAACTCGTAGGCAATTAACAAACTTTAGCGAAATAAAACGAAACACACGCGCCACCAAAGTCGTATTTTTCGTTTAAAAATCTCAAGATGTTATAGTTTTCTTCTTCTTTGGAGTGGATTGTAAGTTTGACGATCAACCCGACAAACCCTGGTGTCAGTCTTTAAAGATTTTATCTACTTTAAAAACAAGCAAACCGCAACCGAACAGCGAAGTTTAGTGCCATCTCGGTTTCGCTTGTACCTCTCACTTAGACCCTTACGCGCACCTCTCACAAGGAATGCTCTTTGAACAGAGTGCGCTGTTCCCAAAAAATCTTATCCATTACAATGGATTTATACATTTTAAAGTTTTCGTATACCGCCTTAATAATGGATTGATCATTTGAGTGGATAGACAGGTATTCATAAGTATATTTATGTACCTATAATTTAGTTTGAGGATGAAGTGCAAAATACCTGTGTGAGTGGAGTGTATACCTACTGCACTGCTTGGAGTGTTTTAATTTGAACTTCATAATATATATATTTTTGTTAGTTAAATCAGTCCGGATTCTAACAATACCTACTCGTCTATTAAAATTGACGTATTCATTCAATCATGCAACCTACTGCATTTACTATCGAATACTATACACTAACTAACTTGTAGGTATTCAAAGAAAATTTACATTTTCAATGCGGATCTCTAAAATTTTGTATGCTAAAAATATCTAAAAGGGTAAAATCGTGAACTATTGAAGAACTGCATACCAGCCCAGGGCTGAATATGAGCCTATCCCAGATATGTTGACATTATAATGGTACACATGTGAACCTTTCTAGAGCTCACGACATTATAATGGTACTCATGTGAAACTTGAAAGAGTTCACAGCATTAATTTGGAACTACAATGGTTCACTGTAATTGAAGAAAATGGCCACCATTTTGTTCACTCATAACCTATAATATTTCTAAATTAATTATGGTTTTATCACATACTACGGAGTTTTCGTGATTAATTTTGTAGTAAGTGTTCAAATAAAAAGCCATAGACTGATTTAAATGCCATAAAAACACAAAAATGAAAAATAGCATGGTTCGTCCCCGGTTATTTAGATATATTTTTTCGATAAAAAGGCATTATTCCTGAGGCGCGTGAAAATTTTAACTCTAAATATGTATATACTTTACAATAAATTTACAATACCCATAATATTAACACAATAGAATATAATAAACACAAGTACTTACCAGTAATAATAAAGTCACATGAAAAATTCACATAAATACTCGCACGACCAGATGTTGCGCGTAGTAATAAATTAAAAATAAATATTTATTATAAAATGTGATACTCAAGTGATAATTTGGAGAAAAAGTGGCCTACTAGTAGTTTTTAGGGTACACTTGTGAGCGTTAATTACTAATAGAGACTGTATAATTGTTCACTCGTTACTTTTTATAACTCTCTTGTCTGTATGAAGTACCATACGGAATCTTATATAGTGCCGTTGATCAGCTTTAAGACCACTGTTCTCTCCTAAACTGCCATTAAAGTGCTACTATTCTGCTACTGTGTACCTTAAGTGAACTTAAGGCTGAATAATTTGTGCCCAAAACGGTGGTATAAGGGCTGTATAGGGTGCTATAGAACTCTTATACTGCTTACATATACAGCTTAAAGAATAAATGTGTCCCATTACTCAACCGCTATAGAACCCCCAGTGCTACTTGGGTTATCACATAAACCTACATGAGCACTTATGAGACGTCAGACGGTCAGAAGCTAACCTAGCTTCTGACGTCTCCTCCGACGACCTCAATTGGTAATTTCCTATGGAGAAGAGCGCGCAAGAAACTATAGCATACGCCATTTTTCTAACACCGTGGCTTAAGGTGAATTCTGGGACATACGTAACCGTGAATGAATCGTGGGGTTGATTTTTGTGGTGAATAAACGGAATATCTTATCGCTTCACCTAGCTGTTTGGAGATTCGCAGTTTCCAACTCTTCACTAAAGTAAACTTCTGGCTGCCTCAACCCCAATAACATAATCAGCCTATAATGTTCCCACTGCTGGGACACAGAGTGGGCCATAAACCACCGCGCGGACCCAGTGCGGGTAGATGTCACATCTTTTCGAATGTTTGGTTCTAGGACATGCCGGTTTCCGCGCTTTCCTTCACGGTTTTGAGAGCAGTGGTGATGAAATAATTTACACGGAGTAAAGCGTCTGTCAGGGCTCGAACCTACGACTTACATCTCGTAAGTAGCGGCCGTTACCACTGCGCCACCACTGCTCTCCAACCCCAATGCGAAAGGGTAATTGTTTCAACGACTAATAATGGCTGGCCTATCGCCACTTCAGCGTGTTATTCTTCAGTAGCATGAAACTATTGGCAATAACCTTTGCGATTTTCGTTTTTTTTTTTTTTCGCATCGGCTTTTTCAATAGTTGGATAACTTAAAAAGTTGTAAAGAATAATTATGTGTTTTGATATATTTCTACACCTTCTTAAGCCAAACCGCAACATTTATTAAGGTAAAAGGTAGAAGTTATCGGACTTTTGAAAAATCAACCCTAGGAAAACTTCCAGAAATTTGGGAGTGTCTGTTTGAATTTATAATTATGTCGAATATTATGGAGGAAGGGTAAACATGATCGTTTTCTTTTTAATGCTACCTACATTTTTTATGCATAAACATACAATAATAATAAATAATAAAAAAATTATTCAAGTATAAAGTAAAGTAAAAATATATACGAGTAGTTGTAATAGTTGTTAGATTTCGGAGGGTTTCGACTTCTAAAATTTGTTTCCATAATGTGTGTATTTTAGCCTTCACTATCTACGTACAGTGACTGGAAATGTTACACACATCGCACCTTTTTTTCCTGTGTGGAAAATCCTCATGGATGTCCACTTAGACCGGGGATCATGGGAACTTGAGGCACTTTGCATCTAATCCAAGTTCATCGGTAGTTCGTTACAGGGTTTAAAGATAGGTGAACTGAACATCTCATCCTGTACCTATGTTCGTGAAACTTAAGAGAAGTAGAAGAGAACTATGGAATAAAATAATTTAAAATCGATTAAATCACTTTGTGAAGCTATCAAGGAATGCACTTATGTTAATTTTAATCAATCATTATTTATTTATACGGAGGCACCACAGTGTACGCGGTAGGAGGCGTCAAGTAGGAGGAAGCACATTATATCATAGATAAGAACGAACCGGTAAACAAAGAACACGAGGTCGGCTTTGGTGAAGAGCCAGCGCAGGAGTACCTTCCCCACCACCACTGGAAGTTTACTGGGTTCCCTGTAACTCCTCCCCTTCATTTCATTCCTTCGGGACACCGAAGCTCTTGCAACATGACCACAGGTTTGTCAACAAACTTGTCACAAGGCACAACACTATTTAATATTTCATTGACTGCAGAATAAACACTTTTTCTTTTTAATTAAAACACACGGGTTAACAAACTAATATTTCGCGAATGGTCAGCGGAAATTGTTGGTATTTTTTCCGTGTATCAATGCGCCCGCGCCACTGCGCTCGACCGACTGCGCCCGATCTCGCGCCTCGGCTCACGAACACAGCGGCCCACTCTTGCGCAAGGCCACTGGGGACGCCTGCCTCTGCAGCCAAGTTGGACCGAGAAAGTATATGATGTCATAGTTTATCAATGCAGGGCAAAATGCAGTTGTTATCGATGTCGTCTAAATCTAAACACATTGTTATCTAGATTTGATCGCGAAATGAACATTTATGACATTTAATTTCCAGTTATTAGGTTTCTTCATTAGCTTTGCAAGATAGCGTTTGTTTTAATGAATCATGTGGTTTTTTCAAATCATCACGTATTTCCGCGAGTATCGAATTATTAGGCAGCCATAAATCTATCTACCGGTAGTGCCTGAGGCAGATAAATATCGATTTACGGTTTTCCGCGTCTTTGTTTGGATTTCGTTGACCATCGTCTGTCACCATAACCGGAATCATTATCTACTTCTTCTAAATGTCTGAGTTTTGATTCCCACATATCAAGTTATTGTTTATTTTTTATTTGTCATGTTTTTATGGAATGTTTTGCTTTAGTATTTCTAAACAATTCTCTTGTTTTATCTGAAAGACTGGGGTGACTCACTGAACCGAAAATTTGAGTAATACAATCAATCTAGTCCGAATGAAAAAGCCGAGTAACTGTGGACTGTATGGGAGTCCTAAACAGCAAGTTACTTAACTACCATTAATTATGTGGCCGCATAGCAATGTGAAAGTCTGGAGGCCCAAGCATGCTACTGGCGTAATTAGGTCCACGGTGAATAAATACCATTGACGGTAAATTCTTCGAGTTTGATAACTTTTGAGAATTTTATTTCTTTTCTTAGGAAAATATACGTATTATGGTATGTGCGGTGTGGTGACTTGGTGACGCCGGCGCCATCCACGCAATAATATCTAAAGTATTATAATATTATAAAGAAAAAGATTTGATTTTTTGTTACGCTTTCACGCTAAAACGACTGTAAAGATTTGAACGAAATTTGGCACATAGGTAGATCATGACCTGACACCTGACATATGATACTTTTATCCACCGATATTTCTACGGGATCAAGACTTATGCGGGTGAAACCGAGGGGCGCCGCTAGTCGTTGATAATCTGAATTCAAAAGAAAAAAAAATCTTACTGTTTTGTACAGTTTAGTTTATTTTTACTACCTACCTTGAAATAAGCAAGAACTGTCATGTGTATTGCTTAATTGGAGCAAAAAAAAACTATTGTTTTGTCCTGTCACTCATGAAGTCACCATATAAAAAACCTCGTTACGTTAATGGTGGTTTTGAAGGGTCATACATAGATGATACTTAATGGTGTTTTGTACTTACTAACCTCGTAATCGTAACGAGTTTACGAGTTACTCTAGTGGAGAATCATAACCGGTACATCACATCTGTTCAGAAAAATGTAGAGGCATACGCATCTGTAAAAGCTTGGTTGACGAAACAATCAAAGGTGCTAATTAAATCAACCCTGAACACTAAAATATAACACCTCAAGATTTTTTTCTCAGCTGGATGTAGCAGTAGAAGGCTAGACCCACAAACACACAACAGCTTTCCTGTTATATAACTTTAAATTCCAGTTCCTGCCTTCTAAACAATTTTCGACGTCGAACCGTATAAAAAACACTTTTGGAGAACAAAGAATTTTATCGTCTATTCAATCGGAAGATTAATCGTGATAAGAATCTCAATTGACTGATTCCACTACTTCATGCCTGTATACAGTTTGCCCTTCTTATTTTCACGAAGACACTTCGTCCAAGACCCGTAGTGAGTGACCCGAGGTCAGAGTGCCCTCCACAACTTGAGTATGTGAATTTTATGTTTATTTAATTCACACCTCATATTCATACGACGAATGAGGTTAGCGCGGGTGGCATTAAAGCCATCGGCATTCAAGATGCGTCTGCGCAGGCTGTAAGCAGACCATATACATGCTATTGCTGAGCGAGATCGCCTTTGTTTTCGTATCAAACACGTTTGGCTGTATCGGAGAGCCGGTATTTTGGATAGTTAACAGATTTAAACACTCTGTGGTCTGCATTTTATTAGCATTTCAATTAACTTTTTAAGAATCTTGGAGTTTTTCTTACCAAATCAAGGATTTAACATTAAATTAAGAATTCGTTTAAAATCTCCGTGAATATAGAACTGATCCACACAGCCTAACGCATACGATAGCAAATGGACTGCTGACGTCTGACAATTATAAAATAACAATGCTTTATAAAGTATACTATCATTATTTTCACTCAAATGTCAATGAGGTAATACCGCAAGGTTTCGGTTACAGCCTGACTCACTCTTGAACACCTATATGTTATTGTTCAAGTTCATTAATTGTGTAATTGATAAGGTAATCAGCTATTTTACCACGTGCTTGTTCATAAATGTTTCCGGGTTTGGAGGCAATGCAAATCATCAAAATATCTATAGCGTCTACCTATCTGCTGCTTCTAAGTTGGTTTTGATCCATCATAAATAAGGGAAGCAAATATGAAAGAATCATTAAAAACTTCACATAATTTAGATAAGAATCTCCTAGAGATCTGGATAACACAATCAGCCTAAAATGTTCCCTCCTGCTGGGATACTGGGCTCGTTTCTGTGAGAGGGAAGGCCGTAATCTGACCACGAGGTACTAGTGCAATTTGATAGATGTCGCATGTATATGAATTTTCGGTTCTAGAACATGGCGGTTTCTTCCTTCACCGTTTTGACAGCAGGAGATCTGGGGGCCTAAAAAGGCCACTTTGAGCAATACCTCTAAAAGCTATTCATTTCCTGAATTCCCAGCTGATCATTAGCAATTCCTCTAATTTTCGTTAAATGGTTACACATAATAGTATAATCACCTACAATTCATTTCATATCAATCGTATTTGGTGTAAACATTGGTGGACCATTTTACGAATTTCCATACAAAACTGTCAAACAGGTGAATTGCGTGATATGAATTGCACACAGATCATATTATGAATTGTCAGTTTGTGCCCATTTTACGATTTTGAATATGATTCATATTGTTATCCTATTATGATTCTGCCAAAGTGGCCTTTTTAGGCCCCTAGGGATGTTTATTTCGTATTGAAGTTCTCGGCCCTACTCAACCTGATACAAACAACCTTTGCGTATGGTGTCAATATCCTATTCTGAACGCAAACGATTCTCGTTATTCACGTGATTCTCATTTTAAACAGGCCTACTAATAATAAGGCCATTAAGAAACAATAGGAAAACTGAACATTACACCAGCAAATCATTGACGCGATAGAGGTCAAAGGGACTTGATTCAAGAAAACGGTTTTCTGTCATTTTCCTTAGCTGCACGTTCGAGAATTTTCGATGAACTGCAATAAATTCTTGCAGTTTCCTGGTTTCCCTACTAGAATTTCCATTCATGATGGTCTTCCTGTAGACCCTACCTTGGGGCATCATTCCCCCAATGTTAGTCATTATTAGTCTCCGTTGTGTTCTCTAGTCTAGGCACTAGGGTCCCTATGTTTCATTGACAGTGAGGGTTTTATATCAATCAGCATTTCCTCTTCATCATTGTATATAATGATAACGTGAATTTGGTCTCATTTGAAAAAAACTTACCGCAGTTATTCCGTGTACTCTTATCTTCATTAAATCTAAATACTAAGGAAATCATATCAGGAAATGGATGTCTGGGCGAACCTCGTTTCTGTGCAATAATAACGTCATACCACGATTACCTGCTAAGCCTCGAATCTTCATTATCCTTCCTTGATTTCTTTCCTTATCACAGCCGTAGTCCTCGGTATCCGATGTTCTGTCTTTTACAAGATTGCAATGACTAAATGCAAACGGTAGGCATATGTTGTGAAAGATTTTGACGCAACTACTCATAGTCTCGCTGCTAATTAATTTGCTACGAATTTAACAAATTCACCTTGAATTATTACGTAAATAGAATCAATGATTATGACGTGTTGTTTTGAAACAATCATTGTTGTTTGTAGACTTACATGTTCTTGGTCAGCTTACTGTGGGTAAGTTTGTACTTTGGACTTATTAAGCTCGATGGATAAACCGCCAATCCGTACTGGGTTCGCGTGCTCCACTCCCTCTTACAGAAAGGAGGCCTGTCTCCCAGCTGTGGGAGCGTTATAGGCTGATTATGCTGAAGCATGATGGAATTAAGTGGTGTATGGACTTTTATGGGCAATGACTCAGAGTCATTGTATAATTATTTTGCTATACATTGTAAAGACTTAATGACTTTGTAATATTTTATAGAAGCGTGACTAATTTGATAAACGTTATGATCAGCGGGTGTATATGGATAAGGAAAATAGATGGTATTCTTATTGATATTGCACTCATTATTGTTCAGCTCGCTTTCGCATAATATTATGAGAACTTGAGTATAAACAATAAGGAGATTGATAAATAATCCAAGTATTCTTATGATACCTGTCGGTGTATTTTCGAAGCCACTGTTGAAAACAACAATGCTAATAGCCATGAACTGTTAGAAATTGATAATGTTGGTATCGGCCACATTGTGGAAACCGCGTGACCTTTACATTTAATAGGTATGAGTGGTGGGAATGGCGAAATGCAGACATAGAAAATTATGTAAATTCTTAGTAGCACAAATATTTGCTTAAGTAAACACCGGTACTGATAAGGTCATCTTAGTGCATGCATTAACCAACTTTTGCATACTTATCATTTTTCGTTAAACATGATTAAGGTCAATTAAGATTACCTATCGGGGCATCGAGAAACGGTCCTATTTTAGGAACCGGTTCTTTCGGTTCTAAATTCTAGACGGAACCGGGTACCCGGTTCTTTCGGGTTTTTTTCATAAATTCTATTTGAAAAGTGTCTATTTTATTTATTTTATATTTATATATTTTTTGTATTATACTCAAATTACAACATCGTTTTTAACTATTTTTGGCAACAATCAGTTCTTTAAAATTCAGTATTTTCACAATCAGTTACAATCAGTTCTTTATAATTCACTACACTACAGAGATCAAAAAGGGAAATAATAAAAATTAAACTTAAAAAAATTAACCATCTTACAAGCTAGATATAGGAACTTTTACAAATACACTCAAAACAAATCAACAAGCACATAACAGTTGTAAATAAATGATAAAAATTACAAAAAAATATAACAAAAACCAAATAACGAAAATTAATGATTAAATTGAGCATTACCACAGCATTACGTATTGGCTTTCTTCTTTCCTAAATAAAAGGAACGTAAAAAAATAAGTGCGTCTAAAGTTTTGTCGCTTAAAGACGAACGGAGTCTATTGCAGACTATCCCGGCGGAAGAAAATATACGTTCCGGCTCCACACTAGTGGGTGGAATTGATAGTAAATGGTGATAAGCGAGTGATAGGTAACTCGTGTCTAGAGTTACCACCGAAATTTAAATAGTCGTACGTTTTTTTACAATTGCCAGCTCACTATCGGATAGTATGTGTCAATACCGCGAATACAACTTTTATTACTATACTATCCGAGACTGAGCTGAAAATTGCAAAACAACTGTCAAAAATTTGAATTTCGCGGGGTATCCTGGAGCATTTACTTTAATGTCCCTTGTTAGTTTCTTAAAGATTCATCATTAATAATAAATTATAACGTTATTTATTACTTAAACAGTGAAATAACTGCATATATTCTGTTTTAATAATAAATTTGGATAATAACTTGATATTTAGCATTAAGAGTATTATAGAGATAATATTATTTCTAAAATTTTAAGAGAGAACCGTAAGAACCGAAAAAACCGGTTCCTCGTTTTACAGAACCGGTTCTATCAGGGTCTTTCAGAACCGGGAATTCCCGGTTCTTTTGGAACCGGGAAAAACCGGTTCTGATCGCAAAGTGCAAAGCAGTAGGTACATCGATAATGAATAAAATCACGGCTCATATTTATTCTAGTGCATAGTTTTGGGCAAGTACCTGAAGACCGCGAACTGCCAAGGGTATCGGTATTTCCAAATGATCTCATGCGTGGTCTTACTCGTCATTTTCTTAATACTTTTCAAGGTTAAAAATGGCCACAATTTCTTTTCAATACATGTATATTAGCCTTTACCCTATTCCCTGTGCTATGGACCACCAATGGTTCAGGTTGATTATTTAATATGTTGCGTCTACTTTGTGGACAGTGAGTGTTAAAACTCCTCAAGAGCACAAAATTGCTACAATTTCTCTTCCATATAGCCTTTATATCGTGTTATAGCTAATCAGCAATGCAGGCGGTCCTCGGTTCGTGTCGGAAACGAACCGTCTTGCGAGGTGAAGGTTAGCTTACCATCGCGCTGTACAGTTGCCTGCATATCTGTGGTCACACTTTGACCTTGAGCTGTCCCACGGTTGTAAGGAGTTTCAATAGAATATGAGGTCAGCTTAATGGATAGATTGTGTGAGGAATGAAATGAAAGAGAAGGGAGTGAATAGTCCCGAGAATGAAAGAAGAAAAGGTGTTGCGCCGCGCTGACCCCAAGTTACACGGGACAAGGGCAGGAAGTTGATGAAGGGGCCAACTTATACTGGTTACGTTTGCGGCTTCTGTACTAGTTTTCTAGGCTAGTGAGTTCGGCTTGCATACAAAACATTACTTCCTTTTACGTTAGAGATAGTGGCTAGTTCCGACATGTGATGTTTTAGTTGTAAGTAAGGCCAGTTTCAGGCACTATGGAAACAGCGTGTGTGGCTTGATGTAATATTTCTTGTAGTTATTCTGCATTTACACTATTGATTTAGCATGAGCATAATCAGCCTATAATGTTACCACTGCTAGAACTCAGGCCTTTTCTCTTTGAGAGGGAGTGGGCCATAATCCACCACGCGGGCCCTGTGCGGTTTGGTGGATGTTACAAGTCTTCGAATCTAGTTCTAAATCATGCCAGTTTCCTCACGATGTTTTCCTTAATATCACATTTAATGTCATCACCAGTGCTTGAGAGCAGTGGTCCTACCAAAACTCTTTCGAAGTTAATGTTTTCGAATAACCGGGGAACACTGACCTGACTCCCAATTTATTTTGTTTGCAAAATTATCTTTTTTTTCTTCAACACATATTAGATTGAAGTGGAGCTTAATTAATAATAACATGGCTTTAAAAATAAACTATGTCTGCAGAAGAATAAGTCATCATTTAATCCCTTGTTTACCAATTCAACGATGTTCCTTCAAAACTGGATACATTTTGGGTATCTTGTATCTTATTTCGCAATGCTTTAAACAAGTTATATTTTACGATATTTACTGAACACAGTTCTCATGCAGGCATTACATTAAAGGTTCCCTTGCAGTAGCCTTCACACCATAAATACGAATTCAGCATACAGATACAAATGTAATTAAAGAGACATTAAAATTAGCCTGTTTTGGCGCCAATTCAAGTTTCGTAATACAAACAAATAGTTTGTCTGCGTGTGAGCTGCATATGGTTACGTGTTCAGTGTTTTTATTGTCAGTTTAGATTATTTTGGAATGTTAAAGTGAATCTTTTCTAGATTTTGACCTTGTCACTACTTCATCTCGTCTTTGTCCATTTTTGCTCCAGCTAGCAGGGCTTGAAACCGGTACCAAAAGTACAGGTTCTGTATCGGTACTAAGCGGTCCTAGCCATGTCAGTACCTAGATACCGGTTCCAGGCGGGTACCGGTACTCCACCTAACAAATACCGGTACCGAATTCGTACCCGCCGCGTACCACAGTTCTCGTATTTGTACAGACGTCCAAATACGACCGAAACTGTCAAATTTCCCCAATCAACCTTGAACCTAATGCTTTAGCGATAAAGTTGAAAATCTATTAAAGAAATTTGACATATTGTAGTAGCTTGATCCGTTGGCGTCTGTACGAGGAACCTCGTAAGGTTAGTTATTTTGCTAATGCCTTTCAACCTTTTTGTATCCGTTTTCTTACTCCAACTTGTCGAAGTATTTGTTTAGTACCGGTACAATACCGATACTGATTAGAAAGTACAGGCACTACGTCTGGTACCGGTATCACACCAAGGCCAATGGCACCGGTTCCCAAAAATACCGGTATTTCAAGCCTTGTAATAATGTAACTATAGCAGACTATAGTTACATTATTTTGTCTACTCAGGGATTTTGCGGTCTGTTATTATCACTATCTAATAATCACTTTTCAGACACTTGCCTTATACTATAGAAAATCCATTCTATCACAGTTGCAATATTTGTAGCACTTAGCACTATTTTCAACCATTCAAATAGCTTTGGTATGTCAAAAATACAACAATAACCATACGACACACACATTTTGACACTTCAAGTCTTCTTATAAGATTATATTTTCTGGAACGTCCTAATGTCTGAACATTAATAAATAATTTTGGCTCGCTAAGTTTGTCAAAAAAAAAGGAAGTCTTAAAACTAAAATCAAAACCTTTTATTTTTTGTGTCCCACATCGTGATCGTATAACTTGAAATTAGTTTTATCACATGCACACACACGAGATCTCGGGAACTAAGTACGGTCAGTAACGAAAGTCCACAATAACCGTCATAACCCAACATCGGCAGAAATGACCTTTGGAAGAAATGTGCACTAAGAGAGGATTTACAGTGTCAATTTTTGTTGCGAACGCAGTCGCGGGAAACGCCAGATGCTTTCTTTTATGCTACGAGCTGACTCGCGAATTTGTGGGTGCGGTGGGTAAATTTGACAAATAGGAAGCCTGGATCTGGCGAAGGACATAATCTAAGCTACCTATCTGTCAAATTTCATATCGATCGGCTCAGTGGTTTAACCGTGAAAGGGTAACAGACATAAAGTGTTACTTTCGCATATAATATTAGTATAGATTAGTATGGAAGTATGCAATAAATACAACCAGTAACAACTCTATTGACAAAACCGTTCTGACGTGCGCTACACGCTGCGCAGTGCCTCGCCCCTCACCCCCGCTGACACGTGAATTTGTTACTGCGCAGCGACTCGCCTCATGTTCCGAGCCGTCATAAAGTTTGAATCGGGTGTGTATACCTCCAGCTTCCTCATATGTGATAGAATAATTCTACCTATGCCAATATTTAAGGCATAATAGCTGCAATCCAAGTTCCCAGTCTTAATTTCGGCACGGTTGGCGCAGTGGTTAAGCGATTGACTGCTGCGCTGCGTGTCGCGGGTTCGATTCCCGCACGGAACAAATATTTGTATGACCTACATGTATTTGTTCCGAGTCTGGGTGTTTTTCTATCTATAATATGTATGTATTTACAAAAAAAAAAATGTATATAAGTAGTTTATCAGCCATCTTGTTACCATAACACAACACAAGCATTAGGTTGCTTAGCTTGGGACAAATGGTGCTGTGTGAAATGTCCAGGGATTTATTATTATTATTATTTAGCTGCCACAAAAACTTCGTTAATATGAGTCGTTTAGTGTGTGTTAGTTGGAGTGACGTCACCCCAGCTGCCTCATTAAATACAGACAAACCAGCGAGGTTAGGGTTTTGGACTATAATCAGAAAAATAAGGCATAATAGCGGCATAAGCAAGGAAAAAACTGAGCGAAAATACTTAAAAAGTGTTGAAACTACGATCAAAAACGTGTGTGTAAGCTGGAGTGACGTCACCCCAGCTGCTCGTTCATATCTTCCGAACGAAAGAAGATATGATTATGTATTATAGTAGTGTGGCAGCTAAATTAAGACTGGGAACCTTGATTGCAGCTATTATGCCTTAAATATTGGCATAATAGGTAGAATTATTCTATCACACATGAGGAAGCTGGATTTATACACACTGAATCGGAATGTACCACAGATTAAAACACAATCAGATTGATTTTAAAGGATATTGTTTATCCATTATTCATATGTTCAAAAAATTTGTCCGCTCAACTACGTAAATAACGCAATGAATGTTGTTGAACTGTCAAAATTAAACCCTTTGCTACTGTTAGTGTGATACGCAATTACCTCGCCGTGATATCGCGATAGTTCTAATGTAAAACATAAATATTTTCTGTAAAACCTATTATTACACTATTATTTGTTGCGTTTTGCATACTATACTAATAAAGCTTCAGACTTGTAAGAACGTAATATTACCAATAAGTTTTGACATTATCTATATAAATTATGATAAATAGGTACATAAATATGCAGTTATGAAAAACATCTTTACGTATTTATTTATCGTTCTGGGCTTGCCCCAGAACTTAACCTCATGCCTAGTAATTAATTCAAACATATTGGTTAATATTAGTCATTCATCCATATCCATTGCTTTATTTGTAAAAGAAATGCTTCTCAACATGCAGTGGAAATCACCAATGAACGCCAAAATTTAAAAATTAGGAATGTCACCGTATTTTCCTAATGTTTATTTAGTATTATCCTACGTGTGTTTAATCATCGAAGCGTCACAAATATTTTGCAAAGCTATTTTGCATTCGATTAATGTATTTAGCGCTAATATATTAGAATCGAGTTCTTTTAAATCGGTTCATCGGGCAGGAGGAAGTATGTAATTTGTACGTGCAAAAATGTGGATATTTTTTTCTTGGCTGTTACGTAACATTATTTTCCGAAGTATCGAATATTTGCTAACGGGTGTTAGATTTTAACGCCTTAACCTTAATTGACATAAGGAAGCCATTTACTATCGGATCCGGATATCCTTGTTAGGTTCTAAGGTAAGTGCGAACACCTACGATTGTAGTGGGTTTAACTCCTACGATAACGATTATACGATACGTTTTGTTGCAGTAATCTTGAAAGACAGTCCATCGTTAAATCGTTTTTTTCTTTTCTTTTTAGTTTAATCATCATTAACTTAGAACGGGGTGTGGAATATCACTGCGACGGGCCTTTATAAACTATACATTAAAAAAAAAATTCAAACACAAAGTAGTTTATACGTCTACCATTTATGGTATCATCATTCATCACCATATACCGGGATCGAACATATATACTTATGTATATTATCCACATAATATAAAGTTATTGCCAAACGCACTATTATTAACAAAGTACCCAACATTTACCCCCTTATTACAAAACAAGGTTTTTCTTTCGATCAGGTTTAAACCACTGACCCAATTATTGAATTAAGAACCCAACTGATAGAGAAATGCAGTTCTTTTTACAAAAATGACAGCTTATTTCGGTGCTAAGTTGTCATTTTAGCATTTAGAACCTTGGCCTAAATCGAAATAAAGTTCGAAATACAAGTACTGGCTCAATAGTTTAGGCTAGAAGTAAAGTTAGGTTTCGTTTTGTAATAAGGCGGTTAAAGTCATTGCCAATATCACAATTCTAAGGCATTGCATGATAATGTGGTGTTTCGTACTTACTCAGTCACGCTACCTCGTTCGCTATAAAATTTTCGTCTTATTGTCGGCGAATCGAACACTACTAATATCAAATACCGTTGTGCCAACAGGAAAAATATTGAATTTAATAGCTCACACGCCATCAGTTCTGGTTCGTGAGAACAATGGCGTGGTTTGTCTTGTGTGGTCGTAAGCAAGGTGACTTACAGTCCTGGGTGTCTGAAGGCTGGACTTGCTCAACCTGGCCGAGGTTGGGTTGAGACAGAACCTCATATTTTCGGTCCATAAATCATTCATATTATGGCACAATATTGGATTATGTTCGACAAACTATAAATCTGGCTTGTAGCTAAGTAATAACCGCACGGGTCGATCGATCAGGTTAAGCTACGCTTGCCGCGGTTGTTCCGTAGATGGGTGACCATCTTCACATATCAAGACCCCTCCGTGCCTCCGAAAGCACGTTAAGCCGTTGATCCTGGCTGTCATTCGTGGATCTTTAACAGTCGTTACGGGTCGTCAGTAACCCGAAAGCCTGACAACCAGTCTTACCAAGGGGTATCGTATTACCAAATAACTGGGTTGTGGAGGTCAGATAGTCAATCCTTCCATGTAAAATACTGGTATTCAGCTGCATCCGGTTAGAAGCCGACCCCAACATAGTTGGGAAAAGGCTAGGCCGATGATGAAATTATAAATCTGGCAAACTCGGAAAGCCATCAACATTTTTTCGCCTTCTTTGTACTTAAAGAAACAAATGGAGACCACACAAATGCTGGAAAAGTAGGGACTAAATAAAATAGAGTAATACCTAAGTTAGCATTTCTAACAAATCGTTGGCAACAGTTTACAGCAAAACAAATTATGCAGTAGACACGATAATTAGAAATATTAGATTCACACGATTTTATACCATTATAGCGCAAATCGCAATGTGGCGTCTTGCGTCACTCACTGCAGCGTACTTATTTATTTATACGATGTGTATTTAAGATATTAGAGTGATTAACAACATGTTTTTTTTAATGGCATCTCGCAGTTCAACCTATGAGGTAGTCGTCTGCTTAACCGGGCTTGCCTGTGGATGCCTCAATAAATTAAGGCCTAAAAATACTTAAAAACTAAGCGACTACACGCGACTGGTACGGACCTCGGCTTAGGGCGTCGCTAGGAGAGGGCAGCAAGGGACAGGTTGGACGAATGTAAAACCACAGGCTCAGCGGCGCGGGCTGGCAGTTAACAACTGGTATTAAATGTTATATCTAATGGAGGTGAAGCTGGATGCAATGCAAATTCTCGCCATCAAACGTAAAAGTTTGGCGAGTTTATAATTATGTTACCACCACTGTATTAGAATATCAGTAAATAAAAAAATAAACAACAACTAGGTATTTCGTTTCCTTAAATCGTCAGCATATGAAGTTAGTCGCGGAACCAAATCTGCATCATCGTCTATTACATAGCATCGGGCAATTTCTGTACTGCACCATGTTCCTATGGATTTCATGATGTAGGATGACCTTAGGTGTATGGTATTGTCAATGGGGAAGTGGGTTTGAAGAGTTATTTGCAGCATTGAACACCCGAATCAATTTGTTCCTTAGTTAGGATTCGCCCCGCCTGCTTTCTATTTGGTGTCGTTTATGCCATCAAAATACACTAATAGAAAGTCTAAAATTACTTTGGTATATTTATAAGTTGCTAGCATCCTTCTAAAATCTGGTTTCCTCAATTTAGAAAGTTATTAAGACTGACATAACATTATCTAATTTCTCTCCATTTAAAAATCTATCTGCAGTTTGGCAAGAAGCCTTAACCTGAATGATAACCATTTATTTAGTGCACACAAAAGAAATAGCATAACATACAAAAGCACAATAAAACAGTAACAAATTACATGAATATAAAAAAAATAATGAAAACATACTAAAGGAAATAAAGTGCCACTATGAAGACATGTGACACTTTGAATCTAAATAACGAGTATACAAAGTGCGGTGTGCGTCTCAAGGTTGCACCAAATGGGAGTCCAGCTCAGCATGTATCAGGCAAATGTACCTAACGCTGGTATTCTGCTGGATCCCTGCAATGATATACGGACGTCGAGCAGACGAGATAGATTGGTGTCGAAGTATTATGTGCGGAGTTGATACTCATTTTCTTTTCCAGATCCATGTCTGTACATTCTCCGGTTCTCATCACAGCTGCAGTTTAACGACAAGTCGCACGAGGTCAGCATGACTGCTCTGCGTCTAGTCCAGAGGATGAAGAGGGACTCCATACACTCGGGTCGAAGACCTTCGGGTATTTGTGGAGCTGGTGAGTTAAAATTTCTTCTGTTGAGCATGTGCATCAAGAGCTTATCGCAGTCTTCTATTTTAATAGAAGATCGCGTTGGCGTTTTTTTCTACGTATAAAGGAAGAGGTATATGATACAGTAGCTGTTGTTCGCGATTTCGTCTGCGATTTAAGGTGAAGGGTAGCCTATGTCCTTCTTCAGGTCCCAGGTTACCTATCACGTCAAATTTAATGACGATCTGTTCAGTGGTTTAGGCGTAAAAAGGTCAAACAAACAGAAGGAGATACTTTGGCAATGTGTAATATTCATCTTTTAATATATAAAATTTTCGTGTCGCAATGTCTGTTACCAAACTCCTCCGAAACGGCTGGACCGATTTGTATGAAATTTTGTGTGCATATCGGGTAGGTCTGAGAATCGGCCAACATCTATTTTTCTTCCAAAAAAAAAAAAAAATCCTAGAAATAATGTATATGGCTAAACAACTTTTGCCGGGTCAGCTAGATTCTAATAAAAGTGGTGGTGGTACCGTAAGCCAAGAGTCTGGAGTTTAACGTTTGTTTATCAGCTCAGCCAGACTTGCATCGGTTAGAAGTAGTGTAATGTACAGATGCCAGCACATCAAGCTACTACAATCTGTCAAATTTCTTTAATAGATTTTCAACTTTATCACTGAAGCATTAAGGTTCAAGGTTGTTTGGGAAAATTTGACAGTTTCGGGTAGCTTGACCTGCTGGCGTCTGTACTATGATGTATCCTGAGTAGTACACTACACCGCACATATGTAGTAACAGTTTGAATTTGAGCTGCCTTAGGGTATTATGGAGTTTCAATGGAATGTGAGACTAGGTAATTGCTTAACACACCAACAGTCGCAATGGCTTACATTTTTACAGTTCATTGCGTTATTTACGTTTTGGAACAGACAAATTTTTCGGACATATGAAGCAATGCATTAGTAATATCCTTCAAAATCATTCAGATTGTGATTGATAGTGTGTTACGCAATTAGGGTGCAGGTTTTGTGGTCACTGACGAGCAGCTTGCCTTACTTCGAGCTTAGATGATCAAATCCATTGAAATAAAGTTGATATTTATTTAACTTGAAATAACAACAATTCGAACATACATTTGAATAGACCTTATGTCCATTGATTTTATCAACTTGCCTTTTCGCGAAGGTACGAAAACAACATTTGGAAAAATGGGGTCAAGTGTATTTCGATCCACTGAAACAACACTTTTTTCCATATAAGGTGCTTCCATTTACCGGCCACATCAACTGACCTCCTTGCCTGATATTTTTGACTCGTCGTTAAAACTGGATATTCGGTTATTATTCTTCAATTAAAAAAAAATAATATGTTGCCATCTGTGAATGTTTTCAAGGTTCTAGAATCCAGTTCTTTGTTATCTATAGGTATAAAAAAATGAGATCTTGTTATTGTTAAAATCACGAGCGTCTAAACTGATTTTATTAGAACATTTTTTTGAAGATTCCATTTTAAAATCTTATGTAATACAGCAACACAGTAGGAATGAAACTATTTGACTAGGCGCAGAAACGACGAGCGACGACGCGGACGGTACGGACTACGGAGCCGATCGTATGCGTCGACATCTTGCCGGACGCGATCGTCTGTCGCCGCATCCGTTCGTATCCTTTCCGATACGATGCGATGCGAGCCGTTTGGTGGAAATCATCCTTAAATCTAAAACTAGCCACGGAACTACTTTATGGTTCTAAATTCAAACGTTTCTTTTTTTTCTCTTAATTAAGTACATTTATTATATTTAACGTTGCTTAATTAATGAGTAACGTATATAAATAAAACCCAAGAGCTTCAAAGATCTCTGGCACAAGATCGAGATATTATAAAAAGCCAAATAAAATCAAAACGTGATTCAGGGGTCAACGTCCGCTGGTAGTTAGTTGAAATGATGAGTACCTATAGAAAATAATGTATCGAATTTAAAAACTATCTGATAATGGACAATGTTCGGCCACCATTGTTTTTTTTTTAATTATAACTACAATAATGGTAAGCCTATAGGTATTTAGTATATACGCTCCTACAAGGAACAACAGGGTTTTTGTTACATACTGTATACTAGCTGACCCGGCAAACGTTGTTTTGCCATATAAATTATTTCTAGTTGCCCGGCGCTACTTCGTTCGCGTGATGTCCTACCCCCTACCCTACTCCTACCCCCTACCCCCTACCCTACTCCTACACTACTCCTACCCTACTCTTACCCCCTACCCTACTCCTACACTACTCCTACCCCCTACCCTACTCCTACACTACTCCTACCCTACTCCTACACTACTCCTACCCTACTCCTACACTACTCCTACTCTACTCCTACCCTACTCCTACACTACTCCTACCCTACTCCTACACTACTCCTACCCTACTCCTACTCTACTCCTACACTACTCCTACCCTACTCCTACACTACTCCTACCCTACTCCTACCCTACTCTTACACTATTCCTACCCTACCCCTACACTACTCCTACCCTACTCCTACCCTACTCCTACACTACTCCTACCGTACTCCTACTTTACTCCTACCCTACTCCGAACCTACTCCTACACTACTTCTGCCCCACTCCATTTTCCATATTTTCTGCCCGTTAAACCTTCCCTGGACTACGACAAACATTTCCAAACCAAAATCAGCTAAATCGGCCCAGCCGTTCTCGAGTTTTAGCCAGACAAATGAACAGCAATTGATCTTTATATGTATATATAGATATTACGAGTATACTTACTTCTTTATATACTTCTTACTAATATTATAAACGCGAATGTTTGTGAGGATGGATGGATATGTTTGTTACTCTTTCATGCAAAAACTACTGCACTGATTTGGATGAAATTTGGCACACAGATAGTTTATAACTGGCATTAATATATAGGATACTTTCTATCCCGATATTCCTTCGGGATCGATGCTTATGAGGGTAAAACCGCGGGGCGCTGCTAGTATAAACAAAAACAAAACAAAAAAAATGGTTTTTATTGCCCGCTGGTAGTTAGTATTTGAAGTATGAGTTAAGAAAATCAATTTTAACTTATTTTGATACCCATTACGTCTGCGGAGTTTCGCTATCCTATTTTATTTTACCTTGTATATTGACACCACCAAAAACGCGGTATAACCAGCAGTGGGTGAAGTGGGGCTTGGATGATGATGACAGAAAAGAGGCAAAAAATACTAGGTATAAGATTATTGCATCAATTGGCATCTACTTATGTACATAATTATTTATTCAACCATTACATGTTACGAATACGAATTGAGAGCCTATGTAGAGCAGATAATTATGAAATGTCTATGACAAAAAACCTCTCCGTTCACTGTATCTGAAGCCGTCATAATTATTGCGTACGGAAGCAAATTTTCCGCACAAGTGGCCCTGGATTCTGTGCGGATATTTTGTTCCTCGTGCTCTATCACTTTAGTATTTTTAGTTGATTGACATACATTTCCTCTTGGATACAAAAAATAATAAGGTTACTTTAATGAACCTGCATGAAACATTATTGTATAGCCTTAAATGTACTTTATTTCTTGTTATTTGTTACATTTATGGTGGGTTGTTTCCAAAATTAATCTTTCTTAAAATCTTGCGAAGGGCTATATTTCTTTGAAAAAATCGGAACGGAGTTCATGGGGCAATTGCGTAACACACTATCAGTAGCAATGGGTTTCATTTTGACAGTTCAACAACATTCATTGCGTTATTTACGTTATTGAGCAGACGCATTTTTTTAACATATGGAGCAATGGATTAGCAATATCCTTCTAAATGATTCAGATTGAGATTGATAGTGTGTTTCGCAATTAGGGTGCTGATGTAACGCTAAACCGATTTAAAACATCATTCTGTCTCTGTTATCTTCAAATAATTGACAGAAACAAAACGATATAATAAATAAGTTTAGCGCTAAACGCATTTAGTGATTTGTGGTGCCTGTGGGCTTTATTAATAATTTTTATTTAGGTCCTATCCTTAGCTTAAAATCAAACTTTTGTAACTAACATGTCATTTTCTTCTTCAGCTCTCCTCATAGCGGCTCGTCTCCACGAATTCAACCGAACGCCAGCCGATGTTGTCCGAATAGTCAAAGTTCACGAGTCGACGCTGCGTAAGCGACTCCTTGAGTTCGGAGACACGCCTTCCAGTGCTTTGACCCTTGAGGAGTTCATGACAGTGGACTTGGAAGAGGAGCAGGATCCACCAGCCTTCAGAGCAGCTAGGAAGAGGGATAAAGACCGATTACAGAAGGTATTTTTGTAATGTAACTATCCCACGAAAGGGCGTGTTTTACTTATTTTAATTTTCTAAGAGGAATAAGGTGTCTTTTGCGGGTATGGTCAGCAGCAAATGTCGATTATTACTGCTATATTTACATATGTATAATCTAAATATACTATACTACTGCTTGTGGCTAAGTAATAACAGCTGCAGGGGTCGATCGATCAGGTTAAGCTACGCTTGCCGCGGTTAGCCCGTCGATGGGTGACCATCTTTACATAACAAGACCCCTGCATGCCTCGGAAAGCACGTTAAGCCGTTGCGCGTTGGTCCCGGCTGACATTCGTGGATCTTGGACAGTCGTTACGGGTCATCAGAAGCCTGAATATCTGACAACGAGTCTTACCAAGGGGTATATTACCCAGTAACTGGGTTGTGGAGGTCAGATAGTCCTTCCATGTAAAATACTGGTATTCAGCTGCATTCGGTTAGACTGAAAGCCGACCTCAACATAGTTGGGAAAAGGCTAGGCAGATGATGATCTAAATTTACGCAAAATTATTCGATAATCTGCTTTTTAGCATTCCATATAACAGCTAACAGTTGATTTCCTTCAATTTTAGTTTTTTTTGGATTTTAATTTAATATTTTACTCAAAAATAAGAAGAAATGATAAAATTAGAATGAGAAATCTGCAGTGAATCGAATCGATTTTTGTTGCTTACCGTACCAATCTATTTGTTTGCCATATTTCATTTAAGATATTTATTACTAACAAAATAAGAACATAATGGAATACTCGATATTTTATTTAATTAAATAGGTGCGGAAGTTTAATCGTGAAAACGTGTCAGACATGCAGACAGACAAACATGATTTTTTGCATTAAGAATATGAATATGTATTAAATCAATTAACATTAAACTATCGACAATATTGATCTAGCGCCATTACCTATTACCGTGTAATGCAGTAAAATACCGATCATGCTATTTAAAAAAAACGGTATTTGGAATTATAATCAAGTACTTGAGTGGTTAAACACGGATTTTAATATAAATAAGCATCGTATCAGTTATTCCCCGAACGTAAATGGTCAATTAAATAATCCAATATCTGATTTGCAGTTTTGTTTGTATAAGAAGCAATTTGGCATGAACAGACGCCAGCACACCAAGCTAATAAGTACATTAATTTTGCTTTCTACATCAAAATATATTTGCAATAAAAAACCAGTTCAAAAGTACATACTACAAACTTCCGCATTATATTATAACCCACTCCACGCATAAAATTCGCACTTCACGTCATCGTTTTAATAGTAGGAAATACATATGTCATGTTTAAATTAGAAGTATCAAAATATATGCAGATGATTTTATTACATTAACAACGGGAAAATAACAACAGTTATATTTATGTAAATTATAACAAACTACACTACTTATTAAAATGTTTGAGTTAGCTTGAAAGTGAAAATAATGCGATGATATTAGCTATTGAAGGGTGGCCTATGGCACTGAAACGCAAGCTCGTGGACTATCGACTTGGTCTTTGACTAACATCCAGAAGTCCAAACTCAACGTCTGCCAACGACCAATGGATCGCAGTATAGTAGGCGTTAAATTAACGGATCATGTTCGTAACACAATACAAAGTTATCTGACGTGGCCCAAAAGGTTGCCTAACTTAAATGGGACTGGGCAGAAAATGTTATTTGTTTGTTACATACTTCCTTGACAAAATCTCCTTTGAAAATAAAATCTTTTTATTATTTGACATTATTTACAGACAATTCTAGTTTCAACTCTTTGTGAGTGGTTGTAATGGCAGCTGCAGTTGCAGCATGTTACTTGGTTTTAATAGGTTTTTATATTTTATCGGTCCTTTTGATGGATTCTTCGATATTTTGTAAGTTTGAGGACTTTGTAGGTCTTGTAGACTTTAGATCTGTAGACCATTTTTTATTTTATCAAGTATATACCTGGTACTTGTTGACAGGCCTACGCTGTCCTCCCATACCTACTCTACTACTGTAATTTGAAAAAATTGTAAAAGCCAATTATTTTTAAAAGAGTAACCGTGGAGTTTCTTGCCGGCTCTTCTCCATAGGAAACGACCAATTGGAACCGTGCACCTAGCTTCTGACGTTTCATAAGTGCCCATGTTGGTTTATGTGAAATAAAATATTTTGATTTTGATCATGTTTGTCGGGCTTTAATTTGTTTATCTAATTTATTTCATCACCACTGCTCTCAAAACGGTGAAGGAAAACATCGTGGGGAAACCGGCATGTTCTAGAACCAATTCGAAGACATGTGACATCGACCAATCCGCACTGGGCCCGCGTGGCGGATTACGCCAATCCCTCTCACTGAGATTCCAGGCCTGTTTCCCAGCAGTGGGAATATTATAGGCTGATTACGGATATGATTAGGGCACAATATAAGGTACCCAAGGAGTCTAGTGAAAGACTGCTGAAAACGACAAAGTAGAACACAAGACAAAATTAAGGTGTGATGGAAACTGAACTATACACAATGGGAATAAGGTTTCTAATCATAAAGCAATGAACTAATTCCCCTTATCTCGATGTTTCCAGTTAATGGACGAGGAAGATGGCGAAAAAGAACTGACCGACCTACAAAAGGAGATAGAACATCAGTTAGAAAAAGATAGCAATAAAAGAAGAAAGGTTGCTGCTGTTATTGGGACATCCACCGCTGTATTGGGAATCGGTAAGATAATGTTTTTGATAAAGAATAATCATTATGAATATTCATTTTAATAACATATACAGCTCAGATAAGTTACTAAATTATATTTAAGTATTATTATAGCATAAAATATATCTGATATTAAAATTAAAATAAAACCGGTACTGAGCAGGAAGTTTAATCATCAGCATTGTTGATCTATTAGGTACTTTTGCATATAATATGCATGTTTAGTCTTTATAAATAAAAAAATAACCGGCCAAGTGCATGTCGGACCACACACAATGAAGGGTTCCGTATTGGGATGAATTTATCTCAAAAACAAACTTAATATTGTAGTTCCAAAACATTTTCTCCCATACATCGATATACGTCACGGTCAATTCTCCAACTGCATGTGTTTGTAATCGCAAAAAATATTTTTTTATGTTTTATAAATTATAACTACAAATTAGCGATATTTGGAATTTTCCCTTTACCTGTGCTGTGAGGCTTTGATTATTGCCAATGCTTTGAGGGTCTGTGGCATACCTACCTGCCCGCCATTTTGATTTTTATTTCAAATGGCGCCCACACATGGAACCTATATAAATCGATAGCTGACATCGGCAAGTTAAAAACATATGGATGTCACGTGATCAACTTTGGACGTTAGTATCTCGGAAACGTGTGGTCTTAGTATGTTTTCTGTTTGTATTGATGTCAGATTTATGCAGGATTTATGCGTGGCCGGTATTTCGAAAAAAAAAAACGAATTGCCGCGACAGTAGGTATGCCAGGCTCCATTTAATATTTTCAATCCAACAGGCAGTCGCTCTATGTAAAATACTAGTATTCAGCTGCATCTGGTTAGACTGGAAGCCGACCCCGACGTAGTTGGGAAAAGGCCAGGCAGATGATAATGATGAGCCTAACTCAAAACCTGTCCATAATAATCAAACACAAAAATTTCAAATTCTATCGCATGTGACGTAAATTGATCCTTAAAATAAAAGAATAAAACCTTTATTGATGTTTTACTTTGCCAAAATTCTTAATACAAAGTTATATGATTTACCTTTTAAAGTTTGCTCATACTGGATTTTATGGCTTAAGTATTTTTTTTTTATTGACAATGGGCTCACTCTTGACCTAAATCCAGCCCAGAGGCAGGGATGAGATCTACGGTGGAACGAGCTTGCTCAGAAGAAGCCTATTCACTCTCGCCCTGAAGAGATTAGGGTTGTATGAACTCGGGAATGCAGTCGCAGGCAGACAATTCCACTCCTTAGCTGTGCGCATCAGAAAAGATGATGAGAACCGCTTAGTGCGTATATATGGTATATTAACCAAATAGGGGTGGTATCCCGCAGTGCGTCTGGACTCTCGATGGTAAAAAGGTGAAGGCGGGATGAGGTCATGTATATTTTAATTATATACCTACTACGAGCGATTATACTAACGTTATCTCTTTATGTAGATACTTTTGGATACATACACGTAGATGATATATTTTTAGTATTATATGAATAATTTAGTATTTGTTGCGAAATTAGTGACCGTAACGTAAGTTTTGCTTGGAAGGACATCATATTTTTTCTTTTTTTTTTTTTGCCTCTGGCTTTACGTCCGCCTCTGTACATTTATGTGCTTGAAATATTAAATATATTATGTGAAATCACAAATCATTTATGTGCAAACAGTGCGACACGATGGGACTTAATATCATGTCCTACGTGTCCTGTCAGCTGCACGTTACAGAAACTGATGGCGCTGAACACGTAGCCAAATTCTGGGCGAGTCCATTTAGATTGCCGTCGACACTACAAGAAAAGATATGGACAGAAAGTATTTCAGAAATAAATATGTATTTTTTGTCTCTCATCGGTAGGTAGATGCGGAGGACACGTGTAAATATGTGAACAACATAAACTAACACGAATCTCATGTCAACTGTTTCGAATGTTGCTAAGACAGAGCAAACGAAGTTCATCATCATTTCAGCCAAAAAACGTCTACTGCTAGATATGGGCCTCTCCCAAGCATCGCCATTACGACAGGTTCTGTGCTTCTCGCATCCAGCAGATTCCTGCGGTCTTCACCGAGTCATTGGTCCCCTTGCGACCAACGAAGTACCATAGTCGTCGCGTTTTAGCATGACAATAGCGGTCATTGCCCTTTCCCTAATATCACTCCGTAAGAATCCAAAGAATAAACTACGTAAGGTTTTTCATTTAAAAAATATTTTGAAGATCACGATATTGATTCAGCACGTTAAAGGACTTTATTCCAGTTTTTTAAATGAAAAAAGGTTGAAAAATGTAGGTGGGTCAATGACCGCTATTGCCATGCTAAGATGCGTCAACTATACTGCTTCTATACATTCATCACCACCACCACCATCATCATCATTATCATAATCATCACCACCATCCACAGTCCGACTTCACCCACTGCGGAAATAGCACAAGAAAAAAGAGCTAATTCCCACGCTCCCGTGCCAGCCTCATCTAGATTTTGCCCCCGAAGGCAACAGCTTCGTCCACCCATCATGCCGCCAAACAACTGACATCTTCTACACGATACCAATAATAAAAAGATTTTTATAATTCCAGACGAAAACACTTCAGAAGACGCGGAGGCGTCAAGATTCGCAGCAGAAGACGCGTTGGACCTCATTGGAGAAATAGCCAAAAAAGTGCAGGACAAAGAAGACGCCAAGACTGAAAAAATGAAGATTGAAAAAGGCCTTGGTATGTAAATTCATAGAAATGATTTGTTTATCAAATTGACTACCAACTTCATTTCCGTATACAGGTTGGCAGGGACATCGACGCGCAAACTGTAACCATGGATTCAGCACATGAGTTTAGACCCCATAGCGTCGAATTTCGTCGTTAGCGGCGTTCGAATTTTTCGTAGGTTATTAAAAAAAAATATTGCTGCTCAGTACATTTTGATCGCGTAGGTATTGCACTTTTCTATGATACAGAAGATTTTTTTTTAATAACCGACGAAAAATTATGACGCTATGGGGTCTAAACTCATGTGCTGAATCCATGGTTACAGTTTGCGCGTCGATGTCCCTGCCACCCTGTATTTAAATTAGTCTTCCTTTGACAGTTTTTGCTCGGCTCCTAAAAGCCCTAGCGTGATGTTAAATAGCCTAGAGGAATTGGGCTATCATATACAAAAAGAGATTAAAAAGATTTTTTAATTCCGACTGGTAGTTTCTGAGATTAGCGCGTACAAAAAAACTCTTTAGCTTTATTATTAGCATAAATTTAAACAGACATTTTAATCAAGGAATTTTCCATCAAAAACGTCATATCATCATCTATTCACAGCTTTAATTAAACTTTTATTGTACCTATTATCAAATGTTACGTAATTAATTTATTTCATTTTCTGTTTTCCATATTATATTATTTCCAAAATTACCTGCAGGTCCAGATCTAGCCGTTATAGGTCTCGCAGGGTCCAGCCAAGAGGACAAATCTGACAAGTTCCTAAGACCTGAACCAAAGCAGGTGTCCAAAGACCTCCACAATGCTGATGAGCTGGTTCTGGATCAGAAAGATGAGGATTACATCAACACTCTCATCATGAATGATGAGGAAATTAAGCATAAGGCGATGCTGTGGAACAGTCTCAATGCTGGATATCTGAGGGAACAGAAAAGTACGTATTTTTAGAACGAAGTTCCTTAACGCAGCCTGCGGTAGGCGTTGACTGGTAGAAATCGTCACGTAAAGAAAAAGCGTTATGCCCCCTTCATGCAACTTCATCTAACTCTCTCTGTCTCTTTCTATTATATACGAGTGTGTGTATGCGTGCGAGTATCAAGATTAGAGAAGACGAGCATTGTGCTCGGTCCATTTAGTTCACTCGCAAACGTCATTTATTTCATTGTTATTTAATCATATGCAGCGAAAAGAACTTCCTTCCAACTGAGGATCCCTCGGCACCACCCGTTATTATGTTTGAAAAGTTGGACCTGGTTATGCTAAAAATGTACCAACAAAAAACATTTTAGTAATTGAGTTAGGACAACTTAATCGCACCTAAATTGTCGCTGCCTTTATCCCATGGCACTCGGGGTTGGTGCAACACGTTTTTTTCTTCCATTCTTGTCAGCTGTCACTAACCTTCACTTCTTTTTTGTCTTTCATATCACCCCTCACACAATTCATCTAACTTTTCTTTTGTTCTTTCTCTCCCTCTCCATCCATCAAAATTTATATTCATCTCCGAGCAGCAAAAACAATACAATATTACTTACCATCATGAGATGGGTGTGGCCTGAGGGCGACAGACTTAGGAAGTCTGTTATATAAACAGACACAGGCTTGAGATGGTCTGGTCTGGGATGGTGGTCGTGCTCCGCGCTCACTTCTTAAGAAGGAATTGCGGAAGATCGAGGCGAAGAGGTGGCCCATTTCACCGTTTAAAAAACCCGTCACATAGCCGTCAACTACGCATTCTGTACATCAGACTAACAATGAGTAAAACTGCAAAAAAATAATTGCTGGGAAACGACTTTCATTTTTGGTGTGAGCTGTGTAGTTAAAATGTGACAAACGCAAAACATTGTGCTAATGGGTGCATGCAACGGTGCAGGGGTCGTCGTTATAACATTAAAACTTGTTATCGTAAAAAACGTCGGTAATAGTTGGAATTTTGACCTTCAATATCTCCGTAACCAAAAGGTTCCCAGGTATGGCCCAGGACAAAAAAAAAAATACAATGTCGGGAGTACTTGTGGCTCTCGGCTTCGTTAAAGAGTCTTTTTACACCCGTTATACTTTTGATTTTTTATTATTCTATTATTTTTTTTCGAGTTTTAAAATTGCCATATAGGGACGTCTATTACGAGGCCTGTGCGCACCAGCGAAGTAATATGCGCGTTAAGGGCCAGACAGAGACATGTAGGGTTAATCCAACTAAGTATATTAGCAGCAATGTGTTAGTAGTATGAGTGTAAGTATGTACGTTTCATCAGTAATATTATTGTTCGTCCAATTTGTTGGCTATATAGTGGAAATAGTTGGACTAACCTGGGTGGTGTATGGAAGGAAGATGTTGGGACAGTCCACAGGGTTCTTCGAACTACGGAATTTGGTCCCGCATTTCTTGTCCTGCCACTGTCTGGTGAGTTCAACATAATTCTCTAGTCGTGGCTTGCGCTTTTGTTGTAGTTAGGTTCTTATGTTACAATTGCTCTGAGCTGGCTTTTTGGAATATTATAAGTAGACATCGGATTATATGGACTATCAAAATGCCAAAATATGCATGTAAATATATGCACAAAAAAGGGCGAAATAAATAATAAAAAAAAACATTTATTATTAGAATTAACGAAATATGAGGCAGTGGTTGTTGTCGACTTCTTGTAGGTTTCTGTCTTGCAGCTAAATGAGAAGCAGTACTCACATGTTTATATTTTTGATATTTTTTGATGAAGGTATTCGCTTTTCACAAACCTTGCAGAAAATCATAGTGACATCAGTCGTAAATTGGCCTGGGTAATTTTTTTATCCAAGATTCCAATAAAGTATGGGTATTTTTTTCACTGGCGGCATTATTTCAACAAAAATAAGATTTTCGTAGATAGATAAACAGATACAGCGAGACAAAAATAGTAGCGTTTTACCTTCAAACAAAACGCTTGTTGTGTCCGGAGACTCATTCGGGGTCATATAAACATTATTTGAGTCTAGCATCTTCCGTTTCCGTGTCACATCTATGTAGGTATATGCAACTATCTCCCTCTCTTGACAACACCATGATGACGTATTTCCGCCCACGTTCACCAGGTGGCTGCAGCGCGCCAAGTCGTTCATTGTGGCCTCAAAAACCTAAAACTTGAGAAACCCAATAAAAACCAGGCAGTGTTTAAAATTATGACCCCGAATGAGTCTCCGGACACAACAAGCGTTTTGTTTGAAGGTAAAACGCTACTATTGTGTCCTTCGGCCTCATTCGGGGTCATATAAACATTATTTGAGGCTTTGTTTGTTATCGCCTGGTGAACGGGACGCCAATGTGTTGTAAAAGACTAGTTAAATTATACCAAGAAATTATTATACTCAAACAAAAATAAACACCAATGTAATAACGATTGCATTGCTATAACATAATAATTGTTAATGTTATAAGAAAAAATACTAAAAATAGTCCCTGACAAGTCATGACAGAATAGACCGAAAATGTATAGGTACGTACCTCGAATCCATCATCATGTAGTATTTTTGTATAAACTTACCATAATCATGTAAAACTTATTATTATTCATCGATACAATATCACAAAATAATTTATTTGATTTAATCAGAGGTAATTAATTTATTGGCTGAAAAAGATGAATCAAGGAGCTTCCCTGCGCTGGAATCACTTCCTTCCTGTAATGTTTTTTGAAAGTATTACCAGATTTCCAATTAGCTCGTGCCATTATTTCATCTAGAGGTTCATTATCCAACCAACTTCGTGAAGCAACTGCAGAACGAAAACTACCTGGAGTAGCCTCAATTCCGGCTTCCTTCAAAATAGACTTAACCCAACCTGCCAAAATGGTTCTAGTGGCCGGCTTAGCTTTTCCACATACAGTAATAAATAATCTATCGCTAGAACAAAGCAAACGACGCGGTCTTCCAATTTCTATAAGCTTTTTAAGCCAAAGTACCGGGTCAAGCGCCTCATTTTCAAGATTCTCTAACAACTTCCAACCTGACTGTACGTGAGTTTCAGAATCAGTTTTGGAACCAAAATGCGGCCAAAACATCATGCTATTCTCGCCTACTATACACCTGTCAGGCGAGACACTTAATAATGTTAAATCGTGTATCCTACGCCCTGAACATAATAACAGTAAAACTGCGCAAACTCTTGAAATTTCGAATAGACTTTGATTTTGAAGAGGTCTACTGCCTAACCAACCTTCTAGAGACTGAGGATCCCAAACAGGCGGTGGACACTTTTTAGGCTGTTGCAACGCTATGGCTTTAATCATCTGTTTAACCAAAATGTTTGAACTTAATCGGGCTTCACTCTTTGTATTACATAAAGTGGACACAACCGATTTATGAAGTAAAATAGTACGATAGGATAATTTTTCTTTTAGGTGCAAATCTGCTAAATATCGAGCCAATTCACTACCTGAAGGGTCTGAGAAATTTATACCAAACCTGGAACACCAACTCAGCCATCTCTGCCATGCTGGCCTATATGTATTTAAAGTAGACGACCTCCAACCTTCTTTTAGCAGACGCTTTTGCTCTTCAGACCAGTCACCTAAGGATTCAGACCACCCCCACATCTCCATACTTCTAAGACCAGCTCCTTCACTCGAGGTGGGGGCTGCCCGGTCCTCGTGTCTACTAGCACTTTCGATAACCTGTGAATCGTGAACGGCGGCGCGATCGCTCTGGCCTTCAAGTCTGCTCTCCAGAATGCTCGAGGCCACCTCGGTGCAACTATCAAGAATATACCTCGAGCCTGATTTAGATGCATCAGAACCCGGGGTAACAAACTCGGAGGAGGAAAGACCCAAGCTAGACGAAAATCCCATTTGAAGGCGAACGCGTTGTGTCTCCATGCTCGCCGATCCCGTTGATCTAGAGTTACATAGCAAGGTACTACGTGGGCTGTGCTGGAGGCAAAAAGATCTGTCTGGGGCACACCCCACTTTGCAAAGACAATACTGGTGAATTCGGGGAGTAGATGCCATTCTTGTAACATCGAGTGACGCGACAGACGGTCTGCGATGTTGTTGTACCTGCCTGGTATGTGATGGGGGATTACATGAATGTCGTACTTTTGAAGTATGTAATATATTTGGTATATTAACTCCATCAAGATCCGCGACTTGTTTCCCCCCTCCTTCCGCAAATACGCTACAACCGCCCTGTTGTCGCACTGCAGAAGCAGAGATGTGTGACTCAGAGACGGAGCGAATTCTAACAAACATTTTAGAATTGTTAACATCTCTTTGTGATTCGAATGAAGCAGCTCTTCTTCTTTTGTCCATTTGCCCGATAAGTGAAGACCATTTAACTCCGCTCCCCAACCTGTATCTGCTGCGTCTGTTGTCAAAAAGTTTTTTACATTTGGTGGGTGAAGCCTGGATTTCTCCACACAGTGAACCTTCCACCAACTTAATTCTGCCAGCACCTCCGCAGGCAAGGGATAAGTCGACTGAAATGGCATTTTTAGGACCAGATTGCAATAAGCCAGTAGGTGCCGAAAATTCAAACGACCCATTGGAACTACCAGACGAGCAAAATTTAGAACGCCTATGACACTCTGTATTTCTCGAAGAGACGCCTTCCGCCGCCGGAGCAACCTTGATAAAACTATTTGCATGTTGTGAATTTTGTTTTCTGGTAAAAATTTTAGATTTTTCCACGGATTCCACATCAAACCCAAATACTCTATTATTTTCTGAGGGATAAGAATCGATTTCTCTCTGTTCACCTGCCAACCTAGCAGGCTGAGAGTTTGAAGTACAACGTCGACGTGTTTTATAAGTGTCAGTTTGTCCTGTGCTACAAGGAGATAATCGTCGAGAAAAACCACTACTCGAATGCCCAGATTCCTGAAAATCTCGGCTGTCCAGTTGGTCAACGATGCAAATACTTTGGGCGCTGTCGCCAGGCCAAACGGTAAACAGGTCATTTGCAGTAACTGATTTCGATACAATAGACGAAGAAAACAACGGTGGGCGGTTGCTACATTTACGTGGTTGTAAGCTTGCCTGAGGTCTATTTTGACCATCCAATCCCTCTCCTGAATGAAATCGGGAACTCGATTTACCGAAATCAAACGAAATTTGCTTATTTTCAGGTAATTGTTTAAACTTTTTAAATTGAAAATGGGACGATAGGTTCCGTCGCTTTTGAGAATCAGAAAGAAATTTGATATGAAACTCGGTGTCAGAGGGGCATGTTCTAAAATTTTCTGTTTCAACAAACTTTGAATGACTCTGTCCATCTCCGGCGATGGTAGAGTAAGATTGCAACGTTTCACCTGCCTTGGCGGGACCAGAGGCGGTTTCTTTTGAAATGGAATACGATAACCCTTCACTATTTTTATTAATGGTTCTGGAGCCCCCAGTCTCTTCCACTCCGTTACATGATTTTGTAAGCACCCCCCCCAAAAATATTGATCTGAGTCAGAACTTTTTATTGAACCTAGCCGCGCCCTTGCCCCGTTGAGCATTGTTTTGCGATTCATTTTTTCTAAAACTATAGGGCTGGTAAAAGCGTTGTCCAACCAGTTGTCCCCTCGGTTGGGGACGAAAAAATTTTGGATTATTCATAAACGGGTTCATTGCGTGATAATTATTATAAAAGGCTCCTGCACTCTGAGGAGGAGGAAATCTATAGTTCATCGTCAGTGCCGAAGCGCGACTGGACGATTGATATCCACTAGGTCCAGGGTACGCCGCCTGGGGTCTAGGGGTTTTCTTTTCTTGACCAGAAAAATTAACTTTATTTGCATAAAAAATCTTGTTAACTCCGCCATTATTCTTAATAAATTCACTAAAAGGTACTTTATCAAATAAAAATTCACTAGACGGCGGTATTTTCTTCAAACACGGCTTAAATGATTTATCTCTTAATTGTTTAATGAACACTTCGCGCCTTTGTTCAATTATATCGGCCCTACGGCCACAAACTAGTTGCAAACAATCACGTGAAATCTTTTGATAGTCATTGGAAAAAACCTCTTTTAATTTTATTGTCAGTTGTTCTGGGTCCATATTACCCGTATCCTTAGCCCAGTCCACTATCTGTCGAAAACCTTGTTGCATGGCATCGCTTTGCATTACCAGTGCGCGGGTTACAGCGCCAAGAAATTTATCCGCCGAGGGTAGATGGGTAACTTTTTCTAACGATTTGATTTCATCATTTACTTCAAGGTCAACATATCCAGGACGAGCATTATAAACCTTTTGTGATTCTACATATCGAACATTATTCCAGTTATCATTATTAAAATATTGAATAGAGTTGAGCAATTCTAACTGATTAGATGGAGTTGCCGTGACAGCTGGCTCCTTTAATTGCGTTGCCAAATCAAAATCAAATGATTGAACTGGTACAGGATCTGAGACGGGTTCTGAAAACCTTTCTGTAACCGGTTGTTCATGTGCCATTTCGAAATCTTCGCCATTATATATCGGATTATCACAGTCATAATTTTCATTTTCATAATACATATTATGGGGGTAGAAGTATAAATTTTTCAAATCACTGACCTGTTTTGCAAGCTTTTTGATTACCTTGCTTTGTCCTCGATGACGCTTACTCTTCTTCTTCTTACTCACCTTCTTCCTCTTACGGGATTTATCTACCTGATCAACCTCTAAATCCGATGGGGATGATTCAGAGGAACTTGAGGAACTTGATGAATCCGATGACGAATCAGATTCTTTACGATTACGCGGCTGTACTCTATCCGCCATCGTAAGAAAATCTAAACTATTTTATTTTTAAGAAGCTATCACCTTAAGTCACTTTTAAAAAACGATCAATCTTTAATATTTATAATTCTAAGCATATACCGAACGCTAACAGCGTTTAAACTAATAAAACTATAGTTTTCTAAGAAATAAATTAAAATTAAATTATTCTTTTCCAAGAATGACGAACGCCAACAACGTTAACTTTTTAAATTTAGATGTGAACCGTCCGAAAAACAGGACGCCAATGAACGACTTGGCGCGCTGCAGCCACCTGGTGAACGTGGGCGGAAATACGTCATCATGGTGTTGTCAAGAGAGGGAGATAGTTGCATATACCTACATAGATGTGACACGGAAACGGAAGATGCTAGACTCAAATAATGTTTATATGACCCCGAATGAGGCCGAAGGACACAACAGTTGAATTGCGTTAGACGCATAATACAACACGCGTAACACGTATAACTACTGAAATAAGCACTGTCAATGAAAAAGTACCAAAATATGCAATAACGCTATAAACATAGAATTATATGCATTTGCATAGGTATGCAAACATACAAATGCATATAATCCGATGTCTAATTATAAGTGTTCAGGCTTACCAAGGGGAGTGTTCTGCGTTGTGGAGGTCAGATAGGCAGTCGCTCCATGAAAAATACTGGCTGGCTATATACAAGGTGTAACAGAATAAACACAAGTCCTGAAAGTAGCTCGTTCAAAATTGACTACAGAATCGATTTCAGTAACTTTCAATATAGGTACTTTTTTCAAAAATATGTACTTTGAGAAAATTCAACCTTATTTCAAGACAATAACCCTAAATTTTAAATGCATAAAGTAATGCTAATGGTCAACACGATTTTCTTAATAATAATAGTTTAACTCATCTAACTGGGGTGTATGAGATCTTGCGTTAATGATGTTACATATTGTATACATCTGCACTACATTGTCATTTTGTATCCGGTTGGACTGGAAGCCGACCCTAAAATAGTTGGGAAAAGGCTAGGGAGATGATGATAGTTAATACTTCATAGTAAATTAGACTGCCCCCAGTTGTTGAGTGAGTTAAGTTTTAACCTACCCCACAATTATCCGCGTCACCCTATCAAACTATTACGTCCCCCATTCCGCAAAACGGTTTCAGGATCCAATTCCCCCATCCCCAGAATTTGCAGGCTTCTTAATAATTGCGATGAATCAATAGGGATTTTTTCCACATCAGTTCAAAAATTCAAGCGCCAAGTCCATAAAAAGTAACCAACACAATTATTATTTTTTTCTTTCTTCATTTTGTATTTTTTTTTTCCTTGTCATGTTTTCTAAAACTGCCCTGCTGCTGCTGTAAGCGTTATTTCTGCACAATTATTGCAATTTTATTAATATTATAATATTGTCTTTGCATGCTGTGTCTATCGCATCATATCGTACACTATGCTTGTATATTGCCTGTAATTTAAGGATAAACAGTGTAACAATTGTAGATAGGCCAATAAATAAATAGTGTTCAGACTAAATGACTCAACAAGAATATTTTATTATCAACTAGCTGCGCCCCGCGGTTTCACCCGCATAAGTTTCGATCCCGTGGGAATATCGGGATAAAAAGTATCCTATATGTTAATCCTGGTTATAAACCATCTGTGTGCCAAAATTCATCCAAATCCGTTCAGTAGTTTTTGCGTGAAAGAGTAACAAACATCCATACATCCATACAAACTTTCACGTTTATAATATTAGTAGGATAACATCTTCAACAAAACGAGCGATAAATAGATAGAATACACTGTAATTTGTAACACAACCTTTGGCGTAGTACGAGTTGCGGGTTCGATCCCAGCACAGACCAAATATTTGTATGATCTCTAGTTTTGAGTGTTTATGTACGCAAGATTTGTGCATGTAAGATTTAACTTCCGATCCAGGAGAAACTACATTCACCAACAAAAAAAACCGCTTTATCGAACCAACGGCTGGCGATTACCATAAAATCTTAATTTGTAGTCATACATGTTTAAGTAAAAGAAGAGCTTCGTGCGAAAGAAAAAGAAGAAAATAAGGATAAAAAGAAGAAATTACGAGGTTCCTACAAGAAGAGAACTCCTTGTAATGCTGCGACTGCTGGGGAGGCTATTGAGAAGATGATTGCGGAGAAGAAGATTAGCTCTAAGATTAATTATGATATTCTAAAGAGTTTGGACCATCCAGGCACTCCGTTGCCGCCCGCGACGCCGAAGGAGACTGTTGTTGTTGAGTAAGTGATTAATTTAATTAAAAAATCTTTATTGCCAATAATATTTCAGGGAGTTTTACATTGGCCTGAAAAAGGCAAGCCTGTAACTTGGGTACCGAAGAATTAATTTGTAGTTCCTCCCTGGCACTTACTTTAACTTTGTGCACGAAGTCCATTGGATTGTGTAAGGCTGTTCTGCCGCATCTAGCAATGTGTTGTAGACTAAAATCCAGAGTTTCTACTATTAGATAAATGATTTTATTTTGTAAGTAGGGTTGTACAAACACTTTTACACGTCAATCATATTTTAAAACTAGATGAGGTCGGCGTTTCCTATCTGACTAGTCTGAGAAGAAAGGCCGAAACAAACTCAGAGGTCACAGTCACAGAGCCTTCCCCATCCCGATACTATTGCATGCGACCAATCGATCCTACAAAAGTAGTCGATCGAAAATAGATTTTACACCGTTTTTGTTCTATTTTATATTTATATTTTACTAGCTTCTGCCCGCGACTTCAACCCCGTGAAGCAACTTTCTTAATTTTTTTCCGTAAGAACCTTCTACAAAGTATTAGAAAAATTAAATAAAAAGATGGATAAAATCGGTGAAGTCGTTCTCAAGTTATGGCGTGACCAACAAAATAGGGGTTCAATTTTATAGATATAGCTATTTTATTTATATTTTAGCCCACAAAAAATTGCTTCAAAACAATCTGGGCAAGAATGACTGATTTTCGCCGATCCGGTCTGATATTCGAGGCTACTCTTTGTTGTTGAATGAATCTCACACCTTTTTCGACAGCTTTATCTCATTATTAATCGTATCTGTTCTAGAAACAAACCTCCGACACCATCAGTGGCGGTTCCAGCCTCACCCGTACCGCGCAAACGTAAGAAGAAGAACCCCACGCTCACCGCCTCCCCCGCGCCGGGCCCGCGCACGCCCGGCCCGCGCACGCCAGGCTCGCGCACGCCCGGCCCGCCCGCGCCACCCACACCGCAGGCTGTTACTGGTAAGTACTGCAGCTAAGTAACGAGCTATTATGCCACTTATACTCGTAATTTCAAACGATACTTAAAGATACAGAGTTGCGTTTGAGAATTATGCCGTTGTTAGAGCCTGGCCAGACACACCAGAGGAGTAAATAGCCAAATTCGATAGCAAATTGAGATTCAACTTTAAGTGCTTAGCGTACGGCTGAAATTGCTGACAAAACCACAGTAAGAGTTTTCATTGTCTTTCTCTATTTCGGTGTCCTGTTCCACTCTGCAAACTGTCTTGTTTATGCTACGCATACGAAAGATGTCCTCTTATCTAACATCAGAGTAACACCATGAAACAAATTAATATGCCAAGGGTGGTCTTCGATAAATTATTTCCCAAAAACCAGTTGCCAATTTTAAGACTAATAGATTCCCCTTTCATTTCTCCAGAAATAGCAGATGACTACGAAGATGAAATAGAACCAGACCCAGTGGACGTCACTGGCGAGCTGTCTCTAGCCGCCATGCTGCAAAACGGGCATGATGACGACTATTACGACTACGAGGAATATTGATATAAGCTCAGGAGTATTGGATGCTGACGATAGCTTACTGCTAAGGATTCAATACCAATATCAGAGAAATATAGGAAAGTTGCATCCAACAAAATTTTCGTTCACATGTGGGGGCCTTTTTTCATGGGTTTGAAACATGTCGGCCTATTCCGAAACACATCGCGCTATGAGAAACACATCGGGCTATTCCAAAACACATCGGGTTAATCCAAAACACATCGGGCTATTCCGAAACACATCGGGTTAATCCAAAACACATCGGGCTATTCCGAAACACATCGCGCTATTCCGAAACACATCGGATTATTCCGAAATACATCGGGCTATTCTAAAACATATCGGGTTAATCCAAAACACATCGGGCTATCCCGAGACAAATTATCTGCCCCAAAACTAGTCGAAGAATACCGAAAAAAAGTATCATGCATTATGGATAGCATTCCCAACAGACGCGAAAATTTTGTTGGATGTAAGCCGGAGGTTTAAATTGAGTTAAACTGCCTGAGCTTGAGAATTAGTGTTTGTATTAGACGCTATCTTATAGCTGGGCTTCAGATGTGCAGCTGGAAAGTATAGCAAGTATACTGATAACATATTTAAAGATTAACAGAGAAGGGCCCCGAATACGAAGTAATCTAGAGAGATGCGGTTAAATGGATGTAGGAAGACTACAAAGTATCGTTTTTAACAAGGTTTAATTAAATTAGCGAAACTTGACATACGTGATGTTTATCGATATATTATCATAATAAAAAACTCATAAGTTCAAGTAACTACGGTTGTTAATTTGAGTCCGTGGCAACGGTTTAATCGTCAGATTTGCTCCACTTATAAATTATTTTGGCGTTTATTAACATGTAGCTTAATCAGCCTATAAAGTTCCTCTCTGTGAAAGGGAGTGGGCTGTAATTCACCATGCGGGCTCAGAGCGGGTTTGTACATGTCACATGTTCTAAAATTTTTGGTTCTAGGATATGCCGGTTTCCTCACAACGCTTTCCTTCACCGTTTTGAAAGCCGCTGTCACAATGTTTTCTTTCACCGCTTTTGGTTTGAGAGCAATGGTGATGAAATCATTTACACAAAGTAAAACGCCTGGCTGGGTTCGAATCTAAAAAAAACATCATCTATAACATACAACTCATAAATCGCGGCCGTTGTTACTGGGCAACAACTACTCTACTTTAAATCACGTCACTTGTGTCATTATGGGTCAAAACGGAACGGAAACGTTCCCATCTTTACGGTAGGGCGAAACTAATCTAATCGATTTAAATCTTTAGCCGCTGTTAGTGTAATTGATATGGATACGTTCACGTCTGTGGAGTTTTGCCAGCTTTAATTTGAGTTTGTATATCAACTGAGTCGCATCCATGCATCCAATCAAATAAAACCCTGTAGGAGACCAAATATAAATGGAAGACAGAAGAAAATTTATTACTATTGAATTACGTACTTATACCCTGTCCATTAGGTTAACCGTTTTTGGACAGCTGTCTTTGAACGTAACTATTCTAGATCACGTAAAAGTTAACTTTAACTTATTGAATTATTCTATTTATTGCTTCTTATAGACATTATAATACCGTACGTGTATCAATCAATGTATTGTGTGTTGATGCAATCACTAGTTCCATCTGTCAAAAAACGGTTTACCTAATGGACAGGGTATAATTTATCATATAATTAACATGTTAGCTTACCGAAGCTAAGATCTAACCTCGCAAATCAACTTGGGATAAATGAGTTTGCTTTGACAAACCAAGAAACGGAATAGTGATTTCAAAATGTTATTTATTATTATTAAATAGGTAACATAAGATTATGATTAAGATACCTAGCAAAACTATATTTAAAAAGAGAGAGAGAGAGAGAGGATAGTGAGCGTTTTTTGCCACTATTGGGTCGATGTACACTTTCTATGATGTAGATGACAGCGCAAGAGCAATATACGGGATACGAAAATATTGTAATGAAGAAGGTTCTGCCGGTTGTCGACCTATTCTGTAAAAATCTCACCGTGAAAACTTAGGTGAAGTGACCCGTCGTTCCACCTGAGATATTGACAGCCCACTTCAAGATCAGATCAAGAGAATAGATCGGCTATTCTCTGTTCGGCCAACACACCACAATGTCTGTACCTACGGTACGAAATCAGGCTTTTTACGCGCGTAATAATACTAAACGCAACACATTGTCTATGGCGTAATACCGTACAAGTCGCTACGCGCGTAAACCGCCAGAACTGAGTTTTTAGTATGAGATTATTACAGTATAGCAATATTTTGGTGAAGTCAGCTGTCAATATTGTCAATAATAATAGGTATCAGATGGAATGACAACTCACTTTAAGCTCACTTCACCTAAGTTTTCACGGTGAGGTTTTTACAGAATACATCGGCAGGTCGAATGAGAGCTCACTTCACCTAAGTATTCAAGGTGAGATTTTTACGGAATAGTTCGGCTGGACAGTGTTTGCAGGACAAATAAATCGGCTGCACAATGTTTGCAGGACAAATATGTCTTCACCATTACGAAATTATAACTTGAACACCAATGACGTGGCTATTATATCCAATCCAATAGTGTTGTAACACAGTACTGTGACCTAATGTATTCTGAGAAATATAAGTTCACGTATAAATAATACTGATAAATTTGTAGTTATCTAAGCTGTCATCACAATAATGTTTTACCTTTAGTTAGTTTACTGTAGTTTAGTTACGATTTCATTGTTTTACCTATGTATCATGAACAATATGAAGGCCAATTACCGTAATCAAATACTTTCAAAATCTAGTTGCAATCTCATCTCGACGATAGTATAATGTCAGAAATGTAGGCAAATCAGAGGTATTTTTGACAGACTGCGACTGACATTAGAATTCGAACGTTCTTAAAAATACGAGAATTGCCCTTCTGATCTTAATTTAATATGTATATTAGAAATCTTTTAGGTCAAAATCCAAACGTGAAATTCAAATTTTAGATCTCACTTCATTTGTTTTTTTGTTACTAATTTTTGAGGTGTTATTTTTTAGTTGAAAAATATTATGTAATGTCTTAATGAAGCAGGATTTTTGACTCGGCGAGAAATAACTTACGCTGCTTGTATGTATTCTGAGCCTTATGCATACGGTGGCGAAAAAAAAAACCGCGCCTAGCCAAAAATCCCAGTTCGTATGAACGGGGTTTTAGTTTTAGAGTATCTGTACCGATTTTGCCAATACATACCGAATGTTAGAATAATGCTGTGTGGAATGGTTTAATGGAACATGTACGTTTGTTGACTGATTTAATTTATTAAAATTACTGAGATGTTTAGAAAGCTAGTGTATATTTTCAGTTACTAAAACACGTTAGCCCAGGTCCCCGCGGCGTTTTTTTTCCACACTGGATTTTCCACTCTCGGCGCTACGCAGAGTGTTGAAAATCAAGTGTGTTATATTCGACGCTAGGGAGGCACTCTGTTAGATTCTCAACGCTCGGCTCAACACCGAGAGTTGAAAATCCAGTGCACGATAATATCCCGCCGTATATTTTTACGTGCCTGCGAACGTGGTGGGCTTACAGTAACGTAACGTTTAAACTTATTTCTAAGTAATATAGGAAATGATATACATAATACGCTTTGCATCTTGAAGGAATACTAGTGTAGAAAAGACAACTAGTATCTTTAGCATAGTTTAGATAGCTTATGTGTTGTTATGTGATGTAGAAAAGTCGCACGATTGTTACAGTGACGTACGGTGGGTTAAAAATAGTAAGTAATGATAAAATTTTTGTAAAAGGTGTTTTTTTTTTATAAATTTTTAGTTTATCAACGCTTATTTAGCTCAACAATGTAAATAATGCAATGAATGTGGTTGAACTGTCAAAATTAAAGCTATTGCTACTGTCAGTATCCCGCGGGTCTAATCAAGTATCGTAACTAGAAACACAACAAATTACCTACGACTTAATGGCGCCGTAACTTTTCTGATGACATCAATAAAATCCAAGCCAAAATAACTCTTATGATGACGCACAAAAGATATTCAAGACTTTACAAACCATTTTTAACCCACTGTACCTATCAGGGTCAGTGACTAATTGACGTAAGTACCTTAATGAATAAGTAGTTTCTATTAATTAGCTTTGAGAGTACCACTGTACAGTCACAAGCGTAAATACCTTACATTTATGCAAGAATCAACAGCGATTTTCTCCTAAAGTATTGATAGATACTTTATGGTGTTACGAGCATGGAAATTGCGTCCATAAGCATAATCAGCCTATAATGCGACGGCACGGTTGGCGCAGTGGTTAAGCGATTGACTGCTGCGCTGCGTGTCGCGGGTTCGATTCCCGCACGGAACAAATATTTGTATGACCTACATGTATTTGTTCCGAGTCTGGGTGTTTTTCTATCTATAATATGTATGTATTAACAAAAAAAAAAAAAAAATTGTATATAAGTAGTTTATCAGCCATCTTGTTACCATAACACAAGCATTAGGTTGCTTAGCTTGGGACAAATGGTGCTGTGTGAAATGTCCAGGGGAAAAAAAAAAAAAAATGTTCCCACTGCTGGGACACAGGTCACATCACACAGGCCTCTCGGTGAGAGGGAGTGGAACGTAATCCTCCACGCGGGCCCAGTGCGATTTGGTGGATGTCACATGTCTTCGAATTTTTTGGGTCTAGGACATGCCGGTTTCCTCACGATAGGTATGTTCCTTCACCGTTATGAGAGCAGTGGTGATGAAATAATTTACACGCCGCGTCTGGGTTCAAAGTTTCGAACCTACACCTCGTAAGTCACGGCCGTTACCACTGGTCCACTGGTCCACTGGGCCACCACTGGTCAGCTGCTAAGCATTGCACATGCATTGCATCTGCATGGAAAACAGAAGGCCAATTTTATTCTCGTAATTTAAAACGTTCAAAATCTAGTCGCGGTCTCATCTCGGCGACAAACAAATGTCAAAAACTTGTCAAAATGTATGGAAATTAGAAGTATTTTTGACAGATTGAGACTGAGTGTGAACGTTCTTAAAATTACGAGAATTACCCCTCAGGAATTTTCTCAAAGTTGCAAATTTTATTTCATGAGAAACACGCTTTTCAAATGTGACGTAACGGTATGGTATTTATAGTCGTGACCGTACATCATTTTACTGTTTATTTGTAAGAGATGTATTATATTTTAGAGAAACAATTTGTACACAATAGTCTTATGATCTGCCTTAGACCAGAATTTGGTTGTAACCTGACGAATATGTAATGTTGTTGATAATTTCCGAGATATATCTTACATTGTATATTTAAATACCGAAAGCAATAAAGGAAATGTTTATTAAAAATAATTTTATTTTCATTTTAAGAGCCCGTACAACGGTCCACTAGCGCCACTCCTTTAAAAAAAAATTATCTCGTGACTGAGAAGGAATTATGAAAATCTGCTCAATCAGCGACCTCGGTGTGTCTAGAATTTTCTAATACCTTTTATTAAGTGGCGCTAGTGGACCTGTGAGCACCCTCTTAATATTTTTCATTGACGGTAACACTCCCAGACTCCTAAAACGAGCCACCGTGCATTTCCATGTAAGAAAACGGACACCTAATAGGTACAGACGCCAGCACATCAAGCTACTTTCAACTTTATCGCTAATGCATTAAGGTTCAAGGTTGATTGGGAAATTTTGACAGTTTCGGGTAGCTTGACCTGCTGGCGTCTGTACATCAAAATAATGATGAGTCGAAGAAAACGTTTTTATACAATTTTGAATCAGAACATACTGGCAGTCATTTTGGTGTCATCATTGTTCCAAATTTGAATTCATTTCCAATTAAAAAGTCATAGACCTTTAGACAAAAAAATGCAGCGTGGTTCGATGAACGATCACGTCACGAGTCGATCAAACGAGTCTAGATAAATTATTGCTGAATCTATGAGTACATTTTATAAAGTCTAAATGGTTTATACTTCCTCATTATACCTAATGTGTAAAAATAGAATCAGCAACAGTAAACATAGGTTCATAATGTTATCATCGTTCGTTACTTATTGAACAAACAATACAAAAGATATAAAGCTATATTGAAATAGGTACCTAGGTATAAGCTATAACGAAGATATTGCTCCCAAGAACATGTCAGTAGTCGAAACCCGCAAATCAATACCGGAATGTGGCGCGGTCGTAAATGTTTTACAACTGTCATCTGATTACATCACAAGTCCGCCACCGCAATGATAATACAAACACACAAGAGACAAGTTCAAACCTGCATAGAATGCCGTTTTCCTGCCGCGCATTCGTGTCTCGCCGTGTCTGACTGCCATCATAGTGACTAAGCACGATGCGTCATAGTGTAAGCGCTATGCACACAGTGCAGTTCTGTGTCTAGTTTTGAAACATTCACAAGTATGGAAAAGTGCATGTAACAAAGTAAACATTAGTGCTGTTCTAGACGTTTTGAGGCTTCCTGCCTCGTGGCAATCTATTTTAATCGAAGACTTACTTATTTATACATAGCTATCGTTAACTGTAAGGTATAAGGTATAGGCAGAGAGATAGGAGTGCCGGCGCCGGTAATTGCACAGATAGACATTTCTTTGTTTTCAATTTGCACTTGGTGCAATTGGCGGGAATTTACTGCCACGTAGGTAGCTGTCTAAAATATTCCATCTAGAATTAGACATTCTATTCGCGTTTTAGATAAACTTTCTAGCCCATGAACTATTATTATTGCATTCTTAGGCGCTTATTACACTATCCAATTTAAGCAATGCTAACTAGGAATACTCTAACAGAACAGTTCAGTTAGAACTGTCCTTACTGCGATTACATCTGCCGATTTCCTAGTTAGCATTCCTTAAAATTGGATAGTGTAATAAGCGCTTTAGAGGTAATATGCCTTGACCTGTTCAACTTGGTATGGTGTAGGTATTGTTTTCCATAAATTATGTAGGTATTGATAAAACTTTTATCTTGATTGATTATTCTGAGCCACAGCAAAAACCTTGGGCAAAAAATAAGAATAACAGAAAGAATGCTGATAAGGCTTGAAAACCCAGAAAAGAATAATAAAGCCTATATGCCTGCGCCCGTTAATTGTTATCTGGCTATAAGTGGTTAGGTACAGGATAAATTTGATTTATTATGCCTCTGATTCGCACAGATGGACATAATAGTGCTCGATTCTGAACAGCACTACGGCAAGCGACATGTCGCTACACGAACACCCAACCCTGTTGTACGATTCGAAGTCGACTGGATTCTTACTATCATATTTATTTCACACCGATCAGAGTGCAGTGTAACATATTAAGACTTAAAAATACGTTCTAGTCAATAATTAAAGTGATAAAAATTAATATATTCGACCAAATTATTTATACTTATTATGGGTTTCTACTGTAAATCTCAAGAGCAGAAAATAAGAAAGTTTTCGAAAAGTAAACTCGTTGAAAGGGTTACTAAGTCAGAAAAATATGTTTGCTTAAAAACAAGGAGCGGGAGTGTTATAATAAATTCAGTTTATTTGCGTCTTTTGATGGATGCAAGTATTAGGTCACGTTTAAAGCGGTGAGTTGTCATCTTTTGTTTTTTTTATTTATCTCGGTTTTGGTGTGATTTTATATATTTTTTAACAGCAAAACGATGAGAGGAGAGCGCGGGATCGCTCGTTTAGCGGGGTTTGGCAAGCTGTGCATTTCGGCTGAGTCGAATCAATTCCTAAAACAATACAGTAAACCAAAAAATATTCATCGCTGTAACAGAAAAGGGCCGCTGCGCCTAAGCAGATTGCTACTAATTTACTTTTCTAAGTCGAGCAAGCAAAGAGGTGATGCATAAATAATGGAATTGGCTACAGAATGTTAATGTAAATGTTAAGCAATAACTTTTGTCGATTTTAAAGGGTTTATTGAGATTGAAATAATTATCTTGATTAAGTACTTATTATTTTATTATCAACGATCCCGCCCGACGATTTGTTTTATCACAATTTTTTATTTTCCGATTCTCTATGTTTCCCAAAGTTTAGGGAAATTACCATAAATAATTTCGAAAACTTTTCATTAGATCAATCAGATTTCGATAATAAAATTATAAGTGGGTGAAATTTAAATTACCCGCGCCGGATGCGTAGCAGCGCGTTCAAAAGTAATATTTATCGGCGTGATATTCTCGTCAATCAGTCTGTCACTTAGGGTAATGCTAGATACACACACAACGACTTTAGTCGCAGGCGACTTGACATCACCACAAATCGGCTGAATAAAGGTCTCTGCACACAGTGGGCGCGGCGCAGCGGGGCTAGGACGGTGACGCGACGCTGAGCAGTTGTAATTTACTAGATAATAGCTTCTGCCCGCGGCTTCGCCCGCGTGGAGGTCGGTAATTGTCCTACGGGAACGTGCCACCAGGATAAAAAGTATGTCCTTCCCCAGAATGCCATATAACTCTTTGCCAAATTTTATCGAAATGCGTTCAGTGGTTTAGGTGTGAAAATGTAACATACAGACAGAATTTATAAATTTTATAATATTATATAAGGTATTAAAAAATTAACTCTAACGTTCGCAGCGTCGCGTCGCGTCGTATTCGTCGCTCACACAGGACACCGCGTAATTCAGTATCAAAAAACTAATATATAAAAAAAAAAAATTTTTTACTTTTTCACATAAAAATAACCATTTAGTAAAACATTTTTATGTTATATATGTCATTTTTGTGCTTACGGCTCGGCCCTGTAGCACCGCGCGGCTCGCCTCCCCTACCCGCGGCTCCCACCAACCCTTCCCGCGCCCACTTTAGTCGTATCGTCCAACATCTGTCGCGCGGTAAGGGTGTGCTGTCGTGTGTCTTCTGGCTACATCCGCGCGCTCGCGCAATTTCGTATAAACAATGCCGTTTACTGATTCTAATCGGGAGTATTTAGATATGATAGTGTGTTATAATATATACACGACACTACACATATAAAAGTACTCTGTGCTGTGCACCATCACAATTTAAGCGTGGATGACGTTTGACTCTATCGAGGGTCGATTTTTGTACACAATATTTTTTATTTATTCCAAAATTTCGCAAATAACACTTTAACAGCTATGACGCCAATGCACTGTTACTACTACAAAGATACACGTATACATCCTACCTAAAAATACAATAAAAAATAAAATCATAATTAAAATTAAAAATACAATCATAATTACCATTAAAAATACAATTAAAATACAATCTTAATTACAATTACATGTACAAATACCCCTAAAATTAAAATACTCGTACAATTAATATCACTTCTCAACATTTTCAATGCACTTCAATGCTACTCCTATGAACTTCATCAGGATGCAGTGAAATACGAGTATATTATCATATAATATATCTACTTCATTTGAAATCAAATTTAACAATCTTATGGCACGTGACAAGGGGGCAAACTTGTTCAGGTTAGTCCAAGAGGCCATCCTCTTGGACTAACCTAACCTAACGCGTCGCCCGACGCCAACGCTGCTGGAGCCATCTCCAGCAGCGTTGGCGTGGGGCGACGCGTGCCCCCGCAGCCCGGCGACGCCGGCGCGGCGTGCGCAGCCCCAGCTCCGCTAAAGGTCTCTGCACACAGCGAGCGCGACGCGGCGGCACGGGACGGCAACGCAACGCTGAGCATTTGTAATGTACTAGATATTACGGACGACGCCACACAGAGCCGTCCCGCTCGACGCGACGGTAACCGCCGCGCCACGCCACCGCCGCGCCGAGCGGGAATACAAGTCAGAAGCGGCGGGGCGGGGCGTGACGTAACGCGAGCGCGTTTTTGATTTATTTCATGCACCAATTTCCGTTTACGTTGTTTTTTCTTAGCTAGCGCAAATAAGACCAATAGCGTTTCCACGTCTGAATCGCTCAACATCTTTTTGATGGGAGAAAGGCGCGGCGGGACGGGACGTGATCGTACCCGCAGTGTGAACACTGCCGCCGCGCCAGCGCCGCCCCACCACGCCGCGCCCCGCCGCGCCGCGCCCGCTGTGTGCAGAGACCTTTACAGGTCAGGATGGTGAAGCCAGCCGCGCAGCAATATCATCAACCTCCGTTTGTGCGTTTGAAGTTCGCGCGAAGTGCCAAGCGTATAGAACCGCCTTTACAAATCAACCCATCGATCGAAGAGAATACATTTTGTTTGTCGTTAGCAGAGCGGTGAGAATAACAGTTGGGTCAGAGCAAAATTGTAAGGTTAGGTTGGCTAAATTGACGCCACAAACTTTGAAAGCAAAGTTATCATCACACGTTATTTTCCTGGGAATAGGCTTGAAACCTTAGAATTTATTTATTTATGATTATATCGCACGCAAAACAATATTTTTGGTTTCAAAAACAACGTTGTAAGATTATTAATAACTTTAAGTACTTTTCTTTGCGGAATGTTGGCAACTGTGTAATGTTTTCGTCGTCGTCGGTACATACTGAGTGTAGTGAAGTTCGTGCTGTTGTAATCTAAAAACACATTTTAGTTTTCGTTTGTGTTTATGAGATTTGATGTTCATCAAAGTGGAGTGCGAATTAATCGAAGTTAGTGAAATAATGAAGAAAAGTGTGTTTATCGCTTCGTAGCGATGTGTGAATTTCGTAAATTGAATTGATGGTGATTTAATAAAATTCATGGTGTTTCCGATTTTGTTAGTGCCGTTTGTAAAGTATAGTTCGAATCATAGGGTCCACAAACGAGGAGACGGATTCTATCATGGTCGTAAAACGGTAAGTTTTTATCTACAACGTGGTGCCTTTTACATTAAGTTTAATAATGGGTATATACCAGTAAGTTATGCATAAATGTAAAATGCTTTGTTTCATGGGAGCATGTTGTTCTACAAAGTAGACCCGTAGACCGAATGTGTGCTCTATGCAAATTCTTGTCGCTGAGATAGATATTTTTGTTTGTTTATGTTTGGTAGCAATTCGCAGACTTTAGAGGGGTTGTGATATTCAGTGTGAAATTGCTTCGTAATGTAATTGACCATGCGTTTTATAGCACTTTTTCAAATGCTAAACATGATGATTTAGATGCGTTTTTGTTTAATAGTATCGATCACAAGAAAAACGTTCTTGAAATCCTGAAGAACTTTGTTTTATCTGTTCCTTAATTAAAAATAAAACAGACTAGAATACAGCTGATGGCACTTCAGACGCGTAAAAAACGAGAAAAGATGGTCCAGGCAACATTAATGTTTAAACTACCCTGTTATTTTCATTTAATTTTACTATCCTCCTGTATTTTGTCTGTGATAAAATGTCGGTGAATGTTTAAGAAACAATACAAACATAGTCGGAAATTAACACAAATAACTGTATTATACAAGTCACTAGAATCAGTTATTTAGGTTTGTATGTCAATTAACATTCAGATCAGACAATGAATCAGTTTTACCTACAAGAACAAACATTTACTTGGCTATTTTTTTTCTATTTACCTAAGTTCAATTTGTTTTTTTTATCATGTAATCAGTTCACAATGCCAGTGTGTCAATCCATTGATGTAAACGTAGATAAAAATTAATGTTATAAATAATAAGCTAAGATACTGACCATTAATCTAGGAAGAAAGATACAGAACTGAATACAAGCTGAAATAATAATAAAAGTTTAGTTACTCAGTCCAATAGTTTCTGGAAAGCCTATTTATTGCAACCTGTTAGCAAATCTCATGTAAATTTTATCCAGCCAGTCACAACAGATAACATGTGCTTTGGCAGCCAGTCTACTGTTTTTTTTTTGTTCTTGTGATGTCAATATTTGAATTTAATTTTAGAATGTATGAAGAGTTTATTGTAATACCATCAGGGAATACTTATTGCCCACAGACAGTGACATAATGCCAATACACTTTTGTATAGATCTAAAGTATAAATATTTTGAAGAAAGAAGTGACCATTTTTCTTTTTTCATAATAAGACCAGAAGGTTGTAGTTATAATATAATTAAATCTTTACTTAGGTACAGAGGTGGTACTCGACAGATGATGATATTTTTTTGTGTACAGTTCAGTTTGATTCATTCCAATGTGTTTTTACATACTCTATATGTAACTACTTATGGTTTTTGTCTTGTACAGACAAATTATATAGGTATTCAAGTAGGTATTGCTGTTACAATTAAATCATTAATGTCTCGGAGCTATTATGTCATGTTACGTCTATCAACATCATATTATGCTTTAGGATATAAAGGAAATCCTTGTAGTAATGAGTTTAAAACAGGAAACATATTTATTTGTTAAATAAAATTAAGTAGATCAAGGCAATGATACAACTGATTATCAGCTAATTGGAAAGAACATCCTTTCAAATCGTTTTAAAAATAAACATTCAAATTAAGACCTCAATTTTTAGGTCATTCCACTGGCTATTATGAAAAAAAAACAGATACTCTCGAATTAAAAAAAAAGATTGCATGATTTATAAAAGCACACTGTGGCCAGTGTCCAAGATTATTTAAAACATCCAGCTGAATTTAAAATTCCGTTTAAATTCGCCTTCATGTCATTCTTTCATAAAAATATCATTCTTAAAACTGCCGTTAGTCTTTTTAACATCAAAATTTATAATAATTACCTACTACGTAGATAGGTATTTCGTCATGACGGGGTCGCGGTGGGCGGCAAATCAATGTCAATCATCATTCCTTACTTATCAATCAAAGCTGCATATATGAAGAAATTATTCAAAATGCTTCTTCAAGATGATGTCCGTACGCACATGATTATGTTCCGTCGTAGCATGTTTATAAATATGGCAACCGTGATATTAGTCGTAATACCTACATAAGTAAGGACATCTAAGGGTGTATTCATGTAGAAAGGTATTGTTCATACTTTTTGACAAATCAGCGCGAAATACTGCGAACCGACGCCGACTAATTCAGATATGAACTTGTTGGCGCTTATCGGCGACCGTTCGCGCTGGTTTGGCAAAAAGTATGAAAACTCCCAGCGCCGACAAGCGCCGGATACCAACTTTCTACGTAAATACATCCTAAGACAGAAATGTGGTGCCTATTGTAGAGGCGAGTCTATTACGATTTATCGACGGCGAAGTTAATCCCTTACCGCGAATTTATCTAACTTAAGCACACACCCTCGCCATTATTCTCGATCCGGCTTAAACATAGGACCTCGCGAGAAGCGACCATTCACCTAGGTAAATTTTATTTTTTTTACCTTTAAAACCTTCACATTGTAATGGCCTTCCTTGTTTACCGTTTACATTGTTTCCAATTAAACTACAAAGTTCTTAAAAATTTTAAATCGTTTGTAAACTCATTAGGTACAAGATAATAATCGTGGTTGTACGGCATCCCTAATAACAATAGTTATTTAGGAACTTATTAAATTACGTGCCGATGCGATGCTTGTATCTGTCGTGGCCTTGCATGCCTCTATTGCGTCGCTAGTATTCAAGTACAGACCGCCCGCCGTAAATGTTATTCTTACGTTGTTATCTCAGCCTGTCGTCGACCTCACAGCTAGGGCATCGAGAACCGGTCCTATTTTAGGAACCGGTTCTTTCGGTTCTAAATTCTAGACGGAACCGGGTACCCGGTTCTTTCGGTTCTTTCGGGTTTTTTTCATAAATTCTATTTGAAAAGTGTCTAAATAAAACACACTTTATTGGTACGCATATTTATATATTTTTTGAATTATACTCAAATTACAACATCGTTTTTAACTATTTTTGGCAACAATCAGTTCTTTAAAATTCAGTATTTTCACAATCAGTTACAATCAGTTCTTTATAATTCACTACACTACAGAGATCAAAAAGGGAAATAATAAAAATTAAACTTAAAAAAATTAACCATCTTACAAGCTAGATATAGGAACTTTTACAAATACACTCAAAACAAATCAACAAGCACATAACAGTTGTAAATAAATGATAAAAATTACAAAAAAAAATAACAAAACCAAATAACGAAAATTAATGATTAAATTGAGCATTACCACAGCATTACGTATTGGCTTTCTTCTTTCCTAAATAAAAGGAACGTAAAAAAATAAGTGCGTCTAAAGTTTTGTCGCTTAAAGACGAACGGAGTCTATTGCAGACTATCCCGGCGGAAGAAAATATACGTTCCGGCTCCACACTAGTGGGTGGAATTGATAGTAAATGGTGATAAGCGAGTGATAGGTATCGTCCTCGCTGTCTCTGACCACCATTCTCAAACAGAGCCATTTCTACTCTTATAGTAGTGTTGATGTCATTTGATGTCGATTCAGGAGCAGAAGCAGTAGCTTGACTTATTTCCTTATTAAGTTCTTCTTCATTTGTTAAAGAAGATACTTGTAAGTCATCATCATCATGTCTCCTGAAATCAGGCGTACAATCAAGAGGTACACTTTGTTTTGTGCGTTGAATGAGGTTTACGATTTCCCGCAGCATCTCATCACTCGTAGGCCGTAAAAAAACAGTTTTATCTTCATTTTCAATGTTATCAAAATACTTCTCCGGGTTGGTCAAATATTGCAATATTGATGCTTGGACTAGTCGTCGTTTTGCATATTGTTTACGCAATGCAGCCGCCATTTTATTGCTCAGATGAGTGTTCATTTCAAGCAATTTTTTTATTGCAAATTTGAGAGAAATATCAGCTGTAAGCAATGTTGCATCACTTGCATCACGGCGACATAGTGCGTCCACGACAGTTTTTATTATATCCAATATATTATTTAACTCGTGTATATGTCTCCAATCATCGTCAGTAAACTGAATATCAATATTCAAATCTATTAGTGCTTTTGTGATAGATGTTTTTAATTTTAGAAAACGGCTTAAAATTGCAAAACAACTGTCAAAAATTTGAATTTCGCGGGGTATCCTGGACATTCCTGGAGCATTTACTTTAATGTCCCTTGTTAGTTTCTTAAAGATTCATCATTAATAATAAATTATAACGTTATTTATTACTTTAACAGTGAAATACCTGCATATATTCTGTTTTAATAATAAATTTGGATAATAACTTGATATTTAGCATTAAGAGTATTATAGAGATAATATTATTTCTAAAATTTTAAGAGAGAACCGTAAGAACCGAAAAAACCGGATCCTCGTTTTACAGAACCGGTTCTATCAGGGTCTTTCAGAACCGGGAATTCCCGGTTCTTTTGGAACCGGGAAAAACCGGTTCTGATGCCCTACTCACAGCCTGTGCGTCCACTTTATGGTCCATCCAAACAAAGGAATCCACAGACTCCTGTCAAGTCTTGAAACATAAGTAAATTCAATCATTGTTTACTTTTATTAGCTTCAAACAAACATTTAAGCCTGTTCAGGTACTTGAAGCATGGCGTTTAATAACACTCGAGTTTTATTTTTAACGAAACCTGTACATCGAACAAAGCCCTGGCGTTTGCGTGGAGCCCTCTTCTAACCCTCGCTCATTAAAGTTTCATCTGGGTAGGACCACGTCCAACTCGCTTAGCTGATTGTGCGAAATATGTGACGCAGTCAGAACGAGTCCGTAAAATGTTAGAACCAACATTCTATTAAATCTCTCAAACGTAATAAAATAGACTGCGCAAGAAGCCACTTACATTAGTAGATGAACTGACTGTATCTTTCTACGCAATAACTAATTTCCGGGAGTACTATATCCAAGTTCCTAAGAAATGATAAGACATGAGGACTAAATGACTCAGTCCTTCCGGCTTCAATCATAGTGCAATGTGCATGACTTAACTTTTTGCAATAAGTATATAATTTAGATGTCAAGTACCTCTGAGTAATCTGAATTCAGCGGAAATTATTTCGTAACTCTGCTTAGGTAATATAAATTGGAGGCATTTCCGAGAAGGTTGGTACCTGTTTCACGTTCACAGACCCCACAGGGTTACCCGGTATCGCTAGGTGTTCACTGATCCCTACCGCACACGAATTAGCACGTCCTTTCCATAAATGGATGACTTGCGAAATACCCATCCATGGCAAAAAGATACAATTTCCTACGGGAAATGTACTAGAGCGGAATTCCACTTATGCCATTTTGTGGGAGCACTATAAAATCAAAGACGCGAGGGATGGAATGGGAGCTACTTAGCAAGCTGAGCCGAGCTAAAGCCGTGTCTAGACGTCATTATATTTATCAAACTAATGCACGTTCTACACGCGTTCCGCTACCTATTCTGTTAGGTCGCGTTCAACTTATGCAATTTAATATAGGACAACTCGACAACAACATAAGGAAAAAAAAAATTCAAGACACCCGAATTGGCTGAAATTACATTAAATCATTCATGAAAATACATTTTTAGTAGATATTGCGGTTTCAAGCTAAAAGCTTACTCATAAACATTGAACGCGTAAAACCCCTCGGTTAATTGGTCACGCCCCGAGATAACGGTTCCAATGATTCAATAAGAAAAGGAAAACTGTAAATCATACAAAAATAGGGTCATGTTTTTGTCAAAGAATTGTTTGCATAACTGTTATGGTTTTCTTTTTATAAGACTGCTAATGGAAACCTATAAAAATTATATTACCTATATTTCACTTTTTATCACCGACTAAACGCTCGGTGTGATGTAAGAATGCAGAAAACTACAAACATAAAAAATATAACATTGATACGATCTTTTTTTATCTCACTCTAAAAACTATTTTCTAATGGTCCTCCTAAGGCGACCGCTGTTCGCCACCTGCCTTAGGTACCCCAGTGTTGGCGTGTTGGCTCACACCTGCGCGACAGATGTATTTATCTTGCCATAGAAAGAGACCCCCTATATCCATTTCCTACAAGCAAAGTGCTATTTCTGGGCTTTGAAACAACGGAGTGCAGTTAAAGCTACCATTTGCAAAGCAGCATTGAATTTTTAATAGCTGATTAAATTAATGCACCCTTTCGGAATTTTAAGACCGGGCACGTGGCATGCGCTTATGTTAATGCTATCGAATAACTTAGTCGGCTTTATCGATTTGATTTATTGGTAAGTCCATCGATCGGATTTGGAAGGTCACCCCTCTCAAGTGCTGCGTGCGCGCATGACCGCATGCGAGTGCCGCCGCATGTTACAGTTCGCTGACCGCATGGCATCACTTGGCCTCGTTCATTGCATAGACTTGCCAATTTTTTCCGGTAATTTAAGATGTGTCAAATTAAGAGGTTATTGAAAGGCGATAAAGATATTTTATTACCTAGTCGCAAATAAATTCGGTGAGAATGTAATTACAGCTGGCTATGTCAGAATTTGCATAACTAAAACAAGTCAGAAACCCGCCTCATCAACATCGAGAGTATCGTCATAGTAAACGCTTGGCCTGAAGACGATATTTGTATTCACACGTTGGTGTGCATTCTACCGTTCATCCTTCCGGCTTATTGCCAGAGTTGGTTTTGCGGTTTTCCACCGAGAAGCCAATGGCTCAAGCAGTTTCTTCGGCTTTTAAAACGAGTTTCTGTTCACTTAAATGCACTTGACCTTATCCAAAGAGGAGAATACTTCTTTTACTTGAACTTACAATTGTTCTAAACGCCTCTTTGGCAAGATATACTTTGCACCAACTGTGGACAAGAAGGTTAACCACTAGGTAACAATTGCAAACGTTAATCACACGTTTATTGACAGCCAATATATCGCAATACACCTACAAGCATTTGCTGTATTTACGACCATACTGTTAAAATAAGACAGATTTATTGATCTAAATGGCTTCGCAAAATTTTACGATTACTATAATGTGTTTTGATAGATAGGCTGTGTTTCGAAGATTCAAAATATTTATTTTGTGTAGACGTTGTTTAGCTGTCATGTTCTTTCTGATAACTATCTCTTCTTCGTCTTCGTTTCATTCTAGAGATTGCATGTCCTAATCTTACTTTGCGTCATCTTATACTCTTACTAGAAATGCGCATCGTCATCATCGTAATTATCAACCGTCAAAAGTCAACTGTTGAACGTTGACCTCCTCATAAACCGCTAAAAGAAACGGTTTACTACTTTTTGCAAACTGATCGGTAATCGCAGTTTATTTGGCAAATAAATTCGTCACAATTTCAAGCCAAATCAAGGCATGAAATTAAAATCTAAACTAATTTATTCAAACTAGGCCGAGAATCAGCACTGTTTGATCCTCAAAGTTATATAACACCGTCCCCCAAAACGCCCGCCCTTTGCCACTTCTAGTGCTTTAGCTGGGGAAGTGGCGCAACAAGCTCCCCAGCATGCACTATTCCTACATGTCTTCTCATCTTTCATACTGTGCAATGTACCTGCTAAATGATTGCTTTTAATTTTTACTCTACCCAGATCTAGAATAGATCGATAAATGGTTGTGAAGAACCGGTTTAAATTAATATCGGATGGAGGATAATCGCGATCTTGACATCAAAATCCAGGCAGAAACAGCACCGACAATTTATCCGCAAGATGATTGGAACGATTACCAACTTCCGTCCTCAGAGCATAGCATTACACGTTATGATATTTAAACGCTTGGATTTCCTCCAGATGTTTTTCATTTGAATGCAATGTTGATTGAATTCGTATCATTGTCATTCATCTCTTGTCTTCCGACTGTTCAATTTTCTTTGGGGCTGTCGTATTCATTCGTCATGTTGCGTTTCAATACTCCATAACTGTTTCTTTCCTTTTGTTTTATCTATTGGCTTGGCCGATTTGCATGCTTCAGTGCAGGTATACAACTGTATCCTAAACAGACAATGACCCTGCCTGGAAAATCTGAAAATCGATCCCTTTCGAACCCTTCTATCAATCCATCGGTACAAGTTGTATACAACGTTTTGAAAAATTGCAGTTTGCGTACGGCTACATTATTACTTAAGCCAATAAAGAATAGGGACTTTGATTTTTATTGGGACCAATTTTGGTGATTTCCTGTTTGTTGCCTGTTAGTCCAATTTCTTCCTCGGTCATTAATTAACTTATGACTCAAGATTTGAGGAGTCATCGGCAGCCACTTCTCATGCTCAGGCCTTATAATTCATTGTATTTTGCCCACGGGCTCAAATGTTATTACATTTAACCAATTTTATTGCTGTCTGAGGGTCGTACGAAAGCCAATAAACTCGGGTTTGCTCGTTTATCCACGTGCTATATCAACAGATATCGGCCCAATGTTCAGGTGTCTCATCAAATCAGAAGCAGCCATAAATCGCTTCGTGTCCGGATAGAGCGTCGATTCAAAGTAATTTCCGCCTCTTGTAAAAAAATGACCGTTGGATCACCGACCGTTGAGCATTGGCAGTTGATTACTCTTTACGACTACACTAATATCTTTGACTATGTTTTTTATCCGTCGAGTTATAGTCATACCTTTTGCATTTCGGTCTCCATTCCATAAAGGACTCTTGTCAATTCAATGTCCTTTGTGTCACAATCAGCTCTGCAGAGCGTTGCACAAAGGTTTAAATTGTACTTTTATGACTGCTCTTTTTGTTCACTTCAATGGCACTAAAGGAACATTTTAAACTGAATTGAGGTGCACTAAAATGAAAGTAAGAATCCATTAAATTGATGCACTTGCCGCACGCTAGCAGGCGAGACGAAATTATATCTAATTTCTTCGATATGACTATAATTAAATTGGATATCCAATCAAACCATCGGGAGTAGGAAGGCCTGGCTGGTCGTCGGGGTAAAAGTGTTAGTATCTGAATACACGAAAGCTTAGTCTAAATATCGTGACTACGGATGGTGAAAGTACAGACACAACAAGGGATTGAACAGCCACATTCGTATCAAAATGTTATTTTCGTTCCGTTTCGAGAGTATCTTCATTGAAATCGTGAGTACATTCAGAACTGGTTTAGGCCCCGTGAATGCCCGTGATCAAGACGCGTCCACATTGAGTAGGTGTATGTGCTGTATCATAATTATTGCCATACTATCATGCGTTTGTCTTTTATAAGAAATGAGTCAACGGAATTCTCGTCGTGTAGGAGTGATTCTTCGTAAACTTCCGGCGTTCCCACATTCGCCGCATTTGGTGTGTTGCGGCAAAACCGGATGCAACGTAGCCTTTTATCGCCACGTGCTTGGTGTGCCGAACAGTCGGTACGATAGGCCATCGTCACTCCTGTGACGTGAATCACCTCCGTAGTAATTCTAAGAAATATCACTACGATAAAACTTACATACCTATTGAATTCTACGTGTTTGCTTCTTAATTATTTTTCTCAATCAAAGCACTAAATCAAAATGGAATCGGATTAAAAATCGTAACAGACAAAGGTGAGACAACCGGAAGAATCATGCGGAAAAATTATAGCCAGACATGCAAATGAAGTTAATTGTTATTGTCACGGAATCAACCGCCACGTTTTTATGTAATACCTAAAACAAGGAACTATTACTAGCGTTCTAGCTACAATCTAGATTATCTGGCTGCAGTTAATGGCCGTGATATTTTTAAAGAAATAGAAATCGCTCCGCCTTTGTTTCAAATGATTTAATATTCCATATCGACAATGGACCGTCCGGAGAGTGTTATTATTTAAATGCAGGCCCTCGGTAATTGTGGGTCGGCATTAGAAGAGTGTCCTATCGTGGAGCCAGGAGAGAAGGGGGTGGCGGTGGGAGGCGAGGGCTTTGACCCCGTGCCCGTAATCAGGGACGCTGGCCGGCGCTGTCCTTGCTATCCTCCGTCTCGTTCAATTATTTGTAACTTTTTATGAACAACGCCATTATTAGATATCAATTCTTTTGTTTTGTTCAACAACACTGATACAATTAGTATCTAATCGGTCACAACTCACAGCTTATAATAAAAGCGATAGTTGAACTGTGCCATCCGCAGGTACTTTGACTGAAAGTGTGTTTAGAGATAAAGTGGCCTAGTTCGCAGGCAGCCGATAAGTTATCGCCGATGCGATCGATAAAGCACTCAAAGCACTAAGTTGCTTTAGGCCGGAGAACAAACTAACTATGATTGCGAAACGTTAGTCGTCGCTTAATTACTTCATAGAGACGTAAATAGAGGGTTACGAACGTTTTATTGTTTTAATAGGTAGGTTTATGTGGCTTGCGTAAGTGTCGGTGCATCGAACGCAACCGGTTCCGGCGGGCGTGGTTATAATTTACCACTAATCTTGACCCACAGCTGTTCCGAACCAGTTTCTCGGCCTGATGCAAAGGCTTGACCCGTCATATCAATAAGATCTGTTGGGCGGAAGTACATGCATTCTGAATAAAACTTGTGGGTGGTAATCCTGTTGATGAGTGCCCCGACAAAGCTTGGCTTATTAAAACATGATCCCCTCCTAACTATCCGATTGTTTACGTTTGTTCAGCAGCTGTTACTTCATTATGAATTTAGAAGATATTATCATCACTTTACTTAGTACACTTTCTTTTATGATCTTAGTACTTGTTTATTTATGTTATTTCTTGCATTGTTCTAGTGCTGCGGACAGTGCGGACTCACCAATACTGGAGGAAGCTGGCGAGAGCGGCTCGGAACAGAAGCCAAAACCTCTCATCAAGTATGGAGAACTCGTTATACTCGGGTGAGCATTGTTTTCTTTTGTTTCACGACCTTCGTGCACTGTGGATGCTTGAGACTTTAGTGCGACATTGTAGAAAAAAAACTTGACACTTTTGACGTCAGGAAAAGGCTGATAAAAGAATGTTGTTGATTTGTTTCCTCCTCAGACCCAATCAATTGAGTAACTGACCTGACAATAGCCTCGCAGCCCCTGGGGACAAACCCAGATTGTATTCCTATAGCACTACCGTGAAAGCGTCTGGAAATGTCCCATTCCATTTAATATTAAAATTCCCAAAAGAGGCCCTGCGTGTCGAACCCATGTCTCCACGCCTCTTAAGGACCGGCTTCAAAGGAAGAAAGCCCGAAAATTTATAAAGAGGCAATAATATTGTAAGATGCTAATCACATCGTAAGAGGCAACGAACTCTTGTTTATAACTTTATTGTAAGTATAGTGGACTCTTTGAGAGCCGTCTAGCAAAAGGGCCGCTTGATAAGGAAAAGATAAACTGTCGTGTCGCAACATTCAGCTGGCTCCACAAGTCCACACTAAATAAGGCAACTAATCACATCACAGAAATCAGAATACAATATCAGGAAGAGGCCTGTTTCAATCGCCTTCCAATTATCTTGCTTAGAATATGGTACGATCCGTTGGAAGCGTGGTCCTTGTATGTAAAGAGAAGGGTCTTTTCGATTCAATTTAGTACAGTCAACAGCAAAAGTAGATGATCAAAATCAGAAATTTAATACTAATGAACGGAGTTTGCGTCAGAACTGTGTGGCGTCGAAGTGATTCAAAAGTATGTCAGACTCAGTGTCATACTTTTGAATCACTTCGACGCCACACAGTTCTGACGCGAACTCCGTTAATTAGTATTGAATTTCTGATTTTGATCATCTACTTTTGCTGTTGACTGTACTAGCTTGTCTACGGTTTTAAGTACTTTGTAAAACTGCGTGGCAGTAACTAGGACGCAGGTGACGTACCATATCGTTAATGATTATCGAAATTAATCTGAAGTAGATGTTTTTGTTCTATCAAACTAGACGGTTTTACAGATGTCTGTCACCATCGTTGTTTTGGCTCAACTGTTTCCAAGTTTGCTTTTGTAATCACATCTTGTGGATTTTATTTTAGTCATTTAGGTCACTCTAATAAGTAGCTCGATAAAATTCTAAATTTTGTTCGAGTGCATGTAAACTAATTAGAGACATGATCAAATAACTGATTGAGCTGGTTCATAGCGTCATATCAGTAGACAGCACTTGCAGCTCCTTATCCTTTGTTCGGTCATCTGCGAGTAGAATAACAAGGCTAGCGTGCGAGTCGAAGGCACAAGATGCGACCGGTATATACCTAGTATGTCTGCGTAGATACGCAGTAATAGTAGGTTAGTTCGTAATTCGTTGCGACACGGAATAGGATTACATGGAATGCGAATGTGTTCTGGCCACGGCCACAGTGCACAAACTGGTTGTAAAAAGACCAATGAATCTACGTGCGTAGATTTTGGTCGTAAAGATATTGTAAATCATATCTTATGGCTAGGTACCGCCGAAACAAAATGATTAATGTTATGTCGCCCAGTTACGGGCAGGCACATAGCTTTTTGAACGTGCGATTTCCCACATGTGTCTAGACTTCTCGATTCTTGCACACTTTCAGGGACGAGTTGTCAGAAATTCCAATCATCATTAATAATAAAATAATACGCCCCATGCTGATTTCGGCTAGGGTGACTGTTTTTGTTTCTGCCGACTATTGGTAATGAGCGTGTGCTCTGATGTAGTTAATGTAATCTATCTTGGCTGTGAAGGTACGTGCACACTGTGGACACTCTTGAATACCATTGTGGTAATGGTATTGTATGTTGTAAGGCGGTTTACTCTTGAGGTGATCTCACCTGCTGTCGAGATCTCTCTTCCTCTGGTCTTTAATTATTAATAATGCAATACAACGTGCTTTTTCGTGGGTTGGTGTTGATGATTTCATATGTATCATTCGATTCTCCCAAGTCGCGTATTGCACAAAAGGCATCTTGCAAACGTATTGCTCCTTTTGATGTCTACTCTGTGGCTTGCACTTTGCACATTCCCAAGTCTATAACACAATCAGAAATCACAATGCAAGCTGAAAAGAGATTTTTTCCGAGCAATAGTTTTTACGCTTGTAAAGCTCCGCATATTTGATTGAGATACTCTTATAAAAACTGTATTGAAGCATGTGTTCTGCTTCTGTGTTTTGCTTTTGTTCGAGCGTTCCTACGATTTGCAATAAAGTCCTCGTACTTTTTGCTTGATTTTGGAAGTTGGCGGTGTGTTACCCCCGTTATTGGGAGAGCACGTTAAGCCGTTGGTCCTGGGTCTAATCTCTCTCCGGTCGTGTCGGATTGCCGTCCCATCGGACCATGAAAAAGAGGGAAGAGAGAGTGCATCTGTGTCTGCGCACTATAATATCTTCCGCGGCTGTGGCTAGTCTCCAGCTCCACTGAGATTATGCCGCCATGGCTGAAATTAGTTCTGTAGGACTTTTACTGCTTCGATCAGATTTCCAATGTTGATGTTATCGAAAATTTGACCCGCATAGAATGGCAATACCATGACTATATCAAATGTGCGTTCCATGACTTCTACGTAAGTCACACTTTTCAAACAAATAAAAGTCACCCTTAAAATAATACCACAAAGATGTCATATCTCACGCGAGCAATAAATCTAAGCGATATTAACCATTAAACATATGGTGGTATGTTACCAAAGATACATTCGTCGTAACACGGAATCTTCTTTCTGACCTCGAAATGTACACACACCGATTTTGTGAATGTCACCCTCTAAAAGCCTTGCATAACACGACACGCAGTATCAATCATAAATATCGTGATTAATTGCAGTAATGGTAAATTGTTACCTATATTACAATCATAAATGTTGGTAACATTACATCAGTTGAACGAATTTTATTGCCAGCCTACAGACGTTTCCGGTCTCAATTTGATTTGAGTTCCGTCTATAGGTCTGGATGTAATGGTTTGTTTCTGTGATAATGACAATTGACAACAACTCAAACGTAATAATATTATTGTTTATCCAAGACAGTTCCTTTGTTCGCCTTGTACTCATTTGTAAACGTTTATTTTCTTGTTTCTTGAGTGTGTTCCCCAGGGCCTTAGCCTAGGGCCACATTTACCGGGCTGCGAAGAAAATAACTCTTGCAACGAGTATGGTCATTATTATATGTCACAAGAATTTCTTATAATTATTCGAACGGCGGTTTAGAAGCCAGAAAAGTGTAAACCTATAGCATTAGGGAAACTAGGACTGAAACCGCACGAAACAAATACTGAAGTCTTTCATTACATGTATATTTTAATAGCCAGTATTGGTAATAATGTGACTTGAAATGTTCCGTAAAACGTTTTACGTTTTCTCCTAAGACAAACGGGTGAAAGTGAAGCTCTGTCCCTATAATAAAACAGAAACAAAGCTAATAAACATCCATTTTACGACACTGCGCAGATTGTCTTGCAAAATGGTTTGCCAATTTCGAATCAAATGGAAGTTCGCTGTAAAAAAGTAATCTTATAATTAAAGTTTGATTCTTTACGGTAGACGTTTATCGTGACTTTTTCTTTACTTAATTAAGTAGTGTCGACATCATTTGATAAAGTTAATCATTTAATTCTACATCCCCAACATTGGTCCTTCGAGCCGGATGTAGTTGTCATCCGAATTTTTATCGATGATGGCGCCAACACACTCCTTTGTTCTACATTCTAATGACTCTTCAAACATAACTATGACTGGTGTTAATAACTAAATGATTTCTAGGAAATTATCTTGTTTGACTCACCGAAACAACGGAATAGTTAAATAGTTTAAGTCTACAGATTACTTTATCATCGTTGTTGTTATACTAAGGACTGATTTTTTCAACGCCAGGTAATTTTATCTGAGGAATAATTTTGAATTTTTGACAGTTCTTCCATAGAAAAACTGTCAGACGTCAATTTTATTCCACCAATCAGTCAATTGAAAAATCAGCATTATGGGATATTGTTCTTTTTGTTCTACATAATAACTACGAACCAAGAAAACAATAATCACTATTGTTGACATTTTATCTTTATTTTCTTTATTGTTGTGGAAACAAAATGATTTATGTTAACATTCAATTGTTTTATAATATGCGTTCATCTTTGTATGTCATAATAACTGCAGGTCTGCATTTCTCTTTTCTTCCATATCAGGCGGTATACCTACATACTATAAATGCTAAAGTAAATCTGTTTGTTACCTATTCACGCCTAAACAACTAAACCGATCATTATAAAATATAAAAGATAGGTGGCATTTGGGACCTAGAGCTACTTTCCTGGATCCTGGATATTTATATATAAAAAAATGGTGAAATACAAAACACACGCAGACTAAGTCACAGGCAACTTATATACATTGCAACTCCTGATCATTTGTGATTGTTAAATACATGTTTATCAGTCTTGTCGTATTTACAAAAGCTTAATTATCTTGTAATTAGTTGGTTCATAAGCGGATCCTGTTTCTAATGATGTGTTCTATGTCTAGTCTAAAGGGCTGTCGCCCTTTGTCGTCTTTTAATGACGAGACCGGTAAACTATTTCTTAACGGGGGGAAACACGACCACATTCTGTACAATACTATGAGATTTCCTTTCTTGTACATGAAGATGTCGATCCTCAGTGCTGATTTTCTCAAACATCATAGACTAGCAAGAAACTGATGGACAGCGTGACTGAACTCTCAGTAAACACTGGCGATACGAACTACACAAGATACAACGCTCTACGTAGTTGAACCAAACCACCCCGGTACCATTGCACAAGTTTGCTGGTGTACTGAAAAGCCTCTGACATTTAAGAAGGAAATCAAGGATAATGTGAGACACCATATTGAAACCAGTGGACCTTCTCTCTTCGCAAGACCTACCGCTACCAATTCAATCTCACTTGTAGGGCAAAGGCCGCTTCTCTTACAGCGAATAGTCTTCCTCTGTATGAGAAGAGTCGTCCAGGGGCCTTATTCTCTATGACGCAACGAACGAAACCGCGCGAAATGAACGCGAGATTGGCGGGATTAGCCAAGGAATTGACGTGGTTTCGCGTAAGGATGAATTAGGGCCCTGAGGAGGCACGAGCATTGATCACTACGCTTGTTCAATTGCGAGATTGTGACTTTTTTAAAGTCTAGATTTCCTCATAATTTATCCTTATCTTGTACTCTTTGTGACTGCTAAAATATTTTTCTTTGCAATCGGTCATTGAACTGTAACATATTGTTTGTTACACAACTTTAATGTTCTATTGTTAGTGAAGAGGCTTTCATCCTACCTCAGGGGCCCTTACCCTATCTGACACTTGAAGTTAAGGGGATATACCGAGTAGCAAACATTATGATTGACACTCGATTGTAGACAACCCCTGGAAAGGGTTGCATAGAAAACTTATCACAAAAGATTTCCGGATCATAGAAACTGATAGTTTCCAAACCTACTAGAAGTATCAAAACTTTTTGAGGACTTCCCATCTCTTCCGGGCCTGCCTATTACGGGCCAGAATTTCTGAAAGGCTCCAAGTTCCAAAATGTGTTTGCTAATTTCCGTACTGACTGTTACTGTGACTGAATGTTATATTTCATCGGGAAAACATTCGATCAAATATGATATTATTATTTATTTGATCGAAGGGGAACTACTGTACCGTTCTGTATTAGCAGCGGCAAGTTATCATTACAAGTTTGATCTGGCTGTAAACCAATCAGACGCCCCACTGAGTAAATGTGCGGATGGCTAGCTGACTGATGTCATCACTGAGACAAAGTTGTCTTGTTTAATCTTTATGGACAACGCTTATCGTGCATGCCATGCCTTTTGAGGACTGTTTACACTATGTTTCACGTACTGTATTAATGCCGCACTTTCTTTTTCATTGCTATCATCATCATAAGTCCTCAAAAGAAAAGCCCCGTCACAATAGACAGCACTTTGATAGGTGTAGCCATTGTCATTACTTGGGAAAATGGTGATGATGAAGCTTGTAAGCATAATCGGCCTATAATGTTCCCACTGCTGGGACACAGGCCACCTCTCTATGAGAGGGGATGGGCCGTAATCCATCACGCGGGCCTAGGCGGGTTGGTAGATGTCACATGTCTTAGATATTTTGGTTCCAGAACATTTTTTTTTTTTTGTTTCCTCACGATGTTTTATTTCACCGTTTTGAGAGCAGTGATGATGAAATAATTTATACAAAGTAAAGCGCCTGTCTGGGTTTGAACTTACGACGTACTGCTAGAAGTTTGTAAAGCACTCAGAAAAATGTCTATCTCCTGAACATAGCTGCAGATTGATCTTCTTGAGGTGCATTCAATTAGCAATCCGCTTCGCTGCCAACAGTGCCAACGAGTGACCAACCATTTGTTTTTTTTAATGGCATCTCACAGGTCAACCTACGAGGTGGTCTTCTGCTTAACCAGTCTGCCAATCATTTGGCTTTCGCTTGTACTTTTAAACCGAAGCGATCGATGGAAGAAGCACTTCTTTCACCACCCCACCATACAATTTCAGTGTTCGCTTATTCTTAGCCAAGAATTTCAAGGCAGTCTGATTAAGACCTAGCCTAAGATCTAATGTTAACACCTTTATTTACCAAACGATATAAATTACCGCGGCGTGAGCATAACAAACGGCGTTCTTGGTTTCTGTAATCTACGGCACGCATGTGGATTCTCATAATCGCGGTCATGACATGAATTCATAATAATCGCAGTATATCGAGTTCAAGACCAGCTGACCGCAAAGCTTGGTTTCTCATAGAGGTCATGAAAATGGATCATCTCTTGTGCGGCGACATCACGTTCTAGCAATTTACCTCCTCACCAACTGGCAAACTGTGCTATAATAGTCGAGAGTTCGAGACCACGTTACTGTGTTACCCTAATTGCGAAACACACTATCAAACACACACCACTATCACTATCTAACTCATTTTGAAGGATATTGCTCATGCATTGCCTTATATGTTCGAAAAATGTGTCTGCTCAATAACGTAAATAACGCAATGAATTTTGATGAACTGTCAAATGAAACGCATAGCTACTGATTGTGTGTTACGCAATTATCCCGCAGGTCATAGTTCAATAATAGTAGATGTAATAAGTCGTATAAAAAGGGAGTAAACCTCTAGTCAACGTGGATTGGGCGCAAATTATTCAGCTAATAGTACTATGAGTCTTGTTAATGTTGAATAAGGAACATAATTGTGGAATAATTATATCTAGTAAAAGCAAAACTGGACCAAGTGAGTAGCAATACCAATATTGCTGCCTTTCCATGACCATTGTTGGGGTTAGCTGTTTCTTTTGCCTCAAGGTAGCATATTGGGCCCCATCTTGTTTCTACTTTACATAAATGATATAGTTGATATGACTAATCACAAATGCTTTCTTTTTGCGGATGACATTTCCATAGTTGTAACTGCTGACAAAAAATATAATTCAATTACCGACCATGAAACTGACATAAATAATATAATTGACATTCTAATTAATTGGCTAAATAATAATAATCTATCTATTAATCTTGACAAATCTGTATACTTACAATTTAACAAATATTATAATAATAAATTTAATTTTAAAATGGACATACCAAAAATCACGCATGTGACACAAACTAAGTTTTTAGGTGTAGTAATAGACGAACATTTAGACTGGAAGGCGCAGGTTGAGCATGTATGCAATAAAACAAATAAATTTGTATATGCCCTAGACAAATAAAAAAGGTAACAAATATAAAAACGGCAGTAATGTCATATCGAGCATACGTTGAGTCCTCGTTGCGGTATGGACTAATAAAATGGGGAAATAGTACCGACCACAATAGAGCATTTATCGCCCAGAAAAAATGTATACGTGCCTTATACGGGATTCCGTCCGATGAATCATGTAAACCGATATTTAAAAAGCTTGGTTTGCTACCGTTACCGTCATTATATATATATGAAGTGTGTATGTTTGTAATGAAACACAAAGAATTGTTTAAAACAGCAGAAGAGGTATGTTCACGAAGTCGGCGTGACCAATACACACTTGTTCTAGACGAGCTGCCTAGGTATGCTAAATATAATAAAAATTGTGTAGCTATGTGTGTACGTATATTTAATAATTTACCAAAGACATTAAAAGTATTGAATTGTAGACTATTTAAAATTGAATTGTGTAACTGGTTGAATGAAAATAATTTTTATAGTATTAGGGAGTTTTTAGAACACTAACGTTGACAGCACAATTTTGCATGCTTTAATTATAAGCAAAACATGAATGATCTTATTTTGTATTGTAACAACCTTATATACCGTGTTTTAAGCAAATACATATTATTATTATTATTATTTTGTAACCATGGTTTCTTGCGGCTCTTTTTGACCCAAAAACACATACAGAATCGAGCCAGATATACAAAGCATATGTGATTTAAATATGATGCGAGAGGAAGAGTAGAAATAGCGAGGAAACTCGCATTACTGAAACGTAACACCGGCCTTTAATTATGTACGAACGAATATGGTGCTGACTTTATTTTCGCATTTCGTCACGAAGTTTTAGCTACTGTTGTGATTATTAGATTGCGTATAGTGATTTAGCTACGCACTAGCTTTGCATACTTACTTCGCTCGCGTGGATGTCAGAAAATATCCCACAGGAACATAATTATGCACGACGACATAATTATCAAGCTATACATTTCCAGTATAAGCTGACTTCTCATTGTACGAAAATGATTTTGATTGATTGAAAAAAAAAAACAATGCGAGGTCAGCTAAAACTGGAAATGTATGGCTTGATAATGTCGTAGTGTATACTACCGCAATTTGTGTGTGCCAAAATATCCATTCAGACGTTTTTGCACCAATCCGGAACATACATCCAGACAAATGTACAAAAATTCTAAAAAACTATATTTTCGGTATCAGACTTGTTCCCCACACCTCGTAGTAATTACTTATTTTAAAAAATAATTATGTATGTCCACGTATAGATGCTGCAACGAGTTTTCTTATTCTGCCCACTGCCAAAGTCATTGCTAATTTTCAATGTTAATGTTATGCTTTATGGTACCGGTCAAATTATGCCGCTAGCGTATTCAGAATTTGAATTAAACCATTACATCATCAGGCTACGTCTCAAGAATCAGCTATTAAATGCAACAAAATTATCAGATTAATAGGTTACTATGTCAGTTTTAATGTATCTGTAAAAACTGCGCTACTGGAAGTTTCCTTACTGTAGTAGTAATACGAAATTACGAGGCATTTTAAAGTGAGGCATATGGGTTTACAGCTGCGTGGTGTAATTTTGGTGCGTTCCTTATTTCTTTGTACCAGACAAGATGTGCTGCACGGTGCGGAAGTACGACTGCAAGACGAGCGATGCTGCCAAAATAGCTCTGCTTCTATGCGTTAAAATCATAACAAGCTAAAATCGTTTCTCGGATCGTTATTTATGACATCATGGGGCTGTGTGGTCCACGTCTTAAAATACACCGTCCACTTTCGTGGGTGTCGTTAAGGTCAATTAAATATTGTAAACAGCATATTTGAGTGCTGAATTATTGACGCCATAATCTTCACGGAATCCCCATATTCCCAAAATAATATTCGTCGGCAAAGAAGATATCTAATCGGTATCTCCACTTAGCGGGGCGTCATGCATGCCGAATATCTGAATTTATTTCTTTGTATGCAGGCATAACCGTTAACACGTTTAGCTATTAATATTCTGCTGGCACGTACGTAAACTACAGACGCAAAATAAATACGTTTTCTAATTCATTTTTCGGCTAACGGATGTTCAATTAGGTACATAACTTTGACGAAAATATTCTTGAACCTCGACCGAATTCCAGATTTCTATTTTATTGATCGTTCTTCGGGAAGGCTCGTTTCGAAGTCTTTAGTGCTAATTGTTTGTAGTCGGAAGTTTGGGAAAGTTTTAGATGTTAGCTTGTTCTGATTTACGTTTAATTGAGCACAGAGGTCGAACGAATTCACATGGTTTGCGCTAACATGGCCTTTGTTTTCAGTTATTTGGATACAGTTACCAATCGGTCACGTGCGTGAAGCACAAGTTTTTCACGATATCTGAAACGTGCGGACTATTTGGTCTGCTACTTGAAATGTAATAAAAATATTTATAATATTGTAGAATGTACCTAGGTAAGTTCTACATTCTTGGTTTATCAGTCGGTGGATGTGAATTAATATTGATTTATTTATCAAGGTTATTATACTGTGTAGGAAAAAATAGACACTTGGAACTGAGAATGCTGAGATGTAAATAGTCGTCATAAATATTGATAGGAAAACTAGGTTGTTTGCCACCCCTTAGCCTCGCAATTAGTATTGTACTCGTATTTCCAATGCCGTCGAAAGAAGGGTTCTGTTTGCAAAAATTAAAAGAAAATTGGAAAGTGCTGTCTTATCTAAAATGTAATAACGCTAGCGTGAAATCACTTTCCGCAACAGCGGTAAAAGTACTTTACTGTTCCGTATCGAATTCGGAAAAACCAAGTATTTACGAAATCAATGCGGTGCGTTCACTCTTTGACCCGTGACATTGGCTTTTCGGAGATACAGAAATCATTGAGTTTAATTGAGATCGGTCGTTTCGATGAAACGAAAGAGACTTTGCCTCATCCGAAGATAAGTTTGTCTAAATATTTGAGTCGGTATGTCTGGGATTGGAAGATCTGACATCCTCAATTGCAGCACACTCTTGTCTGATGCGGTTCTACATGTAAACTAAAATCACAGTCGTGAATCGCCTAATCTTCATTTAAGACGTCCTCTGCTGGACATAGGCCTCCCCCAAGGATCGCCACTTTCACCTGTTCGGTGCTTCCCGCATCCAGCGGATTCCTGCGGCATTGCCTAATGAAGAATGGCATTTATTATTACAATTATACAATATGCGAGTTAATAAAAGCACGGACTTTCTAAAAAGTCTTGTATCAGGTAAATGGAACACCACCATAACCCATTCTCCTCATTTGGTTTTACAATATGTTGCGAGATGAGAAACAGCAACAACAATGATGATGCATCATCGTCAGTCGGCTGTAGAAACAGCTGACTAACGATGATGCATCTCCATCATCGCAACTCCAACCAACCCCAGGCGGATGCGGTTTTGTCCATTCTACACTCGGTCTTGAAAAACCCAGACAATTAGATTGTTTGGCCATTAATAAAGATTTGCAGACGTGGCCTGTCCTAAATGGCACCACACCATGCGGTCCGGTATTTTTTTTTATTATGTTTTTATAAATACTGAATTGTTTTCAGTAGCCAAAAATGTTGTCAAATATAGCCAACAATTAAGATGAAATATAATAAACAAGGGATTCATTAAACTAGCAGTGGATAACTTAATTAATCTTAACTTGCAAAGCTGTTGCTTCTCTTCGCGACTGCTACCTGGTCATTTCCAGCAAAGTACCTGCATTATGCTTTTTTTTTAATGCTTAGTGGCGATTTGGCAAACAGTAAGGTTAACATGGTTCACATTATGGTATGATGATACTAAACACCCGTAAGTACATCAATCAAAACACTTTTAAGGACGAGTAAACTCCGAAGCACTGACTGAAATCAATATCATCCTCCTCGAAATCTCCCTCCAAGATTATAGCATTCTCAAGTGAATGAAAGGAAGAAAACGCTTTAATACATCATTTCCCTTGCGGGTTCATATTCCTCAGATTCCATGGAATACAATTTTCATAACTCTGCTTGATATCCAGGGTAGGGAAGAGGACTTGAGAACGATACATCATAAGACGTAATCCGTCAACCCGTCCGTAACTTTCCAAATCAATGCTGATTTTATCCTTTGTTGATCTAAAATATGGGGTCCTTTGCCATAAAGCTTACGTTGTGTACGCACAAACGCACATATTGCTTTTATAATACACAAACGTGGTTTGGTTTATTTATATTGAAAAGAGTATTTTTAGATGGTTTGGTTATGTTGAGAGGGTGAATGAAAGGCGTCTGACAAAAGATATTTACAAGGGGGGTCGCCCTAGGAGGACATTTATAGTGAACTCATTGCTGATGTTCTTCAGAAGGGTCAGGTGCGCAGTACTCGCAACCGGCGTGCGTGTATGACCAGAAGGCCAATTCTCGTTCTCGTTCAAAATCTAGTCGCAGTCTCATCTCGGCGACTAAAAAAATGTCAAAACCTTGTCAAAATGTAGGGAAGTTAGGGGTGTTTTTGACGGATTGAGACTGAGATCAGACTGTGATCGTTCTCAAAATTACGAGAATTGCCCCTCTGATGTATTCAGAACGCAAATGAAGCAAAATTAGTTTGTAAGGATCAGCCGATCGATTCTGTAAAAATCTCACCGTGAAAAGTTACGTGAAGTGAGCTGTCAATAGTGTCAATCCCTTAGCATAGTTTACACGGTGAGATGGTTACAGAATCGCACTGCAGGTAACGTTTTGTAGTTTCTGCTTACCCCCATGGGAAAAAGCCTTGAGTTAATGTATGTGTATGTTTTATAATGCGTATAATGACGTTATTTCTTGCAACGTTCGTCAGGTTCATTCAGAACGAAATACGTAATGGTGTTATGTCAAACCTTTTTCTGATAGCAAACTCCACGCATACCAACACGCAATGAAGAAAGAAAGAAAAACGTTTATTTGGACACAGTTCGTGAAACACAAAATATGTACGTCTGTACTTGCATAAAGCTGATCTGCAGCACTAATACTTGCTATGTTTATATTGTGAAGTCTATTCTGAGCTACAATAAACTTCTACATGCATAATTATAATAAAATACGTAGTAGCGAATTCAAAACTGAACATTGAATATTTTTGAGAAAAGTAATTGCTACGAGGTGCGTTGTCCGATGCCGAACATATATAGTTTTTAGAATTTTGTCCGATGTCAGGATGTATGTTCCGGATTGGCGCAAAAACGGCTGAACTGATTTGGATGAAATTTGGCAGACAGATAATTTATAACCTGGACTAACACATGGGGTTCATTTAATCCCGGTAGTAGGTACGTTTCCGTGGGATATTTTCAGACATCCACGCGCGCAAAATCTAGTTGTCTATACTCTATACTATATTCAATACTCTTGTACGACGGATCGCCCCAAGTTGCGAGTTGCGTAACCATGCAAGCATGCAACCGCACTAATTCCATTACACTGCAATGCTATCCCTATTTTCTTTAAGTAATGTAATCGTTTGCCTACGGGGGGTGCCTGGGACTCATGTGTCCGTCATGATCGATTTATTTCCTTAATAGGATTTTCCATCGACGTGCGAGGCCCTATCTATGTGAAAGAAAACAATTCTATTTAAACATGTGAATTAACAGCTTTTCTACATGTTTCGTTTATACATAATAGAACACCATACACACGTGTAAAGATAGTACAGACGCCAGCACATCAAGCTACTACAATCTGTCAAATTTCTTTAATAGATTTTCGCCTTTATCGCTAAAGCATTAGGTTCAAGGTTGATTGGGAAAAGTTGACAGTTTCGGGTAGCTTGACCTGAGCTGACGTCTGTACCAACATATCCACGATCGTTTAGGTATTGTGTAGGAGTACAGATTTATGGTTGGCCAATGTTGTAACAGAAACAATGGGGCTTTTACTCAATTTAACCGTTTTATTGCTCGGACATAATTCATTGCTTTCTCCCTGGCTGTTTCTTGTTTTTCTTGTACGCATTAATATAATAGCTATATTTGTACCAATCTGTACCGCCTGTCTATTCTATATTCGGTCACCAAGCAACCACAAATTGTAGACCCGGGGACCTTTATTGGACTTAATGTGGTTAATTATATTAAATACGAGTTGGGCTTTCCTTTACAATGGCAGCCCGGGGTGAAACCAAAGGTCGGAGAAGTTTTGATTGGCTCTATTTTGAACGTCAAGGTTAAAAGACTATTGGATTCCGAGATTTTCTTTGATTAGCCTTTCTTGAATATTTTATTAAACGAGAAAATTTTACTCTAAGTAATAAGAAGCCGATTTTACCAGTGATGTATTGACGATCATTTTGGTTAGGCACATTCTTTGCATAATGATGAATTTGAAATCTATACAAATAAATAAAATTGAAGTGTCTGTTTGTAATGTCAAAATAACAGCTGTTTACTAAATGCGAATATGATATAAAAAGTGTATATGATACTTACAAAAAAAAAAAATCTGTTTGTTCCGGCTAATCTCCGAAACGTCTGGACCGATTGACAGGACTTTCACTGGCAGATAGCTGATGTTATAAGGCATAACTTGGCTACTTTCATTTTAGAATAAGAATTTGGGTTCCGCCCAAAAAAATTAAAACCCATGAAATCCAATTTGTTTTTCGACATGCACGCAAATGACGTTGCGGGCATTATAATAATACATATACTGGTGGGAAATAGACACTTTTAACAGCCAAATAATTTTATTCAGTAAATTCCAACAAAATAATAAATGAATCGCAAATGTTCTAAGGTGAAAATAACTCGCTCAGCGCGCGGAAACGGGGCTTATCTGATGGGAATTCACGAGAATAAAGTTTTTAACAAAAACATCTTATGTCAGACAGTGTGTTACGCCGACTTATATAAGAGAACACAAAAGGTTTGCACTTGTGCAGCTTCCCATGCCTCGAGCTGTCAACATTGTCTGATTTCTTGCCTTTTCATAAAAATTCTACACCTCTGTGAACTACTCGAAATAAATTACTGACGCATGTAACATATGTTTATGCTTTTTAACGCAAATTTTGACGTCATCCTCGTCTTCATATAATATTATGACGTGAACTTGACATTGCGTCGGTGATTTCAATAACGGAATTCATAAATAAAAGCTATCAAAATTAATGATTGCCAACAAACAATTTAGTATTCAAATCGGGCACATTCTTCTAGAAACCGCAAATGCAATGTTGATTTTAAATATTTGAATAGTTATTTACTTGTGCTATTTAGCTGTGGGAAATATAAACCCAAAGATACAAAGTACGTGTCGATTGTTCGATTCAAATTCTCAGGGAAGTTTAACCTTTCCCATCGACGATTAATGAATATAATGGCTATAACTAAGTACCACAATGAGCACTTATTGTTGTAATTAAGCGTTGAGAGCTAACACTGACCTAAGGAATCTTTCACGAATGGAAGGAAGGTCGGTCGACAATCCTTTCTGAAGTTTCTCACATAGTTTCGTTTTGGAGGACACCGTTTCAATGTCATTGCCAAATACATCATTTGGTCGATAAAATCTTGACGACAGACAATTTATACGTAATAATACTTTTGGGACACTAAAAATAACTCGTCTTCCAAAATGATTGTGCCTAATTACTTTCGCTTCTGAGGATTATCGATAAGATTGATGATCGCGAAACGAAATTGAAATGTTCAGGTGTTTTCCTAACATCAAAATAGCGCGCTCCAACTTTGACTCCCAAATGTTGCCTAAACTCAACGCTTTTGTTGTTCCCAAAGAAGTTCAGAAGTTATAAAGAGTATTCTTGTTCCAGTTACAACGGATACCTGCCAGCAGGAGAGCGAGGTCGGCGCCGCAGCAAGTTCGTGCTGTACCGACGACCTTCGGCAAACGGTGTGAGGCGCTCGAAGCACTATGTGGTCAAGACGCCGCACAGCAGCAAGGCAATCCTCGATGCCAGTCAACATTCAATATCGTACACACTCAGCCGCAGTCAGGCGGTCATCGTCGAATACACGGAAGACCCAGACACGGATATGTTCCAGGTATGTTTAGACGAGATTTTGAGAAGATTCTTCACCCCATTTAAGATATTATTCCACTTTTGGATAAAGTTGTCCGTCATGAGATTTCCATAAGTCGCACTGTAACTAAGTAGTCCTAATAAACCCAGATAGTTCGGACCCAGCGTTGATACAACAGGAGAAAGCAAGATCTTTCAATCGCATTTGAAGCGATTAGACAAGACTTTTTTAAGTATAACTTATTGGACTCACATTTTTTTTTTCATAAGAGTCGCTTTGCCTTGGCATATTATATTATTTCCATTTGACCTTTCCCGTTTCATTAATATAAGCGGGAAAACCCAAATTATTTCAATGTTTTGTTTTAAGTTTGATAGTAAAAATGATCTCAGTACGTTGTCACACACTCGTAACACGTGACTTAAGACATATCAACAGGATTTACGTTTGTCCGGTTTCCAAGTGTTGGTTTTTCCAAGCTAATCTTGAGGTAAACGGCGCACGCTTACTCAATGGAGTAGGCTGAGAGTATGAGAGCTACTACGCATAAAACATTTTAATTGAGCCGTCGTGTTTATGGTACAGGCTATACATGGTCGTAAATACTTTCTACCACCTTGGAGAATGGAACCACACCTACACATTCTCACACCTGCGAAAAGACATTGCCACATCAAGGGAAACGAAACAGCTTTATGGTTTTGAAATTATATCACAAGATCCCCTCGCATTGGGTCCTCTTATCGGGCACCAGACGTCTGTTTGCACTACAAAACATCTGAACAATGTGCTACACGAGCTCAAACAATGGGCCTTGATACACGATTGCTAAATGGGGACGCGTATTTCATCTACACCGGTATGGATAACAACCCTCGGTACGGAAACGCTTTCAAAATTTCGCAATGCGCAAATAGAAGCACGCCTTGCCACGAGGCATGCTTCGATTAAAACAAGATTATACAAAAGGAAAAAAACGTTGGTTTTGTGCCAAAAAAATGTTACAAACATGGTGTCTCTAATGGAGCTGCCGACAGTCTAATGTTGTAACATTTATGAATAATTAAAATTGGGCTTCGAAATTGGGCCAGAATCACAAAGGGTCCCAACTCCCACCTTTTTAATATAAAATGAGTTGCAAAGTGTCAGACTGTTTGTTGTTATAAATCTTGTTGTTTACGTTTTGCGTTGCGCATGAGGCAGTGTGTTTACCCGGGCGGCGGCATGTCGAGGCGTCTCTCATATCTAATCGGCGCATATGGGTTAGTGCCCCCCGGGAGAACAATGCGTTGGTCCCTACGAGCGTCATTGATGAACTGAGCCCATGTGGAGCCACAATCACATTATCAGATCGTGTTACAAACACTTAGCCCATGATAACGTCCAACAATAGTCTGCGATAATGATAACGTTATTTGCTCACGAATTTATGATGCGTAGATCGTGACGATTACCTTCTTCGAACTTAAGAACTGGCTTTTTATTTAACCCAAACAATACACGAGGTAAGATTACCATTTACCTGTAGTAAAATTAAGTGTAGTTTAATAGTTTTGTCCTTTGTTTGCGGATCTTCTTGTTATTGCAAGGCTTCCACAAATATTGACGAGTTTGTTTGTTGTAAATTGTTGTACAACTTTAATCCAAGTGGGCACTTGACGCAGCCGCACTTGCTAATTTCTATGGAGCGTCGAAGTTCGTTGCCGCCGCGGTCGACGCACTGTTCCACATCCTGTTCATTTGATTGAACGCCATTTCCATTGTTGCCAACACTTACACATCGCAAACTTGCCGTAAAATATACGAGTCGAGCACCCAAATAAATATTTATTTCGCTTCGAAGTGGCACAGTGGGCACCGGAAGTGTTCTAAACATTAGCATTTATCGCGTCATTGTTTACTCCTAGATACACAGTCATGAATGATATCCTTCATTTTCCGGAGAAAAAAATAACATTCTTATTCAATAAGATAGCAAGTTTTGTTCCATAAATATTATTCTACGTCGTATTCCATCTGGATTATTTCTTCAACAGAATACATCGATCAAAACGCTGCTTACGTCTGTAAAAAATAAATTGTTAGCATTACAGACAGTTTTTGCGTCTACAGAATCGGTTTGCTGTCTAGGCTCATGTCATTATCTGCAGACTGCAGTGCACTGTTGTAAGCATTAACCGATTTGTACAAGGTCTTGGTGTCTGCTTAAATCATGGAGATAAAATCTTTTCAATTGTTTGTATAATTTTCAAAACTTACCAGTTACCATCATTACGCCAAGGGTACAGTACACCATTAAAGTTTCATCTCCTACAATCTCTACCGGGGTTGCTGATAATTATGCTGGTTAATCAGTCATTGGCCTTGTTCCATCTTACTGCTGTTTACAGCAAATAATTCTGTTTCACAGGTCGTTGACCTAAGATGTAGGTCTTGCTAGTTTTTGTAAATATGTTAATGCTCCTTCATAACATGGTCGAGGTGAACGGTGCACGACGGCAATCTTCTTGCGATGGATTTAGTGCCACAGCCTCTGCAACATTATACAGGTTTAATGACCTAAGGTTTTAAGACTCATTATAATTGTTATAATACGATTCAGGAAGAAAAACAAGTTTAATACTCTTGCATTAAATGAGCAGAAATTTTCATTTTCTTAGGATTTATTGTCTTGGGGAGATATTAAATGCCTGCACTTTCACTCGCTGTATCATAAATCATAATCAACCATGTTATTATATTCTTTGTTAATGTAATAGTAAAATAATTATCAATATAGGTACGTGATAAAATAATAACGAAGAATTGTTGTCCGTTTGTCTGGATGTATGTTCCGGATTGGCGCAAAAACGGCTGAACGTATTGGGATGAAAATTGGCACAGAGATAGTTTATGCCCTGGATTAACACATAGGGTACTTTTAATCCCGGTAGTACGTTCCCGTAGGATGTTTTCTGACATCCACGCGGGTAAAGCCTCGTGTAAGAGCTAGTTAATTAGATATCTGAGAGACTTAAGTTCTATATTTGCCAAGAACACTGGAAAACAAAAATCGTAACATAAGTGCTGTGCAACTAAATGCTTTCTTACACATAAATAAATTCAAAGCACTCATAACTTCAATAAAAATTGCATGAATGAAATGAATACCGACAAACGAACCAGTGATGAGTTGCCAACGTTATTAATTCAGCTTGCGATGATAAATTCATAATTTTCATCCTCTTAGCGCCAGACAATGTAATTTGTTTCGTTTCATGAAAGGGTTGAAACATTAAGCAGTTTGTCTTTGATTTAATTTCGGTATTTATCATCCTAGGCTCCCATGTCTGAATTCCGACTAAATTAAAAATTCCGATACCGTTAGATGGACCCATCACGTACCCGTGCCGAGGTAAAAGGCATTGCTAAAATATTTGCACAAAAACCCCGTCCTTGGTGATTGGCAGCGGTAGTCATAAAAATTCAGTGATGCATCATGTTTGGTGGCGCTAACGGGGTGACACGTGACGTCACGGATGACCCGATCCGCATGTCAACGAGGGTGGGGCGTGAGCCGTGACGTCAGACCTGGGGTGGGAGTAAGAGACGGCGTGGTCGGGCCAAGGACGTCGCCGGGCCGACCGGCGCGCAACACCCGCCGGAATCGATACCGTGGCTTGACAACCGCGATCTGCAATCGACTGCCTATCCTCACATCTGGAGGATCTAGACAAGCACTAAGCCACCTCCTTCCAGAAACTTTCCACTGGTTCTAGGAGGCTCCGCTATACAAACCAAACAGTAGTCATTATAAAGTCTGAGAGAGAAGAGTGCTACGTGACAGCAGACGGCCTCGGACCCCATCAATGAACTAGTTCTTCAGCAAACAAATGTTTTTCATTTTCGAGGTCTCCTAACCGGTTGGTTTACAACTTCAACAAATGTGCTCATTTGCATATTCGTAGTAAATCCGAACTGAATTGCGATCTTATGCATATCAGATGGAAGGGTTTTTCTTTTGGGTTTGTACATCCAGGTTGAATTATGTCAGTAGACGATGTTAGGGTTTGTTACGGTTCCCTGGAAAATCATGTTGAGCGTGGGTTATTCGTCTAACGGTCGTTCACCGTCTCTTTCATATAGCAAAAGTATATTTGCTACGTGTTCACCCCGCCCCGGTTCACTTACTTTCACTCGTATTTTATCTTCGTGCAACCTTCAAGATCACGAAGGGAACTGGTTTTAGTTCTCATGAATTTACTCTAGATTATGTCACGTAAAAGTCCACTACTATTATGAGGATCTAACTGCATTAATATGTGTAGTTGCTAAAAGGTTAAATCAGATCCTTTTTTCGAAGGCTCGGCAGTCATCACACCTTACTTTTCTACCTTACCCTCTGGGAAGTACACAAGCGATAAAATGTTATGTTATGACATAAAAATATGTAACTGCAAATAGCACGCTTTTAAGGGACTCCTCACTGTCTAATTAATTGTTGCACTATTATTGCATTGATTATAAAAGCTTGCGTTCGATATTATCTTCAGCGAAAACAGATTATTCAATAAAGCTTAATCACAGTGCAAAAAATAGCCCTTCGTGGAAATCTCTGGCATTGTTGAGAGTGCAGCCTTGGCCGCTGTCCAGGAAACATCCCGCTTTTACTGGTGAAAGTGTTCCTTTTGGATAGCTTTTACGGGTGCAATAATATCTGTGCGCTGGAAATTCATAGGATTTTCCATATTTCCACATATAGTCACACGTCAGAAACCGCACGTTTCGTTCTCATGTGCAAAGTAATCAAAGGGGCTTTAAAATTACAAAGCGAATCAAATAACGCGGAACTGCAATTTAGCAGCGCCGGCGTCGAGTTCATGCTTATCATCGTTAGCGGCACACTTGCAGTAGGTGAAACTTTTACCATTATACCTCAAGTCTAATGCTGTCCTACTATTCGCAGGAAACCGCACAACTTACTCTCCACCAGACTAAAATAAAAGCAATACTTCACTCACTCGAAGTTAGAAGGTTGTTTCGATATTGTTCTAAGAACTGAAGTTTCTTTATAACGAAGTGCTTTCAGTCTAAGTTTCCCTTTTATCTTTTAATGAAGTGTTTCACTCCAGAAAGCTCCCAAAACGTTCACAACAGACTTTATACGGCTTTAAAATCGGAAACTTTTTAAATTACCATCAAAGTCGCCAGGTTGTGTAAACAAGCTGTGTTGTTTGAACAATAAATCTCTTATAACAAGTATGTTTTAGTAATATGTTTGTTTTAGGCGTTTAGCGTTTATTCAAATTACTATTAAATACATTCATGTATTCACACCTTGTTCGAGGAGAACTTTAACTTTTCAATTATTAGCATAGATGTGATGTTCTGTCAATTTAATTTGCTTTGGAATGGTTTTATGAAAACTTTATCATGATCTTATTGACAGATACATTATTATCATTTCGAATATAGCAAATATCTTACTTATCACATTTCGTATAGTTCAAAGAGATCTCAACAATACACTCAAGCCGTACAAATACACGTAGCATTTAATGTAAATATTTGTAACCTTTGTATCGAATTCGCAGACAATGTGAACTTCAATATTTCGGAGATTATTCACCTAAATGCCTCAATGTGTTGGGGAGGCTCGGTGGGTAAGGGTGCCGTTGGGGGTAGTGGCGAGACGGTTCATCGGACCCTGGGATGAGACACGCCTTTCAAGCCCATTATGTCCTCTACGTCTAGACGAAGGATGCTGTTGATCTGACTGAACATGCTTGCTGGCATATTCGTAATTAGGATTGTTAGAAATGACATGAATAGGGTGGACCCAATCTCAAATCCTTGTATACTTTCTTCCTACGAAGGCGTCATTATCTTGTTGAATGTTATGTGGAATGTCTAGCTCAATCTTATCGTAGACATAATCACATTAGGACCCAATATCTTAGGCAAGAGGTAGGGCTGATGGATACCAGAAATAACTCTTAGTAAGTGCTTGACTTGGCTTCAAAGAATCGCTTGGTGGATTTCAAGATGGAAATCATCAAATAGCAATCGCTCCGTATAAAACCAATTCGTGCAACAATGAGTCTATAGATTCGTAGGCTGAAGAGAAGTTACAAAAGGTAATCATGGCAATTGAACAAAATATCGAATGAATTGAAAGGAAAGCGCTGAACAGGTAACAAATAAAAGACTTAGCCAGCCAGCAACGTCTTCATGTTGTCTCGTTACACAGTTTCCTGCCTCTATTAACATGACCGTGCAAATTGTTTCTTTGTCTTCTAGGTCACTATGCAGTTACTGGAAAAAAGAAATGCCTTTCTATTGTCTTCGTAATAAACACTAGTCTGATTAAATAGTAGGTGAAGTGAAATATTCATTGATTATTTCACTTTGATTGAAATTGCTCATTGATTTGCATCAACTACTAAATTGTTTTCTATTCAAATAAAATACACGACGTTTTTTGTTTATAATCATGATGTAACGGTTTTTTTTATTTCATATAAGTATCTATTAAAATACCGTTGTTGAATGAATGTCAAGAAAACATGTTTGGAATAAGTTCACAGTGTTAATGATATGGTATTGAAAAGGTCAAAATTGTTATTTCTTAAAATTTAACATGCTGGTACCAGTTTTTGGAAACGCATTATTGATATTTTTATCGTGATCTTGAAATTTCGAATCCCTAATTCGCTTCCATGAAGCCTTTTAAAAGGGCAATCTTATAAAACGGCTTTGGCGTTTCATGCTTTTTAAATTCATATCGGTTCCAAAGACGGTGATTTTGTTAAGGACGACATAGCGTGAAAAACGGAACAGTCCATAATTCATTCAGCACACGAAGACTATTATAAGAGTTCCGTTAGGCTTGTGCATTTGACCTCCTTGTGGGTCGGCTGTAAAACCGCTTGACACTTGAATACACTTCTCTAATCGGCGTCGCTTATGGTTTATTAATGAATCTAATAAATACCTTTTATAAAAATAAGTCCATCCACACAGTTCCTTGTGTTACCTCCTATCTACCTTGCAGACGCTAACGATTAAATAGTGAATCATTTGATGAACAATGAACAAAATATAGATCCATTGGACTCGAATACAATAGACACGTAGTATGTATTATACTACATATTCGATTGTAATATAACAAACTATTAGCTGATTAAACGACACATCGGAAGCGCATAATTATACAGAAAAACTATTCTTGTTGACGCGACAGATTTGGATTGAGAAGAGCCGGTAGCACGTGGCAATGTTATATATCAATATAACAATGAACATTTTCTGGCCTAGTTTCGAACTTTCTCAGTTTAAATGGAGTTTTAATTCTATAAGGTCCTAATCCTCTTACACCATGTTTTATTAAATCTGATTTATTTTCGTCTCCTACTTTCCAATTCTCAGGACTGTTTATTCAGTAAACTCGGAACGAATTTATATCAGTTTAACGTTAGCTGGTAAGCTGTCACTAAATAACAAGATTTGGTTAATTTATTAGAATATGTATCTCTGTTCAGGCTGTTAAAGTAACATACTTGAAAGTGTTGGAACCGTCGCGTCGCCGCAAGAATTTATTGAGCGACGAATCTTCGTTCTAATTTCACTAAAAGCAAAACGTTACACGAGTATAATACCGGAACCTAAACGCAATCAAAGTACTTTCACAGCTTGAAACGCAGCACTGGATTCGTAAAAGGCGCAATTTCGTACCTTGGGGACGCTCCAAATTGGGTCATCTGTAGAACCGCCGGCGTCCATCAGGCCATTCCATTCTTTTTAAAGACCACGAGTAAGGACGTGGATATGATTGTACTTGCCGCCAGCCATCTTGGAATATGGCCTTTGTTCGTAGGACAATGGCGCCGAGAATTGGGATGGCCTGTCGAGAACATGTGCGAATATGTGGACAATGGCAAACAATCGGCTACTCATTAAGAATCATTGTCGTAATAATTTTAGTTTGTATAGGGCATTTGTTTTGTTGTATTGTACTACCACCGTATGTTTTTCTACTGAATGGACAGTGTTCGGCAATTTACGCACTGACCGTCAGTATCTAAGGCCATGCCGTATAAAACAATGATGTGAATACGATAGCATCTAATGTCTTAACGACACATAAATTACACACACTTGAGAAAATGTATGTGCAGTGTGTGGCGTATCAAATACATAGTATTGTCGCAGTAATTGATTTACCTTGAATTCCGCATTGTAATCTGCTGGACTTAAATGTTGATGAAATAATGTCTTCAAATTATAACTCAACTCTAGTAGATTATCATTTTAAAGACCTTCGTCTTTATTTACCTGAAGAATTGTCGGTGAACAATAATCATTTCACTGATATAGCAACGTCATTTGGTTCTGTAGCAAAAAGCACATTAAAAGAATTTGCCCCGGGCTTTGCTCTGTGGTTTTCCTCGAAAGTTATGCGATTCGGTAATAATATCAGAAGACGCCAGACGCATCGGAATTCCCCCAACGCCACCCCGCAGGCAAAATACGAATACATTTTATACAGTTTCAATTCCCGATATATCTGGGATCAAAATTCTGGTTTTCCGATTGTTAAATTCTACGTGAATTGTACGTAAAGTATAACTTTGTATTGAAAACGGGAAGTTAAAAGGTTTAGTTAATGCAGTCGTTTAATAAGATTCTCTTCTCTCGAGAAGTTTAATTAATTATTTTATAACATTTATTTGGGTGAATCACCTCGTGTATGTATCTGTGTATGAATCTATCTGTCTCCATGACTCAGCATTCTACTCCGTTTTTTACCCACTACGTTATAGTTTCCCCTATAGCGAGTGATAATTTAATATTCCCCCAGTTCGGTCACATTTCTTTTTTATTGGGGAAAACGTGCATTACTAACGCGTTTTTATATAATATGCCGTGTGCCGTGAAATTTATTATATTTCCCTAATACCGTGCCCGGCAACGTGCATGGACGAATAGTTTTAATTATAGATATTTCATTCAATGCTTATTGAATGTAGTTTTAAATAAACTACGTACAGCATTCTCTTATGTGCATAAACGTTAATTATTTATGTAGCAGTATGGAATATGTATGCATGAAAAAATCTGAAAATAACGATGTAAGTAATTTCATAGTTGGGATCAGATAAAACTAGAAAAAACGAACATAAGTCTTGAATATTTTCTAGGTTAAAATCCAAACAAAATTTATATTCGTAAACGCCTCGTTAATCACGTTTTAATTGGAAAATAATTCAAGGAGCCGCTAGTGCTGTACCGATCATTGTGTAAGCAAATTAATTTAATTAATGCTCTAGTACGCAAGCTTGCAAAACAACAATGCAGCTCATGCAACTAGAACGAAGGATGTCCCATTTCGCGCCATTTGCGTGGGCCGACCTCATTGTGCGCCGGAATTCGTCCAATATCTATCTATACCTGGTATTGCCACTGTTTGCACCAGCGTCACTGGCTTTTAACCAGAGCCAATTCATTTAATTAAAAACGTTCAAAATCTAGTCGCAATCTCATCTCATCGACAATCAATGTCAAAAACTTGTCAAAAATGACGGTATTTACGTTCTTAAAATGACGAAAATTGCCCCTCTGAGCAAGTGCATTTTTAATGCTTTCCAATTTGCAATATGAAACGGATGGTGGTCAAATATACAACAGCTACAACATTGGTTTATTGTTCATGCAGTTGCCCCAACACGTTGTGTCATTTGTTTTCGTTTCTTATCTGTTGGCTTTCTCTAATTTCACTCAGTCATCGTAGATGAACATCATATTGCCTTCGTTTGCAGAAAGGAGACAGATATTCTTCGAAACTTACAAATCCACCAATATCCTGGATTGGTGGTTTGAACCGGCCACCCATATACATATTAACTCACGATCGTGAGGCATCTTTTCCAATGTCCATAGCTTGTCCTCAATGCATAAGTTGTCATGGTCTTGAAAGAGTTCTAGTTCTTCTTTTCCGGAAACGCCACGGACAATTTCACCATACAATCTGAACTAACAAGCCAAGTTTACAAGCTAACACATAATACCTTGAGGCACATACTACTTTGCATACAGCTACTTGATTATTGGTTGCTTTGATGGTGAATGTTCCATGCCAGTGCAGCGTAATGTCTGTGTAGGTAGCATACAATTGGCATTAGCCTTACAGGTTCAAAATTTAACGGAACTTCGCAGTTTCGTAATGTACATGTGAAACTATGTAGGTATACGTTTAGGTCAAGGATGTGTAATTTAAAACTACGTGATTCTTTTTCGTCCATCTTACACTTCCTATAACTGTTACCACAATTTGCATTGTTTGGCGAAATTGTTTTGACCATGTCAGCAGCACCATAAATAAATCACAGTGTTAGTCAGCAATCAGGGCTTCAATCGATGACTCTTCGTTTCCAGTTGAACTCATGGCAACTGTGTAATGAATTATTATTTTTATCAATACATCGAATAGCATAGAAATTTGACATGACATGTTAAATAAAACACGAATGTCTCCGTGTTTCAATTACGAATTCATCTGTACGAGGTCCCAATTTACCGGCCAATTCAACCATCTTGTTCATTTCACGTCAATCACTTTCGACCTTTCCAAAAGATCTTCCGTTGAGACATCCTCTAGTAGGGGCAGCTGCCCATTGACAGCCAGCCAGCAGCATGTCGCGAACAACGGGAACTCCACACAATTTCCCTACATTCACCCTACATTTTCATAACCTATTTAATATTAACAAACGTATAATATATGTAACTTGAACTTTATTTAAAGAGTTACAAAGCTCCCTATAGCATGATGCGAAATTCGTGAAAATCCAGGTAGCCAAATGAAATGTTGTATCCGCATATCGACATGAGCAGATGCGTTGACTCGGAACACGTGCCGTAACATGCTTATGACATGCGAGGATATGAGGCTCAGGAGTTTGCAAAACTAAAATTGGTAATACATATAAACAAACTTCGCCGTATTTGTGTATGGTTCCGACTCTTTACAGTGTAACTTGTAATGGTTTGTTACTTTTCAAAATATAGGACTTAGTTAGACTAGTTATAAATACAGAGTGTTTAGTGTGTATTCACACATTTACAGCCAGCTGCGTGTAGGCAGAATACATACGCTAAGTAATTGAATCTCTTTAAGGCTGAGCCAGATTACCAACTATGCTTATAACGAGCGATAAAAATCTGGATCATGCAATGGCTCTAATAGTTCGTTTCGTTTTTGGCACGAACCTAATTATGTAGATGGGATTAGAATACCTACACTAAATTATGTAGGTTCATTGTTCAGATAATTTGCTTTAATTATGTATACTGAATGTTTTGGAGATAGTCGTGTGAGCCCCCGTATCTTCGCCTACGCTGCCGCCTACACGAAGCTATCGAATGCTCTGTCTTCGATCGCTGTCAAACCAGGGATCCACTTGATATATTTCGTACTCAATTACGCATTTGTTTTCGTTGCTGTACGTAATTACTGTACAAATAAATGGTATTGGAAAAAGCTTACAGAAAATTAATGATGTTGTTCCAACCGCAAGATGGATTGGGAAATTTGAAATTGTCAGGAACTTTGAAACGAGAAAATGTTACAACCTTTCCAGAACATCTGGCAGCCCTAGTCAATATTGTAATATTTGCATAGCACTCGATTGTAGGCGTATTAAATTCTCAACGAGCTCATAACATAACTTTGTTTAATCGAAATTAAATCGAGCTTAACTGAGCATTGCACAAGCGAATTGATCAGTGAAGTTTATTCAATAATCAAAACTATGTAGATAACGTAACATACACGTGATTCGTGAGTCGATAGGATCTACTATAAACATAATGGAGCCTCCACTAAGCAAAGTCTCATACAGTTAATCACAATTCTGTACACCGGCAGAGATTAGAGGTCTCAGAAAACTGGTGAAGCGGAATTATATACAGTTTCTCCATTATTTACCGAAAAATTATAGTGAATTTTATACGAACAATGCGTTTAATCGTGTTTGTTCTGTACCTGAGTTTTTGTCGCCACGTTGAATGCCGAGAGTCGAATAACAGGAAGCAGATGAATGTATAGCCATTAGCCACTAGCCAGGTAAATGGCGCCAGCCGGCAGACAGACGGTACTTTCTAAAGAAGAGGGTATTTTTGAGAAATGCATTTATGTTTTGGTCTAAGATTTTTTGCAGCGGATTAGAAGGCTGAAAAGATTAAATTTTTGCTGTAGAATTTTGTGGGTAGGATTGAGATCTGCGATCAATGGTTTCAATAGACACCAGCGGCGCAACTGCATACAAATTGTATTTAGGAATTTCTTTGACTGCAGTAGACTAGCATAAAACATCATTTTTTTTTCTCGTTATACTATGTTTTCCCACTGCTGGGCAAAAGCCTCCCCATTTTTCCACCTTTCCTTGTGTAACATCAATGTAATGAAGTATTTTCTAAATCAGAGGTATTTAAAAAATACTTCGTTATATTGTTGTTCAATGACAACGCCAGTCAAATGGTGAACATGATACCACTTCCCCGATCTCAAATTAGATTGTAAAGCAAGCGAAGCGTGGTGATAACGACTGTATCAAATTTATGGAAAGGAAATTGCCTTCGAGTGGAGGCTTCATTGCTTGCTGGGTCGAAGCCCAGCCCCTGCCTCAACCCCTCACACCTGCGGTTACTATGAATTTGTTTGCAAGAAGGGGAATATTTATTGTCTCTTACACGGCTTCATTATCGAAAACAATAAATTCAATTATTTATAGCAACACTGGGAGTACATTCAACGAAGCCATTTGAAATTCTCTTTCGAATTTGCAAATCGATCGTTTGAATATTGAAGTTCTATGTAATGCTCCATGGCATAAAATATCTCGGAAGCCAGACAAGAATAACAAGCGGACATGTCTAGAAGAGAACCTAATCGAATTTCCTTTTCAAATGGCAATCTTAAAGATGCAGCACGCGCCAGACACAATGGACCTTATAGGACTAAACGGTTCAAAGGAGTCTTTTCTTACTGGTGCCAATTGTACCACGTAGAATTTTAATTTGACTACGTTTGTAGGCTACCAATTTACCTGCGACACGAATAATGGAAAATTTGTAAATGCCCTTTGTAATTTATTTCTTGTTTTTCTAATTATTCTATCGCTCAGTTGTGGTTTTGTTATGTAGGTGCGGTGCGTCTTACTTATCTGGCTGCGGTCAGCTGATATCAGTTACAGGCGGCCACTGCATTACCTTACCGATAGCCAGTACAAAATGGCGCTGCTTGACACCTAATATTACAGCTGATTGTAATAAATAGATGCCTGTGTCTACTGACGTAACTTCCCTAGCAAATCACAGCACTCTAATGCCTGTTAACACTGTAGAATTTATAACAGCTGATTATACTTTAGTTTTATGTGCGATTATGTGCATTATTTATCTTGTAATGTTCAATTTACATAATACAACGTTTCAGCTACCGCTAAACCTTGACCGACATTTAACCTTGGTCAATGGTAAAAAGACAATCGGGCGGAATGATTTAGATTCAGGAACAAAGCCATTGAGTTTTTCTCGCTAAACCTTATTTATGTAAAATTTTACGTCGTCTCTTATAAAATACTTGTAGGACGATTAAAGGCGATCGACGGTGAAAAATTATTAGAAATAGCTACGCAATTACAGACTTTGAGAACAATACACATTCGGAACACGACCGATGTCCGTGCGTGAGACGGCTCTTATCTCTTTGCACAAGATGTAATTATCGATTGTTTTGGTTAATATTTAACCGTGGCTAGATTAGATTAGTCTTGGTGCTAAGGCACAGACGTACTGGACGCAACTCGCTGTGTAACGGGAAGGTAACCGGATGGCATGTAATCTCCACCATCTTTATTCTCTCGTCACGCTTGCTGATCCAATTCTGTGGTTTGGAGGGAAAACAATATTATTCAGAGTTGCTCAATTGAAACCTAGACGCAGCTGTCGTTGCGCAATGGGTTTAGTACCACTCCGATAGAATTTAGACACGACACGACAAATTGGAGTAATGATGTTCTAGCCAGTTACTTTCATGGAATACTCGACTCGTAGTCGTCGTTTATGATATTACGAGGAACAGATTCGCGCTCATTTTAGATTAGTTTTGAGAATAGTAATTTGGAGAGTGCATACTACATGTTGATTCGCTGAACTGCGAATGGGTAGTAGGGTTTTATGGATCATATTACGTGTTCGGTACAATATATACAACCGAACGGCTCAGCACTTTTGCCTGTGTGCATTTTCATAAATGGATGTATCGTCATTATTACTAGTTAATACCAATCACTCGACTACCAATCGAGTAACTCAGATCAAATCAAATCATATTTTAGTGCTAATTTAGACTTACCATTTGATACATCAAATCGACCAACACAGAAGCTGGTTCTGTAGTACAGACCCAGCTTGTATCAGTACAGTTTCTGTACCACAAGCAAGACTAAATTCTACATTACGTATTCTCAAGAACAAGACAATTATTGTTAAAGTACGAAGATTCCATTTTCTATGCAGCCTTGAATAAAAGTCGGCCGATCGATTGTCATGAAGTTAATTTCACAAGTGCATAATGCTAGGCCCCGTCACCTCGTGTACTAGTAATGTATGCGGCGTCGGGCCAGTGTCGCGCCGCGCTCGTGACGCAAACGCCTCGTTGCCTCAAGTTACCCAACAGCGGCAATGCGGCGTCGATCACGCTAATCTGCATTCTTATACTCTAGTACGATATGCCCCCCACAACTACTGCACTATTACAGACACTGCCATTTAACGCAACGAATACCGGTGTTGACGGATCAACGCCTTCGCCCATTGTCTTTACACCGCGAACTTATTGAACATCATGTGCGTGATCACGCGTGTGAACTTACCCGATCATTTTGTAATTTAAATTATTACACTTCAACGCTTATCTTCACCGATTTGTAGGTTACCAAGTACCTAATCTAAATTGATGCCACGTTCAAGTGTGTATTTCCATCAAATCGTTATGCTTGTAAACTCCTAAAGTTATTATAAGTTAATTAAACTCCATCTTACCCAACATCGAGAGAAATTGATTTCGAATTTCATGTAATTGGGAATTAAAAGGTTGCTTCGAGTACGATCTGTGTAAACAAGCATTAATTAGGGATTACTTGAGAGTTCTTAGCTCTGAAGGTAACCTTAAAAATACATAATAACATATGAAAATACTTTAAAATGTGTAAATACAAAGCCTGTTTGTGGTATAAAAATAAAATGATGATACTGACGTCCCAGTTGGCTCAAGAAATAAGGTGCGTGATTGCCAAACGGCAAATGGGACAACGTTGACGAAATTGTTAAATATTTTAACAAAATCACGAGCACCACCGCAGACAGAGACCTAAAAATAGTTTCAAACTATTGAATTATCAAAAATTTTCAGGATAAATTCGTCGGAATACAGAACGAAATTTATTGTGTTACCAACCACCAATGCACCAATTAGTTAGTTGGCCTTTAAGGAAAGTCGTGGTGTTCAATTTTACATGAACCGGTTAATTCTGTGTTGCGAATCGCTTTATTTGGCTACCAATTATATTCTACAAATATTAATAGCATCTACATTCACAACTTCCTCTGGCCTCTACGATGCACTTTGAGGAGCATTTGACAGGAGGCTCGCGAATACTTCTCGGCATTGCCAATCAGAGCGCTGCAATCACTCTTTGGAACGGGTGACGTAACGCAGCCTTCACACTCCTCGGCTGCAGGCTGCTGCTGAGGATTTACTCGTTAACCACCAATAAAAAAAGTCTTTGTCACGTCAAATTTCCTCAGTCTAAACTTTTTTTGCTCGCAAAGAAATCGGAGCTCAACAGATTTCAATTCGATGCTTATAAAACGTCGTTGCCAAGCGGTTTTTTAATGTAGATACAGGGGGTACACTACATTAATACGAAAAACTTTATTCCGACAGTCACAAATACGAAAAACTTTATTTCGACAGTCACAAATACGAATTTCAAAATACCAATTTTCATAATTCCGAATGGTTCAAAATTCGGAATATAATAACTTCGACTTATCATTACTCCTATTTTTATAATTCCTAACGTTTATAATTACTATTCTCAAAATACCGAGTTTCAATAGATCGAATAACAAAAAGTCCGACTTAATGATAATTCGAAACATCAAAAATACGAATTCCGATTAATAGAATTCCGAAATAAAAATGCCTTGTAAAACTGAATAGCAAGACAAATAAACACATATAATTGCTCGCCAGAGAGAAGTATAATATTATATTTGATAATTCGAAACATCAATTCATCATCATCGCCTTCGCGCTTTAATAGTTCACAGTTCTAACCTAACCTAACCGAAGTGATTCATCAATAATACGGGGGCATCAGCATGCAAGCAAGCATGCACCGTGCAAGAAAGCATGCAGCATGCAAGCAAGCATGCAGCGTGCAAGCAGACATGCAGCATGCAAGCAAGCATGCAACATGCAAGCAGGCATGCAGCATGCAAGCAGGCATACAGCATGCAAGCAAGCATGCAGCAAGCATTGTTTCTGTCAGGGCTCCGGCGCTGCGGGGTTTGGGCAGCCCCTCGCGAGCTTATCGTCGCAGATGGTTTTAACGCTTACCACCGCAGCTTCGGCTTGCTGGAAGCCGGCCAGCCTCAGCCGCGGCGGCGAGCCTTCAAACCACCTGCTCCTCAGCTCACGGGCCGCCCCACCCCTCCGCGCCTACGCGGACTTAAATTACACTCTAGGGTAGGGCAGACAAGACTGCGTGAAGTCTGTTTTGCAGCGATTCGTTTCTGTCACTAAATTTTGTAGCACAACATGTGGATTTGTATTTTTTTTTTTTAGTAGCATTAGTTTATTCGGTGTATTGAAAATCGAATGTCGTTTTTCGGACCGAGAACCCTTCGAGCATTTGATAATTCGAACGTATGAAAATCGGAAAACTAACAAGTCGCATTTACGACTTTTCGGTAAAATTATTCGTGATTTTTAATAATAGACATTATCATTCTTAGGTATTATGAAATTCGGACTTTTGAAAATCGGAACATCGAAATAAAATATTTCGGAGTATTTGGGTGTTCCCAGATACAGGATAACTGAACTATTATCTTATCATGTAAAAATATGCCTATTCAAATTGTGTATTATTAATAGTCATGACTTCCTTTTATCGTTCATAAAACTTCGGGAATTCCACTCTTATAAACAAATCTTTTATCAGTTCTATTGTTTTTATTTTGGTTTATGCTCTGGATTTTTATGACATTTCGGTATTCCACTGGACAACAAACCATTTTAATAGGATATTTTTTCTTTGTTATTTACCGTGTTATTACATAATGTTCTACTAATTACGTATTATTGTGGGATGTTAGTTCTTCTACGAAAATGGGAGATGATATGATATTGTTTATTCTGTAAATAGTATATCGGAATCACTTTTACCCGACATATTTAAAAAAAAAATAAGCTAAATGAGGTCGGCGTCTCTTAGCTGACTACTGTGCGAAGAAAGGCCGAAACAAACTCAGAGGTCACAGTCTCTTTTAAAGTCCAGACATAATTTTGGTCAGATCATGTGAAGACCATGTAAATTGATATCTGAAATGGTCTTTCGAAGAAAGTGCCACACAGATTTGAGTGGACCAGTCCAGTCAGTTCAAGCATTTGTCAGTACCTAATCGTGAAGCTCATCTCAAAACTTGAGGGATCTTCAGCATTTGATCGTTTCGTTTTTTTTTCCTTTCACCTCTCTCACAGCAAACTACACATTAATGAGTGATCTACCTTACTATCATGTTGAAACTGTCAAAATCCACTGTAAAACTCAGAAATCTTATCATTAACAAAATGTTTTCCTTGTCTCCAGATCGGTAGATCATCAGAATCACCAATCGACTTCGTGGTGATGGACACAGTGGCTGGCGACAAGAGTGGCGACACAAAAGTGCTGCAGAGCACAATATCACGGTTCGCGTGCCGCATCATAGCAGACCGCAACGATGTGAACAACTGCCGCATTTACGCAGCCGGTTTTGACTCCTCCAGAAATATATTTTTAGGGGTAAGTGACCGATACTTTTACCGTAAGGTTGGGCGAAAAGTATTTTTGTTGTATTTTATGTAATGTCAACGAATTCGATCGTGGGTCGCAACGAAAATACAAAAACAATTAGCTTAAAAATTGTCAAGCGCTCGTTAACTGTTGTTATTGGTTGACTGAATTATCAATAGCCAATCGGAATTCTTGACTTGAGTATAATTTTGACACGTCGATCATTTTCGTTGCAGAAGCCGGGTGTAAGCCTGTGTTTTTACGATGGCTTCTTCTTGATTCTGCATTCTGTGTCTGGTTACTTATCCACCTAAACCGTCTCGGTAATTATCTAGTAGGCGTAGGACGACGATAAGTTATTTAAAGGATGTTTTGTAACTTGAGTAAGAAACAAACAATACTGAGAAAACCTCCATGGTCTTTTATCTCAAGTACAAACCGAGTACATATAGTACAGATTTGACGCTCCTGACGTAATCCGTAGGCGTCTGTGACGTAGCTGCTTCACGTAAATGAACGGCTAATGCCAACAATTTAGTCGCCATTTACTCGCAATGAGCCTGCACTTAGATTCAGCGATCTTTTAATGTCAGACATTCAGAAAACTTTTTGAAGCAATTTTTTTATGTTGGCGGATTTGATGTGCTCATGAATAGACGATGATTTAGGGCGAAAACATATTTTTAAACCAGATCGTCTTGCGTTGTGGGTGGTCGCTGTGTGTACACAAGCAGATCCTCATCAATCCACTCGGTTTTTTGCAATCCAAAGCTGGATTTTGGCTCTCCATATTCCATCCATTGATGGATAAAATGTCTGTCCCCAGTTCCACCACAATACCATTCTTATCATCGTTAGTTTATTTTTCAGCCTTCAAATATTACTTTGGCTATGAATATGACGACACGATTGGTGCAGTGGCTGAGCGATCGACTGCTGCGCTGCGAGTCGCGGGTTCGATTCCCGCACGGAACAAATATTTGTATTGCCTACAGGTAGTGTTGTTCCGGGTCTGGCCGTTTGTGTATGTGAGTTTAAATGTTTGTAAACGCACCCACGATACAGGAGTAATTCCTAGTGTGGGGTAACGTTTCAAAAAAGAAAATACCAGAAAGTGATAGCATTTTCCTTAACCGAAATCATACGACAAATTTATGAATGTATCATCATAATTTCCAGGAAAAAGCGACAAAATGGACAGAGAACCACGAAATAGATGGACTAACAACAAACGGTGTCTTGATCATGCATCCGCGCGGTGACTTCTGTGGCGGCAGCGCCACCTGTGGGCCGTGGCGCGAGACTTCCGTCGGAGGCGCCGTGTTCTCGCTCAGGGAGAGCCGCTCTGCACAACAGAAGGTAATTTACGAAGATGAAGGTACTAAAAGTACACATAGCATCATCAACCAGTAACCCCTGCAAGTGACTCAAGTTAAAATTCCACATTGCAGCATGCTGCGTAACAGCTTTTTGTATTATATAAAAACTACTTAAGTGTCAGAAAAAAAAAAACAATAAAAAATTGCAGGTGGCCAAAGTTTGCGTCATGAAATGGACAGCTGGTTGGGGTATTGATAGGTCAGTATTTTTTCAACTGTGGCCTGAGGGACACCGGTTTCCGACAAAAAACCGTCCCGAATGTCACCTTAGAAAAAGTAACAATGCACTTCTTGCCTCGATGTTGCATGTCGGAGGCCTTCTGTCCGAACTAGGCAATATGTAAGGGTATGCAGATAATACCATAAGGTACAAGGTTCTGATCTGAACAAATAAAAAATAATATGCTGCACCAGTAAAGTTTTAGTCACAAAAAATTGTCAGCTGTGAAATCGCGTGCTGATGTAAGGGAACCGGATGTAAAGCATCTGGACAGTAAATTGTTAAAACCTCAACAAACAGGTGGTACAAATTGTTCCAAGAATTCGTTAGGAATTTGAAACACGCGTGGGAAACCCTTGAGATATTCCTTCAACGTTCAAACTTGCCGATTGAATTGCCGATATTTATTTATTCTATGTACGCTCCCATACTTGGCTATAAATATCTTATTCTTTCTTTCACAGGGCCTACCCTGTCAAGCAGAGACAAATGTCCTCAGAGACGGAACGATGATAGATTTATGTGGCGCTACGCTACTGTGGAGGAGCGCTGAAGGACTTAAAAACTCACCGGTAAGTTGATGACGTCATTGTAAAACAGCTGTAAAGAAACATTGAGATACAAATTTGGGTATTTTCGGACGCCAGTGAATCTGATAGAAAATACGTCATGACGAATTCTTTCACGTCAACGTACTGATTAAAATGTCATTAACCCAGATTTCTGAATCACTAATCGGTTGCTAAATCTTTTTGATATTTTTATTTATATTGACTGTTACATTTTGGTCTACGAATATATCAATGAGCTTTCAGAAAATTGGAGTCGCACTTAAATGGAACCCTTTTGTGTTGGCAATCGGCCTATAACATTCCCCTTGCTGGGAAACAGCCTCCTCTCTGTGAGAGGAAGTGGGCCATAATCCATCACGCGGGCCCAGTTTGAGTTGGTGGATCTTGTGCTGGATTTAATTTAAAAAAATCAATTTCACAGACAAAACGCGATCTCGAACAATTAGTGGACGAGCTGAACGCGGGGCGGCCGCAGTGTCCAGTGGGACTGAACACGCTCGTCATTCCGCGCAAACTATCCACTGCGCATCAGGATCTGAACCAGCCCTACGTGTACCTCAACTGTGGACATGTGCAAGGTAAACATCATCAACACACTGTTAAAATTATCTTATTGCCCTGGAATGACGTTGATAGGGAGACGCTGTTGGTTAACATACTTAGTGCCGATTTTTTGATCCGTAGTTAACCAATTTGTTAAAAATAGTTACTAAAAGAAATTTTTGCAAAATGTGTTTTTTGATCAATTGTTGGTTTACCTTTTTTTTTAAACATTGCCTCACACTAGGAATTACTCCTGTATCGTGGGTGCATTTACGAACATTTAAACTCACATACACAAACTGCCAGACCCGGAATAACTACTTGTAGATCATGCAAATATTTGTTCCGTGCGGGAAGGGAAACCCGCGACACGTAGCGCAGCAGTCGATCGCTCAGCCACTGCGCCAACCGTGTCGCCTCTAATCTAATGGTCAGTTATAGTTATTTTTTTAACTATGTAATAATTAATTATTTGACCATTAGCAATGATATTATATCACTAGCTGACCCGGCAAACGTTGTTTTGCCATATAAATTATTTCTAGCTGCCCGGCGCTACTTCGTTCGCGTGGTGTCCTACCCCCTACCCTACTCCTACGCTACTCCTACCCTACTCCTACACTACTCCTACACTACTCCTACCCTACTCCTACACTACTCCTACCCTACTCCTACCCTACCCCCTACCCTACTCCTACCCTAATCCTACACTACTCCTACCCTACTCCTACCCTACTCCTACCCTAGCCCTACCCTACTCCTACCCTACTCCTACACTACTCCTACACTACTCCAACCCTACTCCTACCCTACTCCTACACTACTCCTACCCTACACCTACCCTACCCCCTACCCTACTCCTACCCTACTCCTACCCTACTCCTACCCTATTCCTACCCTACTCCTACACTACTCCTACCCCCTACCCAACTCCTATACCCTACTCCTACTCTACTCCTACCCTACTCCTACACTACTCCTACACTACTCCTACCCTATTCCTACCCTACTCCCTACCCTACTCCTACACTACTCCTACACTACTCCTACACTACTCCTACCCTACTCCTACACTACTCCTACCCTACCCCTACCCAACTCCTACCCTACCCCTACCCAACTCCTACCCTACCCCTACCCTACTCCTACCCTACTTCTACCCTACTCCCAACCTACTCCTACCCTATTTTTTAAATTTTTCTCTGCGTAAGAACCATCCTCGTACTTCAAGGAATATTCTAAAAAAAAAATCAGCCAAATCGGTCAAGCCGTTTTCATGTTATGTCGTGACAACGGAAAACGGGTTTCATTTTTATATATATAGATTAGATAAACTAAAAATTGATTGATCAAAAAACACATTTTGCACACATTTAACCATTACTTACTATTTTTAACAATTGGTTGAGTTTAACTACGGATCAAAAAACCGGTCCTTAGTGAAATGCATTGAAAAAACAAGATGGCGGCGTTCGTTCCAACTTTGACCACACGCCAAAAGGTCATTCAGCTGGTGATGACCCTAAGTCCTTAGTATGCCGAAACGGTGCCCGGTGTTAGCGACATCGTTTGAGGAGGCTCAAAATTCATGCAAGCGAATGACTCGCACAAAGTCAAGGGAAATTATAATTGAGGCCTCAACCTTGACTTTGTGCATAGGTATTTTTTCCGCCATAAAAGAGTTCATCATAATACTGGTTGAAATTACAGATAAGGTTACTTGCATCTGCGAAACAGAATAGCATATTTTCCCGAGTTTACACAATATATACAAAGTCAGTCTCAGGACGCGGGATTGCATGGCCAAACTATAAAAATGCTATCAAACAAGCTTTATTTCTTGATTTTTTTGCGTCTAATCATTTCTGTATTTTGTGTTTCGAAAAATACAAAAAACCAGTAAAGCCAGGGGTCGATCAATGTGCAAGGTTATGTGTTTTCTATATGGTGATTCATATGTGTTTTTAATATAAACATATTATAAATTTGTTTATAATTTGATCTGTAAAAGGAAGACAATTAAATTAAAAGCTATCCTTAACATTACTTAGGGTAAATAGCTAAATAGGCAAGTTGTACAAGATAATATGACGGATTAGATAATATAGAATTTGTTTTCATGCCTCGAATGTCTAAAAATAAAGTCACTGTCCGTGTGTTGTTCTTCTAAACTACTTTTTTTTTGATGATTGATGACGTTGATTTTTTTTTCGCGCTTTCAGGTTTGGTCCCATAGTAAAAGTTGTTCATAATGATGAGTACAATTTATAACCCCCTAGAGTTATGGAATATAAAAAACACGCTGTACAGCTGTGTAGGTAAAAGTTAAATTAATTAAAACACTATCCTCAATATTACTTTTAATAAGGCAAATAGCAGATAGGGTAAATATCCAAATTGTACAAGATATGACGGATAAGGTTTTATATCATTTGTTTTTATGCCTCGAATATGTGTTAATTGATTTAGGGAAATGTGTTATTGCGACATAAATGTTCGATAAGGATTTGTTTGTAATCTGTGAGCCAAATTGTAAAGTTTATCTCATTAGACTAGGGCCTTTCAAGTGTTGTGGGTTTTTCCTGTAGCCTCGGACTGGTGTTGATCGTGACTGGTCATAATATTAGTTGTTTGATGCAATGTCAGCATCATTAATTCGATGAATAAACATTAAAGAAGAAAACTAATAAAATTCTATATACGGAATACAAATTCATTCTAAAATATCGAATTTATAAGTTTGATTTTGAAACTTTGTACAATTATGAATATTCTGGGAAATTTTTTGAGCTAGAACGCACTTCTCCGCTCTAATGGATAGGTAGCCTAAGTTCCCAGTTAACGAAAAATGCAACCTTTTGGATTCTAACTGGTGCTACATGCATGTTCCGGTTATATATTCGGTTTGGCAGTATTTGTTGAACTACAAAGCCAACTCGAAGCGATTACTATATATTATATATTTGGCTTTCATTCGGCTCGTGCCGATCGGGAAACTTTGTTTTGCATCTACCCTCGCTTAACCATGTTTGGGTCTGCTCGGCACAATTCGAGCTAAACCGAACAGCTGTTTTTCCGAACTTAAATTTACATAAATATTCGATTTGCCGGCCGGCTGTGCCGAATCACGCCGACCCGAACTTGCGTGTAGCATGGCACCCCTTTTTTTTTTTTTTTTGTGGATGGGAAATCATCAAATGACCCCTCCTCCCGCTCTGGGTGGAGCGGAAGGGAGTGTCAGACTTTTACTGACTAAAACCCACCCGTGTTCCTTCCTTAGCCCTTTCTGTTCCTGGGCAGCGGTTAACCTTTCGGATGATCCCGCCGCCCTAGCATGGCACCCCTTATGTTCGATTCGGTTGTCATAACCGAACCCTCAACTTTGAAGTGTATTTAATCGATTTGGTTCGTGATTGAAAGAAATTGACATTACATATTGACTTCACTACCATTTACCAGCTATAAATGTAACACAGTCTTACGCACATCCCCCCCTCCCCAGGCGAGCACTCGTGGGGCGCCGAGGGCAGCGAGTCGGGCTCGCGACGCTGCCCCATGTGCCTGACGGCCGGCAGCGTGGTGCGCGTGTGCATGGGCATCGAGCCCGCCTTCTACGTGGACGCCGGCCCGCCCACCTACGCCTTCAACCCCTGCGGCCACATGGCCTCCGAGAGGACTGTCAAGTAAGTATAAGGAAAAGAAAGAAAACACATTTATACAACCACATAAAATAACATCACGCCTGCCCAAGGGTTAGGCAGCGGGTTATACCTAGTTCGTCAGTTGTATGTAAGTCCCGTATGTAAGTTAGACTTAGAAAGAAAGAAAAAAAATGAAAGAAAAATGCGTTTATTGGCATTACACAAAATGAATACACCTTAAAACTTTAAAAACAGATAACAAAGATTATAATACCAAAAGGGCCTCGGCTCAGCATAATGTCAGATGACAACACAAGTGTAGCACCTGACGCTGATTTTCAGCAGCAACCCACCAAGTTAAGATCTTTTTGTAAAGAAATTCGTCCAGATAAGTACTAACAGTCTACCACCATACCTTAAATACAGCGACGATCTTAGCAGAGTGGCTAGAAGCATCTGCATCGTCCAGCTAGCAACGAATTAAATGACATGCAGCTGGGAAGCCTATATGCCAGGCCAGCAGTGCACTGCTATACGCTGATGATAAGATACGTGTTTCTGCCGCCAAGCTAGGGTACGGTACGGCAAGGCATATAAGATAGTTCTGCTCTGTCTCGAAGTACAGCAGCGCATCCACAGGCGGTGGTGATCATTTAACACCAGATGAGCCGTTATCATGTTTGCTTAACTAATAAATAACATAGCAATACTCCCTTCTGCTCATATTCAGCCTTCAAATTCGTATCAAAATTTCTCAGTCAACGAAGGTTCCAAAATCAGCAGTTACTATAACGTGTGGTATTACATCCTCAGATACTGGGCCAGCGTGGACATCCCGCACGGCACGAACGGCTTCCACGCCATCTGTCCGTTCTGCGCCGCGCCGCTGCAGGGCTCGCCCGGCTACGTGCGCCTCATATTCCAGGACAACCTCGACTGAATCTCGCATCGCTCGCACAGGTATGTTAAATAAACATAACCCTCCTTTTAGGCTCCGCCGCAATCGGGCAGATAGGCTACTTGCATTTGTAAAGATAGGCTGGCCTGGAGACCAGCAGTATTTGACATGGTGACTCGATCTCCACAAAACAAACGTCTTGCGACAAACCCAAAATCGGCTTTATTTACACAACGGTCAAGTTGATAATTGACTGGAGCATTTTTTTCTTGGTTCAGGCGTCACATGCGTGCCTTACCATTCGAAGCACATGTCCCGCACAGTCTGGACGCACCTGTAGAAACATTCGTTCGACGGAATTCGTCGGTGTGGATCGCGTTTGTGACTTAGTGTGTATACACACGAGCGACACGCGTCAACGGCAGAGGCAACTGCTGTCGTCGACTCCCGCCGTCGTGCGCGCCGCTGGTGTATTTGAGTACGGTGCTCAAATACACGAACGGCATGTTGACGATTGCAGTTGCCGTTGAAGTTTGTTGCTCATGTGCGAGCACTTCTTTGCTGTTAGTTTGCTCATGTGTCCTGTATTTTTCTGAACGAAACAAATATAGCGTCTGTCAAGTATCGTCTGTCGTGACTAAGTCGCGTCCTATTTGTCAATTGTTTCAATTTTTCAAAATATATCGAATATATAAAAAGCCTCAAATTAAAGAAAATTGGCGAAGCGCTGGATGAGAGACTAAAACAATAAAAACATAATTATACAAATTGATTAGATACAAAGATAACCGTTGTACGGAAGGCTGTTATTGTTCTCATCCATAGGCTTCAGGATGCAAATAAACGAACAAACATCGTCATTGAATTGAACTTAATAAATAATTCATAAAGGTCAAACACACACTAACGGAAGCAGATGTTATCGCGTTAATTGAAAACATTTTCTAACTACATCCAATAAGTCCTGACCAACTGGTTTTGCCTACAGCTGTTTATTTAGATTAAATTATATAAACACTAGGGTTTGCTAGCGTATTTACCTGCTTAGTTTTTGCTTTCATTCTCCGGTTGTGACTCCGTATACATTTCCTTGAGAAAAGAAAGTCTTCACTAGTGGAATCTATATAAAAATTAAAATATTTTTAACCTCTTTATAAAATCAGCTTAGGTTTCTGAGCTATTAGTCGTCTGTCGTTCGGTCGTACACCTATTCTTACAGTATATTATAATGGAAATGTTTGTTTGTTTTGTTGCAGGTCGCCAGCGGCTATATGACGTGTGCGTACCAAGTGCTTTAACGGACGTGAAACAAGACGGCAGGCCATGCAGCCCCCGTGACGACAACACTCAGCTTGCGCTACGTTATCAACGCGACAGTACCTAGCCATGGCCTCCTCATCCCGTGAGGGCGCTCACATGACTACGTACACATACTGACTACTGCACACACAGTGCGAATGCTAAAACTCGCACTGTAGCTTCACATACAACCTTACTTACGCAAGTGACTAGACTAGACCGGTAGACAATACATTTATTTATAAAATTATATCCAATTTTCCTGATTATAACCTTATTTATAATTCCAATTTCGCAATTACAAATAAAATGTTTTATCATCGAATATTAATTATTGCCAGTTTATGAATTGCGATGTATTTATAATGCCGTTGTTTATGAAATATGTTACGTTCATAATTCTATGTTTTCGGTGTCTGTATGTTAACTTAGGGCTCATTATAAATTCGCGATAAAATATTCATATTTATTTGTTGAACACAACATGTAAGATACCATAAGGCGATGAGAAAATTCGGGAAATAACAAAAAATATTTAATGCTTTGTATATTGCTGAATTCTGATTAATATTGATGAAATATTGGTTTTATTGCTAGAATTAATAATTGTTGTAATTATGAATGAACTGAATTATTTAATTAATAGATGTTTCGTTTGAAACTTATCTAGAATGTAATAATTTTGATTGCACATGCCTCTCAATATTTTTATGAATCCACCTGTGCTTTTTATTCGGTACTACGCTATCAGACAAGTGTACGAGTGCTATCAGCCGTCAATACAAGACACAGTCGTTCGTTCATCAGTTGGTAGTCATGTGAAAATAATATAAAATACCTCCAGGAAAAATAGATAATTCTCGAGAATCGATACAGGCTCTTTCATGTTACTTCACAACAGAAAAACAGACAATTTCAATGCCGTGACATTCGAAAAATTCGCACAAAAACTGTATACACGCGGCAAACAAACAATATGTTATGAATGACTACGCATCACGTTGATAGTGTAGTACCAGCCCTATTAGTGTAAGGTAATCAAATGTAAATATTCAATGTACGTTCATTTCTATACATGTAGGTAAGTAACTTATGTTGTTTTTTCCGTAGCGTGTGAGATGTTAAGTGATGATAGTTAAGTATGAGCCAGCCTTTTAGCAGTAGACATAAATACACTACTGGTGGAAGCTTCAGACAGTAAGTTTCTATATTATTATGTTTAGTAAGAAACAATTTACTTTTCGAAATGGTCTCATTTCTTTTTTTTACAATCAACATATTCGGATAATATTTAAAGTAAAATATACATCAAATAGAGCGTAAGCAGTTATTTTTTTTTTCAATTCGATTATCAGTTAACTTATAAGCATCAACTATTATAAGAATATACAGTGGATTGTTAATATTTAGAGACGATTTGTATTTGAGTGAAATGTTCTATGTTTAACGGGCTGTTATGTCTAAATATATATGTCAATGTCTACGATGTTGATTGATGTTACATGCTGTGAATATTGGTGTAGTCATTGGCAGAAGAATGCCGATAAAAGTGCAAAGACGACTAGACACCATGACTAAATAAACGTTAGCGTATTGGACGGTTGGATAGTTATATTGGTTGCGATTTCGCAGTTGACTACACAACTCATGCGAAAACTGAGGCCTGAAGCAACTGACGCACTGAACAGCCTGGCAGTGCTGCGACCGCGAGATGCGAACGACCTGGGCACTATACCTCAAAACTTTACATTTACAAGTTACGATTTACAAATTTGTAGATCTTACAAGTGAGCCACACAATTGTTACGGAAAACCCTTACAAATATGTAAATTCTAGTGACAAGTCTACATTCTGTAACTCGTACATATTTGTAACTTCTGTGTTGCGCACTTTTTGTCTACAATTTAACAATTTTGTAGAATTGTACACTTGTAAAGTTTTTGTAGTATAGGCTACAGTGTGAGCGTTAGATAGCTCGGAGTACCTTGTTTGCGTTACGTTTGTTGCAACAGTCCCGCTTTTCAGTGCGCCATTTGTCTTACCTCTGGACGTCAGTTCCTATAAATTGTATATTGGACATTGTTCAAGTCTAACATGCAATCTATCGTAATTACCATCGAGAAAAAGGTCTCATATTAATGCAAAATGCAATCGCTTGCTCGAATGCGATCTCAAAATATTCGAAAACACAAAAAACTGGCTTTATAACAAGCTGATCGAAAATTAAATAAGTCCATCATTCATGAGAGTGTAAAAATAATGTAAGTTTTATAGGAGTAGCAAACATTAGCTTACGGAGTATGAAAATTTAGTTTTTGTACAATTCACTAGTTAGGGGTTACACGTAACGTTATCACCTTCGAGTGATAAGTTACAAGACAAAAAAAACTAATGTGTTGTCCAGGAGAAATTGTGAACTACAAAGGCAAGTGGATTGCACATCATTGTTTTAGACTTTAATCGTAAGAATTTTGGTAAAAAAATGAATGCTTATTTAAAGAGTCGATATTATGTAGTCGTTTAAATCAGCGTAGAAATGTTATCAGCCATGATATGAAGGACGATTTTCAATTAATTTTATTAGTGTGGTTGCATAAATAAGAACTATAAAGCTACGGAAATATTGGACCATACGATTTAACGTAGCAGCGATGGTAATGTCTGTGTTATATTATAATGTTGCGTTTCTTATTAAGAATTTGAATTAATTAGCGTTATTTTCGTTAGGGTGAAGAATGTAGTCAGTCACGCTTTTATGTCGACTAATCGTCGCGACATTCTAAAGTCGTGGGTAATGACGAGATAAGGAAAATGTCTCACCTATCAATACGAGTGATTGTGTTCTGAGGCCAAAGTGTACATTATGTAAAGCTAAAAAAATTGATAGTTAAGCAAATTGACTGCCAACTTAAATTGTCTGATTCTTTGACAGTTGTATGAAATGGCTATAAAACGGCAAATTGACGGAGGGTGTCAATTTGCTTAACTATTAGTTTCCCTGTTTGCACTGCGACTGCGTACTTTCTTTTCACTAAGTATAGAAAGAACATGAAATGATATAGTAACGCTAACTACCTACAAAGCTTACACTAGGGAACTCTGTTCATGATACAATGAGCTCGACTCGACCTTAGTGTGTCGCGCACGATCAATCAACTTGAAACTTATTAGTACGTACGTACATAAGAACTGAATGCTAGCCTTAATTTTTATTTATAATGTGTACCTAAGTACTAGGGCTAACAATAAATCGCTCTTTTAGTTAGAAAATTGACAAGTTGTTTTATTTACTACAACTCACAGGCCATGAGAACCATAGTGGCCTAACTAATTTTTTGTTCAAAATTAATTTTCATTTCATTTTTCATTTATTCATTCACATAACAATTCACATTTCAATTAGTTAGGTCATGGCCTCTATCATCATCTGCCTAGTCTTTTCCCAACTATGTTGGGGTCGGCTTCCAGTCTAACCGCATGCAGCTGAGTACCAGGACTAGATATTTTTTTTAGCTAACCTATTTTGTCCCTCCGCTGGGCAAAGCACAAAGAAAAGTGGAAAAATACGAGGAGACTAGATATCAAACAGCAATCAATTGTGTGGAAAATCCCTACAAACAAAACTCATTATATTATTTCTTGTCAATCAACAAACGATTTACGTTGTCATACTAATTATTATTGATTGCCTTGCTGCTATTACCCACTATGCAGCTATCAAACAATAAATTACATTTATCGTTTGATAGCTTCATAGTGGTTAATTTATACTATAAATGATTCTTGTTTACATTGTATTGCAAACACAAGGCACTAACGTTAAAACTATTCACACAAAATAATTTCAAAAAGCAACTCTTTAAAAGTTAATCATTATTATCTTTCTGTTCCAAACATTGCACAAGACACAATCACTTAGCGAAATACTCATTAATATACATTTATGAATCACAAACTGTAATGCATATTAAGTTTAGTAGTAATTAAAATCCTCTTTAAAACTTAATCATAAATATATTTCTGTTGCAAACATTGCACAAGACAGGCAATCACACAAAAAATACATACTTAATCATACATTTATGAATCACAAACTCTATTGCAAATTAAGTTTGGTAGTAATTAAAATCCTGACATACTGGTCGTAGGCAGTAGCGACGGCCAACCCGAGGTGGTCTCTGTTCCACTCCCACGCGTTGATTGGCTGAGAGCTGATGACCATGCGCTGGAGTCTCTTCAGCTTGCCTGGCACACCACTGGACACGCCTTGAGCGTCCACGTGGTATCTGTGCTCGGGGTACTCACTGGAAGGGGTAATGGCAATAAGGCATAGATTCAGCGCACTTTAACTCGACATTGGCCCCGATTCCCTTGTTCATAATCTAAACTAAATTTAAGTTCAGTGCATCTTTTTCTTTCTATTTCATTAAGAAAAGGACAGCCGATAAATATTAGTTTAGTCCTGTCAAATTAGTCAGCGCCTGACGTAAATTGACGTGTTTTTAGTAGCCATGTTTTAAATCACGTCTAAACTGTCTATGGAGTATCATAATTTGACAGGACTAAACTAATATTTTATCTTCTGTCCTTTTCTTAATGAAATAGAAAGAAAAAGATGCACTGAACTTAAATTTAGTTTAGTTTGTGAACAAGGGAATCGGCGCCATTGCTAAGTAAAGTATAATCATACGAATATGAACCCTATTGTATCTATTATAATGTTCATATTTGTATAATCGAAACTGAGTAAGCGTCGCATATGAATATGAACGTTACGATTATAGAAATAATGTTCATATTTGTATGCGACGCTTACTTAGGAAAGTAAAGTCAAAGAGCGATCTGTGAACCTTGCCCTATTAACTAAAGTCAGAAAGGGTAATTAGAATGTAAGTGGAGGCTTGGAAAAGGTCATAATCATAAGAGTAGTCCAATTGTATGATTATTTTTGGCAAATAGTCGAACTGTTGCTTGACGCCTGTAGACCACAGACGGAATAAACTGAAGATTTCTTTGCAAAAGAGCGGGACTTTAGTCTAGCAGGTTACTTACTATTTCCACAAGGAGACTTGACCATTACCGGCACAAGTTATGAAAATGTCCCGATTCTGTGGGACATGACGAGCCACCCATATTGTTCCACTTTTGGATGTATTGTCCAGCACCTAAAAAATAATTCAATTATTAAGATAAAGATATTTTATTTTGCAAATATGGGTAGGTAGAGTTTAACATTCTGCATATTGTTTACAAAACACTCTTCAAAATGAACTAGGTATGATACTTACTTGTGCAAAACCTTTGCTAGGATTCTGTGTTCTAACATCAAATACATGGAACTTTCCTTCCAGAGTTGTTGCAACTAACTTATTCATTGGAATGTCCCTGCGATCAAACTCTGTTGAGCATACCTGTGGATAATATTTTTACTTTATCAAATTCAATGCTTTAGTATCGATCGGGCAGTGGCGTCATAGTCATACTGTGCAAGATATAGTAGCCAGTAGATAATTATCATCTGCCTATTGTTGAATGTGAATGGACAGATTGTAGAATATTTAAAAAATTACAACATACAAATTACACGTCCACTGGACTCTCTCCTGCTGTTGCAAAATGAAGCATCATGAGTGCTAGTCATGTCTAGGAGATCCTAGACTAGGTAATCATTATTTTTCAACCGACCCACCGCGTCGCCGCGCATTGCCCGCCCGCGCTATGACTTCATTTTCGCCTTTTTTTCTTTTTGCTCGGCTCCTAAAGGCCGTAGCGTGATGTTAAATAGCCTATTATAACCTTCCTCAAGAATTCGGCTATCAAATGCAAAAATATTTCTTTTGAAAGATTAACGCATCCAGACAGACAGATGCGGCGGGAGGACTTTGTTTTATAGTAGGTAGTGAAACTGCAATGGAAATAAAAAAGTCACGAACCCCATTTTTCAAATTACATTCCCATCTAAGTGACATGGTCCGCAAGTCAAACATCTTGAGGTCGCCATTGTCGTAACCAGCTACTACAATCCTCTCTGCGTCATTGAAGGAGTTCCCAAAGGAAACAGCCCAACAATCACGTTTTGTCTCTCCTTTCATTGGCTGCATGTTGGCAACCGGTTTGCCCCTCTGACGTGGGTCCCATACTTTGACTGTGCCTGAAATAATAATTGTTTATTGACCTAATAGTGTTCTTACATTTCCTTATAACTAAGTACAAATAAACTACTCCTATTTTTACAGGGGAAACATAATTTTATGTTTTAACTTGTGGACTCCACACTAGGTCGAGCCTGTCTCGTGGAGTCCTTGAATAAATAATTTAGTATTTATAGAAAAGAATAATCTGACAATATCTATCACATGATTTGTTTATTGTTGAATATCAGCTAATATAATCCATAAGCCTTAAACAAGGTGCAATCATATTAACTTCTTTTTTTTTTCCTTGGATATAGTTACCATCTCGACTGCCAGTGACAATTTCAGGAGCCCCACAGTTTGTTGTATTACCTCCCATAGCATCTATGGAATTTATTATATCTGTATGTTCCTTTGTAATATACATCTGACAACTTTTCTCTAGGTCCCTGCACAAAAAAGAAAAGAAATATGTGAATTAATCTCTACTCTATTCAAGTGTGCTTGCATGTCCTACTTCCTACTAATATTATAAATGTGAAAGTTACTCAATTAAGCAAAATCAAATCAATATTTTAACAGGAACTCACCATATTTCTAATGTGCCTTTGAAGTCGCCAGTTGCTAATCTTCTTTCAACGTCGCTGCTGGCCCCAAACGTTCCACATTTGAACGAGTTCGGCCTTTCTATCTCCTTTATCTTGCGGACCTCACCAGATGTAATTTCATACAGCTCCAACATACCAGTTCCTTTCGGCAGAGAACCAATAACAACAAACTTTGCGGAACATGGGATCCATTTACAATCGAATATGGAATGGTTAATGTTATGTTCAACGTGTGTTATAACTTGAGGGGTGTCTAAATCCATGGTTGATAAATTACTATTCTTTTGTGCTATTTTACCAAGACTGAAAGTAACTTCAACTATTTTTTTGGCTTTATAACCTCTAAATATAAACAATCATCGTTGCTATGGAAACGTATGACAGTCGTAATGATTGACACATTGCGTTTAGTTTTTTTAACTGGCCTTCTATATCGAAAGCAAACTGGTTTCTTTATGTTCCGTGATGCACCACACGCTGAGAGCTACGCCTTTCTCTCCGCAGCCATATCGTAGTGGTAAATACATGTTTACTTATCTGATTATCTCTGTATCCAAAAACAATCTTCATCTGCCTAGCACATTAGCATTTTCCCAACTATTGTGCCGGCTTTTGCTGGCTTTCAGTCTAGCCGGATTCAGCTGAACACCAGTATTTATCATGGAGCGACTGGCTTCTGTGAATCTGGGGAAGTTACTGACTGGGTAACGATTCCCCTCTGACAAGACTGGTTGCCAGACTATTAAGCTATTGACCCTTCTGATTCACTGAAAAGTATCTTTGTCTTTAACGATTTTCTGAGATCTACGAATGACGGCCAGGACCAAAGAACACAACATATACTCCTAGCGGAGGCCAGGACTGGCCAGACCCAACTGTTTAATCTGCATTCCGAGATACGGAGGGGTTCGGTATGCAATGGATGCAATGGTTTGGCTAGTCTTAATGTGGCCTTGCATCTTTGTTGGGGGTCCCGATAAAGTTGAAAATCTAGTAAAGAAAGACTGATTGTAGTAACTTGATGTGCTGGCTACTACAATGCTGAATGAAGCTACTACAATCTGTCAAATTTCTTTAATAGATTTTCCACTTTATTGCTTAAGCATTAAGGTTCAAGGTTTATTGGGAAAATTTGACAGTTTCGGGTAGCTTGACCTGCTGGCGTCTGTACATACATACACTGCGAAGCTCAAAAGGACGGTATGGTTTTTTTTTAATTTATTTTCAGTAGCTTTTGCGTTCTCTTAGTAAAATCACAATTGCATCTTAACCTTGGGAGAGAAATTACTTGGAATATTGTTGCATTTTGAGTATGATAAGGCACGTATTCATTCGAGAGCGTAGCGAGCTAAAACATTGGAGCATTCTGGTCTGGACCGGGATAGGTTGAATTTTCATTGTAATTTTACTAAGAGAACGCAAGGGCGAGCGAAGCTAGCTCGAATATTGGAGCCTCCTAACTCGGATATAGAATTTTCCGTGTGATTGAGAATTGCGCTTGTAGCTTGAAGCCTTTGTAAGCCATAAACAAATTAATTTTCACATTTTTTTAAGGTATTCATTAATACGGGCCTCCTAGCACTAATAATTTGAGTTGTTGTATAATTATTTTACGAATTTTTGCTTTCACTATTATTGATATGGCTGACATGGCGGTAGAACCATCCATTCTGATGGTGACTCATCCACTATTCCACTGACCAAGACTAAGTGAGCGTTCCTTACCCTGAAAATCGACTGCCTCGGCTGTTATTATAACAAGTTCTTTTATCATACTAATGGTCTAAAAACCTCAAACCTGGTCTCACCACACAAACGTGAAACCCATAAAAATAATACATTTTGTTTATGGGTAAAGACATGTATAAAATAAAACTGCTACTGTCAGTTGTCTATGGTTAAATTTATAGCTTCGTAAGATTGAGATTTGTTTTTAAACCGTAAATAATTGTCGTATTTACTGCAAACAGCAGGCAAAATTATTAATTGATGTGAAAAATTAATAAGACCAAGATGGGTGACAAGAAATATAAGCAGAGCGTAAGTTTAAACAGCATTAGCACAAATAGCAAGCAAGAAGTAATTCTCGTAAGCGTTTGGGGCTCACACGAACATTTTTTTTGCAGAAAGCTGAAATTGCGAAGCAATTTAACTTGCCGGAGCGGCAGTCTAAGATCACGACCTTGCTAAATCAGGCTGGACAAGCGTACTGCATATGCCGATCATCGGACAGTTCCCGATTTATGATGTGAGAGACTTGACTTATGTAGAACGCCTTTTACTATGTTATATCAATAAACAGGAACGTTTTTAATCTATTAGAGCCACTTTATTATAATGGGGAAAGCAAGCTCGAAAGTTTTCAACACCCCAACTGGTATGGGTTAGGTTTTTTCTTGTCCGTTCACACAATAATATTTAAGTAACTTTATCGAGTTATGCAGTAAAGCAAGAAATTTATAAGAATGTAGGAAGCAAAAGTGACCTCGATAACTGTATCCCCCGTCTGGTATAAGTTAGGATTTTCTTTTGACAGCCCCAAGGTACATCCTTTGCAGGAACTAACCCCCTGGACTGTACGGCCCTGGGCACTTGATAGATTGGCCAATGGAAAAGATGGCTCTGTCAATATAGAATTTACTACAGTCAATAACTTTAAAACAATTTTATAACTTCTATAAACATTGACCAAAAGTTAACAAACATTATTGATACTTTATTACTGTTCGATGTCTTCGTTTATTATAGTAAGTTAATACTAAATATTGATTTTAGAGCTTGCGACGCCTGCGAGGAGTGGTACCATGGAGATTGCATAAACATATCAGAGAGAGAAGCTAAGTATATTAAGAATTACTTTTGTGACCGCTGCCGAGAAGAAGATCCTACCCTTAAGACTAGGTTCAGACCACAGAAGAGAGAGAATGATGCAGATGTTGGTATGTTATGCTTTTATTTAGTCTTCTTGGATTTTTAAATTGTCGAAAAATAAATCCAGTATCTTTTTTTCTAAAGAGAAAGTTGTATGACACTATTTGAAATAAATATTTGTTTAATATTCACTTGAAAAGAAAAAAGTGTACTCAGCTGCATTCGGTTAGACTGGAAGCCGACCGCAACATAGTTGGTAAAAAGCTGGTCAGATGATGATTCACTTAAAACTGTTTTTACTAATAGCAGGGTTTCCCTATCATTCTTATGACAAATTTGATGACTCTGATTTTCTATTATATCCAAAAATGTTTTAGCTCCTCGAGATGATAGAAAAAAGAAACGTAAAGAAAAAGATCATTCTGAAAACAAGTCTATAAAGAGACCGAGTACTAAAGATGGTTGCGGAGACTGTCCTGGATGTCTGCAGATGAATGACTGTGGGCAGTAAGTAACAAACATAACTCTTTTACTTTGAACAGACATATTAACCCTTTTTTTTCCATCTTTTTCTTACAATCTGTCAGTATTATGACATTTAGTAATTCTTATGACGTGTTAGATGTCTTGCCACATCAGAGCAAGTGCGCCTGTGTATATAGTGCACATATTTGTGCACTATAACATTTCCTGCGACAAAGACTAGTCTCCGTTGAGATTGGCCACCATGGCCGAAATCCAGTCTGGAGGGTACAGCTTTTTATTTCCGTTTTGACTGTCTATCTTAAACAATAAGGAATCATATTAAGAGACCAATCCAAATCATTTCAATATAAGGGTTGTAGCATGCGGAGTCACACTACAGTCTATTCCAAAAGAATCTGATGAAAATGTAGACAAATGGATCAGAAGACATTGCTGTGGATGCCTATTTGTAGTGTCTAGATTTGATTATTTGTGTGCGTGAGTTATAAAGTAGAAACTTTGATAGTGGTGAGTTATAAAGTTGAAATTTTCTAAATACAAATGATTGTTACTAATTACCTGTAGTAAGTGATTGCTTTAGAATTTAACCTGAACAGGGTTTGTTTACACTTTCATCAGATACTTTTGGAACAGATCATACACACTTTATGGGACGGCAGTTTTTTATTTCATAAACCGTTTTAAGCATAAAAAATAAAACAGGTTTAGTGATGGGAAAATGTTAGTTTGCACAGGTGTTTTTAAAATTTAATCATCTTTTTTTTTAAGGAGTGTCTGTGGTGCTCATTCCTCTTGAAGTTATGCTTTATAAAGTATAATAAGCAAGAAGAATTGTCCACAAATGTTTACTGTCAAGTACTTATAACAATCACACAGTTCAATTATCCTTTCCTGCTGTTATAATAAATATTTAGTTAACACACATAATATTATGATGTACAATACTTTTGTTCTGTTCTGAACAAATGTTAAAGAAATATTATCTTTCAGTTGCGATGCCTGTGAAGATATGTACAAGTACAGCAGTAGTAATAAGTTGAAGCTCAAGTGCAAGATGCGGTTGTGTATCAAGAGTACTAAAAAGCCTTCGAGACAATCAAGGTATAGGTACAATAATGTAGAATTAATATACACGGTTAAATTAAATAAGCTAGTGAAACTCTGCAAATGTGATGGACACGAAAAAGAAACTCGAAATTTCTGCGAAGTTTCGCTAGTTAATTGAATTTGACCCAATATAAAGTTTACTTGTGCCTTCTAGGGGGCTAGAATTTTCGGTTTTTAAACCTGGTTTGTACCAGTGTGAATTTAGTGTGAAATCAGTGTGACCTAAAGAAATACATACAGTGAAGGAACACTGAAATTGCTATTATAGACAGGCCCACCATAAAACGTGGGATGATGCGGGTGATGCGGTTTCTGTATTTTTTTTTTATTAAAGTAACTCAAGAAATTGGTTTGGACAGAATTTTTTACACAATTTTTATTCAAAAGATCATAAACTCTTAATAATAAACTCTTTTAGTCACATAAATAAACCATACAATAACAAGTGATTCACAAATTCCGATTTCCACATCTCAGCAGCAGTAACAGAATAAAGAAGAAGCATCATGAACGAGAGCAGCATGAGCCAGAAGAATCGATAGCACACCTTCAAACAACAGAGGCTCGCCAGTGCTATGGGCCACAGTGTACACGGCCGGCCCAGTATGGCTCCAAGTATTGTTCCGCGCAGTGCGGTATGAGGCTAGCGACGGCTAGGATTTATCAGGCAAGTGTTAGTCTTTATTTCTTGGTATGTAAAGTTGAAATTCGTGCCAATCTTGTAACATAAGGGAGTGAACACACTTATCGACACGGAACTGGTTTGAACCGCTCAGTATCCATGCAATAAGCCACTCGACACCGACACCGCGTTGAACTATTCGTTTTTATTGAATGGATATAAAACTCTATCTCCGGTCCAAGCCATTTCGAGGCGATAAATGTCGTTACTCTTTTCTCATGGTACTAAGAAATATGTATAACTATAATTTATTTGTTTCTTGTGGGAATAATAGGGTAGTTTCCTGGGTAAAATAATAATAATTATATTTAGTCCGTCAGTTAGATTATCGAAAACTAATGGACACGTATTTTTTCTTTTGACAATCAAACAAAAAATTACAAAGATAAAGCGCGTCAAAATTTGGGAGTGGGAGGTCGTGACGTCACTTGCTTGCAAAAGTGTCGCAAGCAAGTGACGTCACGCGGAGCTTAACGAGCGATATTTTCATATTTTTTTTATATAATTGACAAAAGAAAAAATACGGGTTCAATATTTTTTGATAATCTAACTGACGTACTTATTAGAATTTTTTAGGAAACTAGCCTATTGAAGAAGAAGCTATAGGACAATAACCTAATTACTAACTAAAATGCACAAAATCCACTATAGATAGAAATATGAAAAGGAGAAATGTTGAGGGCTGTTCTGTAGATGCTGCTAAAGTGTTAAGCTAACTAAAACTGTTTTAGACAAAACGTATGAGTATTAAAGTCGGTACGGAAATTTAAAAAAATATACGCATAATAAATCGCATGGTAATTAATGCCAGTTACTTTTATATCTATACATATTTTATATAAATTAAAGTCGCTTTTCGTGCCTAGCTTTGTGACTACTTAGTTCTTATAAACTACACTACGGATTTTGTTGCGATTTTCACCATCATTTAGAGAATTTATTCCGGTAGGTTCAGGTTATGTGTATAATATTTACATAAAAATGTAACTTACATAATATAATAAATCAATTTTGATGTTTTGTCAAGTCGTAAAAACCGTGCGAAGCAGGGGCTGGTCACTTGTATAAAATAAATCTTTAATAACCAAAAACTCTTTTAGGTGCTACCCCAACGGATTCAAGAGTGGTCCCTATCCACCTGTGTGGCTGAACAAAAGAACCGCAAAGCATTAGAAGTGGTGCGGGGTGGGCTTGCTCGTGCGCAGGCTGCTCTGAGAGCGTTGGACACGCAGCATTCTGATCTAGACGCGATTGTGGCGCGGGCTAAGAACGCGACTATTGTTCATACTGATGATAAGGTAAGAATTATTGGAAAATAGAGAATGAATGGGTATTTAGTTAAAGACTGAGGAATCTGGAAATCATAGGAAAGCATCTGTAACAAAGATTGATTATTCACTTTTAATCGGTTCAATGCCGTAATTACAGAAACAATTAAAAAGCCATTGTGTCTCGCGTGGATCCACGTTCGAATAATGCGAAGGGTTAAAGATCGAATCACGAAATCATCTGGGTTTCAATCTACTAGAAAACATATGTAAGTTGGCGAAAGCCCGGGCAAAAAAAAGGCCATCGACACGATAGAAGAACTACGCGAAGAACTGCTGCTAAAAAAACTTAAAAAAATCGTGTACCCTAATTCTGTAACACACTATCAACCTGAATCGTTTTAAAGAATATTGCTCATCCATTGCTTCCCATGTTCGAAAAATGTATCTGCTCAACAACGTAAATAACGTAATGAATGTTGTTGAACTGTCAAAATAAGCCATTGCTACTCTTAGTGTGTTGCACAATTACCCCGCAGGTCGATAAAAATGAGACAGGATTTATTACTACTATTGTTCCGAGACTACCAGGCGCCTCTCTGCTTATTTCGCAAATATATATCATCATCTGCCTAGCCTTTTCCCAACTGTGTTGGGGTCGGCTTCCAGTCTAACCGGATGCAGCTGAATACCAGTATTTTACATGAAGCGACTGCCTAAAAAAAATAAAAAATAAATGTAAATTTAGTAATAAAAAAATAAAAAAAACTTTTCCTCACAGGATGCCGACGACGAAACCTCAATGTATTGCATAACGTGCGGCCACGAGATCCACTCGCGCACCGCAGTCAAACACATGGAGAAGTGCTTTGTAAAGTACGAGGCGCAGGCGTCGTTCGGCAGCCGGCATCGCACGCGCATCGACGGACAGAGCATGTTCTGTGACTACTATAACCCTATCAACGCTACTTACTGTAAGAGATTGAGGGTAAGTGGAAAAAACTTGTGTTATTTATATAGCCTTGCAACAACAGTAAATTGAGTGAAAGAGACAGATTTCTTTGACTGAAGAAAAACGGAAAAATCGAAAAACACTTCCAATTGAATGCCTTTTCTTGCACCAATTTTCTTTGAAATACTGTGAGGGGTACAAAACAGACTGCTAATCCAAAGCTTTTGTTTAAAGTTGTTCTACAAAGCTATAATACCATTCTATCTTGAATATCATGCTTAGGAAATTACTGTCCATACCCGGACCGTAGGTTAACCGTTTTTTGACAGCTGTCTTAGAACAAACTATTCCAGATTACGTAAAAGTTAACTTTAAAATGCGTGATAAAATAAATATATAAACTGCCTTATGTTATTTATAAATTCTTACAGACATTATAGTACCGTACGTGTATCAGTTGCGACAAAAAAAAAAAAATGACTGTTATGCATATTTCATCTGTCAAAAACCGGTTTACCTAATGGACGGTATCTAAGCTAGTTAATCCTCAATTGTTTGTTCTATCGTGGAAGAAGCCCTACGTAATCCTCACAATTACTTCCACAGGTAATGTGCCCAGAACATTTCAAAGACCCAAAAGTCGCTGACCACGACGTGTGCGGTTGCCCCCTCGTTCGCAACGTGTTCAAACCTACAGGAGAGTTCTGCCGAGCCCCTAAGAAGGCTTGCTTGAAGCACTACCAGTGGGAGAAGCTGAGGAGGGCTGAGATCGACATGGAGAGGGTCCGGCAGTGGCTGAAGTTGGACGAGTTGGTGGAGCAGGAGAGGAGCATCAGACTGGCTATGGCTTCAAGGTGAGCGGAACAAGTTTTTAAACGAAATAAAAACCGGCCAAGTGCGAGTCGGACTCGCGCACCAAGGGTTCCGTACAATTATAATTTACGATTTATGACGTATTAAAAAAAAACTACTTACTAGATCTCGTTCAAACCAATTTTCGGTAGAAGTTTACATGGTAATGTGTATACATCATAATATTTTTTTTAGTTTTATCATTCTCATAATTTAGAAGTTACTTTGGGGATAAATTTTACCACTTTGGAAGTGTCTCTCGCGCAAACTATTCAGTTTAGAAAAAAATGATATTAGAAACCTCAATATCATTTTTGAAGACCTATCCATAGTTGTTTTTTTTCTATTTTTGTGTGAAAATCTTAATGCAGTTCACTGAATACATATACCAATACACTTACCAAGTTTCAACATTATAGTTCTTATAGTTTCGGAAAAAAGTGGCTATGACATACGGACGGACAGACATACAGACAGACAGACATGACGAATCCATAAGTGTTCCGTGTGTTGCCATTTCGATACGGAACACTAAAAATGGAAGTTTGTGCCGGCGCCAAAAAAGCAAATTCATTACGTAAAGCGTAAAATGATGATGCTTACGTAATCAGCCCATAATGTTCCCATTGCTCGGACACAGGCTTTCTCTGGGTGGGAGAGAGTGGGCCGTAATCCACCACGCGGGCGCAGTGCGTGTTAGTAGATGTCACATGTCTTCGAATTTTTGGTTCTAGAACATTAGTTTCCTCTCGATGTTTTCCTTCACCGTTTTGAGAGCAGTGGTGATGAGATAATTTACAGAAAGTAAAGCGCCTTTCTAGGTTCGAACGTACGACTTGGCCACTCTGTGGTGTGATGGCATGCTTGATCTTCGCTAATTATTTGTTTGGCGCCGCCTCAAACTGAGTTACTATACAAGTAATACTGATTACATGCGTTCTCTAATTATGAAAGAAACATAGTAATTTTTTTAGTAAAGTTGTGCATTTCACGAGTGCGCCGCATTCATTGTAGAAAAAGTTCATGAGTTCATTATGCATATTTCTAATATTCCATCAAAATTTTCTAGATATTCATTAAAATAAATAGCCCAGATTGCTGGCTTTAATGTTTTCATAATGGCGTTCAGTACGTAAAGACATACCATACAAACTGCCCGCGCAAGTGTAGTTTAATCTCATGAACGACTAGACCTCTTTAACTTTATCACACAAAGTTATCAGTAGTAAGTTCTAAATGTATTTTTCTCCGACAGGGCTGGAGTCCTCGGGCTAATGTTACACTCAACCTACAACCACGAGGTCATGGAACGCATCACAACAAAAGCGACGGAAAACGGCAAAGTGACGGCTAAGGAGGCCTCCTGACATAGGGACGCGGGGCATGCCTCCGAACACTCCGACTCACAGACTAGGGAATAGAGAAGAGCTATAATATATCTAAGATAGAATAATATTAATAAATGTATTTGATTTAGCTGGTGTTTTTTTATGTATTCTTGTTTTTTCCATACAGGGTCTGATACTAAAGTTTGTGGTTCACTGTCTCGCCTTAAACTTGGTGAAGCAACAAAAAACGGGCCTGACAGTCCGGTCCATATCTTTGTTGGAGATAGCTAGGGCTAGTAGTTGTTTAACATTCAATAATCATGAATGAGAGAGTCGCTGCACCTAAGGGGGTATTTAAGGTTAAGTAGGTACAGCATAAGTTGTAAAAAAAAAACTTATAAAAAAACATTTCATACCGCGCCAAAACCATATGGGAAGGGTTTTTAGGATCATTTTCAACTCAAAATAAAGTCCGCTGCATGGAAGTCTGCCGCGTAAATTAACATAATTGTTGCGATGGCACATCAGGCGAAATTCGAAACTATGGGTGATAGGGCAAAATGGCCAAAGGAACCATGCTCTCAATTTTGAAGGAAAAGAAATCAGCATTTTTTTTTTAAAGCTGCCTGACCCATTTTGTTTATCATAATATTTCAGAGTTGGTTCCAAAAGCGTCGAAAACCGCTACGCATTCTGGTCCATGTCTTTTTTTTTTTTTTTTTTTTTTTTTTTTTTTTTTTTTTTGGATGGGAAATCATCAAATGACCCCTCCCGCTCTGGGTGGAGCGGAAGGGAGTGTCAGACTTTTACTGACTAAAACCCATCCGTGTTCCTTCCTTAGCCCTTTCTGTTCCAGGGCAGCGGTTAACCTTTCGGAAAATCCCGCCGCCCCGGCAGGCTTCGGCCCTATGGGGCCCCGTCCTCTGCTTCGACCTTCGTCTTTGAGGCGCGCGTGGAACACAACGCGCCGTCCGGCACGGGCCTGGTCCTGATCGGACGGTGAGCTACCCATTACTCACCGCCCGCAGGCCCGCGCCTACGGTGGCCGGGAGTCGTCACGCGGCTCCCGACGCCCGGAGCGTCTCCCGCGGCGGCTGAGGCGTGAGGTTCTTTCCCTCAGCCTCTCAGCCACCTCCTTCGCTAGCATGACTGCTTCGCAGAAGGAGGTGACTGCCTCCCACTCCCTCTCGCCCCGGACCATGGCTTGCACCAGGGCCGGACGCGAGAGGTCGCCGCCGTTGCCGATCGCCTCTACGAGGACACGACGGGGCTCCGCCCAAGCAGGGCAGACCGCCACCGTATGCTCCACCGTGTCCTCCGGGCGATCCTGGCAGTGGTGACACCCGGGCGTCTCCTCCCGCCTGATGATGTGCAGGAACCTCCCGAAACATCCGTGTCCGGAGAGGACCTGCGTCAAGCGGAAGGTGAGAACCCGTGACGCCTCTCTAGCCACTCCTCAAAGAGGGGTCTTATCGCCGCTATCGCGGCGTGCCCTGCGCTGGGTTGCGATAGTCGCGCCTTCCATTCCGCCATGAGATCGCGCCGGAGGTCCGTCCGCTCCGCAGCGATTTGCCGCGGGTGCAGAGTTTCCCCCCGGCGTAGTGCCTCCGCGCGCCAATCATGCAGGCGCGCGAGGACTATCGCCTCCAGATCCCATGGCGGCAGTCCGGCAAGGAGGCTTGCCGCCTCGCGCGAGATCGTGCGGTAGCCCCGGATTAGCCTTGTGGCTACCACCTTCTGGGGCGCGTTCAGGTAGTGTGCGGCTCGAAGCCGCAGTGAACGCGCCCACACCGGGGCCCCATATAGGGCCATGGACCGCACGATCCCCGCGTAAAGCCTCCGGCAGGAGGCGTTTGGCCCCCTCAGGTTGGGCAGGAGCCGCTTTAAGGCGGCCCCGGCCCGTTCCAGTTTGGGGGCCAAACGTCGGAAATGCTCGACGAAGTTCCACCGGCTGTCGAGGACGAGACCCAGGTATCTCATCGTTGTCTCGACGCCGATGTGAACCCCTCCTACCATTATTTGAGCTCCCGAAGGTGGCCCGTACCGGGGCCCATGAAAGGACATGGCCTCGGACTTGTGCAATGCCACCTCGAGACCCAACTGCCGGATCCTATCCACGACTATCGCAACCCCGCGTGTCATCGCGTCGGCCGCCGCCTGATGCGACCTCCCCTGCGCCAGGACCAGCGTGTCGTCAGCGTAGCAAACTACGCTGACGCCATCAGGGAGGTCTGCCCGCAGCACTCAGTCGTAACCGATGTCCCACAGGAGCGGCCCCAGAACCGATCCCTGTGGGACACCGCACGACATCTCTCGCCGGCTCCAGTTCCCGTCGTGACCGGGGTAGATGACGGCTCTATCCGTCAGATACGCCCCGACTATTCGACGGAGGTAGGTCGGCACCCGGTGATACCGGAGTGCCTCCCCAATGCAACTCCAGGGCAGGGTGTTAAACGCGTTGGCGATGTCGAGTGACACCGCCACGACGACCCCGCCCCGGGACACCGCATCCCCCGTCGTGAGGGCTCTAACGCGCATGATGGCGTCCACCGTCGAGCGCCCCTTGCGGAAGCCAAACTGACCATCCGCAAGATCCAGCCCCGTCCCCACCAGGTGCCCGACGAGGCGGCCCGCAATCACTCTCTCGAAGAGCTTGCCAACCTCGTCGAGCAGCACAATGGGCCGGTATGCGGACGGAGAGTCCGCAGGGCGCCCTGGCTTCTGAATGAGGACCAGCTTCCCCGCCTTCCAACGGAGTGGAAACTGGCCTCTCTCCATGCATGCGCTTAAGAGCGCCTCCAGTCGAGGCCCGAGAGCCGTCGAGGCCAGGACCCAGGCTTTACCCGGCAAGCCGTCGGGTCCTGGGGCGGTATTTTTGGCCTTCAGCCTGATTACCGCCGCTCCCAGTTCTGGTCCATGTCTGAATAACAGGTAACCGAGCCAAATGGCTCTTGGCGCATTACAAGCAACATACAAAATGCTGTTTTTGAAAAGAAAAGATTAGACATTCAGTCACAATAGTAAATTAATGTTCATCTCGTAATATGCCATTAACTTATTAAAAAAATCTTATTGGCAAAGCCATCCAGATTAAATCTCTATATACCTCTATACCTACATATTATTATCTACAAAACTCTTAGGTACGGTCAGCAACGAAAGTTGATTAACACCTTCAGTCTTAAAAGAAAAATGAAAATAACAAAATCAGATCAGAAATATGAAAATATCACCCCCTAAGTTGTCGCTCGGCTATCCTTCGCTAAGTCACCCCGCGTCATCCATTCACGACAGTCATTGTGTGAAAGTGTGTCCAAAGCTTGCATTATCTTCGGTTCCGACTTATTAAAAACATATTAGCGCGTTTGCGTGGAAAAGGCGATTGTACGCTCGTGTGGCGATTAGAAACATAAATTTTATTAGATTAAAAAAAAATAATAATAATTCGTGTCTCGTATTAGGGTAAGATACTTTTTTTTGAGATTCAATTTCGTGGGCAGACAATCTCGCTCAAGATCTCGACCGTAGCGGTCAACGCTATAAACCGTACCATTATACCCTGTATCACAAACTACACCAATACTAAAATTGAAAGCGACAGATTGGAACCGTTCACCTAGTTTCTGACGTTGCATAAGTAGGTCCCATTGTAGGTTTATGTAAAATAAAATATTTTGAATTTAGTTGATTTTAATAGGTTTCTAAGTTTCTAAAGGTACTAAGACTTAGAAACCGCCGAACCGTTTTAAAAATTCCGGAAGTTGATCTGTAGATTGCCTCAAAGAAATCGGTAGATCTACGGATACATTCTTAAGTCTGGCTACGCGGCTGTATCTAAACATTAGGATGATTATGACCGATAATTGAAATGCTCTAAAATCATAAATAAGTTTCAAACAGGCCACTGTTCAAAACACAAACCACTATAAAATAGAACACTTGCGTAACAAGACAGCCCCCTAAACAATTAGATCACAATACAAAGCATTAGTTATCATATCAAAACATATTTTGTCCCTCGGCGCCACGTGCGACCGCTCTGACGCCCCTGACTTTTAATATCAGCCCCCTTCTCTATTGTAAGTGTAATTGAAGCGTGTAATTCGTTGACATGTTTTGCTAAATCTCATAATTTGACACGGATAAAGATAATCTTGTTAGGATTGAGTTTTAAGATTTGAGATTTTAACTTTGGTGATGTGGGACTTGAGAGTTGGTACGGAAGAAATGGTTATGCTAACTGACTTAAAAAGCGGTCAAGTGCGTATCGGACTCGCACACGAAGGGTTCCGTACCACCGTACAATATTTAACAGTACCTACATATATTTTTTCAACTACTTTAGTGAAATAAACGAGGAAAAATTGCGTTTCTTTTTAATTTACTGTTACTGTTAGCCTGAATAATCCCACTGCTGGGCGAAGGCCTTTCCCCATGACTTCCAGCTCTTTCAATCCAGGGCTAAAATGGACCACTGATCATTTGTTTTGTCCAGCTCGTCTCGCCATTTTCTACGGGGTTTGCCGCGACGCCTTCTAGCTGTGTCAGGACCCCACGTGGTTGTTATTTAGGCCCAGAGCTTATTGTTATTATTTGTTGTTATAGCGACCATAAAAAAAACACTATGAACATTTCAAGTGGCTACATAACACGGTACAAAAGATACAGCCCTGTGACCGACGGACGGACAGCGGAGCCTTAGGTAAAAAGGGGCCCGTTGGCCCCCTTTGGGAACGGAACCCTAAAAATAGATAGATTGTTTCGTTGGTCTTGTGCTCGCTAGTGATATTGCTAAGCCGGGGTCCTGGGTTCGATAACTTAATCTTAACACGTTAACTTGACTAATTCTGACGGTTGTTTAGTTACCTATAATCTCCCGACACGGTGGAGGGGCTTGTGGCTAACTAATAACAGCTGCACGGGTCGATCGATCAGGTTAAGCTACGCTTGCCGTGGTTGTTCCGTGGATGGGTGACAATCTTTAAATACCAAGACCCTTCGTCTTGAAAATTACGTTACGCTGTTAGTCTCGGCTGTCATTCGTAGATCTTTGACATCATTACGGGTCGACAGAAACCCGAAAGTCTGACAGGCAGTCTTACCAGAGGTATTACCTAGTAACTGGGTTGTGGAGGTCAGATAGACAGTCACTCCATGTAAAATACTGGTGCATGAGCTAGTGACATGAGATGCATTTGGTTAGACTGGAAGCCACCGCAACATAGTTGGGGAAAGGCTATTTCGATTGAATCTCCCGACACGGTAGCAAGGAGAGCGGTTGCCACCAGGACCTAACTCAAAATCCAAAAGTAAACCGAACAGAATTCATATAACATATCAAATTATCGCCTGACGAGCACCACCACAGTTGTCAATCCAAAATTAACATTTCAATATAACCCCTCGATGAAAGCATGAATACAACTTTACCCTGCTTTACCCTATCCGGACTAATTTCGCGTCAGAATTGACAAATTCTCTCAATTCTGTCAGTATTCTATATTGGACAATGCACGCGTGACCAATCCGCCATCTGTCCGGGTCACGCCTATCTGGATAATGCGTTATGATCAATAACAGATTAGCCAATGTGCTTCGAATTAGTTTTACTGGGTGCAGGTGCATGACAAGTTGGGTTTGTAAATTAGTGTTATAAGAAAACCATGATGAAACGAATGGGTACTTACTAAGAAAGGCTAGAACATTGTTTTAGTTAAGAGCGTGTACAACGTACGGCATTTCATACAAACGTTCAAGTCCTTGTTTTTCGAAATGCATGAACCGATTTTAATGAAACTTCATACGCATAAGCAGAATACATAGGTCTAAAAAGTTAGTTAAGAACATTTTCGAAATGTCTTATTTAAAAAAAGATAATTGGAAATCTCTGTTTCTACGGAAAATTTAAAATCGGTCTATTTTAGCTGTAACACTATTTTTCAGAAATGTTCTCAATTAACTTTTTAGATCTATATATCCTGCTTATGCGTAGGAACTTCATTAAAATCGGTTCATGCATTTCGAAAAACAAGTACTTGAAAGTTTGTATGAAATGCCGTACGTTGTCAACGCTCTTAATGAAATAATGCAGAAACTTAAGTAGGTACACACCACACAAACATCACACATACACACGCACCATACCATACCTGAAAACACCTCTCTAGCGTCCACTCTGGAATTCGTACTCCGAGCCCCAAGATACAGACTAACTGTCTAGTTTGGGTCTCACTAGCAAATACTATATTGTAACCCAGCTGTAGGTAATATTTTAAGCCACTCGTGTCTTAACTTGCTGTTAATCTGTGAACCTGCTTACTGTCTTACCTGGACAATAAATATTTTGCATTGGTACTGTTTTGCTACTATAACAAAAGCCTGGAAAAATGAAGTATAGATACAGGTTGGATTTTTCAGATGGGGCAGTAAGGGGAGGTACCTTAACCATTGTGAAAATGTTCCTAGCTTAACTTTTTGAGTATTTGCTAATTCAGACTATTCAAACTATTTCCTGCCCAGTCCTGCATCGTCTGAAATAAATCCACCATTCCACCTGTCCGTTTTTCACGGCAGTCAATTGAGACTTAATTTCAAAGAAAGTGGAGGTCGGATAGCACGGCATGCCACCATCAACCCATTAACCGCCGTTGAGCCGTCGTCATCACCGGCGTATCAGCGGTATTAGAACCAAACCGCTTGGTATGTGACGATGGCAAGAAGCTAGACGGCAAGACTTTGTTTTATTTTATTTTTTTTATTTTATTTATTCGGGAAAACAAACAATTACACATTAGGAATTACAAAAAGATAGGCTACAGAAGAGATACAAATGTGAAATCAACCACGTTTTCCACAGATAAACAATGAGACAATTTGGTAAATTTTAAGACTAGCGTTCTAAACAATAAAAAAGAGGAATAGTATTAGTAAAAGTATAAAAAAAAAAAAAAAATACAAATAGAGCCGTTAATAGTGCCGCATAAGTGGAACAAACAGCAAACATTAATTTTTCAACATGCTAAGTAACATGAGCCTAAACTTTCCATGGGGTAAAGCAATGTTGCCTTGGAAGGTAGGCCCCTGGTTTGGGCAATCTGTGTCGTCATCCTTGTGCCATCTAATTGCATGATTCAAGCACGGCAGGTTGTGCTGGCGCTGGCGCTGCGCTTGCTGAGTCAAGCGGTACAAACCGCGGCGGTTATGAGAGGTTTGGACTTGACGTTGAGAGTCATCGTCGAGGCCCGAGCGTGCGTCTGCTTTTTAAGAAAATTTCTTGCCAACTGGTCGACGCTTCACGTGACCAGAGGCTGGCTCGTTCTTTGCCCAAAGAATTAGCATTGCCATTCAACGTGTAATTTTAAGAACGTTCACAGTCTGATCTCAGTCTCAATCTGTCAAAAATACCTCTAATTTCCCTACATTTTGACATTTGTTTGTCGCCGAGATGAGACTGCGACTAGATTTTGAACGTTTTAAATTACGAGAATTGGCCTTCTGGCGTTGGAAAAATCAGCGCTTAGTGTCTTTAGTATAAATATTTACTTGTGTAATAATTGTATAGGTATAGACAAATTGTGTTACATGACTATTTCTCAAAGATACAGATGTGATACTGAAGGAGGAAATCTATTTATATAAAAATGAATCCCAATTTCCCTTGGTCACGCCATAACTTGAGTACGACTTTACCGATTTCATCCATCTTTCTTTTTTTAAGGTTTTCTAATGCTTTGTAGAAGGTTCTTACGGGAAAAAAAATTAAGAAAGTTGTGCAGAAAATTAGAAAATTTTAGAATTACCTACGCTTTTACGCTAAAACGGCTGAACGGATTTGGATGTAATTTGGCACATGGGTAGAACACGATCTGATAGAAGAACATAGGCTACTTTTCATCCTGGACTGCAGACGAAGTCGCGGGCAACAGCTAGTTCTAAATAAAACTGGAGGATCGAATGAAAGATGTGTTTTTTTTTGTGCCAGTCAATACCAAAATATGTTCATTAAATATAAACTACTTCGTAAATTAAAACGATCAAAATTCACTTCGTACAATTAATAAAGGTAAACTATTTTTTCATGCTTTAAACAGTTTTACAGCAAAATTCAGAAGCAAGAGGTCGATACCGACCGCCTCCTGCGCCTGCTGCGACCAATCACAGCTAACCACCCTCATCTACCCCTCGCTCCGCCAATCAGGAGCGAGAAGACTGACGTTACCATGGTTAGGGGTGAATTTGAGACCATTCAGATGCAATTTGGAATTTAGGCCCTCAACTTTTGGGTGTATTTTGGGTTAGCAAGTAAAATTAATAAAACTGCGAAGCTCCGGGTATAGCGTGAAGATATAATAATTTGATTTAGTCCATTTTGATGCTTGGTGGCTTCTGGTCGGTTCGCGGCTGTCAGTGCGTACTTCATAGTCCTCAGTGAGTCGGTGGTGGTGTCAGTTTCGTCCGGGAGTCTGTGCAAAGGTATCAAGATTCATTTCCCGCTGATGTCCTACGGCAGCGAGACGCCGCACGTTTGGAGCAGCTCAGCGGTATGTACTTAGACTTCTTTAAAATTGACTATCTTACTTCTGTGTTTCACATTCATCGTCAGCATCATCATCATGACCTTGCTTTCCTTATCCCAATATATTTGGAGTCGGCGCAGCAAATCTTCATTCACAGGTGCTCTGTTAGGTACCCGTCATGTCATCGTTCATCATGTTGTATACAATAAACCTATCAATACCACATTCTGGTATTGAAAGGCTTATTCCTCAATAATGATGCTAAGTATTATCAGGAGTGTCATTGCCAAACATGGCTATTTTTGTAAAATTATGCTATTATCTTTGCTATACCTACCTACAGGATATATCAGAAAGTTGTGGTCTTTAAGGGTGTGGTACAGACTATCAAACTGGACAACTTTCTCCATGGGACCAACCATAGACTATACTCTTATAAACTGAGAGACCAACATCGTAATCGAGAAAAACTTATCAACTCTCCCATACAAAACTTCAATACCATATATATATTCGGTATATTCGGTATATCGGTATATATATGTATTCGGTATATTCGTACCGTAGGTACCACACCTTTAAACTTGTCTATACCTTTCTGATACACCATGTATAGGTAATGTTTCTTGAATTAGATTTTAACTTAAATCTGTTAAATAATATTATGTCAAAGACATACGTTTTTGAAGACTATTCTTTAATTTTTATAACAAATCTGCTTCAAAGCTTAATTAGCTGCTTAAACAGGTTGTGCACTCTAATTGTGTAACACACACGTTTAAACACATTTCGAAGGAAATTATTGGTCTGGTCAATAACGTAAATAAATGACGTATATGAATGTTGTTGAACTGTCAACATGAAAGCCATACATATTGTTAATTCAATTATTATTATTACCCTTCAGGTTAAATATTTATCCACTGAAATCTCCAGCAATCGCTTAGATAGTTCACATAAAACGTCTGTCTTAAAAAATAACTTTAACCTATGAACATTTAACGACAATATAGAACATAGACGGCGCACGCAGCGTACCAGAGGGTCATGGTTTTTTTTAATTGAGCAGTAAATTCCAATCGGCATAGATTGACAGGTTGTCTATGATTGTTTAGGGCAGCGAGGTGTCTCCGTACGGGCCACTGTGGGACGCGCCGCCGGCTCCCGTGCCGTATCCCGACATCCTGGCGTTCCCGCCGGCCGACCTGGGTAACTACTGCTTAATACTATTAGCTTTGTAGCAGCTGTAGGTAGAAAATCCTTTATTTCTAAAGCAGGTGTCTCTTTTCTTTTTTTCATCTTGGAAATGAGGGGATTATATGAAGAAACCTTCAATTCAATACTCAATCATGTGGTATTTCCTTCCTGCGGTATCTATCGGTGATTTGCAGGCAATTGATTAGTGCACTCTTTAGAAATCATTCTAGGGGCCAGTCATTGCAATATTTTGCGACCTACGATGTCTTAACCTTCATCATGACCTTGTATTTTTGGGATGCCGTTAAGACAGATACCAATACTATAAAACCAAGTTTGCGGCTTCGAAAGACGTGTGCTAACTGTGTGGTGCTGGAAAACCCTCGTATACAAAGTGCGGTGTGCGGGTGAGCAAATATTTTTCGAACTTCTTTCAGTTTTTGACTTATAACTTCTAAAAGTTGTATCCTTCGGAAAAGTCGTTGGAAACATTTTTAGTTTGTTATACATAGTGCTGATTGTCGGGAGTGCCATAAGCTTGCGGTGATATTACGACGGTTTCATTCAGAATAGGCCGCGGTCTTGCGATGATCCATCAGTGAATTTTACCGACGAGCCAGCAAGACGGTATAGTATCGATGGTGGAGCAGGCCCCTTGAAAAGTTTGTAAAAAGACGATTAACGAAGCTGAGAGTCACTTGTGGTCCCCATTATTGTGATATTTTGTTGTACTGGACTATACCTCGTAAACTTCTGGTAACGGAGATATTGATTGCTGTTCTAAGTATTTTTACACGAAAACGAATTTTAAATGTTAGGCATAACTTAACTTTAAATACCCACCACCACACTCCTGAACCATTGTATGCATCCATAAGCACAATGTTGTGCGTGCGTTAAATTTTGCTCCCCGTTTTCCTGCAATAATTTGTGCTCAATGTTACTTAGTTTGATGTAGGTACAGAATGCGTAGGTGGTATATGATGGGTTTTTTAACACTTTGATTTGATTGATTGTAGCTGTAGACAACACTTTACTTTGATTTTATTGATTGTAGCTGTAGACAACACTTTACTTTGATTTGATTGATTGTAGCTGTAGACAACACTTTACTTTGATTTGATTGATTGTAGCTGTAGACAACACTTTACTTTGATTTTATTGATTGTAGCTGTAGACAACACTTTACTTTGATTTGATTGATTGTAGCTGTAGACAACACTTTACTTTGATTTTATTGATTGTAGCTGTAGACAACACTTTACTTTGATTTGATTGATTGTAGCTGTAGACAACACTTTACTTTGATTTTATTGATTGTAGCTGTAGACAACACTTTACTTTGATTTGATTGATTGTAGCTGTAGACAACACTTTACTTTGATTTTATTGATTGTAGCTGTAGACAACACTTTAGGTACTAGTTATATTTTACTTCTAATTACCATATAGTTTATCATTGACTTAGAAACCGCTACAAACCAATGAGCGGCTGTGTGTGATTCAAATTCAATCACTGATCGGGAGAGCCATCAGCTTGCGGTGATATTTACTGCGGTTTTATTGAGAACCGGTTTTGCGATGATCCACCAGCGAGCTTTAATGAAGAGCCAACAACACCGCTCGATGGTGGAGCTAGCTCTTTATATTCCTATTAAATAACAAATTGGCCTGACCAGTGTGGTCGGCGGCGGGTTGCGGAGGCCGCGCCGGATCCCGCGTCCCTTCCGGCGGCAAGAAGCCGCGGCGACGCGTCGCCTCCGTCGCGCAACGTCGCGCCGCCAACATTCGTGAGCGACGCCGCATGTTCAATCTCAATGAAGCCTTCGATAAATTGCGTAGGAAGGTTGGTATTCAATACTTAAGCTAAACCAATACGTGTCCGTATCCAGGTGGCAAGAAATCGAGGCATCGCGTCGCCTCCGTCGCTCAACGTCGCGCGGCCAACATACGCGAGCAGCGACGCACCTTCAACCTTAATGAGGGCTTCGATAGGTTGCGGAGGAAGGTTTGTACTTGATGTTTAACTCTAAACCATTGTTAGGTCCACCAACAGACAAAATAAAGGTAATGAGTTGCCACGACGCTGTTTCGTCAAATCATCAGCAACAAAAAAGCATGTTGTTCCCTGATTTAAGCTGCTCAAGAAGGTTTGTATTTATTTGATATATTCTTAAAGAATCACAGGGCAGCGCTCGTGCTAACGGACGCGTGGATGCATAGCATTATGACGTTGTACTGTGAATATAGAAGCACCACAACATGATGCGATAAGGCTTGCGTCCTAATTTCTGCACGCATACCTTGGTTGAGAAGCTACACTGTAAGATTTGTGTTGGCCTTTTATGCCAAAACGAAAATAAAAGGAACCGCGACATCTCACCAGCAGTAAAGTTAAGTAATGCTCTTTTAAATCAAAAGGCTAATAATTAAGTGTCATCGGTGGTGAGGATCTACAAAACATTCCTAATGGCGAGTACCATCCGAAAGTGGCAGATTTTCAAATTCAGGGAGTAGGTGCAACACCACAAAACCGCATAACAAGGTATCTTCATTATTTATTTATGGCCTATTAAATTAATCCACCCCGAAGATTGTTTTGTAGTGCTTTGTCCAGCAATGTCATGCGCCATTGCCGTATAATAAAAACAGTCTCCATAATCCAATAATTTATTTTTGTAAACATCTCCCCGAGACAAAAATGAACATCAAAGGACCAGTACCACAACCTTTTGCAGTGCAGTTTCTGTCAGGTATTGACCTGATTTGTGTCAAATAGTGCATAAACCCCTTGAAGAACTAAAACTGACCATTTCCCTACCCAGGTCCCAACCTTCGCCTACGAGAAGCGTCTTTCCCGCATCGAGACCCTGAGGCTGGCCATCACCTACATCAGCTTCATGTGTGAGCTGCTCCATGGCTCCCCACAGCCCCACCACGCGCCCCACGCTATCCATCCTCCGAGACATGTGTTCGATGCTGAGGTACCCTGGTGCGCGTAAATGGAAGGTTCCAGTAATGTGGATATAGTAGGGTTTCAACCCGATTTTAATATAAACGAGTGATCTCATAGTTTATTCTTATTCTAAGTCATCAATTTTTATTTTTAGCATGAATACTAAGATGTACCAATTCAGTACCCGAGACGACTTTGGAGACTTTCGTCTCCTACACTCAATAATATCTATTTATGGCAGCCTGTTTCGTAGATCGTTATTTTGGGTTTGTGGGAAATATAAAAGGCCGCACAGATAATTCGTTCTCATTTCTGCTGATTTTGTTTTTGATAATTACACTTTTTAGAATCTGAGTTACGTAGATGTCAGTTGTTTTATAAACTTTTGTACCTAGTGCCCTCCAAAAGTTACTTGACATTTTTCCACTTCAGCTCTAATGCCACATTATGATTTATAAATTCTAGTTTCAAAAGTTTGAACTATACACTATAATGTTATTATTTTTTTACTAATTCAGTTACCTATGATAAAGCGCACATTTGATTTTGTAAGAGTTACAGCTGCTACGGCGCCATACAGTTTGCCAACATGTCATTACTTATAACTTTTGGAGGGCACTGTATATAGTTTGGTATATTATTTATTTTTAGATACCTAAGGTTTGGTTTTTTCTTAAACCCAGATTTATATAAGCTCTCATATACATATTTTATTCGCAATTATTGTTTTAGGAGTCATCATTGAACAACATTCTAGTCAAATATAATTCATAAATATATTAAGGACATCAAAACATTTTTCATATAAAACTATCTATTTGTATAACGACATGTGTAATTTGTTTTATAAACTGTACCATCTAAGACATATTAATTACAATGTATCTAAGTGAACATGATAATGAGATTCTCAATAATCTCAACTGATTGTAACTCTTGTCTTCCATTAGTATTATTAATAATAAACATTATATTAATATGAGTATTGGTTTTATTATAGTACTAGCTTCTGCCTGCGACTTTGTTCGCGTAAAATTTCTTGTTCCCTGGACCCACCCTGTCGCATCGCATTGCCTGCCTGCGCTATTACTTCGTTTCACTTACCGTTCTTTCTTATTTTTTTTATGCCCGGCTACTTAGATTCCTAGCTTGATGTAAAATAGCGATTTGGCATGCCTCGAGAATTGGGCTATCAAATGAATTTTTTTTTTTTTAAATCCGACGGGTAGTTCTAGAGATTATCGCGATCAAACAAACTCTTCAGCTTTATTATTAGTATAGATCTATAATAATTATAATCAACTCTCAAAATGATACAATTTCAGCTGAAATAGTTCGACATTTTTCCAGATTTTTCAGAAATCAACAAGCATCAAGAATATTTTTTTTTGCAGAAATTATAGGTTAAGTATGACTGTACAAGTTGACTTTTGAGTTTGTAAATTACGACGTTTTCATAATTAACCTGTTTTAAATGTTTTATTTGATTTCAGGACGGCCGGCCCCTGATTTTCCAAAGAGCGTTGTGATTTTACCTGACCGATTTACTTCACACATTTTACTTTTTTTTTTAGGTTTTTATATTAATAATACAGGGGCGACAACGACAACGACAACGACGCACAACCTTTTACCATGGATTCAGTAGGTACACGATTCTGGATATCCTGCGTTAAAATATTTCGTCAGTTATAAAAAAAAAATCTGTTCCGTGCATTTTGACCGCGTAGATACACACACACTCACCTATGAAACGACAGATTTATTTTTTGTAAACCCACGAAAAATTTCTACGCTAGTGTGTTTAGAATCATGTGCTGAATTCATAGTTACAGTTTGCGCATCGACGTCCCTGCCACCGTGTCTGTTATGTTATACTGCATGTTATTCTAAACTTACCATATGATCCCCAAAAAGATGAACATTACACCAAATTATAGTTAATTCTTAATGCAATTCATTACCTAATCGAACATTTTAGTATAAAATATGCACTTGTATTAACATTCCTGAGCCCATTCATCAGAGTTGCATATTTTTATGAATCAACTTAAGAGTGATTAGTTAAATACGTTAACTAATCACTCTTAAGTTGGCTCATTTCCCATAATTATGGCTTTCTCCACAAATTACGGCTATATAAAACACGGGACAGGGTTGATTTTATATTCAGTTTTGAAGAAGTACGTGAGAGAAGTTTACCAATAGTGAAGTTTGTGAGATTTTATTATGCGGCTGTTTGTCTTTAATGTGAGTATTTATATTTATTTTTACGTCCATCGTTCCTTCTATGATAATGTTAGAATTATTCCGTTTCACATTCTGCGGATTTGTTATGGTTAACTTATGGATAACAGCACCTCGCGGTTTCACCCGCATATGTTTCGATCCCGTGGGAATATCGGGATAAAATGTGATGTAAATATCCTATGTTTATCCTGGTTATAAACTATCTGTGTGCCAAATTACCATACAAATCCGTTCAGTAGTTTTTGCGTGAAAGAGCAACAAACATTCATTATCCATCCTCACAAACTTTCGTTTTAACTTTTCGTTTTCGTTTATAATGTTAGTGGGAAGGATATGCTAGAGCACATCTCGTAATTTCATACATACAGGAGAAAATTTTAACCAGTGCGCAAACTGAAACCATGAATTCAGCGTATGATTCTAGACTAGACTATAATGCTTGATTCTAGAGTAGAAATGTTTCGTCGGTTATAAAAAAACAAATTAGTTGTTCCACACATTTTTACCGCGTTGGTCACTCTAGACACTTTTCTATGAAAGATGTACGCTAGGAGAAATATAACAATAATAATATAATAGAACATTGATCAGACAGGGGCCATAGTTATTGGTAACCAGTCCACTTTTGCCACCCAAATCCATAGTCCAAATTTGTATTTTTCCACAATAAAACAATAGTCCCACACCAACCGGGAGTTATCCTTGGGTGCACTTGCATAGTGCATACAGGTATAATCGTCGGTTGGTGCTGGTGTTGGGCCCATTTCAATAAACCTAAGGGTTTCCTAAGGGCGAGTTGGCTTCGGCCGCTCGTACGTCTTCCAAAGGACTGGGACCCCATGGTCCCGAGATATGTCAAAACATAAATATAAATAATATAATAATTCATGGTTACAGTTTGTGCACATTTTTTTTCCTTTTTTGGAGTTTTCTGGTTCATAGTGATCGTTCCGGATATTGTATAACGTGGTCTTTAATAAATTTTACTTCAAAGATACATTTTCATGTATTCATTTCATACTTGGTTTGTAGACAATGCTTACCACCTTCTCCATTCTACTTTTCGCGTCTCTTTTCTTCTACAATGACAGACATACATACTCACTTACTATATTTGGCATTTTCGCCTCGTACAAGACTTTCGGTTTTTTACTTTCTTTTTATATTATTTTGTTTTTTATATTTTTATGATTGTGTTTAGTTCAGTTTGTGGACTTCCTGTGCGAATATAGACTTTTTCTTTCTTTCTTTATTTGTTTTATTACTGATCCATACAATTTTGCGAATGTAAGTCTTCAGAGGCTAACCAAGTTTTTTCTTCACCTTTCAGTGCTTGCTCCTGGCAAGTGTCGCCGTAGCTTTACCAGATGGACGTCATAAAAGAGACCTAGCATTCCTCAAGAATTTGATCACATCAGCCATCTTTGGACGAAGCCGAATTAACATCCTGGCAGAACCGGAACAGGAAGAAAATGGATACAAACTATTTGGACTGCCTGGATATGATGACGTTATGATTAAGGTTTCACCTAAGAAACATGTGGTTGAAGAATTTGTGTACCCTCAAGCGGTGGAAACGGTAGACTTAAATGCCTTTGGAACAGTCGTAGGCACAAAATCTAAAGACGATACTCTTGTGGCTGTGAACGAAGTCAATAATTTACTTTCAACGGGCATTCTGTATGGAGGACCAAATAATGTGATGAAAGAGACTGTTGTTCCTATGTTTCCTTCATTACACACTCCTAATTATGTCGTAGAAAAAAAGATCAAGACTGCTCCTGTAATTGAAACAAGACCAGTTTTTACAGAAGTCATTGAAACTAGACCGGTTCTAACAGAGGTAGTTGAAACTGGACCGGTTCTAACAGAGGTAGTTGAAACTAGACCGGTTCTAACAGAGGCAGTTGAAACTAGACCGGTTCTGACAGAGGTAGTTGAAACTAGACCGGTTCTAACAGAGGCAGTTGAAACTAGACCGGTTCTGACAGAGGTAGTTGAAACTAGACCGGTTCTACCAGGGGCAGTTGAAACTAGACCGGTTCTGACAGAGGTAGTTGAAACTAGACCTGTCTTAACAGAGGTAATCAGGCCCGTCGAAGAAAAAGTCGAACTAATAGTGCCGTTTGAACCAAAATATTCGTACAAACAAATTCAGAACAATGAGCCAGTGATGACGTACACAGCTCACTATAATCCTGGAGTGGAACTAGTGGAAACTGTAAAGACGAAGACTGAACTACCGATGTGTATTAAGAAAAGGGTCGATGAAGCTATACTGTTGGGTGCAGACCCGCATCGATATGCCCCTGTGCAAGAGGTATTTCAGTATCAAAGTCCTCCAGTTGTAGATTTCTCATATCCAAGAGTAGAAGCAAATGCGTTCGTACAAAATTCTTTCCGTGAGGAGGTTGCTCCTGTGCAAGAGGTATTTCAGTATCAGAGTCCTCCAGTTGTAGATTTCTCATTTCCAAGAGTAGAAGCAAATGCGTTCGTACAAAATACTATCCGTGAGGAGGTTGCTCCTGTGCAAGAGGTATTTCAGTATCAGAGTCCTCTAGTTGTAGATTTCTCATATCCAGGAGTAGAAGCTAATTCATACGTACATAATTCATTTCGTAAGGAGTTAACAAAAGAGTCTGAGGTAACTGGTTTTGGATTGACATCTCAAAGGTTGAGGCCCTCAAAAGATAGCCCTGTTCGTTATAATTTAAGACCAACGATGACTAAAGCTATTAATCCTCGCCCTAATCCTTTACACTCACAAAAACCGCTGCATTTTCAGGAAGATAATATTAGTGCCTCAAAAGACAAAGTAAATCCGCCGTCTAGGAAAGTACAAGCTTTTAATAATTTGGGTGAAAAAGACGTTTCTCAGACCTTAGGGCAATATATCGCACGCGTAAACAATGAACGCGGGAATTCTATAGTACCGAATGGAAACAGGAAACAAATAAAAGCTGTGCCTATTGTAGGTTCCAAAGACAATATTTCGAATGCAAAGATTCCTATTAACGTTCATAAAGTACAGAGTAATCCTAATACAGGAAAAGTTGTGAAAGAAAGTGATGCTCTAAGGACCAATGTGAAAACAAATACTAATCAATATGTTAATGGACCTGCTGTAATTAATGGAACTGCAAGAAAGGACACTGCCGAAATTAAAAATGTTGTGTACACTAATAAAGTAGCAGCAAAACCTCAAAGTGTTACACTTCCTGTTGTAGTAGCCAGCAAAAATGTTACACGTCCTGTTGTAGTAGCCAGCAAAAATGCACCCAAACAACTATTAAGAGAAAATTTCAAAACGTCTGTTATAAATAAACCAACAGCTGTAAAAGATAATAAGAACTATTCTTACCAACAGATGAACGCTAATGGTTCTTCTTTAAATGTAAACAAATATGGCGTCTCTGTGAGTGTTAAAGAAAATAATAACAGAGGGAGAGGAGATATTCCAGATCAATGATACATGTAAATTAATAAACACACGTATTTAGTTTTAAATATTTATTATTAGATTTACTTAATAATACAGTATTTCTAAATATAAGCTTGTAATAAACAAATATACTTAATAATTTAAAGCCTGTTTTTTTTTTCGTTGGAGCCTTTCAGGGGTCATGGCACAGATATATTTAAAGTGATATGGATGGTTCAACGACGAGATATAGCGTAATCCATAAATTAATAAATGCATTGTTTTAACTATTTATAAAGACACTTCTGCTTTTAAAAAGGCTGAAGAGAATAGATGTTCAAATTAATTTTGCATCACATTCATTTGAAATTGGCAAAGAAGGTATTAATAATTTCATGTATTTTTATTTTTTGCTCAGATTACGTTATCGACTGATATAAGTTTTTAAATAGGTCAACTTAGAACGCGTTTTAAATTTTTTTATGTCAGTTCATTGCTACTGCTGAAACTCTGCAAAAATGAGTGTTCGTGTTTTTATTTTTTCACCGTTTTATGAAGTTAGCAGTTTTCAGTGGGTATCTTGTTTGGTTAAAATATAAGGGTAATCATATTTATAATGCGTTCTAAATATTCACTCATAACAATCACTTTTAGAAAGTCATAAAATTTTAGTAACAGCAAGGGTTTTGAAAATTTAACAATAGATGGCGCAACAGTAACTTTTATTATATTTAAGATTTAATCTCATGATATATTAATTCAAACTGTACAATATGGCAGTGTAATTAGATTTCTAAGGATATTTTTGTAATCTAAACATGTGAACCGACAATACCATTTGAATATTAATTTTGTGTATGGCAAGACTGTAAGAGAGTTTGAAATAAGAATTCAAATAAAATTCTTCAGTTTTTTTAAACGACTTTTCAATATATATTATAGATATTGATATTGGATCTTATTTTGGTGTTTTGTCCTTCAGCTGAAAGATAAAGTATGTACTTACAGTATTCCAAACGAATACACGAACTTTTATTGAATCATAATAAGACCAGTCAGATTCAAATTAGTGAACTTGAACCATATTGTCTGTCAAACTGTCAACTGACGTCACCAATTCGTTGGTTTTCATCGTTTTCCGCCTTGAACAGAGGTTTGAACAAAAACAGTATAATCAGTCGAAAAAAAATATATGTAAAAGTACCTAGATAACCTTATTTACAACAATCCAGTAGTGTCTTCATTATTTTAAGAGCTGTTTTGTCCAGCGATACCATATCAACCGGTTATTTTTAGGTTAAGCACTGATGCCAGGGTTGTACCAAAAGCAGACACGACAAGTCAGTAGCCATGTCTTAAATCAGTCGTAGTTTTAAACAGCACTTTCCCGATGCAGCGTGAGGGTGACGTCGGGCGGGGGAGGCTCCCAGCGCTCCCACGCGGCCGGCTTGCGGCGCCGCTCGGCCGGCGCCGAGTCGCCCGACGCGTCCGAGTAGCCGCTACTGCACGAGCGCAGGCTGCACGACGCGTGCACCTTGTGCTCTGCAATTCAAATTAAATTAGGTATCATTTATTTCAGGCAATTGTTAAACCCATACCATACAGACACAGACAGACACACAGACAGACTGAGACTGGAATGAGGATTTTGATGATTAGAAAGGCTGAGGACCCAGTGTTCATAAACAGATATGAGCTAAAATGTATGTGTTTTTGTGTAAATGACGAAAGTTATGCGAGAGCATTTGGATACTGTTGATCCCAGACCTGACCCAGAATCTGGAATGAACTCCTTTTTCGCATACAACACAAAATAATTTTAGAGAGTGCACAACGAAAGTAAACGTGTTGCTTTTACACTCCCCTGTTTAAACAAAAAGTGCTGATAACTTTTTCGAAACCAGGGGAAATACAAAATCAAGAAAAATTGGATTTACTTTCAACCAACGTTGCAAACAGCGTTGGACAAAAATAACGACGGCTGGAAATTAAAAAAAAAATCGGCCTACCTCCAATATTATCCAGGTAGTTCCTCGCCACATCATCAAGCTGCAGCACCTGTATGACGGGCTGTGGCTTGGAGCGCGGTCTTCTCGCCAGACGCACCAGCAGTACTGAGGATATGATGAACACGGTCACCAGTACCACGGCACCTATTGATATGCCCACGTCTTTTTCTATGAAAACTGGAAATAACAGAGAGTTTAATGTTTTCGTGTTTTTTGCTATAGTCTCATAGATCATAAGGAGGTTCTCCGAATGGTGTATTTTAGGTTACCACGAACGCACGGGAAAACGTATCGTAATGCAAATACGCATGATTTTAAATTGTAAAATATTCGTTTCGATCATAATATTCATTTATTTCTAAGAATTTATTCATATCTATACAAAAAAGTTAAACCAAAATGCTATAAGATAGTTGTATTTTCGATTAAAAAATCGTTAGAATTTACGTTATGTTTAGTTCGCGCGTTCGTGCTTGGGGCTCTGGATAGTCTTCATTAATTTTGAAACGTTTATTGTTTAATTCATAATGTGCAAACAAGGCCCTCTATTTTGGACACAGGAACAAGACGAAACTTAACATTTGGAAATTTTCATAGTATACCAGAAAGGAAGTTGTAAGCGCCACCTATTGTTACCGAAGGAGCAAGTTGGAAATATCAAATTGAAAGTGGTTATGGTGCCACCCGCTAGGTGTCGCTAACTACTAGTGAGGGGTGACAATGTTACAGAGCGAAGCTTTTGTATGTGATACCACGGGAGCTTTTTCTATTTAATTTAGTTGTTCGGAAATCCACTAGATGTCGCTAGTTTATGAGGGATGACAAGGTGGCCATGTGTAACTGTATGTGAAATAGTTTTTTTAGCTCACAGCTATACAGATGTGCAAACATTATCACTACGTTTAATTTTTGTAGTTTCATAGCTTTGGAGAATTGGAGTATATTTTTTAAGAAATAACAAGGGTTGATTTGTACTTACAATGCCACCACGGCGGATCAGCAGCATGTAGCAACGTATCCGTTGGCCGCAGCAGCAGTGGCGTCGAGCAGCCGTATCTATTACAAGCTCTAGCCCCCGCCTCATCACCGCGCCGTACGGCACCGAGGCCGGCTCGGACGGCTAATCCACCGGACACGCCGGCACCGGCGGCTCCCGGTCCAGCGGCGGCTAAAGCACGGCCGCTGCCGAATCCCATGCTCGCGCGACGTTCTAGGACTAATGTAGAGTTGCTTTCTGACATCCGCCAGACTGATACTTCGTAGTATGTTGCGTTTTCCACTGTAGAAGAGATTGAGGAATAAATTAGGTAAAAAAATCAGTGAGATTTAATAATATGTAGGTGCTTACAACTTACGTATTTATTCTGGCTTTACAGAATTGCAAGTGTAAACATTTTCTTATTTCAGAAAGTTGAAAACAGATGTTTTAATTATTTAAATTGTGATTATGAAGTTTGACTATTCGATGAAAGTAAAGCGTAATACTGTTATTTTACCTGGTATACACCTCATCTGGAACTCTCCAAATTCATATGCAATATCGCACTGTTGTGGCTGTGGCGGCCTCAGATGCTCAAAAGTGAACAGCCTATCGCAGGGCTCTTCTTGCGACGCAACCCCATTGCTGGCCTCACAGCTAGCCTTCAAGGTCTCCGCTAGAGGTCCTGTGATTTGATCCAGAGGTAATAGCGGGGAGCCTGTGGTCAGGTGTTGGATCTCGAAGCCAGAAGGCTGGAGGTGCCAGAAGAAAGTGTCGGGAGCTGGTAACGCCTTGACGACACAGTGTATTGTCTCTTTGAAGAGTCTGATGCCGTAGCCTGTACATTCCGGTGGGTCTGGAATTTAGAAAATTGAGATTGTATTTAAATGAAATAAGGTTAATATCCTGTCAAGAGTACCGCTAACATTTCGTATTTTTTTTTGCTTAAACCAGAATACTATGTGATGGCTATTTGGTGTAGGCGTGTCTTTTCTGTAGTCAACAAAGATTGTCGAGTAGAGGTCAAGGGATATTGAGATTGTCACTCCACAAAAAAGAAAATTGATCTGTTAAAAATCACCGAACCGAATCGAATAGTTCGGAGTCGGTTATGTAAGTTGCTTATGGATCGTGGAGGGATTACAACTGAAGGTAAATAATTTCACAAATGTAACATCAAAATACTTACAGAAAACAGTAATGGCGATGGTGTCAGATCTGGTTTCCCCTATCGCGTTGGCGGCGGCGCATGCGTACCGCCCGGCGTGCGCACGCGTCGCCTCCTCCACCAGCAGCTGGTGCGAGGACGTCGCCTCGCCCCAGATGCCGCCGGGCCTTATTTCTATATCCTGCAAAATAAGAATGTTTTAGAAAATAAAAGTGTTTATTTTACCAAATATTTGTGTTTTAGCCAAAACACCGAGATCGCTAATAAAAAACAAGTATGGGTTCAATTAATTTCAAAATCATGCTTTCGTAATTTCTTATTATAGTAAAAGGTTAAAAAGTTTCAGGGAAACTAAACTAATAAAGACGGTCCATAACTTTAAAAGAAGTTATTCTTTGTCTAATGATGGGCAATGACTTACATTGAAATACCACAGGAATTGTTCAACGGGCGGGTTGGCTCTGACGTCACACTCCAACTGCAGTGAGTCTAACTCAACCACATCGTTCAGATTGCCGTCGCCCAGCTTTATCACGTCCACCATTGGACTATCTGAAAATATAATATCGAGAAATATGTTAATTTGATGTTATGTTATGTAGAATAATGGCTATTTTACATATTTTATACCCCGGGGGGTTAGGCTGTAGTGTACCTATGGTAACACCCACATTTCGCCCGTTATTTTTAATTCCCATGTAAAAGGAGGCGAGCCTATTACCATCAATCGGGGAAAAATTTAGTCTCCGGGCTGCTATTTAGAAATTCCTGTTGTAAGAACCCAGGACCTCATGCTCTAGCGTTTGCGACAACTAGACCAACGAGCCAGGACATTATTATAAATATAATCGCTGCTTAAATTGGTTCTCAGATTTTACTAAAGGGCAATGCGTAAATTATGTTAATTAAAATATCCAATTCAATTGTTTGATAGGAAATAACACAATCATTTTCGTAACAAAATAAATTTCCCACGAGGAATTGGTTAAAACTAATTTACAAAAACTACTTACAAAATGAAACCTTACACAGTTCTCCCAATTACTAGATGAACTATTTAGATAACTTTCATGTAATGGCAAGCGTAATGATATTAACCTTGGAGTCCCAGTTGGGCGCCACTACCGAGCATGTAGTAACGCAGAATCATGTTATTGCGGGACTTTGTTCTAAATATGATACATTTTAAGCAAAATTGAACGTAATGTCATTATATAGTAAAGTTAGAACTTGGAACCCGATTGAGTGCCACTAAAATTGCCACTGTTTTGTTGTCGCTGTGGTACCAGGTACAGGTAACATTAAGAAAATAAAGTAATTATTGTTTTATTGTCAGTTTTGATGCTGTTTTAGTTTTAGTGTGACGTTATCATTGCTTCACAGTAATGTCTTTAGATGTAGAAAGTGTTGCACAAGTTGTAATGACAACTTAGACTGTTGAGCGTTACGCCATTACATAAAAATATATGCTATGCTATTGACTATAATTGCAACAGTGAGTCAAGCTGTTGTACTTTTCAACACCACTTAGTTCTGTGTCAGAGAGAGATGAGACATTTTTGTAATAAATTACATCTATTATTGAAGTTTAAAAACATAATCTCTAATGGCACCCAAATGGAACATCTGTTGGGCGCCATTATAAGTTTGGTTACAACAAAGGTAAATTTCGTCGGTTTTAGTCGGTTACTGTCACACTTAGGTCTACTTAAGACATCGATATGATAACTCGCATGTGACATTAAGTGTTACATCGGCTTAGGAGCCACTGTTTGGTGTCATTATAAGTTTGATTAAATAGGCGTTAAAATTCTTAGTTTTATCATCTTGGGTAGTAGCTACTTAGGACTAGTTAAGATAACGGTATTCTAACATTTAAGTTTAAGCTTTCAACTCTAATGGCACCCAATTACGACATCTGTTGGGCGCCATTACAACTTTGATTACAAAGAAGCTAAAGTCTAAAGCAAAAGTCTTGTTTTGATCGACTAAGATAATACTTAAGTCAAATGAAGTCATCGGTATAAAAACTCACATGTTACATTAAGCGTTATGACATCAGCTTTGGAGCCCCGGTTGGGCGCCATTACTGGGTTGGTGGCGACACAAGCGAGAGTTGCGCCGTTGTCACCTACCGCGGGACTCAGCTCTAGGTAAGATATTGCTGTGAGGGACGAGTTGAACCAGGTCTAAAATAAAAAGAAATATATAGTTATTAAAAACAAACATAGGTAGATACATAATTTAATTGAATTCACTAGAAATTTCCAACCACTTAAAATAAGTACGTAATATTCTGTAATTACTCAATGGTAGTAGGTAGTCTCAACGGTAGTGGTTGAACAAACATAATTTCTTTAATAACCTGAAAGTGGATATGGATAGAATAAGCGATAACGTAATTTGACCGTCGATTATTGAGTTATTTCGTATTAGTACTTATTTTGTTTACATAGGAAAATTCCCTTGAACGAAATACAAATAAGGTTACACGTTTACTTGACAACACATTGTGCAAATGATATTTTCCTCAGATAATCTAGCGGGATTAGTTTCATTATTAAAAAAAAGATTGGATTGCTCAATATGGGTTCAACCGTAAGAATAAAAAATATATTCTATGGTTGAACCGTGCATATTATATGCTTCTTTGAACTCTTCAAATTTGCAGATAAAATATTTCGTTTATTCAATACTAGCTGACCCGGCGAACTTCGGAATACTGCCTCAGAATAAATAAAATAAAATGTATTAGAAAATGAATTACTTCATTATAAGAAGAGATTCTTCTTTATTGATAAGTACTAACAATACTAACATAATTGTAAGCTAATATTGTTGCTAATATATACTAACAAGATATGGATTTTAATTATCCGAAATAAATTATTCTATTCTATTCTATTATTTATTTTTTATTTAGAGGAGGCCTGTATCCCAGTAGTGGGAATATTATGCTTTATATTAAGCTGATTGTGATATGATGATGATGATGATTATTTTTTCGTGTTTTTTTGCCATGTTTTAATAGTTATTCTGCTGTTCGGAGACAAATCCAATAAATCAAACATCACAGAAATCCGTTCCTGAGATCCGTTCTTGAGTTGTAAATGGTGTAACCAACCTGACTTTGTTTTATTTATATTGATTACGACGACTCCATACGGAATTTAAGCAAAGGAAAATTATGAATGCGTAGGAGGAACTTTATATTCCCGTCCCGTATTTCATGACTTTGTCTGCATTCATTAAAACTAAAATCTGCCGCAACTTGGTTACAAGTCAAAAAAAATCTGGTCCAGTGGCATACTACCCGCATAATAACAATATCTGCTCCCACAACTGCTACCCTCGTCTCCTAAGACCCTTTATGTGGTTTTTTTTTTATTTCTCCATTTATTTCTGGCATCAAAGCCCATATAAACACATACAATACAATATTAATATAACTTAAAAATACTATAAATACATACAACATTATAATTACACTAAAAACGAACTAACGCACACGAAGTGTCTGCGTCGTGTTTCGCAGACTGGTGTCATGTAGCCCGCCACGAAACCGGCGGTACACAACACCCTTCAGCCAGAACTCTTTCTTGAGGAACTTTTCGAGATGATGTGTCGGAACACGTACCTCGAATGACGCAAATCATAATTTTGTCGAACGAGCACCTCCGTAGTTAGCTAGGTCAACGTTTTCGATGATTGACGCGCCATAATTACCTGGATCCCTCGTCAGTTAATTGATTTCCTCTCTCTTCGCTTCCGTGGTAGCAATTTTTTGTCAGTCATAATGAATGGATCTTGAGTTGCTTCATTAAGATGGAGTTACTGTTTTTGCAATAGACGTGTGTTGTGATCTAAGATTATTTTGCATGAGATAAGAAAAGATCCTTTTAGCCCGATTACCCCAAAACTATGGACTCGTTTAAAGATTGGTTTGTTGTTGGTTTAAGATATTTTATTCTTATAAAAGACACAAAGTCACGTTTTTAATTTCTTATTTATCGAGTCGGTGGGGAGTTTGTTGCGCCACATCTCACCCAGCGAAAGCAATAGGAAGTGGTGAAGGGCGAGCGTTTTGGGGGACTGTCTTTTGTAATTTTGACGTTCGAAAAGTGCTAATTCTCAGCCTAGTTTGAATAAATTACTTTTGATTTTTGTCACAGTTTCTAATACTTTAACTTGGAAATGGTTATCTTTATTGGTAGTCGTTTCCAGTAGAGAAAAAGTAGAACACAGTAGATACCTATTATGTGGGTTGGAATAAAATTTGGCTCCCAAAAGTCTTTATCTTTGGACAGTCAAAACTTATAATAATTTATAAGTACTAGTATAATAAAAAAGCGTAATGAAAGATGTTATTAACATATTTTATGTTACCTGGTTACTATGATGCGTGAGGTGTTTATGGTCGAGCCACCAGGACAGTTCGGGCTGTGGGTAGGAGCCGCGCGCCGTGCACTGCGCTAGGGCAACGCCGCCCGCGCGCAAGGCGTCACCGACCGTGCCGCGCACCCAGTGGATCGACACGTTGTATGCAGGCACTGTCATTTTAATAACGATCTTTTGAGAATCCACACATTTTGCACGAAGCTTGTACAACATAACATCGTTAAAAAAAGGTATTGTCTTCGGCACAGTTGAGAGGTGGATTTAATGTCATCAAAGTTTTTGCAGTTAATTAACATCTACGCCCCGAAGGTATCATTCAAGTAACAGTATAATATCTAGGTGTGTAGCTGAAGGTACTAAGTTCCGATCCAACGAATAAAACACATGAAAGAGCTCCTGTAATCAACAATAGGGTACGTAGAGGTTTATAGTGGACGAATAGTTCAATTCTCATGTAATAGGGGCGATCTCATTGCTATTATCTGGAGAAAAGTCTAGTGTCCGAGCTGTATAAATGTACAGACACCAGCAGGTCAAGCTACCCGAAACTGTAAAATTTTCCCAATCAACCTTGAACCTTAATACTTCAGCGATAAAGTTGAAAATCTATTAAAGAAATTTGACAGATTGTAGTAGCTTGATGTGCGTCTGTACTGAAAAGTTAAATAAAAGAAATGAATAATTATAAAATATAAAACTTACAATACAACTCGATCTCCAAGCTAGCTACTATAGGCGGAGCGAGGTGTGTATTAGAAGCTCTGCAGGATAGTGCAGCAGCATTGTCCCTCGTCAAAGGAAGGTACAGCTCGTTCTCCCGTACTGCTGGGATTTCGCTGTCCCCATCCGAAGCATCCACCAGTGTGTCGCCGGAATACCAGCTTATGCGTGGTGGGGGGCGACCTGCAGAAAGAAAAGAAAGAATAACATTTATTTCATGAAAAACATCCTTCAACCTGCACTGGGCGTACGTGGTGGACTACGGCCCACTTCCTCTCACAGAGAGGAGGCCTGTGTCCCAGAAGTGGGAACATTATAGGCTGATTATGCATGAAACACGAAAAACAAAATAAAGGTAAAGAAATGTAAACATAGTGTGTGCCTCCAGGCTGCGCCAAAAAATGAAGAAAGAAACGACGAGTACTTTGGATCAGAAGGCCAATTCTCGTAATTTAAAACGTTCAAAATCTAGTCGCAGTCTCATCTCAGCGACAAACAAATGTCAAAAACTTGTCAAAATGTAGGGAAATTAGAAGTATTCTTTTGACAGATTGCGACTGAGACCAGACTGTGAACGGTTTTAAAATTACGAGAGTTGCTCCTCTGGTCTTAGGGTGATAAAAATCACAGATTCAGTTAACCGTAGGATTAGAGGCCGAAGACTTCTAATACGCAATCAGACATATTCAAGACATTTCTTGTAGAATCGCTCGATATAATTATCGAGCAGTAATTAGTATTTCTACAGTTATGTATATCTGTAATTAAATATTATTCTTATCTGTAGTTATTGTAAAAAATAATGCTAGACATTAGTCAAGCATTATTTTATCCCCCTTTATGTCTATGGTCTATGTTGGGATTAGTTACCTCGCTTAGACCTTTATGTGGACCCTTGAATGAGGGCCATGGTGGCCGTCCCTGGCTATCCAACCACCCCACCTCCCTCCAGAAGTAAATAAGGTCTCCTAGTCTGTTCAGAACATCTGCAAAAGATGTCTCGAGGGACATCCAAATCTTTTAGAAACCCTCGGGTTTCTGTTCGAATTTGGGTGACACCTGTGCATTCAATGGGCACATGTGCAACGGTTTCCTCAGCCTCCATGTCTCTCTTTATATATCTTTGTCTCTTCCAAGAAAGTTTAATGTAGAGATTTACACGGAAAATATTTATCTACGTAAACATTACACATGGCTCTGCCCAATCAGAATAAATCCTACCTGTTCCTGAAATTCAAAGAATTCCGGGATAAATACAAATCAACATCCGACTAACAAACTATCTCCCACAAACTCATACAAACATTTATTTAGGCAAGAGCCACGAAAACGAGGGTAGTCGGCAAAAATGAAGCGATAACCGGCAGCGTTCGTCCACCAGTTGGAAATGTTGGAATGTTGGTAGTGGCAAAGTTAGGAGTTCAACCTACCCTCTGAATTATAGTGACGGACCCGACCCTACATAAAGTTATATATTCGGTGGAACAGTAACGAGGAATGCTGGTAATGAACACACGTTAGATATGTCGGCATTTCCAGGCCTTACTTGACTGTATTGTATATGAGTTGAGCTGCACGATTACTGACAAATGCTTGCACTGACTGGACTAGTCCACTCAAATAGTCCAACCACAACCACAATCACCACCAACCACAATCGAGTAGTTTATGCGGCCTACCCAAATGTCCTTTCTTTGGTATTGATCGTCTAATTGGTGAAGCTCTTTATGTTCTGAGATGAGCTGCACGATTTTTGACAAATGCGTGCACTGACTGGACTGGTCGACTCAAATCTGTGTGGTACTTTCCTTGAAAGACCGTTTCAGACATCAATCTGACCGAGATCTGGTCTGGTCTGGTGGCCGGGGTCTGGTCTGGTCTGGATCTGATCTGATCTGGTCTTCACATGACCTGACCGAGATTATGTCTGAACTTTAAAAGAGACTGTGACCTTTGAGTTTGTTTTGGCCTTTCTTCTCAGAGTAGTCAGATAGCAAACGCCGACCTCATCTAGCTTATTTTTTTTTAAATAATATGACGTGTAAAAGTGATTCCGGTATGCTATTTACAGAATAAACAATGTCATTCCATTTCGTTATCGGTGAATCTGAAATTTTAGCGAAGTTTAAACAGAATTAGATACTAATGGTATTGCCAGTATAAAAATGAAAACTAATAATTACGTATGTGTGAAACATATATATTTAACATATAAGAAAATAAAGGTTTATGCAATAAATGCGCGACAAGAATCGTTCAGCAAAAGACTTCTTGACTAAGGGCGAGTTTCATCAAACTTTTACACCAATAATAAGTCTTAACCTGTAAATTGAATTTACTCAGTTTTTCCATACTACAACTGTCACAGGTCAATTTTATTCCACGGATAAAAAAAAATATATTTTTGTTTTTTTGAGTGGTCTTCGTTGGGTAAAACGCAAAAAACACCGCTCTAGCTAGACATATACATACACCGTGTTCCGGACGATATACAAAAACTTCGACCATGGAAATAAGCATTTTTCATTGGGGACACATTAATGAATTCATAACCTTGACGTAAATCACCCGATATGGATGCCTCTTTATCCGAAGCATTTGATAGATTTATCATTTTAATTGCACTAAGCGGCAACATAGGCCAAATTAAGACCCTTTCTTACTGCATAGCTCAATTACATTTCATTAAATGAAATTACAAATATGTTTGTAACGAAGCCTTTTTAAGTATTACTTACTTCCTTTGTTGAATTTGATTTGTAAAAGCTATAGAAGCATTTGCCAAAGTTTATGGATAACATGAAGAACACGGTGTACGATACGGTAGCGATTACGTACATTAAATCAACAAACTTTTTGCTGAAAAAGGAATTCCCAATCTGCAAATACTAACCCAGGAATCGAGCTTCCTGTAATGACAGTTTTAAAAGAAATACTTCGGAACAAGTTAAAACAAGAAAAACGTACTTGAGTGAAATAGTTGTGTTTAATTGATCTTTTGCCGTGGTTCACAGGAACGTCGAACTTTTCAGGGTTCCGTATCCAAACGGTACCGATGGACCCTATTACTAAAGCTCCGCTGTCCGTCCGTTTGTCAGTCTCAGGGCTGTATCTTTTGAACCGTAATAGGTATAATCAGCCTACAATGTTCCCACTGCTGGGACACAGGCCTCCTTCCTTCGAGAGGGGAATGGGCTGTAATCCACCACGCGGGCCCAGTGCGGCTTGGTAGATGTCACATGTCATTGAATTTTTTGTTCTAAGACATGGCGGCTTCCTCACAATCTTTTCCTCCACCATTTTGAGAGTAGTGGTGATGAAATGATTTATACAGAGTAAAGCGCATGCGCCTGGGTTCGAACCTACGACCTACAACTCGTAAGTCGGGGCTGTTACCACTGACCTACCACTGCTCCAAATGTAGACCCTTCCTGACCCTTCCTTCCTCCTTCCCTTCTTTCTTTTTAGCTGTAATAAATTAATTAATGTACTACATAATTAAAACACAATGCGAATTGTTATATGAGTAAATAAATTAAAAAAAACCCTTCCTGACAGTAATATGAAGGCCATTGAAATGTTCAGTGTGTACTATGGCCGCTACAAATAATAAAAATAAATACTTAGTTAACACGTTTCCTGTCCCAGTACAAAGTTATAAAATATATTATTAATAAAAAATAATTAATAGTATTATATACGTCCACGGCGGCTCTTTTAAATTTTCGGTAGCCTTGTTATTCATACGTCCAGTCAAATAAAACACATCAAATTTACTATTGGATTATGACTCCAACTAGAGTCATGGACATATGAGTTTGGTACAAATAATGTGACTCTTGTGGAGTCATTGGACAATGTACGTGATAAAAATACGTTTCTTGTATGCACAAGTAAAGTGTTTTACTAAAGTATTTTTTTAAATATGTTGTGTTAAATATTTTACGGTGGAACGGTACGGAACCCTTGGTGTGCGAGTCCGACTAGCATTTGACCGGTTTTTTTTTAAGAAAACGTTCCAAAGGACATTTCTAGAATCGGGGACATTGCTTCATTAAAAAAAGACTGCTAATTAAGAATCGAATGTCGTTATTTGTAATTAATGAAACGTGTACTTGCTACTGTAATTAATGAGAAGTAGGTACTAGGTAGCTACACGAAATTAGCGACAGAAATGTACTTCGGTTTCCTGCTACCAAGTATTTTCATTCGGTCAAATTGTTTTTTTTAATAATTTCGCGATTTTTACAGGCACACGGACTTCAGATGGACGGAAGATCCTTAATTATACTCTTTTCGATTCGTCCACTTTCATGCATCAGCATAGCTATTCACAACCATTCGACAGGTTTTCGAATCGAACATGACCGTTTTCAATTACCTACTAATTTGCCTTGCCCCCGATAAATAGCTGTCGGAGGAATGGTGATCGTCCATATGATTTAACATGACAAAATTTTCCGGCTTCAGATTTGAAAACAGCCTTCAGAGGACTCTTGTGATAACATTGATTGATGTTCGATTCAGTACCGAAGCATAAAATGCAGGTCATACATGTACGCCGATTACAAGTACCACAAGTATAACAATAAGTACCGATGGTCTCGTGGTAGCAAGCACGACTGCTGAGCGTGGGGTCCTGGGTTCGATTCCCGGGTCGGGCAAAGTTTTATTGGGGTTCTCCATTAAGAATGTCTCAGTAACAGCCCGAAGATTGGAAGTTGGTGGTGTGAAGCCCCCGTGGCTTGGTTAGCACGTAAAGCCGTTGATCCTGCGCCCGATCTTTCCCCGGTCATGTCGGATTGCCATCCCATCGGATTATGAGAGTAAAGGAACAGAGTGCATCTGTGTTTGCGCAAACACTTGTGCACTATACATAATATCTCCTGCTTATCTGGCTCTGTTGAGATTGGCCACTGTGACCGAAATTGGTCGTTATTATGTACCTACTATGCACCTGAATTTTTTTAAGGACATCATTTTTAAGCTCTAAGTTAGTTCCTTCCAGACGTTCATACTCACATCCGTCTTATTTACTCCTGCTGCTAATAACGTGGGGTAATTTAATACCAATTAGTTGATACTCGAGCCCATAAATCCTTGATTATCAATTACTAAAATAACTTTCCTTGACGTTCGGTGCCGTATGATTATAATATTAATAATGAAGGATTAGCTTAGTTCACGGGTTAATTTAATTTCAATTATTCGAAGTATGTATAATTGAAATTAAATTGACTCGTGCTAAGCTAATCAAGGGCATATTCTGCTTGTGTTTGCTCATCAAATGAATTGTCAAGAGAGATTCCAACATGTAGTGATCTTCCACCACAGACGATGGGACATGGGACACTCAACGTCATATTCGTCATGCTCTAATGTCCGTTTTCGCTAGCACTTAGGTTGCCTAGTGTTATCAAAAATTTATATGATTAGTACCTATAACTATAATTATTTGTTCAAAAATATACAACAATTTATTAGTATGGTACTTTAAGACTCTTGTTTCTATGAACAGATTTAGAACTTTTGTGTCTGAGCTAGATATAAAATATCTGTATTTCAGACATTAGCGCTCTTCCCCAGTTGTAGGCGACAGTTAGCAAATAATTTTGTTTGACCTCTATACACAATAAACACAGCATTTGCTCAATGAGTAAGAATAAAATAATAATATTACAAAAGAAGTGACCAAATGTAGGAGCCACAGGGCGGCCCTTTTTTAAAGACACTTTTTGAAATCATTCCTTTAGATTCCAAACGAATGACCAATAAAAAAAGCGCGGTGGGATTTTCAACTTTCAGCACAAAGCCGAGCGTTGAAAATCATAACACCTACAAGACGGAGAAACTTATGGACGCTTTTGACAATCAGTACTCTTAGCTAAGTTCTGGCCTGACACAATTTAGGTTGCCATCGAGACATTAACAATAAGTGAGCCATTAGGTACAGCGCGATTGAGTAATAGCCAGCTATCTAAGTATTAGCCCCAGAACCGATGACGGTTGGGGAGACTGCGGATCGGCAAACGTAAGGTAGGATGCCCTCAGGCTAAGTAGAGAGAGTATTTTCACATGTAGCTGGTAGCAGGTAGATGAGAGTTGTAGAGAACCGAGCCGAAAGAGGTGCAATTGGAGAGGCTTATGTCCGACCGTGGACTGCTGTAGGCTGAATATTAAGCCCCAAAAAAATTTGGGCCACGAAAGGGATGAATGAAAGGCAATTGCATGCAGCTGAGGTGAGAATGCTAAGAAGGATGTGTTGTATTACGCGAATAGATAGAATAAGAAATGAGTACATGACATAAGAGGAAATCGGGAAGTGGCACTGGTGACTGAAAAGTTGTGTGGAAATCGGTGAATGTGAATATGATAGGAATTGTAAGTTTTGAACATGAATGAGGATGGCTATAAGAGTAGGGGAAGATCAAAGTAACGATGGATGGTCTGTGTACAAGATGATATAACTAGAAAGGGACTGAAAAAACAAGGTAAAGACATGTTGCGCCGACTGGCGCGGCGACCCCAAATACATCCGGATAAGGGCAGGCGAATGATGAACTAGATTACAATATGAACATGAGCTATCTTTGAGCTATAGTTCAAATAGCACTAAATAAACCTACACTTTGATTGGTTTCCGCCATGTCTCACGGGTATTTGCCGACGTAGCAGGGATACGGACGGAAACAAACAAGCAATAGGAAATAATTTATCATGTCGGACCATTTATATACCTCCATAGTGCAGTATAGATAGATAGCGTTCCTTGTGAAGCATGCGTGGTGTAACTATGAATGATAGGCTAAGGAATGATGTGATAAGGAAACAGTGGGGTTTAAAAGAATATGTAGTGACAATGATTGAAGAGTAGGCTGGGATGGTTTGGTCATGTTGAGAGGATGAATGAAAGGCGACTAACAGAAAGAATTTACGAGGCAGATGTGTGTGAAAACGCCAGAAGTCGACTTAGAAGGATATGTAGTTAGTGACCTTATTGGTGAAGTTGTTCAGAAAGATCAGGTGCGTAGCACTGTGCGTGGGCGGGATGTAAACGAAGCAAACGTATTCAAATTAATTTATTCATTTTGTGAACATAGGGTATAATTATACAGACAGAGGCGGGGCTTGTGGCTAAGGAATAACAGCCGCACGGTCCGATCGATCAGGTTAAGCTACGCTTGCCGCGGTTGGTCCGTGGATGGGTGACCATCTTTACATAGCAAGACCACCTCCGTGCTTCGGAAATCACGTTAATCCGTTAGTCCCAGCTGTCATTCATGGATCTTTGACAGTCGTTACGGGTCATCAGAAGCCCAAAAGTCTGACAACTAGTCTTACCAAGGGGTATCGTGTTACCCAATAACTGGATTGTGGAGGTCAGATAGGCAGTCGCTCCATGTACTGGTCCTCAGCTTCACCCAGTTACACTGCAAGTCGACCCCAACACAGAAATGTCATAATTTCATTTTCAAGTAGTAAGTAAGGATCGTAGTAGGTGGCGGAAAAAGGCGTGAGTACATGATGTAATCTAATATCGCGACATATTCGCCAAAAATGTAAACAAATACGAGTATGAACTTATGGAAAAATAACTTTAATTCTTATACAATAAAGTTCAGTTTACGCTACAACTTCCAACATTTTTATAACTTTTTCAATACTGCTAATCACTCCGAAATCAACTGAATTAGGTACTATTAAAATAGTATTTGTTTACCTTGAAATAACGTCAATTTGAACTTGAAGATAGATATATACATACAATCGTGTAGTATTGGTTTTCTACTGAAAGCATTGTGTTAGTTTGGTTGCGTATTTGGCGCTAAAGACATGAAATTATTCACTTTTTAAATCTCTTTGTTTGACGCTAATGGCCGTTGGCGTCCCTCGTAAAAGGACTGAATTCACCTTAATTTTTTTAAACCCCTTTTACGTCGTTCGGAAGTATTTTTGTTTTTTTTTTAATTTCCTGACTTTCAGATATTTTTCAGTGTTTTTATAATTTTATAGGTACTAGTCCATTATGATTTTCATGTCGATCTCTTGACGATGGGAGGACGCGATACTGTGTTTGAACATCAATACACGTAGGTAATTATGAAATGCCAAAACATAATTTTTATACACACTATACACAATGAGTAACATTTATAAGCACCAGATTTCATTTTTATTGAAGTGAAACATCTTAGGCGTCATTTCGATAATTGGACTAGAATTGAGAGTGAAATTTCAAGGACGCCTAACGTTTTGGCACATTTCGTTAAATGAGAGAGCCTCGGTCTCTCACACTTATTCTGTCTTATAGATATATTTGTTTAAGAAGTTTCACTTCTATCACTTGTACGGTGCGGCACGTGCAAGTTTTTTTTAATATTGTCTTCGTAAAAAGAATAATTCTGCAGCGACATTTTTCTACCAAACGACGTAACAATGTTGTGTTAGTGGGATCGCTCATCGTTGCCATGGTTACCACATTGTGCGACTGGTTTGTTATTTTGGCACCTGTCCAGAAGAAGCTATTCAATTATTTGGAGACTACCGCTACCTTTACTATTTAGGAACTCCCAAGGAATTACTTGATAATTTTTTATGATAAGTCAAAGGATGTTGAATTAGTCAATAAAAACGTTATAGCTGTTCATTCATTTGGATCACTAGAATTTTAAATCATAATGTGGTGTGTCATAGCTAAACTGGAAAAATGCCAACAACTTTTGGAGGCCACTGTATATGGCTGAATTACCCCAGATTCGAGGCCGCAGTCATTAAACCCCATTGAGCCTAACAGCTTGGACCTAATATACTGGCCCAGCCTGCGAGCCAACGTTGTTTATACTGGGCCAACATTCAAAACAATATTGGCTTGGTTCATTACTGCCAATATGCAGCCAAGTAAGTTCATATGGTGTATGTAGAATCCTGTTGATTCCGTATTTCTGTTCACTTCACTGGCTCACTACCACACCAAACGCCATCGTTTATAGCCTGCCTCACTTTATCTGTTTCCCGCCATTCCTGTTGACTGACAGATGACATAAGTGACAGCAGCTACACCGCTTGTGTGACTGAGACATTGAAGTGTGTTGTATGATCTATAATTTAATAGACACACTACAGTGTACTTATAATAAAAAATATTCTAATCTATTCTCAGAAGTAGTATCCTCACCTCCTATGACGAGACAGCGCAGTACCAGGGTATCTCCGTCGTGGTAGGGTCCCACTCTGCCGACCACCTTGTTGCTCATCTCGTCCATGAAGAACGGCGGGCTTGGGAGTACTAGAAAGAAAATAATGATTTTAAAGATTTTTACACTCAAGCGGTAATATAAAAATAAGGTTGCCAAGACTTAAATAACGCTTTAACTGTTAAAAAGTTAAGATCTAATGTAGAACCATGCCCGACTCTACAAACCCGACATCTTGGTCAAAATGTACGGCTCTAATAAAAACCCAAATAAAAAGTGATTAAACAGTAAGTAATTCTTCAATACTGTCGATTTTTCTAGGGTGGGCAAAGAAGTTTCTAGGGTAGGCTTTGCCCACCCTTGCCCCCCTGCCCATGGTGACAATACACCTAGAAGACAGTAATTGACATTTTTGTTTCAAAACACGATAATCAAATGTGGCTAACTTATTATTATAAAGTAAAACTGAAGTGAGTAATTTATAACTTCCTGTCACTGTTATTTACTTAGCAAGTGAAGGTATACGAATTTGTGTTGTGTAGGTAACACAATTAAAAAGTGAAAAAAAAAGCACTACAAAGTGAAAAATAACTTTAATTTCGGAAGTCAGTGTCAAAAGACGAAAATAGAATAAACGAAAATATAAAACCAAAGACATCGTTTGTTGTTTTTTTTTTTTTGTAATAAACTTTTTTGTATTACCTTCGCACCTGACGACGCTCATGGGAATCAATGGAATGGTTCAATTCCTTCTATTTTGGGAACCACGCTCCTCCATCTTCATACCCTTGTGAATTAAGATTTACGGAAATACGCAAAGTAATTTTTAACACGTCAGACGAAATTCGCGGAAGTGTGGGGTCTTTACTGCCTCCAAATAAATTCCGGTTAAGTTAGAAGTAGGAATGGCAGATTTCAACCTTTTGCTACTGTTATTGTAAATTCCGACTTCTGTAAAATACTACCAACTTGAATTATCCGTACCTATATTGAAATTACAACTGTCATTCTTTGACAGTTGGAGAGGGGCCCGTGGCTAAACAATAACAGCTGCACAGGTCGATCGATCAGAAGGCCAATTCTCGTAATTTAAAACGTTCTAAAACTTGTCGCAGTGTCATCTCGGCGACAAACAAATGTCAAAAACTTGTCAAAAGGGAAATTAGAGGTATTTTTGACAGATTGAGACTGAGATCGGACTGTGAACGCTCTTAAAATTACGAGAATTGCCTTTCAGGTTAAGCTACGCTTGGCGCGGTTGGTCTTTGGATGGGTGACCACTACATACTGAGACCCCTCCGTGCCTCGGAAAGCACGTTAAGCCGTTGGTCCCGGCTGTCATTCGTGGATCTTTGACAGTCGTTAAGGGTAGTCAGAAGTCCGAAAGTCTGACAACCACAGTCTTACCAAGGGGTTTAATATTACCCAGTAACTGGACTGTGGAGGTCAGATAGGCAGTCGCTCCATGTAAAATACTGGTATTCAGCTGCATCCGGTTATACTGGAAGCCGACCCCAAAAAAGTTGTATTAAATGGCTATAACACGGTAAAATACCCTGACTGTATTTATCTGGTAGGTAGTATAATGTCAGGAGCGGATCAGGAAGTATACCACCACGTATGCTTCCTGATCCACTCCTGACGACCCTATGTTGTGAGGTCAAACCAGGTAAGAACCAATGTGACAATGTGAACAGTGGTGACCCAGAGGCCTAGACTTACGAGTTGTCGGTCGTGGGTTCGAACCCAGGCAGGTGCTTTACTTTGTGTAAATCATTTCATCACCACTGCTCTCAAAACAGTGAAGGAAAACATTGTGAGCCAAAACTTCAATGACATGTGACATCTACCAACCCGCACTGGGCCCACGTGGTGGATTACAGCCCACTTCCTCTCGAAGAGAGGAGGCTTGTGTCCCAGCAGTGGGAATATTATAGGCTGAATATTTAAGTACCAATGTGACTTTTTCAAAGTTATACGTACTTTCTAAGTTGTTTTATTTCCTTAGATACCCCTGACTGACGCCTGACGCTGAAGGGAAATATCGTGAGGAAACCCTGGACTTCGTTCTAAAATTACCAACCGGAAAGCATGGTGATCAAGTTCATTCCTTCACTGTATGAGAAGTGGACTTTGCCAAGACATTAAAGGCAAAAAAAAATGTAGTATCCTTGTCCTATTAATAAACGAGGAGTTATGTTACTACCAGCACCCTAATTGAAGTAGCACACGATCAATCTCAATCTGAATCATTTAAAAGGATATTGCTAATCCATTGCTTCATATGTTCAAAAAATGTGTCATGTGTCTGCTCAACAACGTAAATAACGCAATGAATGTTGTTGAACTGTCAAAATGAAACCGATTCCGATTGATCGTGTGTTACGCAATTAGGGTGCAGTATATTTTTAAAGCTTTAAGTTTGGCACAATTTGACCTACTCCTAAAAACATAAATCAGTCTGACGATCCATCATGTAATAAGAGCTGGGCTTTAGTGCCATTAATCGGACATATTATCTCCAAACTTTGGGACTACCTACCAAGCCTTTGGAGAATTTTCAAACACTCATAATTTCTACTCATAATTTTCTCGACCGCAAGGTAACGGCAGCTCAGTGGTAACGTAAACGTGAAATGAAATTGTTTTTCCTGTATATAGGATATCGGAATCAATTTTATACGTCATATTATAAAAATAAATCGTCGGCAGTCTGAGAAGTATAGCCAAAACAAACTCAGAGGTCACAGTCTCTTTTAAAATCCAGACATATTCTCGGTCAGATCATGTGAAGACCATGTAGATTGATGTCTGATATGGTGTTTTGAGGGAAGTACCACACAGTTTTGAGTGGACCAGTCCAGGCAGCAAGCAATTCTCAGTAATCGTGTAGCTGGACTCACAACTTGAGGTTGAGACTTGTAGGTCGTACATTCGAACTTAGACGCTTTACTGTGTAAATTATTTCGTCACCCCTGCTCTCAAAACGGTGAAGGAAAACATCGTGAGGAAACCGGCATGTCCTAGAACCAAAAATGCGACGGCATGGGACGTCTACCAACCTGCACTTGGGCCGCGTGACGGATTACGACCCACTCTCTCTCACTGGGAGGAGGCCTGTGGTGCAGCAGTGGGAATATTATGGGCTGATTATGCTTATACTAAGGTAATACAGGGTGGCGACTAGGTTATCAACCTAGTGTGGGGCAAAGTTTAAAAGTTTACAAGTTGTTATCAGATGCGATTCTGTAACCATCTCACCGTGGAAACTTAGGTGAAGTGAGCTGTCATTCCAACTAATGCAAGCTCACTTTAACTAACTTTTCACGGTGAGATTTTTACAGAATCGATCGGCTGTGTGTTAAATTAATAAAATAATCAATTTTACAAAAAAATGGAAAACTGAATTTTTCAAACAAAATAAACATCTTATAAATTGGCATGAAATAAACCAACCTTGATAATAAGGCACTAGACACGCGCGGGGCGATGGTATCAACAATTCAACACAAACTTTATGGTATTGTTATCAAATAATCACAAATTAAGTTTAATGTTGTTAAATACTCTAACGAAAAAAAGGACCCACGGTTAGAATGTTAATTGTTATTAATTATTTAATTTGTTTTGTTTGAAATACGTGATGTGGAAATACGTGGTTTCAATTAATGTGATAACCTAATCGGGTGTGGCACCCGTATATTAATAATGGCGCCGATTTCCTTGTTCACAAACTAAACTAAATTTAAGTTCAGTGCATCTTTTTCTTTCAATTTCATTAAGAAAAGGACAGAAGATAAATATTAGTTTAGTCCTGTCAACAAATTAAGATAATCCACTGTACGTCTAAACTGTCTAAATAGAAGTTAAATATTAGTTTAGTTCTGTCAAATTAGTCAGCGCCTTAAACTTAGTTTACGTTTACGTACGTAAACGAACTTAAATTTAGTTTAGTTGGTGAACAAGGGAATCGGCGCCAACATCTTGTATTTAAAACTTTATCGTCTCGTCTTGTCTAGCAGGTTTATCTTCAAAATAATTTCAACAACTAAGTATCATGTTTCTCACCACAGAAATGGAGCGACCGCTGTATTTCGCTGACTTTAATTTGCACTCAAGATGTGCAGCCCCCGGTATATAATTACCATTTTCATATCTCAACTATTATCATTCTGAAATAAGCACAACACCAGCTACGATGTTGCATTTTGTTGCAGGACTAATGAGAATACAAAATAATATTCTGTAACTAAATTTTTAGATTCCTATTCAATATGGTATGAATAATATTAAATTAATTAGTACACAAATAAACTTGAAGAAAACTCACAGAACTCATTAGGAACTCTATACTTCGTTCCAAAATACAAATAGCAGACGCTGGCCGCACAGCTGCTGGACTAAAGTGGAACTGGGCTGGCCACATCTATCGCATGTCAGAGCAGCAATACGCAAAAGCCACCACGCAGTGAATTCCAAATTGCAGGAAACGACTCAGGACCAGAAAAAGATGGCGGGATGAACTGGACTAAAGGACCGAGAAAAGTGGAAAGAGGGAAAAAAAGCCTTAGCCCTACATTGGGACAACACAGCCTTTTAATCATAAAGTACACAAACAAGTTATTACGACCGTAGATTTCAGTTTGTAAACAATAGTGAACAGCTGAAGGCACGAGAACACGAGAAGGAATTAATTTAAATACGTTCGGCGCGTGGTTTCAATTCATGTAATTTGTGAAATACAAATACAGCAGCTCTAAAATAAAATGGCGACATATTCGCCAAAAATGTAAACAAATATGAGTTTATGGGAAAATAACTTTAATTCCTACACAATAAAGTTCAGTTTACGCTACAACTTCAAACATTTTCATAACTTTTTCAATAGCGCTTGTTACTCTGAAATCAACTTAATTCTCATTACAATAAAGTTGATATTTGTTTAACTTGAAATTACGTCAATTTGAAACATAAATAAAAATTGAATATAGGTACTTTTCTGCCAACTTTTCTACCCATGTCGACTTTCAATCGCCTTGTATGATACCCGCATAGACTAAAGATTAAGCTTAACATAATCAGCCTATAATATGCCCACTGCTGGGACACAGGCCCTCTCTCAATGAGAAGGTAGTGGGTTTATCCACCACGCGGGCCCAGTGCGGGTTGTTAGATGTCACATGTCTTCGAATTTTTGGTTCTAGGACATGCCGGTTTCCTCACGATGTTTTCCTTCGCCGTTTTGTGAGCAGTGGTGATGAAATAATTTACATAAAGTAGCGCCTCTGGGTTCGAACCTACGACCTTCAACTCGTAAGTCGCGGCCGCCAACCACTGCTCTCGAGTGAGTTAAGATTAAGCCTATAAGCCTACCAATTTTCTTTACGTCCGTTTCAATATAATAAGCATTTATTATTAAAATCCCCAATATGTGGTATCCTGGGCCCCACCTTCCGGAAGACGTAAGGTTTATCCCGTCATCTGATGTTTTATTCCTTTGTACCTTCCGAAAAGAGGATATCTTTGAAAGCTTTTTTATAAACACGGCAAATGTATCTCATTGTTCTATTTTGTAGGGTAACCCGATTGTCTTTTGATCCGGGATAAAGTACTATTTGGAAAGGTATAAGGGATGGCTTTTTAGTGATCTTGGAAACACTGTGGGAGGAACGTATTTTACTAATATTTTTTTAATGTAAATACTTAATTATTAAAACCTTTACAAAATTGTAGGATAGTTATATTGTAAATACACAGGGCTCAGTATAAATAGGTAATTTACTAAAAATCAATCTGCCTAGCCTTTTCCCAACTATGTTGAGGTCAGCTTCCAGTCTAACCGGATACTGCTGAATACCACTATTTTACAACACCAGTTTTTTCATTTAGCTAGCATTCTTAGTTTCCGAAACTTTCAGGTATCTTTATGTGACCCTAATTCATTGCTCTCGAGTGTATTTAAGAAGCACCCTAATTGCGTAACAGACTGTCAATCACAATCGGAATCATTTTGAAGGATATTGCTAATCCATTGCATCATTTGTTGAAAAATTTGACCGCCCAACAACGTAAATAACACAATAAATGTTGTTGAACTGTTTGAACTGATTTGTGTGTTACGCAATTACCCCGCTGATTAAATAACTCAGCCATTTTTGGTAAGATGTTAAGTTGTAACTGGTCTACATTCTTATCTAAATTATGTTTGTAAACAACTTGAACTGACTTGATACGAGTTTAATTTACATTTACAAAACAAGTATGAATGAATAATGTTGAATTTACAATTCAATTCAATTACGGAACCATTTTACAATGTGTGTCAAAATAACTTGTATTTTATATAGAAATGAATATTCATTATCATCTGTCTAGCATTTTCCCAACTATGTTGGTATCCGCTTCTAGTCTTTCCGGATGCAGATGAATACCAGTATTTGACATGGACCTACTGCCTCTCTGACGTCCACAACTCAGTTAGTGGGTAATACGATACCCCTTGGTAAGTCTGGTGGTCAGACGATACTCCTCGGTAAGACTGGTTATCAGACTTTCGGGCTTCTGACGACCCGTAATGACTGTCAAAGATCCACGAATGACAGCCAGGACTATAGCCGGGACCACCGACTTAACGTGCTTTTCGAGGCACGGAGGGCTCTCGGTATGTAAAGATGGACACATCACACGGACTAACCACGGCAAGCGTACCTTAATCAGAGGGGCAATTCTCGTAATTTTAAGAACGTTCACAGTCTGATCTCAGTCTCAATCTGTCAAAAATGCCTCTAATTTCCCTACATTTTGACAAGTTTTTGTCATTATTTTGTTTGTCGCCGAGATGAGACGGTGACTAGATTTTGAACGTTTTAAATTACGAGAATTGGCCTTCTGATCGATCAAACCCTGCGCCTGTTATTAATTAGCCACAAGCTCCTAGAAATGAATATTCATAAATCCAAATATTAAATTTGTTGTTCAATTCCGTCGTAATTCGTAAAACTTTAGCTATAAATAATTTTTCCAAACGACTTCAAAACTTTAGAAGTTTGAGATATATCCGGGAATATCTAGACGAATGGGCTCCCTACATAATGTATTCGTTCATGGCCGATTAAAGTTACAAGGCGAACTTTTTCCTTTACTAATGCTCCCGAGAAACGTTCATTCATCGTCCGTCTGTAGTACGCAGGCGTCAAAACAAACATCGTCTGCCAGTGATGTTTCCAACATGTTTGACTAACGACGGATTTAAATGCGATTTGTTCTCTCTTCGTTAATCTTTTTTGTATTTTTGGTCGCTACATATTTGTTGAATCTATCTCTGTAAAGAGGTAGCTACAGTTTTAGTTGTAAAACAACAATTTCATAATCGTATCATCACACCTGGGGGTCTACTCCGAAGTAGTATCGGCCGAATGTTCGGCCGTTTCCTGCTACGAAGTTACTATTTGTTTCGGTCGGTTCCGATCCTACACTCCTACACTCTTTTGAATTTTGACTATGGTCCCGACCCAACTGAGCCGATCCGAACTTTTTTCACATTTTTCAATAATATTCGGTTAGGCCATGTGTCGGTCTGATCCGAACATTCGCACTTTGAGTTTGCACTTCGGAGTAGACCCCCAGTAATCCCTGAGGGGTTAGGCAGAGGTGTCAGTGCCACATTTCGCCAATTATGTTTAAGTCCCATGTAATAGAAGGCGAGCATATGGCGATCCGCTAGGCAGGAGCCCAGACTGCGGTGTGTTACTGAAAAAAAAAGAAATTATTTTTGGGAAAACCCAATATCACTATGGCTGACTTGAGAATCGAACCCAGGACCTCATGCGCAGTAGTAGCGCTTGCGACCACTAGACCAATGAGGTAGTCCGAGGCAATTTCATAATCATTAATTATTATCGCCAAGATCACCGATCAAACCGGTAATTCTCGTTATTTTAAAAACGTTCACAGTCTGATCTCAGTCTCAATCTTTTAAAAATACCTTTAATTTCCCTACATTTTTGACATTGATTGTCGCTGAGATGAAATTGTGACTAGATTTTGAACGTTTTTAATTACGGGAATTGGCCTTCAGATTACCAAAACATGGTGACAAATGCAGTATAATAAGTTTACACAATGTAGCAGGCTTTAAAGGAATCCCTTTTTATATTTACATTTCCGCGAAAACATGTTTACAAAGTACACTGACACAATTTCACACATCGCGGCCGAAGCACAACACAAAAGAAAAGTAAAAATAAATCTCTCTTGCATTAAAAAAGTAATGCAGGGTTGCCAGAGTGAAAACAAAAAGCCCTCATGTATTCAATAAGGCGGCGGCGCTCGCCGCGAACGCACGTCACTAGATAAATCATTGCTTTACTTTTAAAGTAATTTTTTACTGTAAGTATGGCGGGAAGATAAAGCCGCGGTCCTTATTAGATTCTACAGATTTATTAAATGCTGAACAGGTGATGAATTTTAAATCAAAGTCGTTTTCTTTAACTTAAAATTCAGTCGGAGTTTGCTAATACATATTTAAATTAAAACGAGATTTTTTTTATATTTTCTGATCGAGAGCGTTGCGTAAGTAAAATTATATTGAGCCTCGTATTTAGAGCAAGATTGTAAAAACGTGATGGTCTTAGAGTAATTTGTAAATATAAATGAAAAGGGGAAATTATAAAGAAAGAAAATACGTTTACTTGCGGTAAACATGGCGCATAGAAAGAATACAAACACAAAAAAGAACAAGATAACAAGATGCGTCACATCCACACAAAACGGCCATCGGTCAGCATATTGCCACCCTATGCGAGACAGAGCCCAGCGCTGGTTTTCAGTGACAGCTGGCGTGCAGTATATCTATATACTAATAATAAAGCTAAAGAGTTTGTTTGTTTATTTGAACGCGCTAATCTCTGAAACTACATTCTCGAGAAAGGCCAACATCACTCTAGAACTCTTAGGAGCCAGGCAAAAATAAAAAAAGTAAGAAAGAAGAGCAGCAACCTTGGAATGGACCCTCATTCTAAGGTTACTTGGAAGAGGTCGCAGGAAGCGATAAGGCCGCTCATTGTATATTTTTAATGTCCGATAATTATTTTTTGTTATGTATTTTTGTGGTGTGTGTCGTACATATATAGAACGCGAAAATGAAGTAACAGCGCGGCAAGCGATGCGATGTGACGGGTCGGGAAAACAAGAAATTTCACGCAGGCAGAAGCTAGTATCCTTAGTATAAAATAAATAAACCTAGTTCTAAATGTTTGTTTGTTGTTCTAATTAATTACTTACAGGAAATGTATAATGCCTGCCTGACACATCAAAGGGACAGGAAAAGAATAAATATCCAAGTATAGAGTGTTGAGTGTGATATACGGACACAGTTAATCTGTTTGTCCTTGAATGTTGATACAAGCATTAATTAAACTTAATTGGTCAGATTTTAATGATGTCATCACTCGGCTCAAAGTTCGAGGGCTAGCGTCTTTTATTCAGTTTGTTTATACATTAGCGACCCGCCCCTGCTTCGTACAGTTATTACGACTTGACAAAGCATGGAGTTGTGTACAAATACCCATTACATAGCCGTCAACTACTCTGTACATCAAATTAAGTAACATTGTACAAATTCCTGGGAAACGAATTTTATTTTTGGTGTGAAAATTTGCTGTTTGCGGTAGTGCGCAATGTAACACACGAAAAATATCGTGCTTATGGGTGCATGCCACGTTACTGGGGGCCGTGGGGGTTGAAATTTCTTAGAAGCAGCCCGGAGTTTGGAAGTTGGCGGTGTAATAGCCCCGTGACTCGGAAAGCACGTTAAGCCGTTGGTCCTGCGCCTGATCTCTCTCCGATCGTGTCGGATTGCCGTCCCATCGGACTGTGAGAGTGAGAAGGAGTACACCTGTGTCTGCGCGTACACTTGTGCACTATAATATCTCCCACGCTGAAGGCTTGTCTCCATTGAGCTTGGCCGCCGTGGCCGAAATACGGTCTGGAGGACTTTATAGTTAGATTTAGAAATGGTACAAGAAATTGTAGCTCTTAATTCCCTAACTTTGTCAGAAAATGGCAATCACAATCACATTATAATTTGCTTTGTAGGGCTTCCCGTTAACTTTTCATTAGGGGAAGAAAATTGTTCATTGGTTTGACGACCTTCTTGATAAATAGAATAATAGGAACGAGTACAACTATGTATATTTGAATGAAGAATTTGAGATAATTTTCAAGTTATGGAACAACAAACTGAATGTCATACGTCACAAAGTTCAAATTCCATTGCAAGCAAAAACTTATTAGGACCTCTTTGTTACAAATGGTCACTCAAAAATCAACTTCGAATACAATGTATTAAAGTAGATAACTGATTAAGTGGCGATTGAATGTAAATTATCTGTGATTATGAACACTTTACAGCGAGACCGACAAGAGATACGTTCTTGAAACCTGTCAGTTTCATACAAACGAATGTGTTTTTCGAATTTGATCTTTATTAGCTACTAGAACTGTCGCACTGACAGGTGTAAGGAACGCATGCTCTCAACGGCCAGACTGTAAATTTGACTGCAACATATTACCTATACCCTGTCCATTAGGCAAACAGTTTTTTGACTGTTGGAACTAGTGATTGCAGCAACACACAATACATTGATTGATTGGTCTGTAAGAAGCCATAAATAAGATAATTCAATAAGATAAGGCAGTTTATATATTTATTTTATTACGCATTTTAAAGTTAACTTTTACGTAATCTGGAATATGTACGTTCTAAGACAGCTGTCAAAAAACGGTTAACCTAATTGACAGGGTATAGCTACTAGAATTATCGCACTGACAGGTGTCAGGAACGCACTCTCCCCAGATTGTAAATTCGACTGAAACATATTAAAAACTGATTGGTAATTAACCAGTTCAGTTCATCCAAATATGCCAATTCCGTAGCCCTACAAAACACTAATTATATTCCGAAGTTTAAATCGAATTACCCAAGCGTCAAACTCCTAATTAAGAAATGCACAACGATCAACGTCATTCGTACGGAAACAGGCGTCTCCTGAACTTGGTGGAGTCAAAGTTTGGAATTAGGAATTGTTTAACTTTCTTATTATGCCTCAAATACCTCAATCTACTTGATGATGACTAGCTTGGCTATGGATTTTTTTGAGGCAGTCTACTGCCTCTAAAATTTTGTCTAGTATTTATAGCAACAAAAAAGAATACAGAATTTATCAGTCCTAACCAACCTATGTAACCGATATAACCCGAAGAATCCAAACCAAACTGCCAAACTGGGCCCTGCCCACTGCCACTTAGGCAGTGGGCAGGGCCCATTGCTCGCAGAACAGATGGCTGATGGGTCTGAAAGGTTCTGCAGTGCGATTCTGTAACCATCTCACCGTGAAAACTTAGGTGAACTGAGCGTGGAGTGAGCTGTCATTCTAACTAATACTAGGGATTGACCCTATTGACAGCTCACACTCTAAGCTCACTTCACCTAACTTGTCACGGTGAGATTTTTACAGAATCGATCGGCTGGAGTGGCGACCGCGTACCGGTAGACGTAGCGTTGGATGGCCTCCCACAAGGACCGCCGACCTCGTTAAAGCCGCAGGAACCCGTTGTATGCGAGAAGCACAGAACCAGTCGAAGTGGAGGTGCTTGGGGAGGCCTATGTCCAGCAGTGGACGTCTTTCGGCTGAAATGATGATGATGATGAACATGATGATGATGATGATGAACATGATGATGATGATGATGATGAACATGATGATGATGAACATGATGATGATGAACATGATGATGAACATGATGATGATGAACATGATGATGATGATGATGAACATGATGATGATGAACATGATGATGATGAACATGATGATGATGATGAACATGATGATGATGAACATGATGATGATGAACATGATGATGATGAACATGATGATGATGATGATGAACATGATGATGATGAACATGATGATGATGAACATGATGATGATGAACATGATGATGATGAACATGATGATGATGATGAACATGATGATGATGACGAACATGATGATGATGAACATGATGATGATGACACAGACCACCGTCTCGGTGAGAGGAAGTAGATCGTAATCCACCACGCGGGCCCAGTGCGGGTTAATAGATGCCATATTATGTCTTCGAATTTTTGGTTCTAGGACATGATGTTTTCCTTCACCGTTTTGAGAGCAGTGTTGATAAAATTACACGATGTAAAATGCCCGTCTGAGTTCGAATTCTAACCTACAACCTACAGCCGATCGATTCTGTAAAAAACTCACCGTGAAAAGTTAGGTGATGTGAGCTTAGAGTGTGCTGTCAATAGTGTCAATCCCTAGCATTAGTTGGAATGACCGCTCACTCCACGCTCACTTCACCTAAGATTTCACGGTGAGTTGGTTACAGAATCGCACTGCAGCTCCTAAGCCGCGGGCGTTACCACTGCTCTGAATAAATAGATTTTATCAGGAGCAGAATCTACCAGTAGGAGTGTGAAGTTGTGCCTGATTGATGGCAATGGGCTCGCCCTCAACTACATGGGTCATAAACATAACTAGTATTATGTTAGTGTACTATACTACACCTCTGCCTAACCCTGTAGAAATGTAGGCGTTATGTTATGTTATGTTATGTGTTATTTAAAGCAAATATACTTCATTTTATTGATCCATGATAGCATTTGCATAGCTCTCTAACATTCTACTACTTCCTTCATCTCATCAGCAGTGAGATTCTGTAACCAACTCACCGTGAAAACTTAGGCGAAGTGAGCGTGGAGTGAGCTGTCGTTCCAACTAATGCTAGGGATTGACACTATTGACAGCACACTCTAAGCTCACTTCACCTAACTTTTCACGGTGAGATTTTTACAGAGTCGATCGGCAGGTCTGCTTTTTAATGAAGCTCAAGAAAAAACAAACAAAAATAGCCTTTACATCCACTGGATAAATAGCGTTACTGTAGAACTGAAAACCGATGTTTTCAGCCCCACTAACTTAGTGGTGTGAAGTTAGAAGTATGTGGCGCAGGTGGTCAAAGCGTGAGTCATTAGGAGTTATTCATTTCTCTTCGGAAACCTCTTTTATTTGGTTTTCATTCCGCTTTCCTTTAGCGTTTGGAATTCGGCAAGTTGTAAACGAAATTATGATTCAACACCGCCATATTTTTACTAGCATTTTTCGTAGCTCTAAATTATTTATGGTAGTTTAATTTTATTTGGCAGCTATTCTATTTCATGACGATAATTTATGGAAATGGTTTTCGATAAAAGATATATCGATATTTGCGGTCGCGATTCTCTTACGGATGTTATTTTTTATTAATGTTGATATTTGCAATCATTTTTTAGAATGCTGTTTTATAACAATCTTCTTCCTGTCTATTCTTTAGTATCATATTTTTTTGCGAACAGATTTTAAATGATATTAATAATGTGTACATACGAAATAAAAAGCTAGCTGCGCCCCGCGCTTTCGCATGAATCTCGATCCCGTGAGAATATCGGGATAAAAAGTATCATTTGTGTTAGTCCTGATTATGAACTATATATGTGTGCCAAATTTCATTCAAATCCGTTGAGTAGTTTTTGCGTGAAAGAGTAACAAACATCCATCCATCCATCCATACAAACTTTCACGTTTATAATATTAGTAGGAATTACTTGAAGGTAGGACGAAGGAAAAGCATCATTAGGCATTAAAAAATTGTCTATTCTTTATGAATTTAAATGTCTACCTATTAATTAAAAAATAACGGACGTTTTAGTCGAGGTCACGACTATACTAAATTCTTTACCATCAGTGTAGCCTTGGATTTAAATGTTTAAGTAGGCGAGGGCTCCCATCTATGTGTACATGACCTAATACCGTGACCCCATATAAAGTTTAAGTAACTTTCCTACTATGTATATAAGTATAATAGATTTGTATATGCTTCGGTGACTTAATGAAGTGTGATAGAAATACCACTTATATTGAAAGTTTCTTTGTAAACTATTGTACTTACATTATAGTTTTAGAGAACAATTAGAAGTTCAACATCTTAAAGTTCGACTTTCTGTCAACAAAACTTAGTAAGTAGTGGAGAAAAAATACCAAGAAAATGTAAAAAATATCGAGTGAGGTGCTTCTGATGAGACCATGCCTCACTTGCTGGAATTCCAGTGGCCTAGTTACAAGGTAATACGATTACCCTTGGTAAGACTGGTTACTTTCGGGATTCTGACTACCCGTAACGACTGCCAAAGTTTCGCGAATGACAGCCGGGATCAAGGAGGGGTCTCGGTATGTAAAGATGGTCACCCATTCATAGACCAACCGCGGCAAGCGTAGCTTAACCTGATCGATCAACCTTGGCGCCTGTTATTATTTAGCCACGGGCAGAAAGTTACATAAGTTGAAAAAAATGGTAAGTCCTGGGAATGTGTATTAAATATTCAGCATACCAACTTTCCATCCGTGCCTTTTTCCCATCCTGTATATAATTTACACACTGTTCAACACACCTTTCTCACTAGAAAACAACACCAACAACAAAACATTTTATTTATATTTTGGTTAAAATGTAAAATTCTTGGCAAACGTGGGTATGGTCTGTTCGAAAAGTATGTGACGAAAATGTTAACAAAATAACGTTCCTGTGGATGTCACTTACAAATTTAGTGCTTTGATTTTATTATACGCATATTAACACCGTAATTATAACTTTAAATCACCTTCTAAATATAATGTTATCCATACAATAATTATTGGAAAACTTGCGGGGTGATTGCGTAACACAATATCAGTAGCAATGACTTTTATTTTGACAGTTCAACAACATTGATTGCGTTATTTACGTTATTGAGCAGTCAAAATTTTCAAACAAGGAGCAATGATGCAATAATCCTAAAAATAATTCAGTCTGTGATTGATAGTTTGTTACGCAGTTAGGGTGCTGATCAGATAAAAAGTTGAAACGTTCTAAATACAGATGAATGTGTTACTAGTTCCCTTTAGTGAGTGATTGCGTAAGAATTTAACCTGAACAGGTTTTGTTTACACTTTCATCAGATACTTTTGGGTATAAATAAATAAAAATAAGTTTATTAACACAAAAATCTTAGCATACAAAGCCATTACAATACACATAGGAATATTAAACTCTGGGAAAACGGCTGCATAAATAGTGAAGATCCCTGCCTCCTAAACTAGGGGTACCCTGTGACTTAGGAGTCAGTGTTCTACTGTAGCTTCGTGTACAAATCAAAATCAAAATCAAAGTCATTTATTCAAATTAGGCTGAGAATCAGCACTTTTTGAACGTCAAAATTACAAAAGACAGTCCCCCAAAAAATCCTTTATTTATGTGTGATAACATGATGAACCTATAATGACTTGGTTTAACTACGAATATGAATGAGTAGGAAATATGCATTTCATAATAATAATAAGTATGCATTTCAGCTTCTACGAATAATAAGATGGACTTCAAAGTTGTCTGGCAAAGATGGCAATAAAATTGTAAGCAGGCAAACCACAAAGTCTTCTCACATAGAGATTGCCTGTGTGGCTGTGTGCCAGCAGTGAGAACTGTTAAAGGCAGATTATACTAAACAACAAAGTGCTGATATTACCAACCACAGATCTCCTATATGTACAATTGTACATAGTATAAATTAAAGTCGCTTTTCATGTCTGTCTGTGTGACCGTGTTGTTCTTCAAAAATATGCAACAGATTTTGATGCGGTTTTTAGCGATTTTTTCCCGAAAGGTTTATGTATATAATACACTAATATTAAACATGGAAATATAGCTCATATCGTTGTTTTGACTTGCAACCGTGCGAAGCAGGGGCGGGTTGGTTAATAATAAAACTCATTATTTGTTTCCATGTTCTGCAATAGTCCTGCACCAACCAGCACTGCACTTGCAAAGCGCATACAAGGGGGTTTACCTGCTGGTGGTAAGCCCCTTGGGATAATCGTCAGTTGGTGCCTCCTCTTCATTTAATTTTGTCTAAGGGGCCTCTGCAAGCTAACTTTGGCCCCTAGTACACCTTCCAAAGTTCTGCGACCCGAGGGTCCCGAGATGTATCAAATCAAAACTAATTAAAAACAGTCTTACCAACAACAGTAACATTGATGCCAACGTTCCTTGTGGGGGATAGTCGGAAGTCGACCCGACAGTGGTACATGGCCTGGTCTTCTTCCGACAGCGAAGATATGGTGACTGAAGTCGGCTGGGAGAGTATGTCGGCGCGAAGCCTGGAACTCGTGTTGAAGGATGGCTCCGACCATTGCTTGTCTGGGATCTCGAAGCTGTGGAAAAAATGGAGGGTTAGATCAAGTTTTTTCGAAAAGCAAGGGTGACTTGTAAACTCAAATGCCGTTAATGTTTCCAATTCCTTTTTTTGAAGTGAAAACTTCTTTAGCGGCGTTGTGCACTTTTTTTGTCATGGGTAAAAAATGTTAAACTCGCGTCAGGACACGTGACCTAACCGAAATTTCGTAAGACTGAGCTCGCGTCAGGACACGTGACCTGATCGAAAATTCGTAAGACGGAGGGAGAGTTTTTTGTGATGGGTAAAAAATGTTAAACTCGCGTCAGGACACGTGACCTGATCGAAAATTCGTAAGACGGAGGGAGAGTTTTTTGTGATGGGTAAAAAATGTTAAACTCGCGTCAGGACACGTGACCTGATCAAAAATTCGGAAGACAGAGCTCGCGTCAGGACACGTGACCTGATCGAAAAATCGTAAGATGGAGGGCATAGACCGCATTCCAAAATATCAAAAATGCACTACGTTAATATTCAAGTTTTCACTTCTGCCGGCACTCCCGGAGTGCAACCCGTTTTTTTTTCTACCTGTATTGTCCCACTTCTGCGTAAAGGTCTTCCCTGATTATATCTTTCCTCTTTTCCCTTTTTTTTTGTCTTCTCCGGCAAATCTCCCATGAACGCATCTGGTTGTAATTTCATCATCTGCCTAGCCTTTTCGCAACTATGTTGAAGTCGGCTTCCAGTCTAACCGGATGCAGCTGAATACTAGTATTTTACATGGAGCGACTGCCTATCTGACCTCCACAATTCAGTTACTGGGTAATACGATACCCCTTGGTAAGACTGGTTGTCAGACTTTCGAGCTACTGACGACCCGTAACGAGTGTCAAAGATCCACGAACGACAGCCGGGACCAACGGCTTAACGTGCTTTCCGAGGCACGGAGGGGTCTCGGTATGTGAAGATGGTCGCCCATCCACGGACCAACCGCGGCAAGCGTAGCTTAACCTGATCGATCGACCCGTGCGGCTGTTATTACTTAGCCACAACCTCTGATTTTAATTTATATGGTGTAAAATAAGGAATACTCTATACCCCGTGTTCTACCAGCGTTTCTTTTCCGCAAGATTATTATGCTGTTACACCTTGTTCGCATGAGTGCTTTTCCGATGTTCAAACATAGAATGAGCAAATGGTTACCTGCGCATGAACGCGTTTATGCCTTTGCTAATTTCCAAAAACGGTCGTCTATTAAATGTAGCATGACGGGTAGCGAATGTTCCACGCGCGCCTCAAAGAGAAGCCAGCAGATGACGGGGCCCGATAGGGCCGAAGCCTGCCAGGGCGGCGGGATCGTCCAAAATGGTTATCGCTGCCCTGGAACAGCAAGGGCTAAGGAAGGAACACGGGTGGGTTTTAGTCAGTAAGAGTCTGACACTCCCTTCGGTAGCGAATCTAGTGTTCCAGTAGGTTTTTATTAAGATTGCTTACATTTCAACGCTTCTTTTGAATTATGGAGGATAAAATAAAGTCCTCCAGACCGTGTGTCTGCCACGGCGGCCAATCTCAACGAAGACCAGACTTTGGTGCGGGAGACACAGGTGCACTCCCTCTTCCCTCTCATAGTCTGATAGGACGGCCATCAATCACGATCGGAGAGAGATCAGGCGCAGGACCAACGGCTTAACGTGCTATGAAGGATATATGAATACAGGAGCTCTTATCCGAAGCTAACAGCGATTTTTCACAGCAAAAATGAAAGTCGTTTCTCCAATATTTTTTGCTCGATGTTACTTAGTTTGATGGACAGAATGCGTAGGTAACGGCTATGTGACCATCACAAGATCATTCCGAGATAGGTACTACACCTAGCTACAGGATGTAAAAACACCCATCTTTTTACAGCCTGTAGATGGGTACCCTCGCCAAAGGTCGATACACGCGCGCGAGTTTTACCACACGTCTCTTCTATATCCTCGTTTTTAACCGACAAAAAAGGAGGAGGTTCTCAAATCGTCGGACTCTTTTTAGGGTTCCGTATCTCGAAAGGAAAAAACGGAACCCTTATAGGATCACTTTGTTGTCCGTCCGTCTGTCTGTCAAGACCCTTTTTCTCTGGAAAACGTGGAGGTATCAAGCTGGAATTTATATCAAAGACTCAGGTCTACTGACCCTTGGAGCTGTGAAATCAAACTTCTGAGCCAACGCAATCAAAAGATACAGCCGTTTATGCCGCAAATTTTCGACACTCGCAAGGGAATCAAAACCTACAGGGTACTTCCCGTGAACTCAGAATCTTGAAAAGTTTTCGCAATTTTCCCTTTATCTGTGCTATAAGACGTTGCTTCGTTCAGTACGAAGCAAATAAAGGGAAAATTGCGAAAACCGTAAATTTTTAGTTACATCATATAATAAAAATTATTTTAATAATTTTAAATTGTACGGAACCCTCGGTGCGTGAGTCCGACTCGCACTTGGCCGGTTTTTTTTGTGTTTAAAAAAAGCGCTCGTGCAAATCAGGGACTAGTCGGTTTCGGTTCCTATTTTTATTTCGTTCCCATTCTGTGTTTTTGTTTGCGTATCTGCTTAGTCTCAGCAGCGAATAAATAATACTACTTTTTGGTTTGATTGTTTGTGGGTCTGTGGTGGGTGGAGTTCGTTGATCTTATGACTTAGATTTAATTTATGCTGTTGAATCATCGGTAAGGCGTTGACGAGTGTCGAATATGGAGATATTAACCACACCTTGCTTGAAGATAAAGCGGGGAAATTATACCTGAGTGAATGGTGGTATGTGGGTGGTAGAGCAGTGGTGGCCCAGTAGTAACAGTCGCGATTTACGAGTTGTAGGTCGTAGGTTCGAACCCAGACAGGCGCTTTACTTTGTGTAAATAATTTCATCACCACTGCTCTCTAAACGGTGAAGGAAAACATCGTGAGGAAACCGGTATGTCCTAGAACCAAAAAATTCAAAGACATGTGACATCTACCAACCCGCACTGGGCCCGCGTGGTGGTTACGGCCCACTCCCTCTCACAGAGAGGAGGCCTGTGTCCCAGCAGTGGGAACATTATAGGCTGATTATTAGTGATTATGTATAAATGGTGGTTTTATAATTTAAGTTGTAATCACCGGTTATGATTGACTAACTTCTCGTATCCCGCGATTTGTGTCAACATTAGCCGGTGTGTATTCTGTAAAAATCTCACCCTGACAATTTATGTGAAGTGAGTCTTTCCACTAGAAGTCTATCCACCTGATGGAATAGACACTATTGACAGCTTAATTCACATTTCACAGTGAGATCTTCTCTCTATTGACAGGCAGTATTGCTATTCTGTAAAGTTCACTTCGAATTTCAATAAGTGACAGCACTCAATTCGAAAGCGAATTCACTTGTTTTATTAAAGTCAAGCATTCGCACTCTCACACCTCGATTTACCGATGAATTTCGAAGATAGATACCTATATTTTGAGAATAACCCTAGATAGAAACCTCCCTCGCGGCTAGCCTGTCTTATCATGTCATAACTATTCTCAAAAATTTACGACAGTCTCGTAACCCTTGTTCTTGCGACTTTGCGCTAAATCCAACGAAGTGGGACGATGTACTATAATATAGTCACTAGTGAGTGAACATGAATCACGGTATATATTATATTATACTGTATATTTTCGTGGCTAGATAATAACAGCCGCACAGGTCGATCGATCATGTTAAGTTACGCTTGCCGCGGTTAATCTGTGGATGGGTGACCATCTTTACATACCGAGACCTCGGAGCCTCGGAAAGCATGTTAAGCCGTTGGTCCCGGCTGTCATTCGTGGATCTTTGACAGCAGTTACGGGTAGTCAGAAGCCCGAAAGTCTGACAACCAGTCTTACCAAGGAGTATCGTATTATCCAGTGACTGGGTTGTGGAGTTCAGATAGGCAGTCGCTCCATGTAAAATACCTACCGGTATTCAGCTGCATCCGGTTAGACTGGAAGCCGACCCCCACATAGTTGGAAAAAGGCTATAGGCGGTGCGGTTTATCTTGCTCTCCGAGGCACAGAAAGATCTCGGTATGTAACGGATAGACCCATCTACAGACCAACCTTAACAGGTGTAGCTTAACCTTGATCGATCAATCTGTGTTGTCTAGTTATTACTTTAGGAAGTACAGTGTAGTTAATATGATGACGAGCTTACCTGTATATGGGCATATTACTCTTGTACCACACAAGGATCATGAACTCGTCGTCGGAGGAGTCCGGTGTTGAGTCGCAGAGCAGGGTAACGTCGCCGCCCTCCAGAGCCTCCACGTTGGACACCGGACCTGGCAAATAAGGTCCTCCTATTAATAACAGCAGAAACATTTCATTAAGGTAAACTGGAAAACAAAGTCGGGCTTTTATTCTCCGCAGAGAATGACAAGCACACACAATCAGCATATAATGTTCCCACTGCTGGGACACAGGCCTCCTCTCTGTGAGGAGCGGGCCGTAATCCAACACGCGGGCCCAGTGCCAGTTGGTAGATGTCACACGACTCGTGTGTCTTCGAATTTTTGATCATAGGACATGCCGGTTTCCTCACGATGTTTTCCTTCACCGTTTTGAGAGCAGTGGTGATGAACTAATTTACAGAAAGTAAAGCGCCTGTCAGGGTTCAAACCCCCGGCCTTCAACTCACGACTGTTATTATTGGGCCAGCACTGCTCAAGTTACTTATCTTTTAAGGCTACACAATCATCATCATCATTTAAAAGAAAAAAAGAAAAGAAAAAGTATTTATTGTGACTCGTACAGGATCATAAACTAAACTAAACACAGATAAAAATAAAAAAAAAACTGCCCGGAATCACCCACAGCTGGGTATAGACCTCCCCTTTCTTCTGCCATACTTCCCTTTTCTGTTAGTTCTTCCCTGTTGTTAAGGTTACACAATGTTTGTGCAAAATATTGAATTTAAATTCTGTAATTTTCGCAGACAACCGTAAATTTCGGCTTGCCTAATAAATCTGAGTAAGCATCAGACATTACAAACCTGAATTGTGTTGACACACAGAAGATATATTAGCCAATAAATCTGCTAGAATACTGTTTGAATTGTTAGAGATTTATTTTGTAACAGACAGAATTTTCTATTGTTGTTTTATCTGACTTTCGCGGTTCTTATCTATCATCCGATAAGGGCGCCCAAGTGGGACTCGAAACTTGACTTGGAAATTAAGGGACGGAGGAGTGATGAGGTCTCGATCTTTTTTAAAAATATTTTCTGTTTTTCTTTGAGGACTATCTATCTAGTATTATTGTTGTGGTCCTCGTGGCGAAATATAGCTTAGCTCGCTTGCTATTTATTAAAAGGCTTTTCAATGTACCTATGTACTTTGACAAGTATTTTGGTTTTTGTTAGACTACATTTTGTCCCACCGCTGGGCAAAGGTCTTCCCTTGTTTTTTCCATACCTCTCTGTCTTGTGCGTGTAAGACATTTATTTTGAAGCAGACAGAATTTTCTATTGTTGTTTTATCTGACTTTCGCGGTTCTTAGCTATCATCCGATAAGGGCGCCCAAGTGGGACTCGAAACTTGACTTGGAAATTAAGGGGCGGAGGACTGGCGAGGTCTCGATCTTTTTAAAAAATAGTTTTTCTTTGAGGGCTATCTGTATTATTGTTGCTGTCCTCGTGGCGAAATAGCTCGCTTACTATTGATTTAAAATCTTTACAATGTACCAATGTGGTATGTAGTTTCATAAGTTTAAATAAGGCTGTATCACCCTTTGTAAAATTTCTATATTTATGTCTGTAATTCATATGGTGAGAGTATTCTATGCCATCATTGTCATCATCAGTCTATTGCAGTCCACTGCAGGACATGTAGTCCTCTCCAGTCGCACGCCATTGAACTTGATAGTAATGAGATAGTTGAGGTTCTGTGTACCACGAGATGACATTTACGCCCTAGGCTTTTCGAATGATGAAAGTGAGTTCTGAATATTATCTCTATTATATAGTCTAAATGATGTATAATTTATATGAAATTCTTACCATCAACTCCAGGTATAAAAGCATAGCCACCGGTACAGATGAGAAGGAATATGTATATCGGCGCCGGAGTGAGGCGCATTCTACGGCCCATCCATGCTCCCGCGCTGCTCTCTCATTGGTCGAGGGGAGCGCTGGCCTCGCGCATTCGTCACGAGTTGCGCGACATCATCTGTGCGACCGACTTGGACTCATGCTATGAGGGATATCTGAAAAAAAGAAAGATATCGTGAGTTATTGTGCCAATTGGTTTAGTACTCGTAAGAGCTACTGCCGAGCATGAGGTTCTGGTTCGATTTCCAAGTTGGGCAATGTGTTATTGGATTTTTCTATAAGGAATTTCTCAGCAGGGTGTCGTGTCTGGTGGGCCACTGCCCGACGATTAATGTCGGGACGTTGTTCATAAGCCCTCGTTTGTTAGGCAAGCTTATTTAGTTCGGTAACAATAGTAAAAGTAATTTTGTCTCGTTACTGACAGTTGAGCTCTTATACCAGTTGCGCGGTAAACTTTGCTTGCGCGATGCAGGATTTTGCATGATGTCAGTGTGATGCGTAGTTCGCTTGTGACGATATAGATGCCGCGACATCTTCTTTATATCAACACGAAATTTATTTAAACCAATGGTTTCATGGTTTGTGGTGGACTCTCAGGCCTAGCTATGATATAAACAAACTTCAACTTTTAGTTCCTTTTTAATGATACAGGACAAAACTTTTTTACAGCGCCATAAAACTAGAAGGTTGATGATGTTATAATTAACTACGTCACATAAAAAGTAAATGGTGTCCGCAGTTATTTTCGCCTAAAAGTAAAACAGAGGACACTCGTTATTTCAGTTCGTTTGAAATGCAAAAGTTTGTTTTGAAACAAGCTGAAAACTGAAAAGGTGACATTCGTATGACAGCATTCATAAAAGCATAGTTATTTGTGCCCGAGTGAGTTTGTTCGTAATACCGTGTGCGGCCGCCGCAGGTTATTTGGACCTCTTTTTTAGTAATGAACTTTGTTACGACATAGTAGTTAGGTAATGATGAACTGCTACAAAAACTGAAAATATGTTTTTTTTTTTAAATTTTATATAAGGAACAGCAAACAGTTACATTATAAGAACTTTCAACTAAATCAACAAAAACAATTTTATACCCTGTCCATTAGGTTAAGTAGTAAGTTTAAAGATTTGCAGAGCGGGTACACACATGGGTTTAATTTAATAAAGAGGAGCGGATGTTGGTACCAAACCGTGGTTTGGTACCAACATCCGCTCATACAGAAAATGAACAAGGATTAACCAGCGCGGTTTGTAGGTGCGATGTTATTCTCTCAATATTATTTCGAAACGAAATTAAAAAGCTAGGTAGCGGTGTAGAAATATGAACTGTGATGGTTTACTTTAAGACGAAAGCGTCAGGGAGACCACGAAATTCAATTTATATTATTTATTATTACTTTTTTGGCAATTTGCACGTCAGTATCAGGTTGTATGTTCATCTAAATATGATTCGCGGCCGTAACAAATATTTATTTATAGAATTATAATCATAAAAATCATAAATACAACTCAAGTTCATATAACCTTATTGAATGACTATTTTATGAAATCATGACATTTGAGGCCAATTCTAACCCAAGGAGTTATATTGCTGATTTTAATGATTATAATTCTGTAAATTCATATTTGTTACGGTCGCGTATTACGTTTCAGAAATCATAATTGACCTGCAAATTGCAAAAAAAACGTAAATAAATTTGAATTTCGCGGGTTACCTTAGCAAATCCCCGTTAAAAACAAATGAGTTCGTTTTCGAATAAGCAAGTTGACAGTCTTTGAGTAATTACTAATGTTCCATGTGGTTTATTTTCATCATAATATGATTAACGCTAACATAATTTATTTTTCTTTTTTCACAGGCCTCCTCTCTTCGAGAGGAAGTGGACTATAATCTACCACGCGGGCCCAGTGCGAGTTGGTAGATGACACATGTCTTCGAATTTTTGGTTCTAGAGCATGCCAGTTTCTTCACGAAATTTTCCTTCACCGTTTTGAGAGCAGTGATGAAATTATTTACACAAATTAAAGCGCCTGTTTGGGATCAACATTGTAACAATGTAATTAATATTGTTATACTGTCAGAATGAAAGCTACTTGAGTTTGTGTTTAATTAGGCGACAGGAAGTCATCAAAGCCATGATTAGCGTTCACTCGATAATTGAGGATGTCACACTCCAATTATGATGTCAAACTCTGCGTAATTGATTTATACGAGGATCGGTAGCTCTATAGCTCTACTATAAACATAATGGAGTTTATTTATAAAAAAAGTTAAGTTATGATTATACCCTGTCCATTAGGTAAACCGTCTTTTGACAGATGGGACTACTTAGTGATTGCAGCATCACACAATACATTGATTGATATACGTACGATAATACAATGTCTGTAAGAAGCCGTACTTAACATAATTCCATAAGATAATTGGCCTCAAATATTATATTTATTATATTACGCATCGTAAAGTTAACTTTTACGTAATCTGGAATATGTACGTTCTAAGACAGCTGTCAAA